>OX637407.1:7500-1207500 GCA_951799425.1 Ilex aquifolium | reverse complement strand
AACGTTCGAACGTTGGCTGCTTGGGTATAAATATCTGGTTTGTCTTCTCCATTTCAAAACCACCCAAAACACTTGAAAACCTTCAAACCCCCGCTCGAATCTTCACCTCCCAAGCCTCAAATCCTCATTCATTCTCAATTTCTACCAAAAATCCACCATCCCAAACACTTTCCCACCTCATTTCTCACATTTTCACCAAGAAATCCAAACTTTTCTTGCCCTAAATCCCCAAAAATCTGAAAAAATGCCTCCAAGGATGAAGATGCCCGCTAGATGCAAGGCGGTCAACCAAGAGCCCAACTTTATGGAAGAGGTGATCGAGGAACGAGAGGGAAGGCCACCCATAGTCCGAAGGTACGATAGAACTCGCTTCCCTAATGCTCTCAAAGCGGATAGGTACGATAATTTTTTTAAAAACCAACCAATTGTTTGTGAACGTACCATTGAGTTATTTGATTTTGCAGAGTTGGGGCTTTATGCCAATATGGAGGCGAGGGGATAGACGATGTATTTGAGGAATGGAGGAGAGGCGGTGAAGGAGTTGGTGCGGGAGTTTTACTCCAACGTCAAAATTGTGAATGGGGCGATTAAGTCATATGTGAGGGGGGCTCACATCAATGTCGATGAAGATTACATTGTGGAGATGAGGGCCGTACCACAGGTACCAAGGTAGAGCTACCCCCTGAGAAAGAATATGGGGATGGATTAGGTCGGTGTTGAGTTGACAGGCTTGTCAACATTTGCTTGGGGAGGATGGAGATTTTTTAGGCAAAGTCAATTGACGGAGAAGTACAAAATGTTAAATTTGATTATCGTCTCGAACCTTGCTCTCATCGGACGTAAGGATGAGATACTCTCGGAGATGGCCCACTTGCTATAAGCAATAGGTAGGGGCCAAAACATAGACCTCCCATCCTTGATCTTGATGGAGATGATGAAGGGGTGTGATGTGAAGAGGAATTCACTCCCCTTCGGTACACTTGTGACGGAGATGTGATTGGACTAGGGAGTGCAAGTCAGGCCGCAGAAGGGAGTGCTAAAACCGATGGGACCGTTGAACAAGGTGTCCTTCTGAAGGACCCAAGGTCACATCGGAGGCCCAGCAGTGAGACAGGATGTGCCACCAGGTCAAGGCGCTGATGAAGTGTAGGATGCACTAGACGCTGAGGAGGAGAGAGAGGCCGAGGAGGCACAAGCACAGGCACAGGCTGAGGCAGGGACTAGCACCCAGCGGACATTACAGGACATCATGCTTGGCATCGAGGCCAAGTAAGATGAGATTCTCCGATAGTAGGAGGAGATTCTCAGAATTTTGAGGGGTGAAGCTGGAAGACCTTCAGGCTCGAGGGAGTGAGAGAGAGATTTCTGTACTTGGAGTGAATTATTGTGTGTTATTTTTGGATGATTTGAATCTTTTTTGTGCTAAACGATGATATTTTGTGAAATGAATGAATTAGTTTTTATTATATTTATCTCTTTTAAATCCATGTGTTGGACTTAGCATTACATTGTTATTTGTTAATAATTGATGAAACATATGTAAATATTGAGATTGTTTGCTAAAGTGACTAATCACATGATCGGTTTGACACCCCACCTAGCAATCTAGACTTAAAACCACGATTCCTTGAAAAATAGTATTTTTTTTCTATGCTTAAATGTCAAATGTAAATTGGTATTTGTTATTCATAAGGTACAAGATGACCAAACTCGAAAATGGAATTGATTATAACCGACATTCTTTGAAAAAACTGACATAACCAGTGGAGATAACGAAAAATACCATGGTAAGTTTTCGAGCCTTGCGATGCCTTTGAGAGAAAATCAACATTTACCCAAGTAAGGTTTTTCACCTTCTATCCTTGAATAGTCTCATTAAAATTATTATTGATTAATGCAACTAGAGCAATCTATTAACGTATCCCACAAAGAATCTATTCATACGACGCATACATGTGCACATGCTTGAGAAAGAATCTTAGGCCATCTTTGATTTAATTTTGAGCCTTAGTCATTTCTTTTACAAAATTATATCCCTAGTTAGCCGTGATTGAGCCTTTAATGTGTGATTTCTTCTTCATGTAACCCATATGATAACCGAGCCACAGGAAAATATATTTGACATACCTTTGCTATCTAATTTTCTTGCACCCTCTTATAAATCAGTATGATACAGAAAAGCAAGAGAAATAGAAAAGAAGATGGTGGCTACTGTTTAAAGAAAGAAAAGTTTGTGGAAACAACTGAAAAAGAAAGAGAAAGGAAAACAGAAAATTGCCAAGAAAGTAAAAAATGAGAAAAAGAATGAAAGAAAGAAATCCCATGTAGGTGAAGTTTCGAAAAGCTAGAAAGAGGTGTGCTACATTACATAAAGAAAGGATTGCTTTTGAATACCATTGACGTCGTTTCTTAAACCACTGACCCTGGTCACATTACAACCTATAAAAAGCCCTAACTGATCTCAAGTCTGATGCATGTGTAGGTCGTCAATCAAAAGTGTTGGGGTATGTTAAATAGTATTACTTTATTTGTATCAATATTCTTCCATGAGATTATGCCAAACATAATTAGTCTGTTTCCTTAGATTTCACTCCCGTACTAATTGTGCATGTGAATTTATAATTAGCCTTCTTCTAATCACATGTCCATTGAGAGAAAAGTCACTATAATCGGAGGGAATTTTTGTTGAGGGTTGGGTGTCTCAACAACCATGGTGCTAACTCACTCTAACAAGCAATCTCAGATACACACATCTGTTCGACTGAAGTTTGTGGGTAGCTTCACTAAAAACCATCACGAGACAACAATCGTCCACTAGGGGAAACCTAGGGGTTTAGCAGCTTGTTGCATATGCTAAATGCAATCAGATGACCTATGAAAAGGGCATTGTAAATAATTTATCATTCAATTGTTGTTGTATTACTAGGGACTGGCAATATTTAGGTTGGGGGTGTGATGAATAGTTAAAATTAGCATCTAGCTATGTTTTTACGAGACTAATAATGCTTTGATGGAGTTTAAATGATGACATTTCAGGAAAAAGTTGTACCAATGCCTAAAGTCAATGAATACCAAACTTTCAAGCAACACCCACCTGTTCTGGAAGAGAATTGGAGAAGGTGGAAGCAAGGCATCAACGTTCGAATGCCAATTCATGTTTGAACACCCATCTTAAAATAATTGAGGGACCCTGGAAGAGTGTTAGGGTGATGGCATATAGCGTGTTACAATTATTCTCACAAAAGAAGAACAAAAGCTACTTGAGTACAACGTTCAAACTCCATTAAGCGTTCGAACTCCCACCAAAGAAGATAGGAGTCAACATTCGAATGCCATCCCACGTTCGAAGGTACTCCCAAGACATAATGCAAAGTGGTTGATTTTCTATCTGGACCTTGGGGCATTCACTTGGACTTTGAGAAATTTGGACTATTCTTTTACTCTTCTTTACCTCCTCCTCCTTGCCTATAAATACCTCCATTGTGGGAGCTTCAAGGGGGAATTAGGAGGACTTAGACTTACACTTACTTAGACTTAGAAATAGATAGACATACATAGAGAGAGATAGGGGGAGATAGATCATCTTTTGGTTGAGGAGGAAACCCTCCAAAAGTGATTAGCTTTCTTCTACTTTCATTATTAGTTTCATTAGCTTCCATTGTTTGAGCTTCCTACTTCCCTTAGAGGAGTGAAACTCTTCCACTTTTCTAAGCTTTACCAAAGTCGTGAAGGGTGGAAAGTGATTCACTCATTCTTCGCCGAAGATAGGCTTCTTGTGTAGTGTTTTACCTTGTAACTCCTCTACTTGGAGGGATGAAAATCACTCACTTTTCTAGCTTTCTCAAAGCCATGAAGAGTGAGTAGTTTCTCATTCACTCTTTAGTAAGAGGTGATGGACATGTATAAATCATTTGGAAGTTATATTTGTGCATTTCGTTTATGCTTAATGCTTTATCTTTCACTTGCTTATTGAATGATTCAATGCATCTTGCAAAGCTAATGTACTTTGTACAACCATGAGTCCTTTCTATGACATAGATAACTCTTGGCATAGGAAGACTCATTGGTTCTTTGCAAGTACTCCATCTAGATCTTCATGACTACATTTCAATCTTCACTCTTATTGTGCTTCAACTAAGAATAGAATACTAACATAGTGGTTGGATGTCTTGTAGAAATACTTGCTTGTTTGTAGACGGGTTGAATCTCGACACAGACAATTCTTGTAAATCTCTACAAAGACATTGGAACCATACTCTTAATTCTCACAATCCATCTTTATCCTCTGATTAACTTTATGTTGACACATGGGTTAATTGAGTTCCCAAGCACAAGTATAACAACTGGATGATTGACTATATGTCCAGATCCTCCAGCTAAAAGGTGACTTTTACATTTGAGAGAATATTATATTTTGTCTAGAAAATCCTCTTGGTGAGAATCTTATATTCTATCCAGGAAAATCCATAAACGTTATAACTTCAAATCTCAAGGGTTCCAGTCACTTTGGTCTCTGTCACTACTTACTTCGAAACACCAACATTAGTTCCCTGTGGATTCGACTCCGGACTTAATTAGATTATTACTACAACTTAATTGTCTGCACTTGGGTGTACACATTTCAGATCAATTCAATGGTTTGCATTGAAAATATGGTCAGAATTAGCAAGAAGGGCTAGACTGTCCATCGGGTGCAAGACCCAGTGATTAGGATACGCACTCCCTTCGTTTAGTCTATAAAGTGTGTCGGTGTACGCGAAACTATTGGTAGAAGTCCATGAATTCCGTGTTGATTGGGTGCCCGTTAGTGTAAGTCCATAAATACCCACCCCAAGAAAGACCCGAAGATTTTAAATAGTCATTGGATGTGTAACATCAATTGCGAGGGCTTGGAATGCCCGAAGATCATACGCATGGCATTTGCATGTGTTGAGAGAGCTAGTAAAGGCTCGGGTTGAAGGGCATGAGTGAGTCTCATCTCATTTCATCGCATGGCATGGTGATTTCCAACATTGAATTGCATATTCTTGATTGGAATAGTTGTTGCTTGTTGAATGTTGCATGTGAACATTTCATATGCATCTAGGTTGGGGAGTAGTCTCTTTAGGAGATACCCTATTGAGCGTGGTTCACCCTTTATGGGAATAACATTTCAGGTGCGGGATATGCGCCGGTGGACGGCTCTCAACCGGGCCCTCATGATTGAAGAAAAGTTGAGATGTGGCTTTTGAAACATGTTTTGTAAAAACTTCTATGTTATTTAGTTTTGACATGTAATTCTATGAGAATGATAGTAATGGAACTTGTATGAACCATGTTTTATGTAAAACTTCATGTTATGGGAGTTTGGGTTGGTGTTGCACATTGTTGGAATGGATTGAAATCGAAAACGGGCAAATCTGGGCACACCTACCGGTAGAACTTTTGGTTCTTCTACCCGTAGATGTGGTCCAGTAGGCAGCTTTTACCGGTAGGTTTAGCCGGTAGGACTTTTCTAGTAGGGTTCTCCTACCGGTAGAACGTCACTGTTCCTACCGGTAGAAGAATTCCAGTAGGCCATTTCTACCGGTAGAACAGGGACTACTTATATCGGTAGGTTTTCTCTAAACTTCAAATTTTTGAAATGTTTTACTAAGCTCTTAGGCATCGATTCCTTGTGCTCAAGAAGGTTATATGGGATATTAATGACTATGATTTTATGTGTAAAGACCACACTTGTGGGTTAAGATCCCGATTAAGGGGATGCTATTGATGTGACGTCGAGTTATACGACGATCACGGGTACTTCTGTGGGTTGATGGGTGATCAACGGGTTGACAAAGGACCCCCAGTTTTTAGGGGCGTCACATAGACAAATCCATAGTACAAAACCCTAATCTGTAAAAACAAAAAACAAATAGTTAGTACTACTATTTACAATCAAACATTTATAAAAACTTTTTAAGGCACATATTCTGGTTCCATTAACTGAATGAAATCCACATTTTGAATAGATTCATCCTTATTTGGCTTAAGCCTTTGACCATTTAATTTGAAAACATTTCTAGTTAATGGATTCTCAATTTCAATTGTCCCATGTTTAAAAACTTGTTTCACAATGTAGGCGTCTGTCCATATTGATCTTAACTTTCCAAGAAATAGGCAGAGCCTTGAATTATATAACAGGACTTTTTGAGAGGGTTCAAAGGATAAGAAAAATTTTGGCGATCTATGCATTTTCATATGCTTCATTTCTCAGTTCTTCCAATTCATTAATCAAAAGTTTGTGAGATGCACTTGCTTTGTCAATATCAAAATTCATCATTTTGATTGCCAAGTATGCTCGATGTTCCAATTCCACAAGAAAGTGACATGATTTACCATAAACTAGCCAATAAAGAGACATTCCCAAAATAGTTTTATATGCAATAGGGTAAGCCCAAAGCGCATCCGTTAGTCTTAAAGACCAATCTTTGCGATCTGCATTGACTATTTTTTCTAAAATATATTTTATCTTCCTATTGGCCAATTCATCTTGTCCACTTGTCTGGAATTGACAAAACTATTTTTCCAAAAGTCTCACCCAAAGCCACATTGGCTAAAGAAAAAGAGACTACGGGTAACTCCGAGAGGGGTGAGACACATGAAAAGAAAAAAATTGTTGATTTAAATGTGCAAGAGTGTCCTATTCCGGCCCTTTTTCCCTAACGTTTGAAGCACCGACTAACATTGCTAACTATTTTGGATATCATTGAAATGTTTAAGCAGGTGAAGATAAACATTCCACTCCTTGATGCCATCAAGCAAATACCTTCATGTGAAAAGATCTAGAAAGACTTGTGCACCGTGAAGAGGAAGATGAATGTGCATAAGAAGGCATTTCTCACGGAGCAAGTGACTTCTATTCTGAGAACCAACACACCACCCAAGTTCAAAGACCCCGATTGTCCTACCATTGTCATAACCATAGGGAATTGCCAAGTGGAACAAGCACTTCTAGACTTGGGAGAAAGTATCAACCTCCTACCATTCTCGGTGTATCAACAATTGCAATTGGAACAGTTGAAGCCAACTCCAATCACTCTCCAATTGGCGGACCGAAGCGTGAGAACACCAAGGGGAGTAATTGGAGATGTTTTAGTTCAAGTTGAAAAATTTTATTTTCCCGTTGATTTTATTGTACTTGATACTCATCCAGTTGCTAATCCTAGTTCTCAAATTCCAATGATACTAGGTAGGCCTTTCCTTGCTACATCTAATGTTGTGATCAACTGCAGGAATGGACTAATGGAGCTTGCGTTTGGGAACATGACAATGGACCTTAACGTATTCAACTTGTGCAAACAACCAGGTGATGATGAGGAAGTGCATGAGGTCAATCAGATTGGCACTTTGGTGGGGGACCATATGGAACTACTTTGCCATTCAAATTTGGGGGAGGAAGAGTTTGGTAAGGAAGAGGACCAAGAAACTGTGCAAGGGGTAGGAAGTTGGGCCCCGACATTTAAGAAACTTCCATAACAAGAAAAAAGAATTTTTCCATCAACCGTCAAAACACCAATCTTGGAATTGAAACCACTACCTTCCACATTGAAGTATGCATTTCTCGGGGACCACAAGACATTCCCGGTGGTGATAAGTTCGTCCTTGGAGCCGAGGCAAGAAGAACAATTGTTGGAAGTGTTGAGAAGGCATAAGGGAGCAATCGGTTGGACAATCGTTGATATCAAGGGGATTTAGTACCCTCATTTGCACACACCAAATCTACATGGAGGAAAACGCCAAACCATCTCGACAACCACAAAGAAGGCTAAATCCTATCATGAAGGGATGAGGTGCTTAAATTACTTGATGTGGGAATTATTTTTCTAATTGCCGATAGTAAGTGGGTTAGTCTCACTCAAGTAATGCCAAAGATGTTGGGGGTCAATGGGGTTTCAAATGAGGTGAATGAGTTGATTCCGACAAGGGTGGTCACTGGTTGGAGAGTTTGTATCGACTATCGGAAACTCAACTCATGTACAAGGAAAGATCATTTCCCCTTGCCCTTCCTTGACCAAGTGTTGGAGAAAGTAGCCGGACATCTCTATTATTGCTTCTTGGATGGCTACTCGGGTTACAACTAAATCGAGATTGCTTTGGAGGACCAAGAGAAGAAAACCTTCACGTGCTCTTTCTGCACCTTTGCTTATCGCCGAATGTCATTCAGGTTGTGTAATGCCCCGGGAACCTTTCAGAGATGCATGATGGGAATTTTTAACAATATGGTGGAGAAAATTTTGGAAGTGTTAATGGATGATTTCTCAGTTTTTGGGGACTCATTTGAGGAGTGTTTAGAGAATTTGGAGAGAATGCTTAAAAGATGTGAGGAGAAGAGCTTGGTGCTTAATTAGGAGAAGTGCCACTTTATGGTGACACAAGGGATTGTGCTCGGGCAAATTGTATCGGAGAAGGGGATTGAAGTAGACAAATCCAAGGTGGAAGCAATTTTCAACATCCCTACTCCAAAAGTCATCAAGGGTACCAGGTCGTTTCTTGGCCATGCTGGTTTTTATCGTAGATTTATAAAAGATTTTAGTGTATTGGCAAGGTCCTTGATCAATTTGCTTGCAAAGGATGTTCCCTTTGTGTGGTCGGATGATTGTACAACTTCTTTTAAAAAATTAAAAAGCATGCTCACTTCACCTCCAATCATGTGACCACCCAAATGGGAACTCCCATTTGAGCTTATGTGCGACGTGAGTGATTATGCAGTCGGGGTAATGCTCAATCAATGGGAAGAAAAAAGGTCTTACGTAATATACTACGCTAGCAAGACTCTAAATAAAGCACAAATGAATTACACTACTTCTGCTTGTCCAAGTCATCAACTCACCTCCCATTTATGGAGACCTGCACAGACAGGCTATAAGAGCCTCATGGACGAAAATGCAAGGAGTGACACCATGGTAAACCATTATTCAGCATTGTAGAGAGAGAAGCTCAAGGAAGAAGACATATTTTTAGAGGAAGAAGTTGGATTTTTGCGTTTTTCTTATCGATTTCACTTGTAGTCAGCTGTAAGACCCTTGTAATCTTCATTTATTGCACTTTAATGTCATTTATTTCAAGTGTATTGCAAGTTGAGTTATGTATCCTTGAATCTACCATTGTTACACTTAAGTTTTTCTTCTCAAGATTTCCAAATGAGTATTAAATGCACTTCTCTTTGTAGTTAACTTTTCTTGGCATTAATACAAGCTTTAAACTTCTTTTTCATTAGCATGTCTCTTTCGATTGTGTATGTCTTTCCGTTAAATATGAGTAGCTAAGTTTTTAGTTGGCTAATCCAAGGGAGATTTCCTCTTGGGTATGCTAAATCAACTCTTACTCATTCTCCCTCGTAGTGTAAATTGTTCGGTTTGACTAGGTTGAGTGCGGACGTGGTTGTCAGTTCTTGATACACTGTAGACTTGTCACGGGGTATGCTTGAACATACACCTCCCTTCTAGTCCCTCTCTTCCTACGAATCAATCGAACACCTAGACACCATTAGAAGAATGTCTTGAGTTGATTTGGCATTCCCATTGGAATGACCTCTTCAGATTAGCCAACCTTGTTTCCATTACATTTTAATCAAAAACTTCACTCACCAAAACATAATTCAACCTTCCTTCCCTAAGGAGACGACCTTGGAATACCCATTCCAAGTAAAACACGACACTAGAAAGTCTCTCTTCGCTTGGAGAGCACTTTTGCACACACACACACACACACAATTTCATCCACACACACGTTTTCCCCATTTCTAGCATCAAACCCGAGGGAGAGTGACACTCACCTACACATATAAGCCATATATACTTGGTTCGGGTTAGTGTTTGGAGATTTGAGTGAACGCGATCAAGTATTTTTGGCGTCGTTGCCGGGGAAGGCAAAGCGATGACTTAAGAAGGTGATTTCGGAACAACGGAGGTAAGTCTCATGATTTTCATCACGGGCCAAAGTACATTGCTCCTTTGTACATAATTGTTGTGTTTTCTTTTCTTTAACTGTATATAGCACTTTTGTATGTGGGGATGGGACGACCAAAATAGTTGGTTAGACAACCCCTAGGACCCAACATGAATCTAGACCAAGATCCACCCGAGGACGTGGTGATAATTTTGGGGATGTTGGTGCTAATGTCCCAAGAGGCGGGGGAGTGCAAGACCCTAGAATGCATTTTCCCCCTCCTAGGAATGAAGGAAACAATATCTCAATTGATCCTCTAGCGAGGTCAATGCGGGATTATCTCCAACCCACTCGTAGCACCACTCCCTCATGCATTCTTTTACCAGTCCAAGCTCAAGCCTTCCTAGTCAAGCTAGGAATGTTACAACTACTTCCTCAATTCCAAGGAATTGAAAGAGAGAATCCTTATTTACATATTAAGGAATTCGAGGAAATATTTGCAACCTTCCTCACTATTCATGCCATGGAAGACATAGCTTGCATGAAATTGTTCCCCTTTTTTCCTTAAAGACAAAGCCAAATCGTGGTTGAATTCTTTGAAGCCACGATCAATAATCTCTTGGGCACAAATGCTTTCCGAGTTTTTGAATAATTTTTTCGGTGCCCAAAACCACCGCTCTTAAAAAGCTAATCCAAAATTTTTCGAAAAAGCCCCATGAGCAATTTTACCAATGTTGGGATCGATACACGGAATTGCTACAATCCATTCCACACCATGGCTTTGAACCATAGCAATTGGTGAGTTTATTCTATGAAGGGATTACACCGGGCCATCGACAGTTCATCGATATGATGTGTAATGAGGAGTTTTTAAACAAGGATCTCGATGAGGCCCTAGAGTACTTCAATACATTGGCACAAAATGCACAATCTTGGGATATCACGGATCCCGCCGATGTACCGAGGTCTTTTCCGGGTAGTAATCAACCAAGCTGGGGAGAGATGTAAGATTTAAGGGATCGGGAAGACTTGCTTTCCAAAATCACCAAATTATCTCAAAAAGTGGAGAGTCTAGAGGTCAATAGGACACATGAGGTGTCCAACATTTCCAAGACAGAGGAGTTTTGCTCTATTTGTGAGAGTGTTGAGCATTCCATATCGGAGTGCCCCAACATTCTGGCACTTAAAGAGGTGTACCATGAGCAGGTCAATGCCTTCAATCAAAGTAGGCAATCATTCTCCGCACACTCTAATACATACAATCCAGATTGGAGTAATCACCCGAACTTCAGTTGGAAGAATGAGAATCCCACTCCTCACGGGTGTAGTTCATATTCACCTCCCAAGCAAAACCAATACCATGATCAAGGTCCTTCGTCTAGCTCCCAATACCCCCGATCCAATCCACAAGGGTTTTCACAAAACCCGCCTCCACAAAGCTTTGGTCAACAAGGACCAACCAACCCACCCACCTACCAACCGCCTCATAAAAGAAACTTGGAGGATGTAGTGCACCAATTCATCCAAACCCAAACCACCATCAACAATCAAACCACCACAGCTTTCAATGACATTCTGACTCAAATCAAAAAATTGACCAATGTCATAGGGACATCCCAACAAGAGAAAGGAAAATTTCCCGCTCAACCTCAAGAAAACCAGAAGGGCCAACACGTGATGGAGACATCCGAGCCCACTGATTAGCACAAAACTTTTCATATTTTAAGTGCTAATCATCCAATGTTCAATTTCTTTTGGAGGTTATTTGATTGGAGTTGTTTTATTATTGTGCTTAATGATTATTTTTGGTGTTTGCAGAAGAAGAGCGCTAAATGAGGCTTATTAAAGCCTTCCCAAAGGAGTTGAGGCAAATGAGGATGAAAGAGTGGCTAAAGAGTGGCTCAGGAGTGAAGAAATCAGAAAAATCAGACAAAGCAGCAGAAGCGTACCAGTACGCAGTATTGGTACGGTTTGGCCACTGGAACATAGCATACCGGTACGCAGTACCGGTACGGTCTAGCCTCTGGAGTTCGGGGTACCGGTACGACCCGCTGTTCCTTTCCCATTCTCTGTAACTCAAGCCAGCCGTTTTTTAGGGACCCACCAATCATTCTCCCACATATCTCTGACCCCTCCAGCATATGGTACAACCTCTCAGCACCCTCCATCTGACTTTGGAAGCTAGAATGTTAAATGAAGAGAGATAAGAAGATGCAGCTGGGTGTGCAGGCTAGCTCTGCACTACCCTGTCCAGCTTGTCCCCCTTTGACCCCTAAGGATAGAGGATCACATCAGAGAGCTACAGAGGAGACTAGGGGACATTTTTGGAGGGAAAGAGCTCTCCAGCCAGAGCATTCAACATTAGACAGAGATATACGTATATATAGAGAAAGAGAGTCTGGGGAAGAAGATAAATAGTGCCTAGAGAGATAAATTTGAGATTTTTACATTTTCTTCAATACATTGTGTTGTAATTCTCTGTAAGAACATTTAGAGCTTCATTTAATTTCATTAATGCTAGTTCCTACAAGTCCATTGCAAGTTTAATTCTCTTTTACAGCTTTCACCATGAATGCATCAAAGGTCTCCTTTCTCTTACTTATAAAATAGTTATTCATTGTTTTCATTTACAGCTGATGTTTGCATGCATTTAGTTACTCAAGAACCTTGTTTCTTTGCAATGCTTTCTCATTACATTGTTTATTTCATTTCAAGCATGAGTAGCTAAAATCTTTTAGTTGGCAATTGATGATTGTGTGCTTATTCCTCCCATGCCTGCCCCTTTCCTTAGTCGTTTGAAGCCACCTGTCAAGGTGGCTAATTATGCTGATATCTTGGAAATGTTGAAGCAGGTGAAGATTAACATTCCACTCCTCAACGCCATCAAGCAAATTCCATCTTGTGCTAAAATTTTGAAGGATCTATGCACGGTGAAAAGGAGATTGAATGTCCATAAGAGGGCGTTACTCATGGAACAAGTGAGCTCAATATTGAGGAGCAACACTCCTCCCAAATTCAAAGACCCCGGTTGTCCAACCACAGCCATCACCATTGGAAATTGTCAAGTGGAGCAAGCACTCCTCGATTTGGGGGTAAGTGTGAATCTTCTCCCCTACTCGGTGTATCAACAGCTTCAGCTTGAGGAGTTGAAGCCCACCTCAATCACGCTTCAATTAGCAGATTGTTGTATCCGTACACCAAGGGGAGTAGTTGAGGATGTCTTAGTTCAAATTGATAAATTTTACTTCCCTGTCGATTTCATTGTGCTTGATACACATCCTGTTGCTAACCTTAGCTCCCAAATTCTCGTAATACTTGGAAGACCCTTCCTTGCTACATCTCATGCCTTGATAAATTGCAGGAACGGTCTAATGAAGTTGGCATTTGAAAATATGACAATGGAGCTCAATGTATTCAACTTGGCAAAGCAACCGGGGGATGACGAGGAAGTAAGTGAAGTCAATAGAATAGACAGTTTGATTGAGGAGCACTTGGAGCTGGAGGGGATGTTGAGATTTAAGGAAGAAAGAATTGTGGATCTTGAGAATTATGAGGAGCAAGAGGAGGTAGAAGATTTGAAAGGGATGGAAAGGTGGATCCCTACATTCGAGGAGTTACCCCATCGAGAAAATAGAATTTTTCCATCGGATGAACAAAATCCCAACTTGGAGTTGAAGCCCCTGTCTTCCCATTTGAAGTACGCCTATCTTGGAGAAGGTGAAACATTTCCGGCGGTCATTAGCTCTACATTGAATATGGAACAAGAAAAAAAACTCTTGGAGGTGTTGAGAAAGCATAAATGAGCAATTGGGTGGACCACTGCGGATATCAAGGGTATAAGCCCTCTCATTTGCACTCACCACATATATCTTGAGGAGGAGTTGATGGATCCCGTGTATCCGGATTTGGTGGAGGAGTAGATTATGTCTATGCTTTTTAGTGTACAGTTGCTTTCATTTACTTATGTTATTTTAATTGCATGTCACTTACCTTCTTTGGTTGTATAGTATTGATCTTCTTAGTTTCAGATATTGGTGCTTTTGTTGAAGATCAATTGCGAGGTGTTCTCTAACCCTACCTATCTTTTTACTGTCCTTCAGTGCATACCATATCTTTTTGTTGCATTGGGGACAATGCATGAATCTAGTTGGGGGGTGAGGTGCATGCTACACCAATGTTTGTGGAATTTTTTTGTGGATAATACCAAATACCAATTATTGGGGTGAAAAATTCACCTTTCACATTTCATATAGATTTTTGGCTTACATTAGTGCGAATTATGTGAAAAATTTGAAAATTTTTGATGAAAAATATCTGAATGTTGATCTGTATTCCCTTATGAAGAGTGTGTGGATTAGATGATATATTGATCTTTGTTGTGAACTTTGTGCACATGAGCATACTATGGAAATTGATCCTATGCGTGAGTATCACATATGTATTGATTTTTGAATTCAACTGTATGTGACCTTTGAATGTATAATTTCAGCAATTTACGGATTGGATTCATGTTTTGGGCTTAACATAAGTAGTGTAGATGAGTAAGGACCCGTGAGAGCTTTAGTGCCAATCCTTATTGGAGGGAACTTACAATTACTCAAAGAACAATTTTTCAATGTCAAATTTGTTCAATAATCTCATTATATTTGTCTTGGCTAGGTGCATTTGGGTAGTAGATTAATGTTGTCTCATATATGCAATGCCCTCCCATGCGTATCTGGAAGTGATCTTAGGCCATTTTTTAATATTTTCGAGCCTTAGCCTTTTTCTTGTGAAATTTTATCCCTAGTGCCGTGATTGAGCCTAATTGAAATTCATTTCTATGCCACACATTTGACCAAGCCGATGAAAGAAAAGAGAAATATCCACCTTACGTTGGTTGTTCCTAAAAGCTAAAAATGAGTGATTGCAAAAGTAAAAGAAGTGTGGTGTGGAAATTCGAGCAAGGGATGAATGGAAGTGAAACTCAAGGAGTTCATTAGAAAAAAGAATGAAAAATTCAAGAAAATGAAGGAAAGGGGTGAGAAGAAGAAAGAATGATCAAAAAGAAAAAGAAATGTTAAGGAAAATAAAGAAAGAAACAAAGAGTGAGGTGAAGGTGTAAGAATGGAATGAAAAATCCCATAAAAAGGGAAGTGTCTTGAAATAAAAAGGCTTTCACTTGGAACAACTCTTTTGTATCCTATGTCCTTCGTTTCTTTTACCTCAATATCACCCCAAGGCCCCATTATAACCGTCAAAGTCCTAAGTGATCTAGTGAAGCATGGGAGATGTATAACTTCAAAGAAAATGATGAGTTAGTTTTACCACCCAATGCCCTAGTTTTCTTTTCATGAGATTATGCCAAAGTCGCTTCATTTTCATAACGTGAACTTCATTTTTGGATTACATGTGACCATACTTTGTTTTGAGCACAAGATTCTATCTCACATGTACACATGGAGTGCATGCCAGGATAACTAGAGTGTATTTCATTGTGAGAGTGACTTTTGGTGAGTTTTGCATTGAAACTGAATTTGGATAGCCATTCGAATGTGAATTCTGTTGCGCAAGTGTTCAAATTATTTGTTCAATTCACACACACACGAGTTCGAAAATAAATGTGTAGGTGCATACTATAGACTAGTATTTATGACTATGGTACTGCTCATGTGTGCTTAGTTCAAACATCTGAACAATGTATTATTGAATTCCATGCTTGCAGAGTAGGGGAATATGGCTCAAGTTTTTTATATTTGAAATGAATTAGGGATGCCCGTCTTTTTAATATTATAATTTGCATTTTGGGTGTCATTTTGATGGTTAAGAATATAAATCCAATTCTTGTACATTGAATGCATCAAAAGTTTAAATCACTGTGCAATTTCAGTAATAATTTGGGCATGATGGTTCGGATTGTGGTTTATAAGTGGAGTACATGTTTGGGATGGAGTAGAGGTCATAGGTAGTGTGGTAAAATGTCTAAGGAGGTCATGAGTTGGAATGGAGTGGAGTGGTGTGCTCAGCAGGATAAAAATGGCAAACAAAGCAGAAGTGTACCGGTACAGTTTGGCCTCTGGAGCATAGCGTACCGGTACCGCGTACCGGTACGGTTTTGTCTCTGGAGTTCGGGGTTCCGGTACTGCGTACCGTTACGATTTGCTAAACCGAAATTTTTTTAGGGCTTTTAAGTTAAATTCTTCGGATAACCCTTCATTTCCTACCTCAAATTACAGCCCTAAACTCACCCTCTCTCACTCGAAAAAACCTCCCAAGCCTCCAAATCTCCTCCTCTCTCTTGCAAACCCAAATCCATCCTCTCCCTGCGCTTTAATTTTGTGCAATCCACGACGGTGAAACCCTAATTGCCGAATTTCCTTAAGCTCCATTCTCCCCTATTTTTCGCAAATCTCTCCAAGGAACTCTAAATGGCTCGTCACTTGGATGTGGTCCCTGAAGCCATAGACCCGATTGAGGTTCTTTTCTTGATCCTTTTTGCAATTTTCTCAATGGGGGCACTATTGCATTGCATGGCCCGAACCAACAGGCCTGGTTCCCCTCCACCCGAGGATTCCACAAGCCACAAGAGAAGCGGGGAAGGGTCAAGTGAGGACCCAAATGTGCAGAGAAAGAAAGCCAGTTATGAGGCACGACGCCAATGGATTCAGGGGATGAGTGTCACTTGTGAGAGGCATCTTGACCACATCTCACTCACCCCAAGGCATGCAGTTCTAAAAATCATTGAGGGGCATGGCATGAGTTGTTGGTTCAAGCAAGTCGAGGGATATAATTTGCCAATGGTTAGGGAGTTTTACCAATCGCTCCGGGTAGTTGAGGTGGATGAAGTGGAGGTGTTGAGAACCAATGTGCGGGGCAAGATGTTCGAGGTGACCCCCGATATCATTGCCACTCTTCTTGGAGGATACGAGAGACCACCATCCTTCCCGCCTGTCTACCCTCACAATATCACTAGAGCCAAGACTAGAGAGGAGTTTGTGGCCCTAATGTATGAGGACCCCACTAAATTCAAGGACTTTTCCAAAGTGGAGGATTAAAGCATGTGTACGGGCTTCTGAACAAACTTCTCCATTACAATTTATTCCCAAAAGCTTCGGAAAAGAAGCCAAATATGGAGAAGTTGGCCTTGTTAGATGCTGTTGTGTCGGGGAAAACAATTGACTTTGCACTTTTCATCTGGGAAGTAATGAAAGATGTTGCCATTACAACGAAGCCGATGACCAATTTGCCATACGGGAGCTTGGTCACCCGGATGTGCAATCACTTCAAAGTTAAGGGCTATGCATTTGACAAGATCACTCCTCCCGAGAACGGGGCTATTGGGAAGACCAGTAGTAAAAAGAGGAAAGCGATGAGTAAGGGGGAACGAGCTGGGACAGTGGTATCTGATTCTAAGGATCTCGACCCATCCTCATATGTTGGGCCATCCACAGCTGCACCAGCACACTCAACGGCCCAGCGTCTTGATGCACTAGAGACAACAGTGCATGGGATTGAGGCATCAGTGCAGGGGATGACGACCATGCTGCGAGAGATGTTCATGCATACCTTCCCTGGGAGGCCCATCCCAGAAGGACATACTGTGCGAGCTACTGCCCCTTCTGCTTCTGCCCCCGTTGACCCCACAGTGGTTGAGGAAGAGGAGGATGAAGATGATGAGGAGACTGATGAGGAAGGGGAAGATTGGGAGTCTGAGGAAGATGAGGATGATGATGGAGAGGGTGATGTGTAGTAGGCTATTGTAGTTGTTGCCTTTCTTTTTATGTTGGATTGTACTTAGTTAGGATGGGGTCGTAGGTATTTTGTTTCCTTTTTGGATGTCCTACTTCTTGTACTCCATCTTTATAACACATCAATAGAAAACCACATTTCGGATTCAATCTTGTCTATGTTATTTTGTTAATTGCATTATGATTTTTGTTTTTGATTGATTGAGTGAATTGTTCGTTTAAATGGATTATAGTATGTTATGTTCATTACCTTGTATGGAAAATAAATTTTGCTAAGGGACTAGCAAAACCCAAGTTGGGGGGTGGGATTAGCACAAAATTTTGCATATTTTAAGTGTTAATCATCCAATGTTCAATTGCTTTTGGGGGTTATTTGATTGGAGTTGTTTTATTATTGTGCTTAATGATTATTTTTGGTGTTTGCAGAAGAAGAGCGCTAAATGAGGCTTATTAAAGCCTTCCCAAAGGAGTTGAGGCAAATGAGGATGAAAGAGTGGCTAAAGAGTGGCTCAGGAGTGAAGAAATCAGAAAAATCAGACAAAGCAGCAGAAGCGTACCGGTACGGTTTGGCCACTGGAACATAGCGTACCGGTATGCAGTACCGGTACGGTCCAGCCTCTGGAGTTCGGGGTACCGGTACTGCGTACCAGTACGGTCCACTGTTCCTTCCCCATTCTCTGTAACTCAAGCCAGCCGTTTTTTAGGGACCCACCAATCATTCTCCCACATATCTCTGACCCCTCCAGCATATGGTACAACCTCTCAACACCCTCCATCTGACTTTGGAAGCTAGAATGTTAAATGAAGAGAGAGAAGAAGAAGCAGCTGGGTGTGCAGGCTAGCTCTGCACTACCCTGTCCAGCTTGTCCCCCTTTGACCCCTAAGGATAGAGGATCACATCAGAGAGCTACAGAGGAGACTAGGGGACGTTTTTGGAGGGAAAGAGCTCTCCAGCCAGAGCATTCAGCATTAGACAGAGATATACAGATATAGAGAGAGAGAGAGTCTGGGGAAGAAGATGAATAGTGTCTAGAGAGATAAAATTGAGATTTTTACATTTTCTTCAATACATTGTCTTGTAATTCCCTGTAAGAACATTTAGAGCTTCATTTAATGTCATTAATGCTAGTTCCTACAAGTCCATTGCAAGTTTAATTGTCTTTTACATCTTTCACCATGAATGCATCAAAGGTCTCCTTTCTCTTACTTATAAAATAGTTATTCATTGTTTTCATTTACAGCTGATGTTTGCATGCATTTAGTTACTCAAGAACCTTGTTTCTTTGCAATGCTTTCTCATTACATTGTTTATTTCATTTCAAGCATGAGTAGCTAAAATCTTTTAGTTGGTAAAACCAAGGGGAACCTCCACTTGGGTATGCCATTTCAACTCATTCTCCTCCCTTTCTCAGAGTTCAATGGTTCGGTTTGATTGGGTTAAGGGTGGATAAACTGGTGAGTCTTTGATATTCCGTAGGCCTAGTCACGATTTATGCTTAGATACTCACCCTTCTTATCCCTAGCTTCCCACGAATCAATCGTTCATTCATGCTCTATTGAAGGAGGGATTCGAGTTGAGATGCATTCCTATTGGAGTAACCTCTTGGATTTGCCAACGTTTGTTCTCATTTCATTTTCATCAAAACACACTTCACAAATCAACTTTCAACAACAAAATATTTTACACTTTCTTTCACCCAAAATCACCTTCCCCTCGGTTTACATCCTTCCCCGTGGAAACGACCTTGGAGTACCTCCAAGTAAAACACGACCCACAAAAGTCTTCTTGCGCTTGGGGAGCATTTTTGTTCATACGTATAACATATTTCCACCATCCCATTTTTCCATCTCCTTGCCCTTTCTTTTGACACTACCCAAAGGGAGAGTGACACTCGCCTTCATTCATACACAATACATTTTGAGGGATAACAAGGTTTTCAACCAAGCACCCACTAAGGAGAGTTGTGAGCAACTCAAGGCGGTCACCACCTTCAGGAATGGCAAACAAATTGAAAAAAAAATCTTGCCAAAAGTCCCACCAAAGGCTTCATTGGAAAAAGAGAAAGAGATTAAGGGCAATTCCGAGGGGGGTGGGGTGAGGTGAGTGAGAAAGAAAAAAATGTTGATGTTAATGTGCATGCATGTCCCATTCCGGCCCATTTTCCCCAAAGTTTGAAGCCACCCATGAAGGTGGATAATTATTCTGACATTATTGAGATGTTCAAGTAGGTTAATATCAACATCCCACTCCTCGATGCTATAAAAAAAATCCCTTCATGTGCCAAGATTTTGAAAGATTTGTGTACCGTGAAGAGGAAGTTGAATGTACACAAGAAGGCATTCCTTACCGAGCAAGTGAGCTCAATCTTGAGGACCAACACCCCACCAAAGTTCAAAGACCCCGGTTGTCCAACCTTTGCCATCACAATAGGAAATTGCCGAGTGGAGCAAGCACTTCTTGACTTAGGGGCAAGTTTCAATCTCCTACCTTATTCGGTATACCAACAACTCCAACTTGAAGAGTTGAAGCCAACTCCAATCACTCTTCAATTGGAGGATCGAAGTGTTACAGCACCGAGGGGAGTAGTTGAGGATGTCTTAGTTTAAGTTGATAATTTCTATTTCCCTGTTGATTTTATTGTACTTGATACCCATCTGGTTGCTAATCCTAGTTCACAAAATTTTGTCATACTAGGTAGACCTTTTCTTGCTACATCTAATGCCGTGATTAATTGTAGGAATGGTATAATGAAGCTTGCATTTGGGAATATGACAATGGACCTTAATGTATTCAATTTGTGCAAACAACCGGGGGACGATGAGGAAGTGCATGAAGTCAATAGGATTGATACTTTGGTGGAGGATCACTTGGAACTATTAAGCACATTGAAGTTGGGGGAGGTGGAGATTGTTAATCAAGAGGAGCCGGAAAGTTTACAAGGGGTAGAAAAATGGACCCCTACATTTGAGAAGCTTCCACAACAAGAGAAATTTTTTTTTCCATCAACTATACAAACTCCGCACTTGGAGTTAAAGCCTTTGCCATCAAGCCTCAAATATTCATTCTTGGGGGAGCACAATACTTTCCCCGTGGTAATAAATTCTTCATTGGAGCTAAAGCAAGAAGAAGATCTATTGAAAGTGTTAAGGAGGCACAAGGGAGCAATTAGTTGGACAATTGCCGATATCAATGGGATAAGCCCCCTCACTTGCACACACTGCATCTATCTAGAAGAAGACTCCAAGCCATCCCAACAACCACAAAGAAGGTTGAATCCGATCATGAAGGATGTGGTGAGGGACTTCTTGTTGTTTTCTGTTGTATATTCCTAATCTCCTAACATGAACCCTCAATATTTATATGGCTTATGGTGTGGGTGAGTGTCACTCTGACTCGGGTTCAATGCAAGAAATGAGAAAACGGGTGTGTGGAATGAAATGTGTGTGTGTGTGAACAAAAATGCTCTCCAAGCGCAGAGAGACTTTCGAATGTCGTGTTTTACTTGGAAAAGTATTCCAATGTCGTCTCCTCGAGGAAGGAGGTCAAATTGTGTGAAGGTGATTTTGGTGAAAAAAAAAAGTGTAAAAATCTTTGATGTTTGAGTTTGGTGATTTGTGTTCTTGATGAAAATAAAATGAAAACAAGTGTTGGCTAATCCGTAGAGGTCATTCCAATGGGAATGCTAAATCAATTCAAGACCTTCCTCCAATGGTGCCTAGATGTTCAATTGATTCGTAGGAAGCGCAGGACCAAAATAGAGGTGAGGATTCAAGCGTACCTCGTGACAATGCCTACGGTGTATCAAGAACTCACAACGACGTCCACACTCAACCTAGTCAAACCGAATCAACGTACACTACGAGGAGGAATGAAAATGAGTTGAAGTAGCACACCCAAGAGGAATTTTCCCTTGGATTAGCCAACTTAAAGCTTAGCTACTCATAATAAAAGGAAAGACATGCATAATGTTAAGAGACATAATGAAGAAACGAAGATTGGAACTTAACTTAATGCAAGAAATCTTAAACTATGAAGAAAAATATTCAATACCCATTTTAAAAGCTTGAAGTGAAGAAAACTTAATACAACAATGGTGAAATCCAAAATGTAGAACTAAACTTGAAATACACTTGAAATAAATGACATTAAAGACATTAAATGAAGATTACAAGAGTCTTAAAACTTACTACAAGTGAAATGGATGGAAGAAAATACAAAAATCTAAGCTTTCTCTATGTAAAACTTCATCTTCTTCTTTGAGTTTTCTAAGCTTAGGTAGCCTCCTCTCCAAAAAGCTTGTGTGAATGGTGTATATATGGTGTAAGACCTCTGCAATTTCGTCCATGGTGGTCCCCCTAGGTGTGTGATAGGCCTCCCATCCATAGGAGGCTGAGTTGATGCATTGCACAGGCTAGGAGCAGCCTAGCCTGCAACCCACAATGCCTCCTCTTTCCCTCTCCTCCTCTCCCATCCTCTATCTTCCTTTGCTGATGATTAGCACAAAACATTGCATATTTTATGTGCTCTTATGTTGTCCGAATTTGGTATTGACAATTTACGTGCAAGTATACACGATCAACAAGTAATAAAGTGATAAGTAGAGTATCGTTCCCACAGAGAATTATTACTAATAAATTTCAAATACTAACTTTATATCAATTCAATTTTATTTAAACAATTGGAATTAACTATGGAATGACTAAATTAAAACTAAATCTAATCTTAACAATCGAGGGTTGAATTTACCGGATAAAAGAAGTTAAGATTACAACTTCTCCTAATGCTTCGTATAAATCTCTCCACTATCTTTCCAGCTAATTGATTAAAATAAGTTGTTAACTGAGAACTCAAAACTATTTATCAAACCTCTTCCGATAGTTAGATAAAAATATCTCTCCCAATTAAATTACTATATTCCTATGCAAAATAAGTTGGAAAAGATTCATTAAGTTCAAACTCTCATAAAAGTTACACACGGCATATAGGTATATTCATATCCTATACACAAACCCAACTATTCAATCCTAAGAAGAATTAACCAAACCCATGTCATCATATTTATATCTAAACCTAGAATTCATCTTCCAATTTCATCTAGGTTATAAAATTAATTGTCGGCCACACAATCATATATTAAGCACAAAATATGACAAACAACTCATGTATGATCAATAGAACTAGAATCGAGAGTAGATCAATTTAATTAGACATTAGGTTCCGTTGCAATCTTAATAAAAATTTAGTTCATAATGTAATTGAAAAACATCCTTCTCAAATTAAACAACATCTCATAAAATCAAGAAGTAAAAGTAAGAGAAAAGAATGCATGGAGATCACATCACACAGCTAGGGCATCACTCCATGGACGTTTTGGAAGCCTCCATACACCATTATGGGAGAGTATGCAATATACATTGAATATATATATAGAGAGAGAGAGAGTCTAGGAAGAAGATGAATAATGTTAGAGAGAGAAGTTGAGATTTTTGCATTTTCTTCTACCCATTGTCTTGTAATTTCATGTAAGAATCTTCTAAGCTTTGTTTGAAGTCTTTAATGCTATTTATTGCAAGTTGTTTTCCAGTTTAGTCTTCATTTCAAGCTTTCACCATTAATGCATTCAAGTTCTTCATTTCCTTAGTTTTAAAATGGGTATTCAATGCATTCTCTTTTAGTTTATGGTCTCTTGCATTAACTTAGCTAAGAACTTCATTTCTTTATAATGTCTTCTCATTGCATTGTTGTATTTACCTTAAGCATGAGTAGCTAAGCTCTTAGTTGGCTAATCCAAGGGAGACCTCCACTTGGGTATGCCATTTCAACTCATTTTCCTTTCTCTTCTCAGAGTACGATGGCTCGGTTTGACTGGGTTGAGGGTGGACGAGATTGTGAGTCTTTGATATCCCGTAGACTTGTCACGGTTTATGCTTGGATCCTCACTTCCATCTCGTCCCTAGCTTCCCACGAATCAATTGTACATCTATGCTCTATTGGAGGAAGGATTCGAGTTGACTTGGCATTCCCATTGGAGTGAACCTTAAAGATTAGCCAACACTTGTTTCCCATTTCATTCTCATCACAACACAATCACAATCCAAACTTCAACCAACAAAAGATTTTACACTTTACCCTTTTCTACCAAAATCACCTTCAACACGATTCACCTCCTTCCCTGAGGAGACGACCTTGGAATACGATTCCAAGTAAAACACGATAAGCAAAAGTCTCTCTGCACTTGGGGAGCATTTTTGTTCACACACACAGATTTCATTTTCCATCATTCCGTTGTCCTTTCTTTTGACATCATTCCAAGGGAGCGTGACACTCCCCTCTACACACACACTATATACATTTGAGGGTGGTGTTGAGAGATTGGGAATTAACTACAACGGATTCAATCAAGAACTGCACAGGGAATTCCAAATGCAAATGTGACAGATGCTAATTTTTGTATAGAATAAATACCAATGAAAGAGGATTGCGTGGGAGATAAGTCGAAATTGAGGGTTGGGTGTCCCAACGACCATGATGCTAACTTACTTTAACCAGCAATCCCACATAAACATCTGTTCAACTGAAGTTTGTGGGTAGCTTCACTGAAAACCCTTATGAGACAACACTCGTTCGTTAGGGTAAACCTAGTGGTTCAACGGCTTGTTGCATACGCTAAATGCAACCGGATGACCTACGAAAATGGCATTAGAAATAGATTTTAAATTATTGTATTACTAGAGACTAGCCATATTTAGGTTGGGGAGTGTGATTAGTAGTTAAAACTAGCATATTATTATGCCTTTTTAAGACTAATTATACTTTGGTGGAGTTTAAATGATGACATTTCAGGACATAAATTGTACAAGGAACCAAAGGCAATGAATGTCAAACTTCCATGCATCATTAGCCTACTCTGGAGCAAAATTGAATAAAGCTTGGACCAAGGCAAGAACGTTCGAATGCCAATCCATGTTCGAACGTTCACTTGAAGTATTGAAGATCAGACTGCTGGAGTACTGAGCCATGGCGTGTTGCAGCCAAGAGGAAAACACTAAGGTACTTGAGTACCACGTTCGAACGCCAACTCACGTTCGAACATCCCCTTGAATTGTTTGAGGACCAGGATACGGAGTGCAAAGTGTCAAGTTGTGCATGGAGTGTGGAAATGGATTTCCGCAGAAGACCACAGGCCACTTGAGTGGGAAGGTCAGACCCCATCTGGTGTTCGAACGCCCATCAAGCAAAGACAGAAACAACGTTCGAACGTTGTCCCCAGACAGGCTACAGAGTGTTTGATCTTTTCTTCGGACATTAGGACTTTCACTTGGACTTTCAAGGCCTTGTACTATTCCTCCACACTACCTTGCCCCCCCTCCCCTCCTCTTTGCCTATAAATACTCCCATTGTGGGAGCTTCAAAGGGGAGTTGGATTGGCACTAGACCAACATTTTCTTATTTAGTCTTAGACTTAGGTTTTCAATTACATGCATAGAGGGAGATAGATCATCTTTTGGTTGAGGAGAAAACCCTCCAAAAGTGACTAGCTTTCTTCTACTTTCAATATTTCTTTCTTTCACTTCCATTGCTTGAGCTTCCTTCTTCCCTTAGAGGAGTGAAACTCTTCCACTTTTCTAGAGTTTTGCCAAAGCCGTAAATGGTGGGACATGATTCACTCATTCTTTGTTGAAGATCGGATCCTCGCTTATTGTGCTTTACTTTGTAACTCCTCTACTTGGAGGGATGAGCATCACTCACTTTTCTAGCTTTACCAAAGTCATGAAGAGTGAGCAGTTTCTCATTCACTCTTTAGTAAGGGGTGAATGACATGTATAAATTATTCGGAAGTTATATCTGTGCATTTTCGATTATGCTTAATGTTTTATATTTCTCTTACTTATTGAATGATTGACTGCATCTAGCAAAGCTAAGGTACTTTGTATAACCGTGAGCACTTTCTATAAAATAGATAACTCTTGCATAGAAAGACTCATTTGCTCAAGTCAAGTACCCCGACTAGATCTTCATGACTACCCTTCAATCTTCACCCTTATTGTGCTTCAATTAAAGAATGGAAATGGAATATTAATGCCATGGTTGGATGCCTTGTAGAAACACTTGCTTGTTTGTAGACGGGTTAAGTCTCGACACAAACAATTCTTGTAAACTTTTAGAAAGACATCGGAATCATGATCTTA
The DNA here is from genome assembly GCA_951799425.1 of Ilex aquifolium. NCBI lineage: Eukaryota > Viridiplantae > Streptophyta > Magnoliopsida > Aquifoliales > Aquifoliaceae > Ilex > Ilex aquifolium. Next base: position 1,181,671 of record OX637407.1, on the reverse strand, counting down.
ATTCTCACAATCCACCTTTATCTTCCGATTAACTCACTGTTGACACGGGGGTTAATTGAGTTATCAAGCACAAGTATAATAAATTGGATGATTAACTACATGTCCAGATCCTCGAACTAAAGAGTGATTATTTACATTTAAGCTTTAATTATATTTTGTCTAGAAAATCTTCTTGGAAAGAATCTTATAATTTGTCCAAGAAATCCCATATACCACACAACTTCAAAACTCAAGGGTTACAATCATTTGGTCTCCACCACTGCTTACTTTGAAACACCAATAATAGTTCCATGTGGATTCGACTCCGGACTCAACCAGATTATTACTACAGCTTGACCGCTTGCACTTGGGTGTACACACTTCGAATCAAGTCAGTATGCTTGAGCATACACCTCCATTCTAGTGCCTCACTTCCCACGAATCAATCGAACACCTAGGCACCATTGGAAGAATGTCTTGAGTTGATTTGGCATTCCCATTGGAATGACCTCTTCGGATTAGCCAACCTTGTTTCCATTACATTTTAATCGAAAACTTCACTCCCAAAACACAAATTCACAAGATTTTACACTTTACCATTTTTAAAAAATCACCTTCACACACTTCAACCTTCCTTCCCTTAGGAGATAACCTTGGAATACCCATTCCAAGTAAAACACGACACTTGAAAGTCTCTCTTCGCTTGAAAAGCACTTTTGCACACACACACACACAAAATTTCATCCACACACACGTTTTTCCCATTTCTAGCATCAAACCCGAGGAAGAGCTACACTCACCTACACACATAAGTCATATACACTGGGTCCGGGTTAGTGTTTGGAGATTAGGGTGAACGTGATCAAGCTTTTTAGCGTCATTGTTAGGGAAGGCAAAGTGTTGACTTAAGAAGGTGATTTCGGGACAACGGAGGTAAGTCTTGTGATTTTCATCACGGGCCAAGGTACGTTGCTCCTTTGTACATAATTGTTGTGTTTTCTTTTCTTTAACTATATATAGCACTTTTGTATGTGGGGACAGGACGACCATAATAGATTGGTTAGACAACCCCTAGGACCCAACATGAATCTAGACCAAGACCCACCCGAGGATGCCGGTGATAATTTTGAGAATGTTGGTGCTAAGGTCCTAAGAGGCAGGGGAGTGCAAGACCTTAAAATGCCAAAACCTATAATGCATTTTCCCCCTCCTAGGAATGAAGGAAACAATATCCCAATTGATCCTCCAGCGAGGTCAATGCGGGATTATCTCCAACCCACTCGTAGCACCACTCTTACGTGCATTCTTTTACTAGTCCAAGCTCATGCCTTCCTAGTCAAGCCGGGAATGTTACAACTACTTTCTCAATTCCATGAAATTGAAAGAGAGAATTCTTATTTGCATATTAAGGAATTTGAGGAAATAGTTGCAACCTTCCTCACTAATCATGCCATGGAAGACATAGCTCGCATGAAATTGTTCCCCTTTTCCATTAAAGACAAAGCCAAATCGTGGTTGAATTCTTTGAAGCCTCAATCAATAAGCTCTTGGGCACAAATGCTTTCCTAGTTTTTGAATAAAAAATTTTCGGTGCCCAAAACCGCCGCTCTTAAAAAGGAAATTCAAAATTTTTCAGAAAAGCCCAATGAGCAATTTTACCAATGTTGGGATCGATACAAGGAATTGCTACAATCCATTCCACACCATGGATTTGAACCATGGCAATCGGTGAGTTTCTTCTATGAAGGGATTACTTCTATGAAGGGATTACACCGGGCCATCGACAGTTCATCGATACGATGTGTAATGGGGAGTTTTTAAACAAGGATCCCGATGATGCTCTAGAGTAATTCAATACATTGGCACAAAATGCACAATCTTGGGATATCACAGATTCTGCCCATGTACCGAGATCTTTTCTGGGTAATAATCAATCAAGCGGGGGAGGGATGTAAGATTTAAGGGATCGAGAAGACTTGCTTTCCAAAATCACCAAATTGTCTCAGAATGTGGAGAGTCTAGAGGTCAATAGGAGACATGAGGTGTTCAACATTTTCAATACCGACGAGTTTTGATCTATTTGTGAGAGTGTTGATGATGCAATGCAATCTAATCCGTTGAGCATAAATGGAGGTCCTATGACTCGGGCAAGAGTAAAAAGGATGAAGGAAGCATTGAACGGGCTGATTCAAGACATATGGGCTGATTGTGCAAGTTCAAGCATGGAGCATGATCCACTTGGGCAAAGATCCATCAACATGATTCAAGTTCTAGAAGATTCTGGCAAAGGCTAATAACTAGGCATGTGATCAGCATATTAAAGGGCTGATTGTGTTTCTCTTTTAGGAAAGTAAGAGTTTAGGAAAGTAAGAACTATTTCTTCACTAGCAAGTAAGAGACATTTCTTTACCCACAAGTAAGAGATATTTCTTCACCAGCAAGTAAGAGATATTTCTTAAATAGGATAAGCTATTTTAGGAAGTTTTCTTTGTAATGACTAGCCTATAAATAGGCGTTCAAAGCATTGTAAAAGACAGAATATTTTTGTGAGTATTGTGAGGTTTCTACCTTATTGTTCTTCCAAGAACTATTTCAAGAACTTATCAAGAATTAATCTTTCTTGTGACGTTCATCGACTTATCGCTCAATCTTGAGTGTGGCGTCTTTCTCTTGAACTTTTAACCTTGGGTTCTTGTTTCTTGCAAACATTGGGTCTAGGGTTCTTGGTTCTTTTAATCTGATTTGTGATCTTTCTTGGGGAGTCTTGAATCAATTTGCTCGTGGGTTCTTGAATTCGTTTAAGGGTTCGCATCAGTTGGTATCAGAGCACTCGGGTTTGTTTTCTCAATTAGGTTGGTTATCTTTGTTTATGCGCATCTATTTAAAAAAAAAAAATTTATGCACTGTTCATCATTACTGTTCATCGCGACTGTTCATTGCGCTTTTTTTTGTTCTGTTTGATTTGGGGTGTGACTTTTTGCTGGGGTTTCAGTTGTTCTGTTCTATAATTTTAATATCAATTAGGGTTGCATAATATGGGCGGAGTTGAATACATAATTTGCTAGTGAATCGATTGTGAAGCCTATTGCACAATTACGCGTAGTTTGCCTCTTTTGTGATCTGATATCAAGAAAAAGAAGAACAAAAAAAGAGAAGAAGAAAAAAAAAGAAAAGAAAGAAAGAATCGAATTGAGGCTAATCAGTTTGCTTTAGGGCTGATTTGTGTTGAGATTTGAACAAAAATAATCAAAAGTTACTTATTATGATCATTCACGCATTGTTATCCCAAAATAGGTCATCTTATTTGATTTAACCCCTTTCTTGATCCATTTGTTGCTTTCGAATCATTGTTTCTCTTAGTTTTCGCCGAATTCATTTTCTTTGCTTCGTTGTGTTTCTTTGTTTCATTTTCGTGTTATCGTTGTTATTCTCTATTTTCATTGTTAATTCTGGTCCTTCCTTCGATATTTGTGTCTTATTTTGTTAAGTTGTTGTGCATTGTGAGAACGGTTGAGTTTTGAGTAGTTTGCGAAAGAACGACAAATGTGAAACATTTGAGTGGTAAAAGGCTGAGTGTGTGAGCTTATCTTAAGAAAAATCCAATAAGAGTGTAAACACGAGGGTTGAGTGACATTGAAACGAGTGAAACACGTGAGGGAGTGTTTGTGAGGCTATTTCTAACATTGTTTTGCAGGTTATAAAACATGACTTCCAAGGATAAAGGAGTAGTTGAGGAGGGTGGTACTGATGTGCTATTCATACTTCGGGCTATGCAACAACAGTTCGAACGTATGAATACGAGATTTGATGACATGGGAAATCAGTTGGAGGAGCAGGCGAATGCGATTAATGAGTTGAGAATGAATGAGGGAAGAAGAGATGATGGACATGATAGGCGTGAGGCACCGGTGGAGATGAGCCAGAATAGGTGCCATCAAAACATTATCGATGATGACGAGTGGGATCTTGGTGATTACTTCGATGACCAGGCTACGTTGATTGGGTTTGACCATGGTAGAGGTGGTAGAGGTGGCAGAGGTGTTAGAGGTGGTCATGGAGGTGTTAGAGGTGTTTATCGGAGAGATGGAAATTTGGGTAGCATTAAGATGAAAATCCCAGCCTTTCAAGGCAAGAATGATCTGGAGGTTTATTTAGAGTGGGAAAAGAAAGTGGAGTTAGTGTTTGATTGTCATGACTATTCAGAGGAGAAGAAGGTGAAACTAGCTGCAGTGGAGTTTACTGATTATGCGGTAGTATGGTGGGATCAGTTAGTGATGAATAGGAGGAGGAATAGAGAGCATCCGGTTGATACTTGGGATGAGATGAAGAGTATCATGAGGAAGAGGTTTGTCCCTTCTCATTATTATAGGGACTTGTTTCAGAGGTTGCAAGGGTTGACTCAGGGGTCCAGGAGTGTTGAGGAGTATTATAAGGAGATGGAGATAGCCATGATTCAGGTTAATGTAGAGGAGGACTGAGAGGCGACCATGGCACAATTCTTGCACGGTTTGAACCGAGATATTCAAAATGTTGTTGAGTTGCAGCATTATGTGGAGATGGAGGATATGCTACATATGGCGATGAAGGTTGAGAGTCAACTCAAATGGAAGGGTTCTACTCGGTTTGGGCAGAATTCGAGTTCTTCATCTTCTTGGAAACCGAATTCTAGTTGGAGCAAGAAGGAAGAGAAATCAGATTCTAAGGGTAAAGTTGAAGCTTCCAACAAAGGCAAAGACATAGAGGCTAGCAAGGAGTGAGGTAAATCTGCTTCTCAAACTTCTAGAAATAGAGATATAAAGTGATTTAAGTGTTTGGGTAGGGGGCACATTGCATCTCAATGTCCAAATAAACGTGCTATGTTTTTTAGGGATAATGGTGATTTTGAAACTGAAAGTGAATCTGATGACGATGTGGAGAGTAAGGAGAGTGAAGGAGAGGAATATCCAGTTGAGGGTGAAATTTTGGTCACGAGGCGTGCCTTGAATGCACAAGTGAAGGAGGAGGGCAACGAGTCACAACGTGACAACATCTTTCATACTCGCTGCCATATCAACAATAAGGTATGTAGTGTTATCATTGATGGTGGGAGTTGTGCTAATGTTGCTAGTACCTTGTTAGTTGAGAAACTTAATTTGCCTACTATTAAGCACCCTACTCCTTATAAGTTGCAATGGTTGAATGAATGTGGGGAGATTAAGGTGAATAGGCAGGTATTAGTTTCATTCTCCATTGGGCATTATGTTGATGAGGTTTTGTGTGATGTAGTCCCAATGCATGCTAGTCATTTACTTTTGGGACGTCCTTGGCAGTTTGATAGGCAAGTTATGCATGATGGATATAGAAATAGATATTCTTTTGTACTGCATGGCAAACCTGTAACACTTGTACAGTTAACACCTAGACAGGTGCATGATGATCAAATGAGGTTAAAAAGCGAGTTTGAGGGAAGAAAAGAGAGTGACAATGAAAAAAAAGAGGGAAATAGAATGAAAGTGAAAAAAAATGAGGGAAAAAATAGAGAGGCTGTTGAATCTTCAAGGAGTGAAAAGAGTGAGAGTTCACAAAAGCAAGAGAGGAAAAATGTGAGTTTCTATGCAAAAGAACGAGAGGTTAAGGGAGCTTTTTATTCCGGGCAGCCGATGATTGTACTTATGTACAAGGAGGCCTTTTTGAATACTAATGAGATTAACCATGCTTTGCCTAGTGTTGTTGATTTTCTTTTGCAGGAGTTCGGTGATGTTTTTCCTGAGGAAATCCCAAATGGCTTGCCACCAGTTAGAGGGATTGAACATTAGATTGATTTCATTCCTGGTGCAATGATTCCCAATCATCCAGCTTATAGGAGTAATCCCGAGGAGACGAAGGAACTTCAAAGGCAAGTTGAAGAGCTGATGTCGAAGGGAGAGCTTGAGTCCTTGTGCAGTTCCAGTGTTACTTGTGCCCAAAAAGGATGGGACTTAGAGGATGTGCACTGATTGCCGCGCCGTGAACAAAATAACGGTAAAGTATCGTCATCCCATTCCTAGACTTGATAACATGTTAGATGAATTGCATGGCGCTTGTTTGTTTAGTAAGATTGATCTAAAATCTGGTTATCATCAAATTAGGATGAGAGAAGGTGATGAATGGAAAATGGCATTTAAGACTAAATATGGTTTATATGAATGGCTGTTAATGCCTTTTGGCTTAACCAATGCACCTAGTACGTTTATGCGTTTAATGAACCATGTTTTGCGTGCTTTTATTGGTAAATTCGTTGTCGTTTATTTTGATGATATCTTGATTTACAGTAAGAGCTTAGATGAGCATGTTGAACATTTGAGGCTTGTGTTATGTTCTTTGCGTGATGCTCAGTTATTTGCTAACCTCGAGAAATGTTCATTTTTCACTCGTCAGATTGTTTTCTTAGGATATGTTGTTAGTGCTAAGGGCATTGCGGTTGATGAGGAAAAGGTTAAGGCTATTCGAGAATGGCCTACACCTAAAACCATTACTGAGGTACGTAGCTTTCATGGGCTTGCTAGTTTTTATAGAAGGTTTGTAAAGGACTTTAGCACCATGGCGGCACCATTGACTGAAATCGTTAAGAAAAGCGTAGGTTTTAAATGGGGAAGGGACCAAGAAGTTGCTTTTAATTTGATTAATGAAAAACTTAGTTCTGCACCTTTACTTGCTTTGCCTAACTTTTCTCAAACTTTTGAAGTTGAGTGTGATGCCTCAGGTATTGGAATTGGAGCTGTTTTAATGCAGGGAGGTCGTCCTTTAGCTTATTTTAGTGAGAAGCTAAATGGGGCAGCCTTGAATTACCCAACTTATGATAAGGAGCTTTATGCATTGGTGAGGGCGTTAGAGACTTGGCAACATTATCTTTGGCCCAAGGATTTTGTCATCCACACTGATCATGAGTCTTTGAAACATTTGAAAGGTCAAGGTAAGCTGAATAGACGCCATGCTAAATGGGTTGAATTCATTGAGACCTTTCCTTACGTTATCAAATACAAGATGGGGAAAGAGAATGTGGTTGCTAATGCTTTATCTCGTAGGTATGCTTTAGTTTCCATTTTAAATGCAAAATTGCTTGGTTTTGAGTACATTAAGGATTTATATGCTATTGATTCTGACTTTGCTAATGTGTTTGATGCTTGTGAGAGTTCGGGTTTTGGTAAGTTTTATAGGCATGATGGGTTCTTGTTTCGAGAGGATCGATTGTGTGTGCCTAATTGTTCGATGCGTGAGTTATTAGTTAGAGAAGCACATGGGGGTGGTTTAATGGGACACTTTGGTGTTAGGAAAACCTTAGATGTGTTAGTTGAACATTTTTTCTGGCCACATATGAAACGGGATGTTGAGTGAATTTGTGAGAAATGTGTTGCTTGTAAAAAGGCTAAGTCTAAGGTTCAGCCCCATGGTTTGTATAATCCCTTACCTATACCTAGTTCACCTTGGGTAGATATTTCCATGGATTTTGTGTTAGGTTTACCTAGGACAAAACGGGGACGGGATTTTGTGTTTGTTGTTGTTGACAGGTTTTCAAAGATGGCGCATTTCATTGCATGTCATAAGACCGATGATGCTAGCAATGTAGCTGATTTGTTCTTTAGAGAGGTGGTGCGTTTACATAGAGTGCCTCAGAGCATTGTGTGTGATCGTGATGCTAAGTTTTTGAGCTATTTCTGGAAGACATTGTGGGGTAAGCTTGGTACTAAATTACTCTTTTCTACTACTTGCCATCCACAAACAGATGGGCAAACCGAGGTAACTAATCGTACTTTTTCTACTTTATTGCGTGCTGTCATTGGTAAGAATTTGAAAACTTGGGAGGATTGTTTGCCTCATGTCGAATTTGCTTATAATCGTAGTGTGCATTCTGCTACTAATTATTCACCTTTTGAAATTGTCTATGGCTTTAATCCCTTAACTCCATTAGATTTGTTGCCTTTGCCTGTTGATGAGTGTGCTAATTTAGATGGAGAACGAAAGGTTGAATTGGTGAAGCAATTGCATGAGAAAGTTCGATTGCACATTGAGAGGCGAACGAAGCAATATGCTACTCAAGCTAATAAGGGACGTAAGAAGGTGGTTTTTGAGCCCGGAGATTGGGTTTGGGTGCATATGCGAAAGGAGCGTTTTCCCGCACAAAGGCGTTCTAAGTTGCAGCCTAGAGGAGATGGGCCTTTTCAAGTGGTGGCACGGAAAATGATAACGCTTACAAACTAGATATTCCTGGTGAGTATAGTGTTAGTGCTACTTTTAATGTTGCTGATCTTTCTCCTTTTATTGCAGATGATGAAGATTCGAGGACGAATCCTTTTAAAGAGAGGGGGAATGATGCAATGCAATCTGATCCGTTGAGCATAAATGGAGGTCGTATGACTCGGGCAAGAGTAAAAAGGATGAAGGAAGCATTGAACGGGCTGATTCAAGACATATGGGCTGATTGTGCAAGTTCAAGCATGGAGCATGATCCACTTGGGCAAAGATCCATCAACATGATTCAAGTTCTAGAAGATTCCGGCAAAGGCTAATAACTAGGCATGTGATCAGCATATTAAAGGGCTGATTGTGTTTCTCTTTTAGGAAAGTAAGAGTTTAGGAAAGTAAGAACTATTTCTTCACTAGCAAGTAAGAGACATTTCTTTACCCACAAGTAAGAGATATTTCTTCACCAGCAAGTAAGAGATATTTCTTAAATAGGATAAGCTATTTTAGGAAGTTTTCTTTGTAATGACTAGCCTATAAATAGGCGTTCAAAGCATTGTAAAAGACAGAATATTTTTGTGAGTATTGTGAGGTTTCTACCTTATTGTTCTTCCAAGAACTATTTCAAGAACTTATCAATAATTAATCTTTCTTGTGACGTTCATCGACTTATCGCTCAATCTTGAGTGTGGCGTCTTTCTCTTGAACTTTTAACCTTGGGTTCTTGTTTCTTGCAAACATTGGGTCTAGGGTTCTTGGTTCTTTTAATCTGATTTGTGATCTTTCTTGGGGAGTCTTGAATCAATTTGCCCGTGGGTTCTTGAATTCGTTTAAGGGTTCACATCAGTTGAGCATTCCATATCGGAGTGCCCCAACATTCCGGCACTTAAAGAGGTGTACCATGAGCAGGTAAATGCCTTCAATCAAAGTACACAATCATTCTCCCCACACTCTAATACATACAATCGGGGTTGGAGTAGAACTTCAGTTGGAAGAATGAGAATCACACCCCTCACGGTTCTAGTTCATATTCACCTCCCATGCCTCCCAAGCAAAACCAATACCATGGTCAAGGTCCTTCGTCTAGCTCCCAATACCCCCAGTCCAATCCACAAGGGTTTTCACAAAACCAGCCCCCACAAAGTTTTGGTTAACAAGGACCAACCAACAAACTCATTTACCAATCGCCTCATAAAAGAAATTTGGAGGATGTAGTGCACCAATTCATCCATTGCCAAACCACCATCAACAATCAAACCGCTGCAGCTTTCAATGACATTCGGAATCAAATCACAAAATTGACCAATGCCATAGGGTTGTCCTAACAAGAGAAAGAGAAATTTTCCGCTCAACCTCAAGAAAACCCTAGGGGCCAACACGTGATTGAGACATCCAAGCCCACTGAGGAGAGTTGTGAGCAACTCAAGGCGATCACCACCCTCAGGAATGGCAAACAAATTGACAAAACCATCTTGCCAAAAGTCCCACCAAAGGCTTCATTGGAAAAAGTGAAAGAGATTAAGGACAATTCCGAGGGGGGTGAGGTGAGTGAGAAAGAAAAAAATGTTGATGTTAATGTGCATGCATGTCCCATTCCGGCCCATTTTCCCCAATGTTTGAAGCCACCCATGAAGGTGGATAATTATTCTGACATTATTGAGATGTTTAAGCAGGTTAAGATCAACATCTCGCTCCTCGATGCTATAAAGAAAATTCCTTCATGTGCCAAGATTTTGAAAGATTTGTGTACCGTGAAGAGGAAGTTGAATGTACACAAGAAGGCATTCCTAACCGAGCAAGTGAGCTCAATCTTAAGGACCAACACCCCACCAAAGTTCAAAGACCCCGGCTGTCTAACCATTGCCATTAGAATAGAAAAATTTCAGGTGGAGCAAGTACTTCTTGACTTGGGGGAAAGTTTCAATCTCCTACCTCATTCGGTATACCAATAACTCCAACTTGAAGAGTTAAAGCCAACTCCAAACACTCTTCAATTGGCGGATCGAAGCGTTAGAACACCGAGGTGAGTAGTTGAGGATGTCTTAGTTCAAGTTGATAATTTCTATTTCCCTGTTGATTTTATTGTACTTGATACCCATTCAATTGCTAATCCTAGTTCACAAATTTTTGTCATACTAGGTAGAACTTTTCTTGCTACATCTAATGTCGTGATTAATTGCAGGAACGGTCTAATGAAGCTTGCATTCGGGAATATGACAATGGACCTCAATGTATTCAATTTGTGTAAACAACCGGGGGACGATGAGGAAGTGCATGAAGTAAATAGGATTTATACTTTGGTGGAGGATCACTTGGAACTATTGAGCACATTGAAGTTGGAGGAGGTGGAGATTTTCAATCAAGAGGAGCCATAAAGTTTACAAGGGGTAGAAAAATCGACCCCTACATTTGAGAAGCTTCCACAACAAAAGAAAATAATTTTTCCATCAACTGTACAAACTCCGAACTTGGATTTAAAGCCTTTGCCATCAAGCCTCAAATATTCATTCTTAGGGGAGCACAATACTTTTGCAGTGGTAACAAGTTCTTCATTGGAGCCAAAGTAAGAAAAAGATCTATTGAAAGTGTTGAGGAGGCACAAGGGAGCAATTGGTTGGACGATTGCCGATATCAAGGGGATAAGCCCCCTCATTTGTACCACATCTATCTAGAAGACTCCAAGCCGTCCCTACAACCACAAAGAAGGTTGAATCCAATCATGAAGGATGTGGTGAGGAACGAGGTACTCAAACTACTTGATGCGGGCATCATCTTTTCGATTGCAGACAGTAAATTGGTTAGTCCCACTCAAGTGGTACCAAAGACATTGAGGGTCACCGTGGTTGCAAATGAGGAGAACGAGTTGATTCCGACAAAAGTGGTCACCGGATGGAGAGTTTGTATCAACTATCGGAAGCTCAACTCCTGCACAAGAAAGGATCACTTCCCTTTGCCATTCCTTGATCAAGTGTTGGAGAGAGTAGCCGGACACTTGTTTTATTGTTTCTTGGATGGCTACTCCGGCTATAATCAAATTGAGATCGCTTTGGAGGACCAATAGAAGACTACATTCACGTGTCCTTTCGGCACCTTTGCATATCGCCGAATGCCATTTGGATTGTGTAATGCCTCAGGGACGTTTCAAAGATGTGTGATGGGAATCATCTGTGACATGGTAGAGAAAATTGTGGAAGTCTTCATGGATGACTTTTCTGCATTTGGGGATTCATTTGAAGGTTGTTTGGAGAACTTGGAGAAAGTACTTGAGAGATGTGAGGAGAAGAATTTGGTTTTCAACTGGGAGAAGTGCCACTTCTTGGTGACACAAGGGATAGTGCTCAAACACATTGTTTCGTCAAAAGGGATTGAAGTCGGCAAAGCCAAGGTTGATGCAATTTCCAACCTCCCCACACCGAAAGTCGTCAAAGACATCAGATCGTTTCTTGGCCATACTGGCTTTTTCCGTCATTTTATAAAAGATTTTAGTGCATTGGCATGAACCTTGACCAATTTGTTTTCCAAAGATGTCCCATTTGTGTGGTCAGATAATTGTGAGGCATCATTTAAAAAACTCAAAACTATGCTCACTACACCTCCAATTATATGACCACCCAATTGGGATTACCATTTCAGCTCATGTGCGACGCGAGTAATTACGCGGTCGGCGCTGTGTGCTTGGTTTCTACCGTCATTCCTAATTTCCGACCATGATTCTGGTAATGTGTATGTGGCTTATACGGTTAGGTGAGTGTCACTCTCCCTCGGATATCATGCAAGAAATGGGAAAAAGGGTGTGTGAATGAAATGTGTGTGTGTGTGTACAAAAGTGTTCCCCAAGCGTAGAGAGACTTTCGAGTGTCGTGTTTTACTTGGATTTGGTATTCCAAGGTCGTCTCCTTAGGGAAGGAATGTGAATTGTGTTGAAGGTGATTTTGTGAAAATAGAAAAGTGTAAAAATCTTTTGAATATGTGTTTTGGTGAGTTGTGTTCTTGATGAAAAGAAATGGAAACAATTGTTGGCTAATCCAAAGAGGTCATTCCAATGGGAATGCCAAATTAACTCAATACATTCTTCCGATGGTGCCTAGACATTCGATTGATTCGTAGGAAGCAAGGAACTAAAACAGAGGTAAGGATTCAAGCATACCCCGTGACAAGTCTACGGTGTATCAAGAACTCACAACCACGTCCACACTTAACCTAGTCAAACCAAACCTTCTTACACTACGAGGAGGAATGAAAAAGAGTTGATTTAGCATACCCAAGAGAAATTCTCCCTTGAATTAGCCAACTTAAAGCTTAGACTCATATTTAATGCAAGATCTACATAAAGTAAAGAAACATTGCGAAGAAATGAAGATTGGAACTTGAATTAATGCAAGAAAAGTTAAACTATGAAGAAGTGCATTTAATACCCATTTTAAAAGCTTGAAGTGAAAAACTTGAATGTAACAATGGTAGATTGAAAGATACTTGACTAAACTTTCAATACACTTGAAATAAATGACATTAAGTGCAATAAATGAAGCTTACAAGGGTCTAACATAAGATTACAAGTGAAATGGGTAAAGGAAATTACAAAAATCTAACTTCTCTCTCTAAACTATGTCTTCCTACTTGAGCTCCTCCCTCTGCAATGCTGAACAATACTCTCCAATCTGAAGTGTGTCTTGCATTTTCGTTCATGGAGGTCTTCTAGCATGTGTGACAGGCTTCCCATCAATGGGTGGTTGAGTTGATGCATTGGACAGGCTAGGACAAGCCTAGCCTACAACTCCCCTGGCTTCCCTCTTCTCTCTCTTCCTCATTAATGCATTGGCCTCCAAAATCCAACTTGAAGTGAAGGGAGGCATGTATGTGTGTAAGAGATGTTAGGGGACATGTGGGAGAATCATAGGTGGGACCCCCAAGTGACAGAGCTTGAGTTGCAGGTTGTCTGGCATTTCTGGGCAAAACCTTTCGGAAGGTCGATGCAAACCTTCCAGAAGGTTTATGCATGAACAGGGAAAACAGCAGTCCAGTGACCCAAACCTTCCGGAAGGTCGATGCAAACCTTCTGAAAGGTTTATTCGAGTAGACAAAACCTTCCGGAAGGTTTTGGCAGTGCATAGGCAGACCAAGTGCAAATCTTCCAAAAGGTTTTTGGCCAAACCTTCTGGAAGGTTTTCATCCAATTTCTTGGTTTCTTCACCTTCCAATCTTTTCTTTAAGCTACCCCCTCATCTCCATTGACTTTAAACACTACGATGGGGGTTAACTCAAGCCATTTACAAATCTTCACCTACATTCACACAAAACTTCATTAAAAGGTAGATTAAATGCATTTCTCCCCAATTTCACAACAAAAGCAAGTACAAAAAGGTATAAAAAGCATATAAAATGTGCAATATTTTTTGCTAATCACACCCCCCAGCTTGAGTTTTGCTAGTCCCTAGCAAACTTTATTTACAAACCACAAGGTATACAACTACAACAATCCCATTCATACAAGTAAAAAAAAATCAAACATACAAAATGCAAAAATCACAATGCAATTGAAGAAATGGACTTGGGCAATGATAAAATGAAACAACTGTGGTATTTTTCATTAATCATTCACAAAATTTCAATACTATGGGTTAGAGTTCAACAACAAAATGGCCCCAAATCCTAGAGGTACTTCTACTAGGCCGACAAAACTAACCATAACTGTACATCCTAAAATCAAAAGAAACAAAACACAAGAGACATCCTAATCATCACCCTCATCCCCATCATCATCATCACCAGCATCCTCATCATCACTCTCGGACTCACTCCCCCCTCCTCGTCATCATCGTCGTCATCATTGGACTCTCTCACCTCAACAACCGTAGAAGGTGTGAGAGCGGAGGTAGATGGTCTAACTGGAGGTAGCGAAGGTCCACCGGGGATGGGCTCGCCCGGGAACGTATGATGAAATAACCTAGTCACCATCATCGACAACCCGTATATAGTAGACTCCAAGGCATCCATACGATGTGACATGGTGCGGGCTAGGGCAGAAGTAGAAGGTGCTGAGGATGATTGCCCATCTGAAGATGGCTCTGGTCCCGATGCTCTGGCTCTCTCACCCCCTGTCCTGGCTACCCTCTTACTACTGCTCGAATTCCCAATGGCACCAGTCTCAGGGGGTAGCAGCGTATTATGTGCGTAGGACTTCACTTTGCAGTGAGAGCACATCCACGTGACGAGATTGTCGAAGGGAAGATTCGCTTTTGGCTTTGCAGCCTTAGCGAAATCCTTCATCTCCTCCCATATCAAAAGGGCCACATCAATCGCCTTCCCCGTCATAAACGCATGGAGGAGGGCAAGCTTCTCGACATTCGGGCTCTTCTCAGAGCCCCTGGGCATCAAATTATAGTGGAGGACTTTGTTCACGACTCCGTAAGAGTGCTTGAGGCTCCCGACAAGAGTTATCCCTTTGAATGTGGTTGGGTCCTCGTAGGTGAGCCGCACATAATCAGAGAGTGTTCTACCCCCTTCAACATTGTGTGGGTAGACCGAGGTAGTAGGGGGAGACCTCTGATACCTCAGCAATGTGGCAATCAAGTATGGGGTCATGTTGAACATCTTCCCCCGCACATTCGTCCTTAGCACACTACCATCCTCGCCTAACACCGAAAATGTCTTATAGAATTCTCTACACAACCCCAAGTTGTAGCCACTTACCTCCTCAAACCAAATACCCAAATCATGTCCCTCGATCACCCTCACCACTTCGTCGTTTGGCCCAAGTGTGATCTTGTCCACAAACCGCTCGCAAGTCACAATTTTCTCATTTATCGTTTGTCTACAAGCGTCGTGTCTCGCTTTCATCCTGCTCTCCTCCCGGTCTCCACTACTCGGGCCCTCCACATTCCTTTTGCGGGAGCTAGTGCCCGCGAATGGTGGGGTATCCGAACCCGTACGCTTGGTGCGGGCCATGGTGATCAACAGTGCCCCCAAGCCAAAAATGGTCAAAACCCACATCAAAAGCCACTCAACGGGCTCAAAGGTGTCAAGAGAAGTCCTTCCTACATGAGCCATGGCAATAGAATTCTAACATTTGGAGAAACTTTAAGGGTAATTGAAAAATGGGGGAAGAACTTGGGAAACTAGGGTTTATGCAAATGTTTACTAATTTCGGCGAAAACCACTCAAAATCCAACTCTAGACAAGAGAAATGTAGTAATCAATGGTTTGGGTGAGGTGTTTTGAAGCTTGGAAGAAGTTAGAGGGAGAGGAGAGAGTTTGGGAGCTTGAGATTTGGGGGAAATGTGAGGTTTTTCAAAAATTCTGAACTTAAAACCCTCGTTTTTAGCATTATGGGCAAAACCTTCGGAAGGTCGATTAAAACCTTTCGGAAGGTTTTGCTCATTGCTGAGGCAAAACTATCCAGCAGTGAAAACCTTCCAGAAGGTTTTGCACACTCGACAAAACATTCCGAAAGATTTATACTAAACCTTCCGGAAGGTTTTGCTTTATTGCAAAATCATTCCTTAGCTCCAAAACTCACATCCAAACCAACTTTATTCAACTCCTAAACATTCAAACAACCTATCTATGACATCTAATCTACCAAAAACTTGAACCACACATGTGAGCCACAATTGAGTGATCATGCCCAATGTCATTTTCGAAATTGCAACATGATTTAAATTTTTGATGTTTTCAAAATACAAGACATGGATTTCTAGGTTTAACTACCAAAATGAATACCCAAAATGTAAAGCATAGATTCAAATGACAGGGCATTCCTAAATCTATCAAATATTGAAATTTGAGCAATATTCCCCCACCCTTTAAGCATAGGGCTATGAAACACATTGCTCAAATGCCCGAACTAAGCACACATGAGCATCAATATGACTTTAAATGCTATTCTAGAGTATGCACCTACACATTCATTTTCAAATTCGTGTGTGTGTGAAATGGACATGTAATTTAAACATTTAATCAACAAAATTCACATTCACTTGGCTGTCCAAATTCAACTTCGATGTGAAACTCACCAAGGGTTTCTCTTAACAATGAATCACACATTGGTTATCCTGACATGCTCTCCATGTGTATATGTGAGATGGAATCTTGTGCACAAAACGAAGTATGCTCACATATAATCCAAAAATGAAATATGCATAAAAATGAAACAACCTTGGCATAATCTCATGAAAGGAATGTTGGGGCATTAGATAGCAAAATCAACCTTTCTTTTTCTTTAAAAGTATGCTATCCCTATGCTTTCTCTAGATCATTTAGGACTTTCATGGGTTATAATAGGGCCTTGGGGTGATATTGAGGCAAATGAAATGAAGGATATAGGATAACAAAAAGGGTTGTTCCGAGTGCATGACATTTATTTCAAAAAGATCTCCTTTTTTTTGGAATTTTCAGTCTACACCATCACTTCACTCTTTGTTTCTTTTTCTTCTTTTCCTTAACATTTTCCTTTTTCTTTGATCATTCTTTCTTCCTTCACCCCTTTCTCTCTCCTTTTTCTTGGATTTTTCATTTTTTCTTTCATTCAAAATTTGAATTCCACATTATTCATCCCTTTATTGGGTTTTCACATCACCATTCCTTCTCTTTTATGATCACTTATCTTCAGCTCTAGGAACAACTAAGGTGTGGTAGATTTTTATCATTCTGCATTGGCTTGGTTAGATGTGTGGTATGGAAACGAATTTTCAACAAGGCTCAAACATGGCACTAGGGATGATTTCACAAGAACAAGGCTAAGGCTCAAAGTAAATCAATGACGGCCTAAGTTCATTTCTAGATAGGCATAGGGGAGCATTGTACATATCAAGACAAAGTAAATCAACTATTCAAATGCACCTAACCAAAACAAGCATAATGAGATTATTGAACAGATTTGAAATTTGAAAAATTGTTCCTTGAGTAAATGTAAGTTCCCTCCAAAAAGGATTGGCATTAAAGCTCTCATGGGTTCTTACTCATCTCCACTATTCATGTCAAGCACTAAAATGTGAACTCAGTCCGTAAATTGCCAAAATTACAAGTTCATGGTGCACATATGGGTGAGTTCAAAAGCAAACGCATATGTGATACTCAAGCATAGGATAAACTTCTATAATGTGCTCATGTATCTAAAATTCAAAGCAAAGATCAATCATATCAATAAACCCACAATGCTCTAAATGGGGGAATACAGATCAACATTCAGCTATTTTTTCACAAAAATTTTCAAATTTTTCACATAATTTGTAACTATTGTAAACAAAAATCTGTAGGATATGTGAAAGGTGAAACAAAAATCGCACTTGAGCTTTCACAAAAACACCAATATCTGCAGCTAAGAAAGACAACACTATACGCAAAGATAAAGTAAGTAAGCATAAAAAATTAAAGTAAGTGAAAACGACTGTACACTAAAGATCATAAGAACAGTTAATCCTCCAACAAGTCCGGGTAGACCGGATCCACCAATTCTTCCTCCATCCCTTGACTTTCAAAACCCTCGAAAAATGGCTTATGTCTTTGGCCATTGACCTTGAATGTCTTGCTATCCTTGGGGGTTGGTGATTTTCACAGCTCCATTGGGGTAGGCCACCTTGACAAGATAGGGGCCATCCCAGTGGGATTGGAGTTTCCCTTGAAAGATAGAGAGACGAGAGTTATACAAGAGCACTTTTTTTTCAGGCTCAAATGATTTCCTTACAATGGATTTGTCATGAAAGATCTTAGCCCTCTCTTTTGAAAATTTTGAGCACTCATACGCATCTTTACAAATCTCCTCTAATTCATTCATCTCTAACTTCCTATTCTCTCCGGTCATTCTCAAATTGAAGTTCAAGGTCTTGATAGCCCAATAAGCTTTGTGCTCCATTTCAACCGGTAAACGGCAAGCCATGCCATAGACGAGCCTATAGGGTGACATGCCTAGAATGGTCTTGTAAGTAGTGCGATAAGACCATAGGGCATCGGTCAACCTAAATGACCAATCCTTCCTATTAGGGTTCACTGTTTTCTCTAGGATGTTCTTGGTTTCCCTATTGGCCAACTCGGCTTGGCTATTGGTTTATGGGTGATAAGCGGTGGACACCTTGTGTGTGACGCCATACTTATGCATTAAGGATGCAAATGGACTATTACAGAAATGCGAACCACCATCGTTTATCATTGCACGAGGCATCCCGAACCTCGAAAAGATGTTATCTTTTAAGAACTTGACCATAACCCGGTGGTCATTTGTCTTGGTTGGGATAACCTCCACCCATTTAGACACATATTCCACTGCTAGCAGAATACACAGGAAGCACAGTCAAATATCTCAATAACAAGCACAGAGGAGAGGGGCATCATGTTCCCTCGGGTCACACTACCCAAACGTTGGCACCTATCGCATTCTTTACATAAAGAAACATAGTCATTAATTAATGAGGACCAATAAAAACCAGATTGTAAAACCTTTGCCGAAGTCTTCTTTGAAGAGAAGTGTCCACCGCACGCTTCAGAATGACAGAATGCAAGGACGTCCCGTTGTTCATTCTCAGATACGCATCTCCTCATGAGTTGGTCAGGGAAGTACTTGAACAAGTACGGGTTGTCGAAGTAAAAGTACTTCACATCCGCCATAAACCTCCGTCTATCCTCCGAGCTCCAGTGTGGTGGTATGTGTCATGTAGCAAGATAATTGCATATGTCAGCATACCAAGGACAAATTGAATGAATATGCAATAAATGCTCATCCGAAAAAAAAATCTGGGATAGGAAAATGGTCATCGGCATCTTGAACCACAAGTCGGGATAAATGGTCCGCCACCACATTCTCAACTCCCTTTTTGTCTTTGATTGTCAAGTTGAATTCTTGTAGGAGGAGTATCCACCTAAGAAGTCAAGTTTTTGCATCCTGCTTAGACAAAAAATACTTCAAAGCAGAGTGATTGGTATAGACTACTATAGGTGAACCAATGATGTAAGATCGGAATTTATCCAATGCAAATACTACAACTAGCAACTCTTTTTCAATGGTAGTGTAATTCATTTGTGCTTTATTAAGAGTTTTACTAGCATAGTATATTACATAAGGTCTCTTGTCTTACCTTTGACCGAGCAATGCGCCGACCGCGTAATCACTCGCATCACACATAAGCTCAAATAGTAAGTCCCACTTGGGTGGTCGCATGATTGGAGGTGAAGTGAACATGTTTTTTAGTTTTTAAAAGATGCCTCACAATCATCCGACCACACAAATGGGACATCTTTGGAAAGCAAATTGGTCAAGGGTTGAGCCAATGCACTAAAGTCCTTTATGAAGCGACGATAAAAACCAGCATGGCCAAGAAACGACCTGATGTCTTTGATGAACTTTGGTGTGGGGAGGTTGGAAATGGCATCAACCTTTGATTTGTCAACTTCGATCCCCTTCGCCGAAACAATGTGCCCGAGCACTATCCCTTGTGTCACCATGAAGTGGCACTTCTCCCAGTTGAGGACCAAGTTCTTTTTCTCACATCTCTCAAGTACTCTCTCTAAGTTCTCCAAACACCCACTAAAGGAATCCCCGAACATTGAGAAGTCATCCATAAAAACTTCCATGATTTTCTCCACCATATCACTGAAGATTCCCATCACACATCTTTGAAAAGTCTCTAGGGCATTACACAACCCAAAAGGCATACGTCGGTAGGCAAAGGTACCGAAGGGACAAGTGGAAGTGGTCTTTTCTTGATCTTCCAATGAGATCTCAATTTGATTGTACCCAGAGTAGCCATCCAAGAAGCAGTAAAATAGATGCCCAACTACTCTTTCCAACACTTGGTCGAGGAATGGCAATGGGAAGTGGTCTTTTCTCGCACACGAGTTGAGCTTTTGGTAATCAATACACACTCTCCATCCGGTGACCACCCTTGTTGGAATTAACTCGTTTTCCTCATTTGCCACAACCGTAACTCCCAATTTCTTAGGTTCTACTTGCGTGGGACTAACCCACTTACAATTGGCAATCAGAAATATAATGCCCACGTCAAGTAGCTGAAGTACCTCATCCCTCACCACGTCTTTCATAATGGGATTCAACCTTCTTTGTGGTTGTCGAGACGACTTGGAGTCTTCATCAAGGTAGATGCGGTGTGTGCAAATGAGGGGGCTTATCCCCTTGATGTTGGCAATTGTCCAACCAATTGCTCCCTTGTGCCTCCTCAACACTTTCAATAGATATTCTTCTTGTTTTGCCTCCAAAGTTGAGCTTATCACCACCGGAAATGTCTCATGTTCCCTCAAGAATGCATATTTGAGGTTGGATGGTAAAGGCTTCAACTCCAAGATAGGTTTTTGCACTATCGATGGAAAGATCTTTTCTCTTGATGTGGAAGCTTCTCAAATGCAGGGGTCCATTTTTCTACCCCTTTCAAGCTCTCCGACTTGCCTTGATCACCAACCTCTTCCGCCCTACTCTCCAATGTGCTTAAGAGCTCCAAGTGATCCTCCACCAATGTGTCAATCCTGTTGACTTCATGTACTTCCTCATCATCCCCCAGTTGTTTACACAAATTGAACACGTTGAGGTTCATTTTCATGTTCCTAAATGAAAGTTTCATAAGACCGTTCATACAATTTATCACAGCATTAGATGTAGCAAGAAAAGGTCTACCTAATATGACAGGAATTTGTGAACTAGGGTTAGGAACCGGATAGGTGTCAAGTACAATTAAATCAACAGGGAAATAGAAATTGTCAACTTGGACTAAGACATCCTCAACTATTTCCCTTGGTGTTCTTATGCTTCGGTCCGCCAATTGAAGAGTGATTGGAGTTGGCTTCAACTCTTCAAGTTAGATTTGTTGATACACCGAGTAGGGTAGGAGGTTGACACTTGCCCTCAAATCAAGAAGAGCTTGCTCCACCCGAAAATTCCCTATTGTAATGGCAATGGTAGGGCATCCAGGGTCCTTAAACTTTGGTGAGGTGTTGGTCCTCAAGATTGAGCTCACTTTCTTGGTGAGGAATGCCTTCTTGTGCACATTTAGCGTCCTCTTCACGGTACATAAATCCTTTAAAATCTTGGCACATGAAGGGATTTATTTTATGGCATCGAGGAGTGGGATGTTGATTTTAACCTTCTTGAACATCTCAATAATATCATAATAGTTAGCCACCTTCATGGGTGGCTTCAAACAATTGGGAAAAAGAGCCGGAATGGGACATGCATGGACATTTTCATCAATAATTTTTTTCTTTCTCACTCACCTCACCCCCCCTCGGAGTCACCCTTAGTCTCATTTTCTTTGGTCAATGTGGTCTTGTGTGAGACTTTTGGCACAATGGTCTTGTCGATTTGTTTGCCACTCCTTAGGGTGGTGACTGCCTTGAGTTGCCCACAACTCTCATTTGTGAGTTCGGATGACTCAATCACATGTTGGCCTCTAGGGTTCTCTTGGGGTTGAGCGGGGAATTTCCCCTTCTCTTGTTGTGACGTCCCTATGGCATTTGTCAACTTTTTGATTTGGGTTCGAATGTCATTAAAAGCTGCAGCGGTTTGGTTGTTGATGGTGGTTTGGCTTTGTATGAATTGATGCACCACATCCTCTAAGTTCCTCTTATGAGGTGGTTGGTAGGTGGGAGTATTGGTTGGTTCTTGTTGACCAAAACTTTGTGGAGGCCGGTTTTGTGAAAACCATTACGGATTGGACCGGGGGTATTAAGAGCTAGGCGATTGACCTTGACCTTGGTATTGATTTTTCTTAGGAGGCATGGAAGGTGAATATGCACTAGACTCGTGAGGAGTGGGATTCTCATTCTTCCAACTAAAGTTCAGGAGATTACTCCAACCCGGATTGTAAGTGTTAGAATGCGGGGAGAATGATTGCCAACTTTGGTTGAAAGGCATTGACTTGCTCATCGTAGACTTCCTTAAATGCTGGAATGTTGGGTCACTCCGATATGAAATGCTCCACACTCTCACAAATTGAGCAACTTGATGAGTGAGTTTTATACCTACGAATTGAGTATTCTCGGCTTGATGATATTGCAAGTTTTCAAGTATTTTATGTTCCTTTTTATTTGTTTTGTGTGTTTTAATGTTATTTTGTAGAAATCATCACTTGGAAGGAAACAATATCATTTGGAAGGAAACAATGTCATTTAGGAGCCTAAGTGTTGGATTTTTGAAGACTAAGCAACAAGGGAAGCTCTAGGCTTAAAAAGGGATCAGTGCCTAGGCGCTTGAAGGGTAGAAATTCAGTCCCCCTGCACTGATTTTAAGCGCCTAGGTGCTTGTTTTAATGTAGACGCGAATTCTGACTTGTTTTTTAGCCGAAATTGAACTCTAATGCTACTATATGCTAGGGTTTGAGTTAGGATAAGAATATACTGACTTGAGGGGATGCTAACATAGAAAAAAGACCAAGGGTTAATAAAAGAATTGAAGGCAAGAATCAAAGGAAGCGACACGAAGAAGATCGGACTTAAAGGCTAGAGAGGAATTGAAAATTGCAACTAAGTTTTCATTCTTTTCTCTTACTTTTACTTCTTGATTTTCTAAGATGTTGTTTAATTTGAGAAGAATGTTTTTCAATTACATTATGGACTAAGTTTTTATTAAGATTGCAACGGAACCTGATGTTTAGTTAAATTGATCTACTCTCGTTTCTAGTTCTTATTTATCATATATAAGTTGTTTGTCATATTTTGTGCTTAATATATGATTGTTTGGCCAACAATTAATTTGATTCCCTAGATGAAATTGGGAAATGAATTTTAGGTTTAGATCTGAATATGATGACATGCGTCTGGTTAATTCTTCTTAGGATTGAATAACTAGGTTTGTGTATAGGATAGGAATATACCTATATGTCGTGTGTAACTTTTATGAGAGTTTGAACTTAATGAATCTATTCCAACTTATTTTGCATAGGAATATAGTAATTTAATTGGGAGAGATATGTTTATCTAACTATCGGAAGAGGTTTGATAAATAATTTTGAGTTCTCAGTTAACAACTTATTTTGATCAATTAACTGGAAGAAGAGTGGAAAGATTTATATAAAGCATTAGGGGAAGTTGTAATCTTAAATTCTTTTATCTGGTAAATTCAATCATTGATTATTAAATTTAGATTTAGCTTTAAATTAGTGAATTCTTAATTAATTTCAATTGTTTAAATAAAATCGAATTCATATAAAGTTAGTACTTGGAATTTATTAGTAATAATTCTCCATGAGAATGATACTATACTTATCACTTTATTACTTGTTGATCGTGTATACTTGCACGTAAATTTTCAATATCAAATTCGGACAACATGTTTTTGGCGCTGTTGTCGGGGATTTATTCTAATAATTATTTCAATATTAATTTCAATCAATTTTATCTTAGTTTAAATTTATTTAATTTTCTGTTTTAATTGCTTTCGCAAGTACTCTTGAATATGTATGCAAACATGATCTACAGGTCATGAGCTACTACCGTACGAAGACGAAATCGAAATAAGGCTCCGAAACTTGTGAAAGCATTGTCAAGAAGTAAATAATCAAGAAACTATGGCTGAAGATGAACAAAAATCGCTAAGGGATTATGCTATGCCACTTGTTACGGAAATACAATTGAGCATTCAAAGGCCCGCAATTCAAGCAAACAATTTCGAGATCAAGCTGGGTACCATCCAAATGATTCAGAATTCAGTGCAGTTTGGGGGTTTGCCTAACGATGACCCAAACAATCATTTGGTGAGTTTTCTGGAGATTTACGACATGTTCAAGTATAACGGTGTTTCCGAAGATGCGATTAGACTCCGACTTTTCCCTTTCACACTTCATGATAAGGCAAAGAATTGGTTACATTCCTTGCCACCGAGTTCTATTACTACGTGGACAGATTTAGCTCAAAAATTCTTAGCTAAATTCTTTCCACCAGCTAAAACTGCAAGGATGAGGAACGACATCACTTCATTCGCACAGCATGATTCTGAGACTCTATATAAAGCTTGGGAGCGATTCAAGGATTTACTCCGAAAATGCCCTCACCATGGTATTCCTAAGTGGTTGCAAGTTCAAACGATCTACAACGGGTTGTTTAGTGCTACCCGAACAAATATCAATGCAGCTGCAGGTGGGGCATTAATGGGGAAAATTTTCAATGAAGCATACGAGTTATTAGAGACGATGGCTGCCAACAATTATCAGTGGCCCTCTACAAGGATCAATCAGCCAAAGGTGGCAGGGATTTATGAAGTCGATGCAGTTACTGCATTGGCTGCATAAGTTGCTACGTTGACAAAGAAGATTGATGTTTTAGGGGTGCAGCCTATTCAGCGTGTGACAGTTGTGTGTGAATTGTGTGCTGGGAACCATCTGAGTGATCAATGTGCAATTAATCTAGAGTCGGTACAATACGTTGGTAACTTCAACAGGCAGCAACATCGCAATAATTTCAACAATTATAACCCTGGTTGGAGGACTCATCCGAACTTGTCTTGGAATAATAATCAATCCCAAACTTCTACTCCAACACAATCATACCCACCAGGCTTTCAGAATCAAGCTCCACCACAGCAGGAAAAGAAGTCAACTTTGGAGGAGCTGTTTTCCAAGTACATAACACAGAATGAGACAAGGATGAACAGTATGGATGTATCAATCCGAAACCTGGAAAACCAAATGGGTCAGCTTGCTAATGCCATTAACAACCGACCTCAAGGCACTCTACCTAGTGATACGGAGATCAATCCCAAGAGGGAAGGTAAGGAGCACTGCAATGCTATTACATTACGAAGCGGAAAAGAGTTACCTGAGGTTGTTGGTGGAACTCCAAAACAATCACATGGAGATGATACTGAGGGTAAAAAAATAAAAGATAGAAAGAATGTGGAACATGAAAACAAAGAAGAAGATCCAGTTGCATGTTCTAATGGAGGTAATTCGAGACCTATTGTGCCTCCCGTGCCGTTTCCACAAAGTTTGCAGAAACAGAAGTGGGATAAGCAGTTCGCTAAATTCTTTGATGTGTTTAAGAAGCTCCTAATAAATATCACTTTCGTAGATGCATTGGAGCAAATGCCTAACTATGTGAAATTTTTTAAGGAAATTTTGTCAAAGAAGAAAAAATTAGGCGATTTTGAGACAATGGCACTTACGGAGGAGTGCAATGCTATTCTTCAAAAGAAGCTACCACCAAAGCTCAAAGATCCGAGTAGCTTTACAATTCTATGCACAATAGGCAGCTAGTTTTTCGGGAAAACATTGTGTGACTTGGGAGCTAGTATTAACTTAATGTCGCTCTCAATTTATCAGCAGTTGGGTTTGAAGGAAGCGAAGCCTACTAACATCACATTACAGCTTGCGGATAGATCACTCACTTATCCAAGGTGCATAGTTGAGGACGTTCTAGTTAAAGTGGATAAGTTCATTTTTTCAGCTGATTTCATAGTCTTAGATTGTGAGGAAGATAGGGAAATACCTATTATTTTTGGGCGACCATTCTTAGCAACTGGGAGAACACTTATTGATGTACAAAAAGGTGAGCTAACTATGCGAGTCCAAGATCAAGAGGTTACATTCAATGTATTTTCAGCTATGAAATTTCCAGAGAAAGCGGAAGAATGTTTTCGGGTTGATTCGGTGGAAGATGCAGTGAATGAGGTATTCGTAGGAAACTGTATTTCAGATCACCTTAAGAACACCAAGTTATATAAAGAGAAGGTAAAAAGTTGGCATGATAAGAAGATCATGGAGCAGAAGTTTGAGCTGGGACAAGTTGTACTCCTTTTCAATTCGCGGTTGAAGCTCTTCCTGGGAAAACTCAAATCAAGGTGGTCAAGGCCATTCATTATTACTAAGGTGTTCCCGCATGGAGCGGTTGAAGTCGAGGAAGCCAATTCGAAGAGAACCTTCAAGGTGAACGGACAGAGACTGAAGCACTATTGGGGTGGCGACATTGATCGTCAAAAGATCTCAATTACCCTCGCCGATCCGAAATGACAACAAGGAGTAGTCAGGCTGATGACTATATAACAAGCGCTATTTGGGAGGCAACCCAAAGTTTAGCTTTTAATTTTTATTTCATGTTTATGCCAATTTAGTTTTTTTAGATTATTAGTGCATTTTAATTAGTGTGTCAATTGTTTGTAGGTACCAAGGATCGAAAAAAAAAAAGGGTAGCTTGAACAAGCCAAAGAAGGAGTCAAGACTAGAGAGGCAGCGCCCCAGCGCTTCATTTCAGCACCTAGGCGCCTACTCTCTGATCAGGCAGCGCCCCTGCACGCCCAGGTAGTGCCCCTGCGCCCCAGGCAGCCCACCTGCTGTCCAAAAGTAGTAAGACAGCGCCCCTGCTGCCCATATCTCTCCCAAAGCAGTACATTCGGTCTGGACAACACCCAAAACTGCCCTTGCTCTTGAAAAATCAGTACTATAAAACACCCATTTTGGCGCCACATTCATGGACTATTCCTAAGATCCACTCCTACTCTTCTAAAATTTCAAACTTCTAAAAATCAAATCACCCCAACTCATCTTCACCCATAAGTCCATTGAATCATCTTGGATTTCCCAAACTCCTGTGCACCACAATCTTACCTCTCAACTAGCACCAAAGATTTCTCCATTCTCCATGGGCAACATCAAGCTTTGCAACGTAAGTGTCCTAGTCCAACTATGTTTCCCGAATACACTCCCGACTGAACAGACGACGAGGATGCTGACGATGATACCAACTAGCGACGTCTCAGGGAAGTCCTCTATCTTAATTTTTCCTACTTTATACATTGAGGACAATGTTTAGTTTAAGTTTGGGGGTGTATTCTTATTTGCATTATTAGGTATGCATTTAGATAGTATATTTTGCATTTAGATTGCATGTTTTAGTACAACTTGAGCAATGGGTTGAGTGAATTTGATTATGGCTAATGATGAATGGGATTAATTGATTCAAGGGAAATTGATGAACGTGTTGAGTTTGTAGTTTGACATACTAGTTGGTTTTACATTGTTTGTTATCCTTTCATTCATGAGCACATATCCATCTGTTTGGTTAGTTATTATTTAGAGAATTTATTTGGTTAAATGCTTGTGGGAGATATCATTGAAACTTTAGAAAACTTATTTAAGCATCATTCAAAGCAAAATTTAGGCATTCATATAAGTTTGGGGGAAATATTGGTTATGATGGGTTAGTATAAAAAAAAGGGTTTTTAAAAATTATTTTGATGTGATCCTTCATGAGTTAGAAAAAAAAAAATAAGAAGAAAATAAACAAGAAAGGGGCATGTGGTGAGTAGAGATGGAGCGTAAAATGTACTCACTCATAAACACATGCTGAGAACGAGATGGAGCGTAAAATGCACTCGTTCAAGAAAAGGCGAGATGGAGCGTAAAACGCACTTGCTCAATAGGAGGTGAGATGGAGCATAAAATGCACTCACCGAATGAATGAAAAAAAAGAAAAAAAAAAAGGGAGAGATGAAAAAAAAAAATTATTTGTACCTTCTAGTTATATGTTTTGCCTTAATTAACAGAGGTTGATGTGAAACGTGAGTTCATAGAGTTGATATTGAGTATCTCCTATGGAGCGCTTTATTACGTAAATGTATCTGAGTGATGACTAGCTTGAACAGTTCGGATATGTACATGTATTTAAAGGGTCATGAGCGGAGGTAAATTTAAGGAGTATGTTGAATTGATAGATTTTACACTGTTTTGAAGTTTCCTGTGAATTATTATTTGTAGTAACTTTTGGGGCCATTATTCAGATTCATATTAATCCATTGCTTGAGTAGTTGGTTGTTTGGGTTAATTTTTATGGTTTTTGTTCTTAGTATTTTGCTTGCGGACAAGCAAAGATTTAAGTTTGGGGGTATTTGATGAGTGAGTTTTATACCTACGAATTGAGTATTCTCGGCTTGATGAAATTGCAAGTTTTCAAGTATTTTATGTTCCTTTTTATTTTTTTTGTGTGTATTAATGTTATTTTGTAGAAATCATCACTTGGAAGGAAACAAGATCATTTGGAAGGAAACAAGGTCATTTGGGAGCCTAAATGTTGGATTTTTGAAGACTAAGCAACAAGGGAAGCTCTAGGCTTAAAAATGGATCAGCGCCTAGGTGCTAGGACCAGCGCCTAGGCGCTTGAAGGGCAAAAATTCAGCGCCCCTGCCCTGATTTTAAGCGCCTAGGCACTTGTTTTAATGTGGATGCGAATTCTGACTTGTTTTTGAGCCGAAATTGAACTCTAATGCTACATATATGCTAGGGTTTGAGTTGGGATAAGAATATAATGACTTAAGGGGCTCCTAACATAGAAAAAAGACCAAGGATTGATAAAAGAATTGAAGGCAAGAATCGAAGGAAGCGACACGAAGAAGATCGGACTTGAATGCTAGAGAGGAATTGAAGATTGCAACTAAGTTTTCTTTCTTTTCTCTTACTTTTACTTCTTGAATTTCTAAGATGTTGTTTAATTTGAGAAGGATGTTTTTCAATTACATTATGAACTAAGTTTTTATTAAGATTGCAACGGAACCTGATGTTTAGTTAAATTGATCTACTCTCGTTTCTAGTTCTTATTGATCATATATGAGTTGTTTGTCATATTTTGTGCTTAATATATGATTGTTTGGCCAACAATTAATTTGATTCCCTAGATGAAATTGGGAGATGAATTCTAGGTTTAGATCTGAATATGATGACATGCGTCTAGTTAATTCTTCTTAGGATTGAATAGCTGGGTTTGTGTATAGGATAGGAATATACCTATATACCGTGTGTAACTTTTATGAGAGTTTGACCTTAATGAATCTATTCCAACTTATTTTGCATAGGAATATAGTAATTTAATTGGGAGAGATATGTTTATCTAACTATCGGAAGAGGTTTGATAAATAATTTTGAGTTCTCAGTTAACAACTTATTTTGATCAATTAACTGGAAGGAGAGTGGAAAGATTTATACGAAGCATTAGGGGAAGTTGTAATATAAAATTCTTGTATCTGGTAAATTCAATCCTTGATTTTTAAATTTAGATTTAGCTTTAAATTAGTGAATTCTTAATTAATTTCAATTGTTTAGATAAAATCGAATTGATATAAAGTTAGAACTTAGAATTTATTAGTAATAATTCTCCATGGGAACAATATTATACTTATCACTTTATTACTTGTTGATCGTGTATACTTGCACGTAAATTGTCAATATCAAATTCGGACAACACAACCCTCCTCGGTCTTGGAAATATTAGACACTTTATGTCTCCTATTGACCCAGTCCCTTAAATCATACATCCCTTCCCCACTTGGTTGATTACTACCCGGAGAAGACCTCGGTACATCGGTGGGATCCATGATATCCCAAGATTGTGCATTTTGCGCCAATGTACTAAAGTAATCTAGTGCCTCATCGGGATCCTTGTTTAAGAACTCCCCATTACACATCATATCGATGAACTGTCGATGGCCCGGTGCGATCCCTTCGTAGAAGAAACTCACCAACTACCATGGTTCAAAGCCATGGTGCGGAATGGATTGTAGCAATTCCTTGTAGAGATCTCACCATTGATAAAATTGCTCATTGGACTTTTCTGAAAAGTTTTGAATTTGCTATTTAAGAGCGGTGGTTTTAGGCACCAGAAAAAATTTGTTCTAAAACTCGGAGAGCATTTGTGTCCAAGAAGTAATTGATCAAGGCTTCAAAGAATTTAACCACGTTTTTGCTTTATCTTTTAAGGAAAAGGGGAACAATTTCATTCTAGCAATGTCTTCCATGCCATGATTGGTGAGAAAGGTTGCAACTATCTCCTCAAATTCCTTAATTTGTAAAAAAGAATTTTCTCTTTCAATTCCGTGGAATTGAGGAAGTAATTGCAACATTCCCGGCTTGACTAGGAAGGCATGAGCTTGGACCGGTAAGAGAATGCACGAGGGAATGGTGCTACGAGTTGGTTAGAGATAATCTCGCATTGACCTCGTTGGAGGATCGATTGGGATATTGTTTCCTTCATTCCTATGAGGGAAATGCATTCTAGTGTTTGGAATTCTAGGTTGTTGCACTCCACCTCCCCTTGGGACAGTAACATTGGCACCTAAATCCTCAAAATTATCACCGGCATCCTCGGGTGGGCCTTGGTCAATATTCATGTTGGGGCCTAAGGGTCGTCTAATCAATCTATTTTGGTCGTCCCGTCCCCACATGGAAAATAATATCTACAAATGAAAAGACAAATAAAGAAAAGTATATACAAGGAGCAACGTACCTCGGCCTGTGATGAAAATCACGAGACTTACCTCCATTGTTCGAAAATCACCTTCTAAATTCAACGGTTTGCCCTCCCCGGCAACGGCACAAAAAATGGTTGGTTTCTATCGTCGTTCCTAATTTCCGACCATAATTCTAGTAATGTGTATGTGGCTTATACGATTAGGTGAGTGTCACTCTCCCTCAGATATCATGCAAGAAATGGGAAAACGGGTGTGTGAATGAAATGTGTGTGTGTGTACAAAAGTGCTCCCCAAGCATAGAAAGACTTTCGAGTGTCGTGTTTTACTTGGAATTGGTATTCCCAGGTCGTCTCCTCAGGGAAGGAAGGTGAATTGTGTTGAAGGTGATTTTGTGAAAATAGAAAAGTGTAAAAATCTTTTGAATATGTGTTTTGGTGAGTTGTGTTCTTGATGAAAAGAAATGAAAACAAGTGTTGGCTAATCCAAAGAGGAATGCCAAATCAACTCAAGACATTCTTTCGATGGTGCCTAGACGTTCGATTGATTCGTTGGAAGTGAGAGACTAAAACGGAGGTAAGGATTCAAGCATACCTCGTGACAAATCTACGGTGTATCAAGAACTCACAACCACGTCCACACTCAACCTAGTCAAACCAAACCGTCTTACACTACGAGGAGGAATGAAAAAGAGTTGATTTAGCATACCCAAGAGGAATTCTCCCTTGGATTAGCCAACTTAAGTCTTAGCTACTCATATTTAATGCAATATCATACATAAAGTAAAGAGACATTGTGAAGAAATGAAGATTGGCACTTGAATTAACGCAAGAAAAGTTAAACTATGAAGAAGTGCATTTAATACCCATTTTAAAAGCTTGAAGTGAAAAACTTGAATGTAACAATGGTAGATTGAAAGATACTTGACTAAACTTGCAATACACTTGAAATAAATGACATTAAGTGCAATAAATGAAGCTTACAAGAGTCTTACAGAATATTACAAGTGAAATGGGTAAAGAAAATTGTAAAAATCTAACTTCTCTCTCTAAACTATATCTTCCTCCTTGAGCTCCTCCCTCTATAATGTTGAACAATACTCTCCAATCTGAAGTGTTTTTTGCATTTTCGTTCATGGAAGTCTTCTAGCATGTGTGACAGGCTTCCCATCAATGGGGAGTTGAGTTGATGCATTGGACAGGCTAGGACAAGCCTAGCCTGCAACTCCCCTAGCTTCCCTCTTCTCTCTCTTCCTCATTAATGCATTGGCCTCCAAATTCAAACTTGAAGTGAAGGGAGGCATGTATGTGTGTAAGAGATGTCAAGGAACAAGTGGGAGAATCGTAGGTGGGACCCCCAAGTGGCAGAGCTTGAGTTGCAGGCTGTCTGGCATTTTTGGGCAAAACCTTCCAGAAGGTCGATGCAAACCTTCCGAAAGGTTTATGCAAGAAAAGGGAAAATAGCAGTCCAGTGACCCAAACCTTCCGGAAGGTTAATGCAAACCTTCCGGAAGGTTTATTCTAGGGGACAAAACCTTCCGAAAGGTTTTGGTAGTGCATAGGCAGACCAAGTGCAAACCTTCCAAAAGGTTTATGGCCAAACCTTCCGGAAGGTTTTCATCCAATTTGCCTTTTTCTTGGTTTCTTCACCTTCCAATCCTTCCTTTAAGCTACCCCCTCATCTTCATTGACTTTAAACACTACAATTGGGGCTTAACTCAAGCCATTTACAACTCTTCACCTACATTCACACAAAACTTCATTAAAAGGTAGATTAAATGCATTTCTCCCCAATTTCACATCACAAGCAAGTATAAAATGGTATAAAAAGCATACAAAATGTGCAATATTTTGTACTAATCACTGTGCTTGGTCAAAGGAAAGACAAGAGACCTTATGTAATATACTTTGTTAGTAAAACTCTTAATGAAGCATAAATGAATTACACTAACACTGAAAAAGAGTTGTTAGCCGTAGTATTTGCATTGGATAAATTTTAGTCTTACATCATTGGTTCACCTATAGTAGTCTATATCGATCACTCTACTTTGAAGTATCTTTTGTCTAAGCAGGATGCAAAACTGAGACTCATCAAGTGGATCCTCCTACTCCAAGATTTGAACTTGACAATCAAAGACAAAAAGGGAATTGAGAATGTGGTGGCGGACCATTTGTCTCGACTTGTTGTTCAAGATGCCAAAGAGCATATTCCTATCCCAGACTTTTTTCCTAATGAGCATTTATTTTCCATTCATTTTGTTTGTCCTTGGTATGCTGACATTTGTAATTATCTTGCTGCAGGACAAATTCCACCGCACTGGAGCCCGGAGGATAGACAGAGATTTATGTTAGATGTGAAGTACTTTTACTTCGACAACTCGTACTTTTTCTAGTACTACCCTGACCAAGTCATGAGGAGATGCGTACCAGAAAATGAACAACGGGATGTCCTTGCCTTTTGTCATTCGGAAGTGTGCGGTGGACACTTCTCTTCTAAAAAGGCTTCGGCAAAGGTTTTGCAATCAGGTTTTTATTGGCCTTCATTAATCAAAGATTGTGTTTCATTTTGTAAAGAATGTGATAGGTGCCAACATTTGGGTAGTGTGACCCAGAGGAACATGATGCCCCTCTCCCTTGTACTTGTAATCAAGATATTTAACTGTTGGAGCATCAACTTTATGGGTCCCTTCCCCATGTCTTTTGACTACCTCTATATATTACTAGCAGTGAACTACGTGTCCAAGTGGGTGGAGGCTATCCTAACCAAGACCAATGACCACCAGGTCATGGTCAAGTTCTTGAAAGAAAACATCTTTTCGAGGTTCGGGATGCCTCGTGCTATGATAAGTGATGGTGGTTCTCATTTCTGTAATAAGCCATTTGCATCCTTAATGCATAAGTATGGCGTCACACACAAGGTGTCCACCGCTTATCACCCACAAACCAATGGCCAAGCCGAGTTGGCCAATAGGGAAATCAAGAACATCCTATAGAAAACGATGAACCCTAATAGAAAGGATTGGTCATTTAGATTGACCGATGCCCTATAGGCTTACCGCACTGCTTACAAGACCATTCTAGGCATGTCACCCTAGAGGCTCGTCTATGGCAAGACTTTCCATTTGCCAGTTAAAATGGAGCACAAGGCTTATTGGGCCATTAAGACCTTGAACTTCAACTTGAGAATGGTCGGAGAGAATAGGAAGTTAGAGATGAATGAATTAGAGGAGATCCATAAAGATGCGTATGAGAGCTCAAAAATTTCAAAAGAGAGGGCTAAGATTTTTCATGACAAATCTATTTTAAGAAAGACATTTGAGCCCGGATAGAAAGTGCTATTGTACAACTCTCGACTCTCTATCTTTCAAGGAAAACTCCGATCCCGTTGGGATGGCCCTTACCTTGTCAAGGTGGCCTACCCCAATGAAGCAGTGGAAATCACCAACCCCGAGGATAGCAAGACATTAAAGGTCAATGGCCAAAGGCTTAAGCCATTCTTCGAGGGTTTTGAAAATCAAAGGGTGGAGGAAGAGTTGGTGAATCCGATTTACCCGGACCTTTTGGAGGAATAAATGTTCATGTAATTTTTAGTGTACAATCGCTTTCTTTTATCATTCACTTTCCTAGTTATTTCGTTTACTTACTTTCATCGTTGTGTAGTTTTCGTTCTTTTAATGTGCAGATTACGGTGTTTTTGTCAAAGCTCCATGTGAAGTGCTCTCTAACCCTACTTATCTTTTTAAGTCCATCATTGCATATCATATCTTTTTTGTTACATTGAGGACAATGCATGAATCAAGTTGGGGGTTGAGGTCTCACCATTTGTATGATACACCAAAATTTTGTTGATGATACCAATTTTTGTGGTGAAATTCACCTTTCACATGTTCTACATATTTTTGTTTAAGAATAGTTGAGAAATATGTGAAAATTTTGAAAATTTTTGTGAAAAATATCTGAATATTGACCTATATTCCCCCATTCAAAGTATTGTCCGATTATTGATATGTTGATCGTTGTGTTGAACTTTGGATACAAGAGAGCATCATAGAAATTTATCCTATTGCTAAGAGTATCACATATGTGTTTTCTTTTAAACTCACCCATAAGTGCACCTTGAATGTGTAATTTCGACAATTTACGGATTGAGTTCATATTTTAGAGCTTGAGATGAAATGTGGAGATGAATAAGTACCCATGAGAGCTTTAGTGCCAATCCTTGTTAGAGGGAACTTACATTTACTCAAGGAACAATTCATCAAATTTCAAATTTGTTCAATAATCTCATTATGCTTGTTTTGGTTAGAGTGCATTTGGGTAGTTGATTGACTTGTCTTGAAATGCATAATGCTCCCCCATGCTTATTTAGAGATGATCTTAGGCCATTTTTTATTTCTTTGAGCCTTAGCCTTTGTTCTTATGAAAATATTATCCCTAGTGTCGTGATTGAGCCTTGTTGAAAATTTGTGCAAAATGATAAAAAGTTACCACACCTTGGTTATTCAGAGAGCTGACCATGATTGACCATAAAAGAGAAGGAATGGTGATGTTGAAACCCAACAAAGGTATGAATAATGTGGAATTCAAATGTTGAATGAAAAAGAATGAAGAAATCCAAGAAAAAGGAGAGAGAAAGGGGAGAAAGAAGAAAGAATGAGGAAAGAAAAATGAAAATGTTAAGGAAAACAAGAAAAAGAAACAAAGAGTGTAGTGATGGTGTTAGATTGGAAATCCCATAAAAGGGAGATTTTTTTTGAAATAAAGGACATTCACCCGGAACGGCCCTCTTTGTTATCCTATATCCTTCGTTTCTCTTACCTCAATATCACCCCCAAGGCCACATTACAACCCTTGGAAGTCCTAAAAGATCTAGAAAAAGCATAGGGAAAGCACACTTTTAAAGAAAAAAAAAAAAAGGTTGATTTAACTATCTAGTGACCTAGCATTCCGTTCATGAGATTATGCCAAGGTTGTTTCATTTTTATGCATGTACTTCACTTTTGGATTATATGTGAGCATACTTTTTTTTGTGCACAAGATTCTATCTCACATAGCATGCAAGGATTACCATAGTGTGATTCATTGTTGAGAGACATCCTTGGTGAGAGTTGCATCGAAGCTGAATTTGGATAGCTTAGTGAATGTGAATTCCGTTTGGTAAATGTTTAAATTACATGTCTATTTCACACACACACGAGTTTGAAAATGAATATGTAGGTGCATACTCTAGAATAACATTCAAAGCCATGGTGGTGCTCATGTGTGCTTGATTCGGGCATTTGAATAATGTGTTATGTAGCACTATGCTTAAAGGATGGGGGAATATCGTTCAAATTCTCGATATTGGGAAGATTTAGGAATGCCTTTAAAATTTGAATCTATGCTTTACATTTTGGATATTCATTTTGGTAGTTAAACTTATAAATCCATGTCTTGTATTTTGGAAAGCATCAAAATTGTAAATCATATTGCAATTTCGGAAATGACTTTGGACATGATCACTCAATTGTGGTTCACAATTGTGATTCAGGTTTTTGGTAGAGTAGATGTCATAGATAAGTTGTTAGAATGTTTAGGAGTTGAAATAAGTTGGAATGGAAGTGAGAGTTGGAGCACATGAATTGTTTTGCAAAAAAGGCAAAACCTTCTGGAAGGTTTGGTTATTAACCTTCCAGAAGGATTTTTCCAATGTGCAAAACCGTTCAGAAGGTTTTGCCCAGAAGGCTAAAAATGAGGGTTTTAAGTTCAGTTTTTTGAGGAAACCCTTCACATTTCCCTCAAATCTTGATCTCCCAAACTCTCTTCTCTACCTCTAATCTCTTCCAAGTTTCAAAGAACAATCACCCAACCCTTAAATCCTCCATTTCTCATAACTAGGTTCGTTTACTACTTGAATTTGATTGAAAATTTGTTAGATTTCCCTTTAAACCCTAGTTTATCCATTTCTCCCCCAAATTCCATTTCTACTTCGATTTCTCCAAAACCTTGAACTCCATTGCAATAGCTCGCATGGGTAGGATCTCCCTTGATGCTTTTGAGCCCATTGAGCAACTCTTTATGTGGTTTTTGTCGTTCTTGGGTGTTGGGGCACTGTTGGTTCTTATGGCCCGCACCAAACGCACGGGTCCGGATTCCCCACAACCCGGGAGCAGTAGTTCCCGCAAGAGGAGTGCGGAGGACCCTAGTAGCGGAGATAGGGGAGAGAGGAGGACAAAAGCAAGAAATGATGCTTGCAAGCAAAGGATAGACGAGAAAAATGTCACATGTGAGCGTTTTGTGGATAAGATCACTTTTGGGATGAATAATTAAGTGGTGAGGATCATAGAGGGTCATGGGCTTGGGATTTGGTTTGAGTTGGTTAGCGGGTATAACCTGGCATTGTGTAGGGAGTTCTATAGGAAGTTGATTGTGTTGGGCAAGGATGGTTCTATTCTTAGGATGAATGTGAGGGGGAAGACGTTTGGCGTGACCCCGGATTTGATTGCTACCTTGATAAATTACCAAAGGCCTCCCCCTAATACCCTGGTCTACCCGCACAATGTCGAAGGGAGTAAAACACTCTCTGGGTATGTACAGCTCACCTATGAGGACCCGACCCAATTCAAAGGAACAACTCTAGTCAGGGGCCTCAAGTACTCTTACGGGGTCGTGAACAAGATCCTACACTACAATCTGAGCCCTAGGGGTGCGGAGAAGAAACCTAATGTAGAGAAGCTCGCCCTTCTACATGCATTCATGACCGAGAAGACTATAGATGTGGCTTTGTTGATCTGGGAGTTCATGAAGGAGTTCGCTCAGGCAGCAAAGCTGAAGGCAAATCTCCCATTCGCCAACTTAGTCATTAGGATGTTCTCCCACTGCAAGGTCAAGGCCTACAAACACGATGTGCTGCTGCCCCCTAAGGTTGACGCTATTGGGAAATCGAGCAGCATTAAGATGGCAGCAAGGACTAGGGGTGAGAGAGTTAGTGCCTCGAGTCCTGAGCCATCCTTTGCTGGGCCATCCTCTTTTGAGCCTTCTACCCCTGCCTCGGTCTGCACTGTGTCTCAGCGCTTGGATGCTTTGGAGGGGACAATGCATGGGATTTCACTGATGATGACTAGGCTGTTTCAGCATACCTTCCCGGGCGAGCCCATCCCCTATGGACCTTCTCTGCCTCCAGCTACCGGACCTTCTACCTCCATTCCCCTGACTTCTACGGTTGTTGAGGTGAAGGGCTCCGATTCCGACGATGAGGAGGAGAGTGATGCTGAGGAGGAGACGGATGAAGACGACGAGTAGTTATGTCATCGTGTTGTTTGTTAGTTTCTTTTTGTTTTAGTTGTTCACAGTTAGGATTACAATTATCGGCCTAGTAGAAGTGTCTTTAGGATTTTGGGCCGTTTTGTTTTTGAATTCTAAATCCTTGTACTTAAATTTTGGATGTAATTAATGAAAAGTACCACAGTTGTTTGTCTTATCTTGCCCAAGTCTATTTCTTTAATTGCATTGTGATTTTTGCATTTTGATTGTTTGGCAATGTATGGGCGTAAATGGATTGTTGTAATTTTATACCTTGCAGTTTGGAAATAAAGTTTGCTAGGGACTAGCAAAACTCAAGTTGGGGGGGTATGATTAGCACAAAATATTACACATCATGTATGCTTTTATACTTGCTTTTATGGTGGAAATGGGAAGAAATACAATTAATCAAATAATTAATGAAGTTGTTGTGTGATTATAGGTAAAGAGTTGGATATGACTTGAGTTAAGCCCCCATCATAGTGCTCAAAGTCAATGGAGATGGGGGATGGCTTAATAGGAGGCTTGGAAGGTGAAGAAATCAAGGAAAAAAGCAAATCGGGAGAAAACCTTCCAAAAGGTTTGGTCATAGACCTTCCGGAAGGTTTTGCACATTGGAGTTGGATCCACCTCAAACCTTCCGAAAGGTTTTGCACACTGGAAGAAGACCTTCCGGAAGGTTTTCTTCGACCTTCTGGAAGGTTTTGAACACTGGATAGCTTTTACCTCTGCCCCTGCCAAAACCATCCGGAAGGTTTTGCTTCGACCTTCCGGAAGGTTTAGCCCAAAAACGCCAGAGACTTGCAACTCAAGCTCTGCCACTTAGGGGTCCCACCTATGATTCTCCCACTTATCCCCTGACATATTCTACATAAATACATGCCTACCTACACCCAAAAGTCGGCCTTGGAAGATGGAGAATAGGAAAGGAGGAGAAAGAAGAGAGGGGGCATGGTTGGTGCAGGCTAAGCTTTTCCTAGCCTATCCAAGCCATCAACTCACCTCCCATTGATGGGAGACCTGCAAACACAAGTTATAGGAGTCTCATGGACGAAAAATGCAAGGAGTGACACCATGTAGACCATTATTCAGCATTGTAGAGAGAGAAGCTCAAGGAAGAAGACAGTTTTAGAGAGAAGTTAAATTTTTGCATTTTTCTTACCCATTTCACTTGTAGTCAGTTGTAAGACTCTTGTAATCTTCATTTATTGCACTTTAATGTCATTTATTTCAAGTGTATTGCAAGTTTAGTTATGTATCCTTGAATCTACCATTGTTACACTTAAGTTTTTCTTCTCAATCTTTCCAAATGGGTATTAAATGCACTTCGCTTTGTAGTTAACTTTTCTTGGCATTAATACAAGCTTTAAACTTCATTTTCATTAGCATGTCTCTTTCCATTGTGTATGTATTTGCATTAAGTATGAGTAGCTAAGTTTTTAGTTGGCTAATCCAAGGGAGATTTCCTCTTGGGTATAATAAATCAACTCTTTCTCATTCTCCCTAGTAGTGTAAAGTGTTTGGTTTGACTAGGTTGAGTGCGGATGTGGTTGTGAGCTCTTGATACACCGTAGACTTGTCACAGGGTATGCTTCAGCATACACCTTCATTCTAGTCCCTCACTTCCTACGAATCAATCGAACACCTAGGCACCATTGGAAGAATGTCTTGAGTTGATTTGGCATTCCCATTGGAATGACCTCTTCGGATTAGCCAACCTTTTTTCCATTAAGAAGAACTTGTTAGTTGAAAAACCCATTGGTGTGTGCATACCGAGGACTGTTGACATGCCCATACTTGCTTGAGGCCTAGATGAACTGTGCGACGGAGAGGTCCAAGTGAAGCTACACTAGACGTCGGTGAGGGACTTTCGGCAGAGAGACATAGCAAGGAAAGGAGCATCTAACCATGATATTGGTTGAGGCTCGAGTACTTGTATGTTGACTTGGAGAGTAGTGGATTTGGCTTTGGTGAATCGAGAAGGTTTCCCATAGTTTTTTTCGATGAGGGTTTTTCGCATCAATAAATTTCTTGTGTTCTTTATTGTTTATCGTATATACTTGCAATTGTTAGCACAGACACACACTATGTATTTTTGGATTTGATTGATTGACTATTTATCCATACATAGTTGTGCATTGGGTTTAGGGATTTGGAATTGACGTGAGATAGATTACGAGTGAATTAATTAAATGTTAATTTAATCAATTGTCATGTGTGTTAAGGGTTGTGGTGACTAAAGGGATTCTTGCATTCTTTGTTTGATCTTTGTGTGAAGAGGTAATTGTGGTGGATTAGGTTTTCATTGTTAATTGATTTGGGTTAAAATAGAAATGCCTATTCACCCCCTCTAGGTATAGTATCTTGGTGTCCACGTGGGAAGATCCATATCGAGTTCCCCCTCCTAAAACAACGAAGTTTATCAGAAAGTTGTCAAAGGGGGAGATTGTTAGATCATGTTTTGTAAATTGCTAATTTCGTGAAGTTCTTGTAAATCTCAACCTATTCCATGGTCATAATGCTACAACGATGAAGATCCGAAAGCATGAAATGGAAGGGAGGATATCATGCTTCAAGTTAAATCAAATGACCTATCCTTATGCATCTTCATGCTTAAGACAAAGGTAAATGACTTTAGAGACCTAAGAACCCTTGGTTTAGTTTATTAGTCTTAGACAATTAGTGTCATAATGGAATTGGTGATTGATCTATATATGAATCCTAGGTGTTCTTCAAAGAAAAGTATTCTAAACCTCTTCTTTTTTTAAAAAAAAAACATAGAATGAGGCATTAGTGAACCCCTTTGGAAATTTTTTACTTGGTTTTAACCTTAAAAAACCTATAGGACTGCCTATGTTTACTAGCCTTCGTTAGAGTGGTCATTAAAAGACTTGGGAAAAATTCGAGAGAAGGCTATAAGTGTGGCAGAGGAGACTACCCTTTGGGGCACTCTGAAGTCGCTCGAGCGGTCCTTGAGGTCGCTCTAGTGGTCTCTACTCTACCTTTCTGTTTTGAATCCAAATTTTATTCTAGTGACCACCACCCTCTGAATACCCTCCCTTCGATTGAGCGATCGTTCACAAATTTGTGTTTTCTTAGACCCGAAGACAAACCCTATTCTGAGCCTATAAAATAGAGGGATACCTTTCCATTCTAAGGTAAGCCCATTGAGAGTAAATTCAGCCTATCTTACACCTTGAGACCTTGAGCACAACCCTAGATCCCTGAATCCAAATGCTACAATCTTCTGATTCCTATCCAATCTCATACCTTGAAGAAGAAGAGCTTGTTTGGTTGAACAAAACCCATTGGCAAGTGTAGATGCCAATATTCTTGGTGTCCTATGAGTGCTCGAGGCATAAAAGAACCATGAGGTGGGGAGTTCAAGTGAAGCTATCCAATACATTGGTGGTTGTATCTCGTGGACAAGTTTATAGAAGGAAATAAGCGTCTAACCATGTCATTGGTTGAGGTGTAAGTATCGAGTACTTATAAATTGACTTTTGGATAGTGACTTAGGCTTTGGTGAAGCCCGAGTGGTTCTCTGCCGGAAGGTTTCCACATTTGTTAATTCTTGTACACACTTGCAATTTGATGCACACACGGGCACTATGTGTTTGATTATTTGATTGTTTGAATATCTACATCATACATACTTGGTTGATTAGGTTAGGATCCCAGTGAGTTATTGAGTGTTGAGTATTTAATTGAAAAAATTAATACACTAATCTTCATGGGTTGAAAGGGGTCGTTATGAGGTAATTATGGTAGATATATGTTAAAATTTGTAGCCATTCGAGCTTAAATTTTAATTTGTAAAGTCGGGTAAATTTGAAGTTTTATGAAAAAAGGGCAAAACGATAATTTGTCACTATGGTGTGGGTTAAAAACCCGAATTTTTATAGAACTCGGATGACAAAACGGACCTCACCGTTGGATTCGTCTCACAAAATTTAGTTACCTAATCAATTTTCGTTGAATTTTGAGACAGTCAATTTTTTTGCGTTTTACGAGACGATCGGATGTCGCGTGACCTAAAAAAATGAGATATAGAATAAAATTTTGAAAATTAGAAAATAATTTAAAGGAAGTTCATATAAAAATATTTTGAAATTGAACCAAGACGAAATTTAATCGTTTCGGGATAAAATCAGACCCGGGAATGGAGGACGTGTGGCGCAATGAAGGCCAAGCATTCCAAGGGGTATAAATAGGGGAGAGAATCATATTTTCTCCCCAAATTTCTACTGGGTTTCATTGGAGAGAGGAAGAGAGGGAAAAAAAGAAAAACTCCAACTTCTCTCTACGATCTACGAAATTCCTTATCCTACGGGCCAAGTATCAAAGTTGATCTACACGATGAGGGCTACGTCTACGTACCAAAAACGACGGATTTCACCAAAGTTTTCGACGCGAGATTTTGGGAAATCAAGAGTTTTGATCTTGAGTTGTATTCTTGAAGGTTCTACCGTTGTTTTTACGCTTCAAGAGGTAGGGTTTTCTCCCCAATTAGGTTTATTTCCAACCTAGGGTGATTATATGGAATGGGTAGGGTGTTAGAGGTATATAACACTTACCTATTGTTGTTAATTTGATGAAATGGGTATTGGAAATGGGTAAAATCAATTCTAGCTTGAATTGGTATTTAGAAATTGCTTGCTTGTAATTTATTGGAAAATTGTGATATGTGGGCATGCTATGTGTTTATATTATGCCTTGGAGAATTAAGTATGTTTTTTGCATGAGGTTATGTGATAACATGTTTGAAAATTGTTGTTGGGTATAATGTTGATATATGCTTGGTGATGTATTGATATTAAGATGATTTGTGGTAATCATATCATATGCATATGATATAATTGGCCATGGAATATGTTGAAATGTGGTTGGAATGGTTCATAGGGCACTCATAACATATTGAACATGAAATTAGTATCGCAATTGTACATTACATTGCATACGGACGGATACATCACATTCATGGGCATTAGACATGAGTGGGGGTGTGTGTGCATGGTTGTCATCAAACACCACTCTTGGTGGATGATGCATGGGCTTGGGAAGGTTGGACCAAGGTCTGACTGAGTCACACGGGTTGTATTGAAAATAGGGTCGGGGTTAGCAAGAAGGGTTAGATAATCCCGTGGGTGCAAGACCCGGTTACTTCAGATACGCACTCCGTTGGTATCGAGTTCATAAAGTGTGTCGGCGTACGCGGAGTCGTTGGTGGAAGTCCATAAATGTCGAGTCGGTTGGATTACCGTTGATGGAATTCCATAAATACCCACCCCAAGAAAGACCCAGAGATTTTAAATAGTAATTGGATGTGTAACATCAATGGAATGCCCGAAGATCATACGCATGACATTTGCATGTGTTGAGAGAGATGGTGAAGACTCGGGTTGAACTGCATGAGTGAGTCTCATCTCATTTCCTGGCATGACATGGTGATTTCCAACATTGAATTGCATATTCTTGATTGGAATGGTTGTTGCTTGTTGAATGTTGCATGTGAACATTTCATATGCACATAGGTTGGGGAGTAGCCTATTTAGGAGATATCCTATTGAGCGTGACTCACCCTTTATGGGGACAACATTTCAGGTAAGGGATATGCGCTGGTGGATGGCTCTTAATCGGGCCCTCATGGTTGAAGAAAAACCGAGATGTGACTTTTGAAACATGTTTTGTAAAAAAAATTATGATATTTAGTTTTGGACATGTGATATTGTAAAGGATTGTAGAGTGAACTCATATGAACTATATTTTGCTTAAAATTGATGTCATATGAGTTTGGTGTGATGTTGTAAAAGTTTGGAATAGATTGAAATTGAAAAAGGAAGGAATCGTAGGAAAACTGGCAAGACCTACTGGTAGAACGACGAGTT
This sequence comes from Ilex aquifolium, assembly GCA_951799425.1. Classification (NCBI taxonomy): domain Eukaryota; kingdom Viridiplantae; phylum Streptophyta; class Magnoliopsida; order Aquifoliales; family Aquifoliaceae; genus Ilex; species Ilex aquifolium. The sequence goes on along the minus strand of OX637407.1, from coordinate 1,138,163 downwards.
CTTCTACTGGTAGAACTTTTCCAGTAGGCTAAACCTACCGGTAGAACATCAAGCTTTGCAGTAGAACTTTTACAGAAGGTTTTCCTATCGGCAGAACATGGACATCTTCTACCGGTAGGTTTTCCTAAAAACTTCAAATTTTAAGAATGCTTTACTATGCTTCCGGGCTTTGAGTCATTTTATTCAAATGGACAATAATTGAGTATGAATTGTTGTATATTGGATATCGGATGGGTCATGTGACTGAATGGTACACAAGTTATGCGTTTGGGAGTGCCCGGTACAAGGTAGACTCTGCCCAAACTTTGTGTGTTGGGATCCCGGTAAAGGGGATGTTGTGCCGTGGTGTCGAGTTATGCAGCATTCATGGGTATTTCTGTGGGTTGATAGGTGATCAACGAGTTGACAAAGGACCCCGGTTTTAGGGGCGTCACAGCTTGGTATCATAGCTTAGGTTCTCGATTTACCTAGGGCTTCTGGGGCATGGGTTTAGACCATTGCATCCATTGTGCATTACCTGTTATGTGCTTTAAATACTACATGTTATGTGTTATATGTTATGTAACAATATGTATGGTCAAATGTATATGGAAAAAGAGACACTAGGATTAGAGAACATAACCTTGGGGGTCGGAAAGAAAAGGAACTGAACGTTCAAGGTATATGATTAGTACTTAAAGTTGACATATTATTATGATATTTTAAGACTAATTTTACTTTAATGGAGTTTAAGTGATGTCATTTCAGGCCCTAAACGAAACAAGGACCCAAGAACAACAAGTACCACACTTGGATGCAGCACCAGCACATTAGGGCCAAAATTGGAAAAGCTTGGAGCACAACCAGAACGTTCGAACGCCAAATCACGTTCGAACGTCCACATTGCACTGTAGCAGACTCAACTGCTGAAGAGAAGGCGTGCTGCAGTTAGGAAAGAAGACTGGAGCTCTGAAGTACTTGAGTGTCACGTTCGAACGCCAACTCACGTTCGAACGTGCACTTGAGTTGATGGAAGACCAGACCACTGCAGAGAGTTGGAACTGAACTTCACAGAAGACCAACAGATCACTCGAGTGAAAAGGGTCAGAGCAAATCTGGCGTTCGAACGCCCTCAGTGCAAAAACAGAAGAAACGTTCGAACGACAGTCAACGTTCGAACGCCCTTAGTGCAAAAACAGAAAGAACGTTCGAACGCCAACTCACGTTCGAACGTTATCCATAAACTGGCAGCAGATTTGTTGACTATTCACTTGGACTTGGGCGGCAAACACTATTCTTTCACCCCCCCCCCCTGTCTCCTCCTCTTGCCTATAAATACTCCCCTTGTTGGAGAGCTAGGGAGCCAAGTAGGAAGTAGGAAAGTTGATGGAGGCTTAGACTCCCACTCTCATTGTAGATTTAGCTCATTTCCCTTGTATGAAGTCTTTATTTTAGAGATTAGTTTGGTTTTAGTCCAACATCTCTTGCTTGTTATAACAGTAGTTTTATGTTTATGCTTATGTTTATGCTTTCATTTTTCATGCATAGAAGAGAGATAGCTCACCTTTTGGTTGAGGAAGCAACCCTCCAATTCTTGGTTGAGGAAGCCACCCTCCAAATGTGACTAGCTTTCTTCTACTTTTATTGTTCATACATTTCACTTCCATTGCTTGCGCTTCTTTCTTTCTTAGAAGAGTGAAACTCTTCCACTTTTCTAGAGTTTTACCAAAGCCGTGAAGGGTGGAATGTGATTCACCCATTCTTTGTTAAAGATTGGCTACGCATTTGTTGTTACTTTATCTTATAAGTTCTCTACTTGGAGGGATGAGCATCACTCACTTTTCTAGCTTTACCCAAGCCATGAAGAGTGAGTAGTTTCTCATTCACTCTTTAGTAAGAGGAGAAGGGCATGTATAAGTTATCCGGGAATCATATTTGTGCAATGTTTCTATGCTTAACGCTTATTTCCTCTTGTTATTGGACGATTGATTGCATCTAGCAAAGCTATGGTACTTTGTATAATTGTGGGTTCTTTCTATGACACGGATGACTCTTGCATAGAAAGACTCATCAGTTCAAGGCAAGTATCCCGGCTAGATCCTCATGACTACCCCTCAATCTTCCCCCTTATTGTACTTCATTTAAAGAATGGAATATTAATATCATGATTGGATGTCTTGTAGAAACACTTGCTTGTTTGTAGACGGGTTAAGTCTCGGCACAGGCAATTCTTGTAAACTTCTAGAAAGACGTCGGAAAAATGTTCTTAATTCTCACAATCCATCTTTATCTTCCGATTAACTTGCTGTTGACACGGGAGTTAATTGAGTTATCAAGCACAATTATGACAAACCGGATAACTAGCTACATGTCCAGATCCTTGCACTAAAGAGTGACCTTTTTTTATTAGCACCTATTTTGTTAAGAAAATCTTCCTGGAAAGAATCTTATATTCTGTCCAGAAAAACTCATATCTCACAGCAAATCTCAAAGGTTACAATCAATAGGTCTCTACCACTGCTCACCTCAGAAATATCAACAAAAGTTCCCTGTGGATTCGACTCCGGACTCAAACCGGATTATTACTACAGCTTGACCGCCTGCACTTGGGTGTACACATTTCGGATCAAGCCATCAAGTTTTTGGTGCCGTTGCCGAGGAACCTTTTAAAGGTATTTTAAGGTGAAAGGTAAAAAGACCTTCAACATTGTGTATATTTTGGTTTACTGTAAATAACTTTGTTTTATTTTATTTATGACTGAGGGCACTCCTCACTTCCAAAATTTGCCGGTAGAATCGTGTGAGTCCGTGAATCAGCCTGAACCTAATTCACCTAGATCAGTAGCAGACTCTTGTGAGGGTAGTATGGCAAATAATGAAAGAAATGGAGAAGTCCCTATGAGAGAGGAGGAGGTCCCTAACATTCGAACTTTGTGGGATTACTTGAATCCCACAAGAAATAGTGTCCCCTCTTATTTTATTTTTCCTGAAAATGTTCCCCTCTTTACTGTAAAGCCGGGGACAGTGCAGTTATTGCCCGTGTTTCATGGATTGGATGCAGAAAATCCATATCTGCATATAAAAGATTTCGAAGAAGTGTGTGGAACATTTCAAGACAATTCTGAATTGGCCAAAATTAAATTGTTTTCTTTCTCTTTGAGGGATAGAGCCAAACAATGGTTAAATTCTTTAAAGGCTTTTTCAATACCCAATTGGCAAGCATTGAAAAATGAATTTTTTAGAAAGTTTTTCCCTTTACACCGCACAAATGCACTAAAAAGGCAAATCATGAATTTTGCGGTCAAAGAAGGAGAAACTTTTTATCAAAGTTGGGAGAAATTCAAAGATCTGCTCCAATCTTTCCCACATCATGCTTTTGAAAATTGGACTTTGGTAGGATTTTTCTATGACTCCTTACCCTCTAGGCTACGTCAGTTTGTCGAAATGATGGCCCAAGGAGAATTCATGGGAAAAAGTCCGGATGAGGCATTCAATTTTTTCGACACCATATCTGACAGTTCTCAGATGTGGGACTCAGCCTCCCCTACCACTGTAGAAGCCACACCATCTAATTCCCAAGGAGGAAAATATGTCTTGAGAGAGGATGATGACTTGAGAGCAAAAATGTCCACACTATCTCGAAAGCTTGAAGCTTTAGAGATGAAGAAAGTCCATCAAGTTGATGTTAGCCCTTCCACCGAGCAAATGTGTGGAATTTGTGCGCTAACAGGACACCCTACTGGGGAGTGTCCCACCATCCCAGCATTCAAAGAAGTCTTGTTGGAACAAACACATGCAGTTTCCAACTTCAACAAGCCCTACTCCAACCCATATTCTGAAACATACAATCCAGGGTGGCGAAACCACCCTAACTTCAGTTGGAAGAACACACAACCAATACCCATGAACCAACAACAAGGACCATACCCACCACCTCAAGGACCTCCTGCATATCAACCATACCAACCACCACAAAAGAGGAACCTTGAGGACACACTGAATCAGTTCATGCAAAGCCAAATGAATTATAACAATAATTCCACACAGGCTTTCACTGATTTCAAAACTCAGACCACTCAATCTTTTGAGGATCTTAAAAGCCACATCCAAAAGTTGACTCAATCCATGGTCACACACGAAAAGGGAAAGTTTCCTGCTCAACCAAAGCAACCACAAGGCCAATTCCATGTAGGAAACCCTTCAACAACAGGAAACACCCAAGACCAAGCCCAAGCTGTCACGACATTAAGAAGTGGCAAAGTGATTGACAAAACAATCAGAGACATACTCATTCCCAAGCCAAGGCCTGAGTCAAGCCCAGCCAATCCATCATCTGAACCTGAACCAATTGAGATTGAACTTGAGAAAGACCCTGAGCCTGTGATTGAACAAGAGCCAGAACCTTCTGAAAAAAGGGAACCTTCGTATCCCATTCCAGCTCCGTTTCCTCATCGACTCAAAACCAAACAGAAGGAGAAAAATCAGCATGAAATTTACGAGCTTTTTAAGCAAGTAAATATCAACATCCCACTTCTGGATGCAATCAAACAAGTTTCGTCTTATGCCAAGTTTCTAAAAGACTTGTGCACAATCAAGAGAAGCCAGAATGTCCAAAAGAGAGCTTTCCTAACGGAACAAGCTAGTGCTCTTCTCCAACATAAAACCCTTCCAAAATACAAAGACCCAGGATATCTGATTGTGTCATGTATCATTGGGAAATTCAGGATTGAACAAGCCTTGTTAGACCTTGGAGCCAGCGTTAATCTGCTACCCTACTCTGTCTATCAGCAGTTGGGTCTGGGTGAACTTAAACCCACTTGTATCACACTCCAGTTGGCTGACAGATCTATCAAAACCCCCAGAGGAATTGTTGAAGATGTGCTTGTCCAAGTAGATAGTTTTGTCTTCCCTGTTGATTTCATTGTTCTGGATACTCAACCAGCAATAAATTCGGAGAACCAAATTCCCGTCATTCTTAGTCGGCCATTCCTAGCAACTTCCAATGCTTTAATCAATTGTAGGAATGGAGTCATGAAATTAACTTTTGGAAATATGACTGTCGAACTGAACATTTTCAATATTGCCAAACATCCAGAAGAAGAAAAGGAAGAAAGGGAAGTAAATTCCATAGAATCTTTGATATAGGAACATCTGGATGATACATTCTGTGAGGATCCTAATGAATCATCTCTGTTAGAACTCATCTCATCAGAAATAACAGATGATGACCCAAATCCACCAAGTGGCCCTACTCATACTGTTGAGACATGGGCACCCAAATTCGAAGAAATTTCACCAAGTGGCACAAAGCCAGTCTCATCAAGTGTTACCCCACCAAGGCCTGAATTGAAACCTCTCCCATCTGACCACAAATATACATTTTTAGGAGAGAATGAGTCATACCCAGTGGTAATTTCATCTAAACTCACAGACTTGCAAGAGTCTAAATTGCTTGAAGTTCTTCGAAGTCATAAAAGTACCATTGGATGGACCATCGCTGACTTGAAAGGTATAAACCCGTTAATCTGCAATCATGCCATACACCTTGAAGAGGATTCAAAACCCTCTCGTCAAATGCAGCGACGACTGAACCCTCACATGAAGGAAGTTGTGAGAATTGAGGTACTTAAACTCTTAGATGCAGGGATAATCTTCCCTATCTCAGATAGTAAATGGGTCAGTCCAACCCAAGTTGTGCCAAAAAAATTTGGGGTCACAGTGGTAAAAAATGATGCAAATGAACTAGTACCAACTCGAGTCGTCACAGGATGGCGAATGTGCATTGATTATCGAAAACTCAATTTGGTCACTAGAAAAGATCATTTTCCCCTCCCATTTCTTGACCAAGTTCTGGAGAGAATTGCAGGCCATGCATTTTATTGTTTCTTAGATGGGTATTCAGGGTATAACCAAATTGAGATAGCCTTAGATGATCAGGAGAAAACAACCTTCACATGCCCCTTTGGCACCTTTGCATTCAAAAGGATGCCATTTGGACTTTGTAACGCTCCTGCAACATTTCAAAGATGTATGCTAAGCCTGTTCAGTGATATGGTTGAAAAAATTTTGGAAGTATTTATGGATGACTTGTCTGTCTATGGTGATTCCTTCGATTTGTGTTTAACCAATCTAGAGAAAGTACTGATCAGATGTAAGGAGACCAACCTAGTGCTCAATTGGGAAAAATGCCATTTTATGGTAACACAGGGCATTGTTCTTGGTCACATTGTGTCGTCTGAAGGTATGAAAGTTGACAAGGCAAAAATTGATTTGATTGAAAATTTGCCTCCCCCTAAGACTGTAAAGGATGTTCAATCATTCCTAGGACATGCAGGGTTCTACAGGAGATTCATAAAAGATTTCAGTACCATAGCAAAACCAATGTGTCACCTCCAAAGTCAGGATGTAATATTTGATTGGAATGAAGCATGCCAAAAAGCCTTTGACAAGCTAAAAGACATGTTAATTTCTGCACCAATAATGCAACCCCCTGACTGGAATCTTCCCTTTGAACTAATGTGTGATGCAAGTGATTTTGTTGTAGGTGCTGTATTGGGACAAAGAAAAGATAAGAAACCCCATGTGATTTACTATGCAGGCAAAACTTTGAATGATGCCCAAATGAATTATTTGACAACTGAGAAAGAATTGCTTGCTGTAGTTTTTGCACTGGAAAAATTTCGTTCTTATCTTGTTGGTTCTTCTGTTACTGTATTCACTGACCATGCAGCCCTAAAATTTTTGCTCACAAAGAAGGATGCCAAACCAAGACTCTTGAGATGGATACTTTTGCTCCAAGAGTTTGATCTTGTCATCAAGGACAAGAAAGGTGTCGAGAATGTGGTGGCAGATCATCTGTCCAGACTGACCTATGAATTCCATGAGGATGGACTGCCAATCAATGAGAAATTCCCCGATGAACAACTGTTCATGATTGATAGGACACCATGGTATGCAGACATTGCTAACTTTCTTGCTATTGGTACACTCCCTCCATCTTTTACCATGTTGGACAAAAAGAAATTTCTGAGGGAGGTTCATAACTTCTTTTGGGAGGATCCTTACGTGTTCAAGTACTGTAAAGATCAAATCATAAGACGTTGCATCCCTGCTCATGAAAGTAGCCAGGTAATAACATTTTGTCATTCTGAAGCATGCGGTGGCCACTTTTCATCAAGAAAAACAGCTGCAAAAATATTGCAGTGTGGATTTTACTGGCCCACACTTTTCAAAGATGTCCATGCCTTTTGTTTAACTTGTGATAGGTGTCAAAGGTTGGGAAACATTTCTAAAAGAAATATGATGCCCTTAAACCCCATTCTGGTAATTGAAATTTTTGACTGTTGGGGCATCGATTTTATGGGACCATTTCCCCCTTCCTTTGGCTATCTTTACATTTTAGTGGCTGTAGACTATGTATCCAAATGGGTTGAAGCAATTCCATGCCGAAACAATGATCACAAAACAATGATCAAATTTTTGAAAGAAAATATTTTGTCCCGGTTTGGAATTCCGAAATCAATCATAAGCGATGGGGGTGCTCATTTTTGCAATCGTCCCTTATGGAATTTAATGAAAAAATACTTGATTTTTCACAAAATTGCAACCCCTTATCACCCACAAACCAGTGGACAAGTTGAGTTAGCTAATCGGGAGATCAAATTAATTTTGGAAAAAACGGTGAATCCAGATCGCAAAGATTGGTCATTAAGACTAACTGATGCGCTCTGGGCATACCGTACTGCTTTTAAAACAATTTTAGGCATGTCTCCTTATCGATTAGTCTATGGAAAGCCATGTCACTTGCATGTGGAATTGGAACATAGGGCATACTGGGCTATTAAAGCAACGAATGTTGACTTGGACAAGGCTGGGCTAACAAGGAAACTTCAGATAAATGAATTGGAGGAATTGAGAAATGAGGCATATGAAAATGCTAAGATTGCTAAAACCAAGATGAAATTTTTTCATGACAAACACATTGTGCGAAAATCTTTTGAGCCGTCTCAAAAAGTCTTGCTATTTAATTCAAGACTCCGCCTCTTTCCTGGTAAGTTGAAATCAAGATGGACTGGGCCTTACATTGTCAAAAAGGTGTTTGAACACGGAGCAGTTGAAGTGGAAAACCCAACGAACGGTAATAATTTTACTGTTAATGGTCAGAGGTTAAAACCATTTTTGGAGGATTTTGTTAGAAATGTGGAAACCATTCTTTTAATGGAACCAGAGTACTCCTTCGAAATTCGCGCCTGCCGACACTCCAGTGGATCGGGTCAGGAAATATCTACTCCAACCCGACCCACTAGGGCGCCTTTATAAGGCACCCACTTTGTCCCCAGCCGCCGCAATTGGCCCCCCCCCCCCCACTTTTTCTTCTTCTTCTTCTTCTTTTTCTTTTCTTCTTCTTCCTTCTGTTAGTCTTCGAGTCTCTGTTACCCGAGAAATCACCCATGACCACACACTCCACAAACACAATTTTTTGCTTCATGTTTTGCATTTTAATCTTATATTTGCTCACGGGTGTTCTTCTCTTGTTCGCACTCACACATAAGGATTTTCAGCCTACCCGAAACCCAGATCTGCGCACAGATGAGTAATTTTTGTGTTTTTGTTTGTAGGTCTCAGCGGTGAACAGATCTCTACCATTCAACCTCGTCTCCACACTCCATGAACCGGTAAATTCGAAACATTGGGGACAATATTCAGTTTAGGTTGGGGGGTATGATCAGTTCATCAGTTCTTTTTCGTTCAGTTCATCAGTTCTTTTTCGTTTCGTAAATTTTTAAATTTTTATTGTCGCTGTTAATCATGTTTGAACATTGATTGTATAAATTGATGATTATGCTTATGAATTAGCTTCAATCGTCTTTGTGACTGGAAGACGTTAAAGAACCAGATAGTGAGTCTTAAAATTTAGCAATCATGGATGTAAATCTTTTTTGGTTTAGTCTAGGAGTTCTACGTACTTTTCCATCTGATGTACATATTATGATCATGAGAAAAGCAAGATTAGTAAGGAAGGCTGAAATCAAAGAAAAACAAGCGAAACCCCTCTGTGGCAGAAGCAGCTTTGCCAAACGCCGTCATGCAAAAAGGCTTGGTGCCTGTAAACAGTGTGGCAGATTCTTTCACGAAAAAAGGTACAACCAGTGTTCTGAACCAATTTCCGGTCACGCACTTGATCGATTAGACTGGATAGTGAATGGGCTGAGTAAGGATTACCCTGATACGCCATGCTATTCTGGTACTGTGCTTAACCGATTTGTGAGAGAGGAAGTTGGGAGAGTTATTGGTTGTCCATTTTACACAGACACAGAGGGAGACTCGGATTAGATAATTTTATGTAGGAAATGTGTACTTTTGTTGGGGGAGTGAATGCCAAAGGTCCGAATTTGTTGTAAAAAGTGTAAAAATCTTTTTGTATAAATTCTTTTGACTGAAATGAAAATATGGGCCGAGTAAGGAATGCCCCAAAATACCAACCTGAAGCGTGGGTAGGGGTTCATCCTGAGACGCCTTAGTTTTTGATTTAAATTTGTGTGTTTTGTTTTCTTTGATTGTATGTAGTGTAGTAGAGAAAAATTTTAATTTTGGTTCAACGTTCGAACGCCAGGTAACGTTCGAACGTTAACTGCTTACGGTACTCAGCCTCTGATGAAACTTCTGTTGGAACTTAAAAGTACTGGGAGCTCAGTCCGTTCGAACGCCAATAGACCGTTCGAACGAGATTAACGTTCGAACGCCAAATCACGTTCGAACGTCCACATTGCACTGTAGCAGACTCAACTGCTGAAGAGAAGGCGTGCTGCAGTTAGGAAAGAAGACTGGAGCTCTGAAGTACTTGAGTGTCACGTTCGAACGCCAACTCACGTTCGAACGTGCACTTGAGTTGATGGAAGACCAGACCACTGCAGAGAGTTGGAACTGAACTTCACAGAAGACCAACAGATCACTCGAGTGAAAAGGGTCAGAGCAAATCTGGCGTTCGAACGCCCTCAGTGCAAAAACAGAAGAAACGTTCGAACGACAGTCAACGTTCGAACGCCCTTAGTGCAAAAACAGAAAGAACGTTCGAACGCCAACTCACGTTCGAACGTTATCCATAAACTGGCAGCAAATTTGTTGACTATTCACTTGGACTTGGGCGGCAAACACTATTCTTTCACCCCCCCCCCTGTCTCCTCCTCTTGCCTATAAATACTCCCCTTGTTGGAGAGCTAGGGAGCCAAGTAGGAAGTAGGAAAGTTGATGGAGGCTTAGACTCCCACTCTCATTGTAGATTTAGCTCATTTCCCTTGTATGAAGTCTTTATTTTAGAGATTAGTTTGGTTTTAGTCCAACATCTCTTGCTTGTTATAACAGTAGTTTTATGTTTATGCTTATGTTTATGCTTTCATTTTTCATGCATAGAAGAGAGATAGCTCACCTTTTGGTTGAGGAAGCAACCCTCCAATTCTTGGTTGAGGAAGCCACCCTCCAAATGTGACTAGCTTTCTTCTACTTTTATTGTTCATACATTTCACTTCCATTGCTTGCGCTTCTTTCTTTCTTAGAAGAGTGAAACTCTTCCACTTTTCTAGAGTTTTACCAAAGCCGTGAAGGGTGGAATGTGATTCACCCATTCTTTGTTAAAGATTGGCTACGCATTTGTTGTTACTTTATCTTATAAGTTCTCTACTTGGAGGGATGAGCATCACTCACTTTTCTAGCTTTACCCAAGCCATGAAGAGTGAGTAGTTTCTCATTCACTCTTTAGTAAGAGGAGAAGGGCATGTATAAGTTATCCGGGAATCATATTTGTGCAATGTTTCTATGCTTAACGCTTATTTCCTCTTGTTATTGGACGATTGATTGCATCTAGCAAAGCTATGGTACTTTGTATAATTGTGGGTTCTTTCTATGACACGGATGACTCTTGCATAGAAAGACTCATCAGTTCAAGGCAAGTATCCCGGCTAGATCCTCATGACTACCCCTCAATCTTCCCCCTTATTGTACTTCATTTAAAGAATGGAATATTAATATCATGATTGGATGTCTTGTAGAAACACTTGCTTGTTTGTAGACGGGTTAAGTCTCGGCACAGGCAATTCTTGTAAACTTCTAGAAAGACGTCGGAAAAATGTTCTTAATTCTCACAATCCATCTTTATCTTCCGATTAACTTGCTGTTGACACCGGAGTTAATTGAGTTATCAAGCACAATTATGACAAACCGGATAACTAGCTACATGTCCAGATCCTTGCACTAAAGAGTGACCTTTTTTTATTAGCACCTATTTTGTTAAGAAAATCTTCCTGGAAAGAATCTTATATTCTGTCCAGAAAAACTCATATCTCACAGCAAATCTCAAAGGTTACAATCAATAGGTCTCTACCACTGCTCACCTCAGAAATATCAACAAAAGTTCCCTGTGGATTCGACTCCGGACTCAAACCGGATTATTACTACAGCTTGACCGCCTGCACTTGGGTGTACACATTTCGGATCAAGCCATCAAGTTTTTGGTGCCGTTGCCGGGGAACCTTTTAAAGGTATTTTAAGGTGAAAGGTAAAAAGACCTTCAACATTGTGTATATTTTGGTTTACTGTAAATAACTTTGTTTTATTTTATTTATGACTGAGGGCACTCCTCACTTCCAAAATTTGCCGGTAGAATCGTGTGAGTCCGTGAATCAGCCTGAACCTAATTCACCTAGATCAGTAGCAGACTCTTGTGAGGGTAGTATGACAAATAATGAAAGAAATGGAGAAGTCCCTATGAGAGAGGAGGAGGTCCCTAACATTCGAACTTTGTGGGATTACTTGAATCCCACAAGAAATAGTGTCCCCTCTTATTTTATTTTTCCTGAAAATGTTCCCCTCTTTACTGTAAAGCCGGGGACAGTGCAGTTATTGCCCGTGTTTCATGGATTGGATGCAAAAAATCCATATCTGCATATAAAAGATTTCGAAGAAGTGTGTGGAACATTTCAAGACAATTCTGAATTGGCCAAAATTAAATTGTTTTCTTTCTCTTTGAGGGATAGAGCCAAACAATGGTTAAATTCTTTAAAGGCTTTTTCAATACCCAATTGGCAAGCATTGAAAAATGAATTTTTTAGAAAGTTTTTCCCTTTACACCGCACAAATGCACTAAAAAGGCAAATCATGAATTTTGCGGTCAAAGAAGGAGAAACTTTTTATCAAAGTTGGGAGAAATTCAAAGATCTGCTCCAATCTTTCCCACATCATGCTTTTGAAAATTGGACTTTGGTAGGATTTTTCTATGACTCCTTACCCTCTAGGCTACGTCAGTTTGTCGAAATGATGGCCCAAGGAGAATTCATGGGAAAAAGTCCGGATGAGGCATTCAATTTTTTCGACACCATATCTGACAGTTCTCAGATGTGGGACTTAGCCTCCCCTACCACTGTAGAAGCCACACCATCTAATTCCCAAGGAGGAAAATATGTCTTGAGAGAGGATGATGACTTGAGAGCAAAAATGTCCACACTATCTCGAAAGCTTGAAGCTTTAGAGATGAAGAAAGTCCATCAAGTTGATGTTAGCCCTTCCACCGAGCAAATGTGTGGAATTTGTGCGCTAACAGGACACCCTACTGGGGAGTGTCCCACCATCCCAGCATTCAAAGAAGTCTTGTTGGAACAAACACATGCAGTTTCCAACTTCAACAAGCCCTACTCCAACCCATATTCTGAAACATACAATCCAGGGTGGCGAAACCACCCTAACTTCAGTTGGAAGAACACACAACCAATACCCATGAACCAACAACAAGGACCATACCCACCACCTCAAGGACCTCCTGCATATCAACCATACCAACCACCACAAAAGAGGAACCTTGAGGACACACTGAATCAGTTCATGCAAAGCCAAATGAATTATAACAATAATTCCACACAGGCTTTCACTGATTTCAAAACTCAGACCACTCAATCTTTTGAGGATCTTAAAAGCCACATCCAAAAGTTGACTCAATCCATGGTCACACACGAAAAGGGAAAGTTTCCTGCTCAACCAAAGCAACCACAAGGCCAATTCCATGTAGGAAACCCTTCAACAACAGGAAACACCCAAGAACAAGCCCAAGCTGTCACGACATTAAGAAGTGGCAAAGTGATTGACAAAACAATCAGAGACATACTCATTCCCAAGCCAAGGCCTGAGTCAAGCCCAGCCAATCCATCATCTGAACCTGAACCAATTGAGATTGAACTTGAGAAAGACCCTGAGCCTGTGATTGAACAAGAGCCAGAACCTTCTGAAAAAAGGGAACCTTCGTATCCCATTCCAGCTCCGTTTCCTCATCGACTCAAAACCAAACAGAAGGAGAAAAATCAGCATGAAATTTACGAGCTTTTTAAGCAAGTAAATATCAACATCCCACTTCTGGATGCAATCAAACAAGTTTCGTCTTATGCCAAGTTTCTAAAAGACTTGTGCACAATCAAGAGAAGCCAGAATGTCCAAAAGAGAGCTTTCCTAACGGAACAAGCTAGTGCTCTTCTCCAACATAAAACCCTTCCAAAATACAAAGACCCAGGATATCTGATTGTGTCATGTATCATTGGGAAATTCAGGATTGAACAAGCCTTGTTAGACCTTGGAGCCAGCGTTAATCTGCTACCCTACTCTGTCTATCAGCAGTTGGGTCTGGGTGAACTTAAACCCACTTGTATCACACTCCAGTTGGCTGACAGATCTATCAAAACCCCCAGAGGAATTGTTGAAGATGTGCTTGTCCAAGTAGATAGTTTTGTCTTCCCTGTTGATTTCATTGTTCTGGATACTCAACCAGCAATAAATTCGGAGAACCAAATTCCCGTCATTCTTAGTCGGCCATTCCTAGCAACTTCCAATGCTTTAATCAATTGTAGGAATGGAGTCATGAAATTAACTTTTGGAAATATGACTGTCGAACTGAACATTTTCAATATTGCCAAACATCCAGAAGAAGAAAAGGAAGAAAGGGAAGTAAATTCCATAGAATCTTTGATATAGGAACATCTGGATGATACATTCTGTGAGGATCCTAATGAATCATCTCTGTTAGAACTCATCTCATCAGAAATAACAGATGATGACCCAAATCCACCAAGTGGCCCTACTCATACTGTTGAGACATGGGCACCCAAATTCGAAGAAATTTCACCAAGTGGCACAAAGCCAGTCTCATCAAGTGTTACCCCACCAAGGCCTGAATTGAAACCTCTCCCATCTGACCACAAATATACATTTTTAGGAGAGAATGAGTCATACCCAGTGGTAATTTCATCTAAACTCACAGACTTGCAAGAGTCTAAATTGCTTGAAGTTCTTCGAAGTCATAAAAGTACCATTGGATGGACCATCGCTGACTTGAAAGGTATAAACCCGTTAATCTGCAATCATGCCATACACCTTGAAGAGGATTCAAAACCCTCTCGTCAAATGCAGCGACGACTGAACCCTCACATGAAGGAAGTTGTGAGAATTGAGGTACTTAAACTCTTAGATGCAGGGATAATCTTCCCTATCTCAGATAGTAAATGGGTCAGTCCAACCCAAGTTGTGCCAAAAAAATTTGGGGTCACAGTGGTAAAAAATGATGCAAATGAACTAGTACCAACTCGAGTCGTCACAGGATGGCGAATGTGCATTGATTATCGAAAACTCAATTTGGTCACTAGAAAAGATCATTTTCCCCTCCCATTTCTTGACCAAGTTCTGGAGAGAATTGCAGGCCATGCATTTTATTGTTTCTTAGATGGGTATTCAGGGTATAACCAAATTGAGATAGCCTTAGATGATCAGGAGAAAACAACCTTCACATGCCCCTTTGGCACCTTTGCATTCAAAAGGATGCCATTTGGACTTTGTAACGCTCCTGCAACATTTCAAAGATGTATGCTAAGCCTGTTCAGTGATATGGTTGAAAAAATTTTGGAAGTATTTATGGATGACTTGTCTGTCTATGGTGATTCCTTCGATTTGTGTTTAACCAATCTAGAGAAAGTACTGATCAGATGTAAGGAGACCAACCTAGTGCTCAATTGGGAAAAATGCCATTTTATGGTAACACAGGGCATTGTTCTTGGTCACATTGTGTCGTCTGAAGGTATGAAAGTTGACAAGGCAAAAATTGATTTGATTGAAAATTTGCCTCCCCCTAAGACTGTAAAGGATGTTCAATCATTCCTAGGACATGCAGGGTTCTACAGGAGATTCATAAAAGATTTCAGTACCATAGCAAAACCAATGTGTCACCTCCAAAGTCAGGATGTAATATTTGATTGGAATGAAGCATGCCAAAAAGCCTTTGACAAGCTAAAAGACATGTTAATTTCTGCACCAATAATGCAACCCCCTGACTGGAATCTTCCCTTTGAACTAATGTGTGATGCAAGTGATTTTGTTGTAGGTGCTGTATTGGGACAAAGAAAAGATAAGAAACCCCATGTGATTTACTATGCAGGCAAAACTTTGAATGATGCCCAAATGAATTATTTGACAACTGAGAAAGAATTGCTTGCTGTAGTTTTTGCACTGGAAAAATTTCGTTCTTATCTTGTTGGTTCTTCTGTTACTGTATTCACTGACCATGCAGCCCTAAAATTTTTGCTCACAAAGAAGGATGCCAAACCAAGACTCTTGAGATGGATACTTTTGCTCCAAGAGTTTGATCTTGTCATCAAGGACAAGAAAGGTGTCGAGAATGTGGTGGCAGATCATCTGTCCAGACTGACCTATGAATTCCATGAGGATGGACTGCCAATCAATGAGAAATTCCCCGATGAACAACTGTTCATGATTGATAGGACACCATGGTATGCAGACATTGCTAACTTTCTTGCTATTGGTACACTCCCTCCATCTTTTACCATGTTGGACAAAAAGAAATTTCTGAGGGAGGTTCATAACTTCTTTTGGGAGGATCCTTACGTGTTCAAGTACTGTAAAGATCAAATCATAAGACGTTGCATCCCTGCTCATGAAAGTAGCCAGGTAATAACATTTTGTCATTCTGAAGCATGCGGTGGCCACTTTTCATCAAGAAAAACAGCTGCAAAAATATTGCAGTGTGGATTTTACTGGCCCACACTTTTCAAAGATGTCCATGCCTTTTGTTTAACTTGTGATAGGTGTCAAAAGTTGGGAAACATTTCTAAAAGAAATATGATGCCCTTAAACCCCATTCTGGTAATTGAAATTTTTGACTGTTGGGGCATCGATTTTATGGGACCATTTCCCCCTTCCTTTGGCTATCTTTACATTTTAGTGGCTGTAGACTATGTATCCAAATGGGTTGAAGCAATTCCATGCCGAAACAATGATCACAAAACAATGATCAAATTTTTGAAAGAAAATATTTTGTCCCGGTTTGGAATTCCGAAATCAATCATAAGCGATGGGGGTGCTCATTTTTGCAATCGTCCCTTATGGAATTTAATGAAAAAATACTTGATTTTTCACAAAATTGCAACCCCTTATCACCCACAAACCAGTGGACAAGTTGAGTTAGCTAATCGGGAGATCAAATTAATTTTGGAAAAAACGGTGAATCCAGATCGCAAAGATTGGTCATTAAGACTAACTGATGCGCTCTGGGCATACCGTACTGCTTTTAAAACAATTTTAGGCATGTCTCCTTATCGATTAGTCTATGGAAAGCCATGTCACTTGCATGTGGAATTGGAACATAGGGCATACTGGGCTATTAAAGCAACGAATGTTGACTTGGACAAGGCTGGGCTAACAAGGAAACTTCAGATAAATGAATTGGAGGAATTGAGAAATGAGGCATATGAAAATGCTAAGATTGCTAAAACCAAGATGAAATTTTTTCATGACAAACACATTGTGCGAAAATCTTTTGAGCCGTCTCAAAAAGTCTTGCTATTTAATTCAAGACTCCGCCTCTTTCCTGGTAAGTTGAAATCAAGATGGACTGGGCCTTACATTGTCAAAAAGGTGTTTGAACACGGAGCAGTTGAAGTGGAAAACCTAGCGAACGGTAATAATTTTACTGTTAATGGTCAGAGGTTAAAACCATTTTTGGAGGATTTTGTTAGAAATGTGGAAACCATTCTTTTAATGGAACCAGAGTACTCCTCCGAAATTCGCGCCTGCCGACACTCCAGTGGATCGGGTCAGGAAATATCTACTCCAACCCGACCCACTAGGGCGCCTTTATAAGGCACCCACTTTGTCCCCAGCCGCCGCAATTGCCCCCCCCCCCCCACTTTTTCTTCTTCTTCTTCTTCTTTTTCTTTTCTTCTTCTTCCTTCTGTTAGTCTTCGAGTCTCTGTTACCTGAGAAATCACCCATGACCACACACTCCACAAACACAATTTTTTGCTTCATGTTTTGCATTTTAATCTTATATTTGCTCACGGGTGTTCTTCTCTTGTTCGCACTCACACATAAGGATTTTCAGCCTACCCGAAACCCAGATCTGCGCACAGATGAGTAATTTTTGTGTTTTTGTTTGTAGGTCTCAGCGGTGAACAGATCTCTACCATTCAACCTCGTCTCCACACTCCATGAACCGGTAAATTCGAAACATTGGGGACAATATTCAGTTTAGGTTGGGGGGTATGATCAGTTCATCAGTTCTTTTTCGTTCAGTTCATTAGTTCTTTTTCGTTTCGTAAATTTTTAAATTTTTATTGTCGCTGTTAATCATGTTTGAACATTGATTGTATAAATTGATGATTATGCTTATGAATCAGCTTCAATCGTCTTTGTGACTGGAAGACGTTAAAGAACCAGATAGTGAGTCTTAAAATTTAGCAATCATGGATGTAAATCTTTTTTGGTTTAGTCTAGGAGTTCTACGTACTTTTCCATCTGATGTACATATTATGATCATGAGAAAAGCAAGATTAGTAAGGAAGGCTGAAATCAAAGAAAAACAAGCGAAACCCCTCTGTGGCAGAAGCAGCTTTGCCAAACGCCGTCATGCAAAAAGGCTTGGTGCCTGTAAACAGTGTGGCAGATTCTTTCACGAAAAAAGGTACAACCAGTGTTCTGAACCAATTTCCGGTCACGCACTTGATCGATTAGACTGGATAGTGAATGGGCTGAGTAAGGATTACCCTGATACGCCATGCTATTCTGGTACTGTGCTTAACCGATTTGTGAGAGAGGAAGTTGGGAGAGTTATTGGTTGTCCATTTTACACAGACACAGAGGGAGACTCGGATTAGATAATTTTATGTAGGAAATGTGTACTTTTGTTGGGGGAGTGAATGCCAAAGGTCCGAATTTGTTGTAAAAAGTGTAAAAATCTTTTTGTATAAATTCTTTTGACTGAAATGAAAATATGGGCCGAGTAAGGAATGCCCCAAAATACCAACCTGAAGCGTGGGTAGGGGTTCATCCTGAGACGCCTTAGTTTTTGATTTAAATTTGTGTGTTTTGTTTTCTTTGATTGTATGTAGTGTAGTAGAGAAAAATTTTAATTTTGGTTCAACGTTCGAACGCCAGGTAACGTTCGAACGTTAACTGCTTACGGTACTCAGCCTCTGATGAAACTTCTGTTGGAACTTAAAAGTACTGGGAGCTCAGTCCGTTCGAACGCCAATAGACCGTTCGAACGAGATTAACGTTCGAACGCCAATAGAACGTTCGAACGAAGAGAACATTCAGTACTTTGGCCTCTGACAGAACACAAAAGTACTGGGAGCTCACCACGTTCGAACGCCATACCACGTTCGAACGGTCTGTTTAAAATCCTTCTATCCACGTTCGAACTTCACAAACGTTCGAACGTTACGACTCAGGCTATAAAAGCCCGGCTCGTCTTCTTCATTTCAAAACCCTCCAAAACTTCTGAAAACCCGAAAAACCTTGGAGACTCTTCACTACCCAGATCCCAAAACCCCAACCATTCTCCATCTTCACCAAAAATCAACCCTCCCAAGACATTTGCCACTTCAAGAAGATCCATTTTCACAAAGAAATCAAAGATTTCAAAACCCTCCAACTCAAAAACCGAAAAAATGCCAAGAGTCAAGCTTCCTGCCAAGAAGAACCCAAACACCCAAGAGCCAAATTTTGTCGAAGAAGTGGTGGAGGTGAGAGAAGGAATGCCACCACTCACAAGGAGATACGACAAGACTCGGTTTCTCACAGCTCTAAAAGCAGACAGGTTTGAAAATTTCTACCAAAACAAAGCCATTGTTTGTGAAAGAGATGTGATTTTGACTAATTTTACGGAGTTGGGGATCTTTGCGGAGATGGAAAGGAGGGGGTGGTTGTTGTATTTGAGGAACGGCGGTGAGGCCGTAGTCGACTTGGTGTGGGAGTTTTACTCCAACGCCGAGATCATCGAGGGGGAAATTCGAACGTATGTAAGGGGAGTCCATGTGGACGTTGATAAAGATTACATTTGGGGAGTAAGGCAAGAGGTGCCTCGGGTGCCAAATCCCGCTTATCCCCCAAGGAAGAATGTGGTGATAAATGAGGTGGGGAAGGAACTGACTGGAGTACCCAATTTTTCGTGGACTGGGAAGAAATTTCATAGACAAGGGGAGCTAAGTGACAAATACAAAATGTTAAACTTAATTGCGGTGTCAAATTTTGCTCCAATAGGAAGAAAAAATGAAGTTTTACCTGACATGGCTCGGTTGTTGTATGCGATTGGAAAAGGGCAAAGCATTGATCTCCCCTCCCTAATTCTGACAGAAATGAAAAAAGGGTGTGATGTGAAGAGGAATTCGCTTCCCTTCAGCACCCTAGTGACAGAACTATGCAAAGAGCATGGGGTAAGGGTGAGGCCCGAGATGGAAATCCAAAAGCCAATGGGGCCACTAAACAAGGCTTCCTTCCGGAGAAGCCAAAGTCATAGTGGTGGCCCAGCGGCAAGGCAAGAAGAGCCCCCGGCCCACGGAGTGGATGAGGTACAAGAGGAGCTAGATGAGATGGAGAGAGAGATGGAGAGAGAGGGAGATCAGCCAGCAGAGGCGGGACCTAGCACCAGCACCAGCACCAGCACCCGACGCTCCTTACGGGACATCATGCTTAGCATTGAAGCTAAGCAGGATGAGATCCTTAGGCTTTTGAGGGGTGGACATGGTGGAGCTAGTGGACAAGGAGAAGAGTGAGAGAGAGGGATTTCTGTTTTTGTTCTTGTTTTTATGTTTGTTTTGAATGAATTGAACCGTTGATGTTAAAAGATGATATTTTGAAATAAATGGTTCCATTTATCACTTTTATTTGTTTTAATGCATTTATAGATTTAGCATAAAAATTAAAAGGTGATGGAACAAATGTGGATGTAAGAATGCTTGCTAGAGTAAATATGCACATGATCGGTTTGACACCTCCATTTATCAACCGAGACTTATAACCACATTTCTTGAAAAAAATTGGTATTCTCTCTATACTTAAATTGTCATATGTACATCGATAATTGTTATTTTAAAGGTACAAGAGGATCTGACTCGAAAATGGAATTGGTATATAACCAATACCCCCTGGAAAACCCGACATACACAGTGGAGATAACAAAGAACACCAGGGTGAGTTTCGAACCTAACGATGCTTTTGAGAGACAATCAATGTTTACTCAAGTAAATTCTGTTCACTCTCAATTTTTGAATGATCTCATTAACCTTGCTTTGATTGACGCACTTAAAAGTGATCTATTGACATATCCCACAAGGAACCATCGCAAACGACACATACATGTGCACATGCTTGAGAAATGATCTTAGGCCATCTTTGATATAATATTGAGCCTTAGACCTTTCTTTGACAAAATTTATCCCTCGTTAGCCATGTTTGAGCCATCAATTTATAAATTTTTCTGTGATAAACCTATATGATTACCAATCCACAGGAAAACATACTTGACATACCTTGGCTATCTAATTTTCTTACATTCTCTTTGTAAGATGATACAGAAAAAGAAAAAGAAAAAGAAGCATTCGAGATTATCATCCAAGAAGAGTTGATTGGAACAATTGAAACAAAACAAGAAGCAAAAAGGCAAGAACTTGCCAAGAAAGTGAAAAAATGAGAAAAATGAAAGAAAGAAATGTCATCTCTCGGCAGAATATCAAGAAGTTAGAAAAAGGTGTGCTACAATACGTAAACAAAAGATAGCTTTTGAAAATCCCTGACGTCGTTTCGTTAGCCACTGACCTCTAGCCACGCTACAACCTATGAAAAGCCATATTTGATCTCAAGTCTGTTACATGCATTTGTTGATAATCACAATTGGGATATGGTAAATAGCATTCCTTTTAATTGCGTTAATATTCTTTCATGAGGTTATGCCAAACATAAGTAGTTGCTTCTTAAAAATTTCACTCCTTTCCTAAAATGTGCATGTGATTTTTCGATTGGCCATTTTCTGATCACATGATCTGTGAGAAACAAGTCACTATAATCAGAGTGAACTTTTGCTGAGGGTATACTACGTGAGGCTTGTGAAATCGAAACTATCCATGGAAGGTGATAAAATGGAGTATTTGTTACATAACAATTCCTGTTGCTTGAATGATCATTCCTACTGCATTGAGAATTTCAAATACCAATGTAACAAATGATAATTTTTGCATAGAATGAATACCTGTGAAATAAGGACATGTGAGACATAAGTCAACGTTGAGAATCTGGTGTCCCAACGACCATGATACTAATTTACTTTAGTCAGCACTCTCCTATGCACATCTGTTCGACTGAAGTTTGTGGTACCCTAGCACCTAGGGGAAAACTCACATGCAATGGCTCTTCCAAGGTTCCAACCTTTAAGCCCAAATCCCTCACACAAGTCAAATAATAATAGAGCACTAACTTAGTATCCCAAAGTAGGGATCAAAGTTGAACATTTGAGATTTCTCTCATTGTCTCACTAGTAGAGCGTGTGCCACCACTAGTAGACATTTACACCCTGAACCATCCCGTTCATTCTCTTTTCGACCCCCAAGGTTATGTTCTCTAACCCTAGTGTCTCCTTTCCATATACATTTAACCATGTATAATCTTCACATAAAACATAACATGTAGCATATTAAAGCACATAACATGGAATACACAATGAATGCAATGGTCTGGACCCATGCCCATGAATCCCTAGGTAAATCGTAAACCTAGGCTCTGATACCAAGCTATGATGCCCCAAAAACCAAGGGTCCTTTGTCAACCTGTTGATCACTCATCAACCCGCGGAATACCCGTGGATATCGTGGAACTCGATATCACGCCGTTATGCCCCATTTACCGGGATCCATAATTTAACGAAATTCGGGCAGAGTCTCCTTTGTACGGGAAGCTCTACCCAAAAACACAACATGTGCAATCATACAACATTGACCACACCGGGTCCATTAATGAGTAAACATTGACCACATCGGGTCCATTAATGACTAAACATTGGCCACACTAGGTCTATTTATCCATACTCATATAATAACATGCAATGTTACATTAAAAATAGTCCATATGGATTCGATTACAATTCTCTTACATACATTACATGCCCAAAGAAAACTAACTTAGCGAATGTTTTACAAAAGCATAGTTTTTGACAATAGTTTTACAAAATGTGAATTTAAAAGCCACAAGTCGGCTTTTCTTCATCCTTGAGGCCCCAAATACAAGCCGTCCATCGGTGTATAACCCATACCTGAAATATTTTCCCATAAAGGGTGAGCTACGCTCAATAGGGTATCTCCTAAAGAGGCCACTCCCTAACCTAAGTGCATATGAGATGTTCACATGCAACATTCAACAAGCCACAAAGCATTCCAATCAAGAATATGCAATTCAATGTTGACAATCACCATGTCATGCCATGAAATGAGGTGAGACTCACTCATGCACTATAACTCGAGCCCCCCCGGCTCCCACAACACAATGCAATGCCAATGTGTATAAATCCGCCATTTATGTTGCACATCAAATGACCATTATAAATCTCGGGTCTTTCTTGGGGTGGGTATTCATGGACTTACACCAAGGGTCACCCAACCCACACGGAATTCATGGGCTTCCACCAAGGGTTCCGCGTACACCCACACACTTTATGGGTTGAACCAAGGGAGTGCGTATCCCAATCACCGGGTTTTGCACCCGAGAGAATTTTCTAACCCTTCTTGCTAACCCCTACCCTATTTTCAATGCAAACCATGTGACTTAGTTAAACCTCGGCCAAACTATCCCGAGCCCATGAATCATTCACCAATAATGGTGTTTGATCAACCATACACACACACCCACACTCATGCCTCATGCCCATGAATGTGTTGCCTCTGTGAAAATACAATGTAATGTGTAATTGCAACACCAATGTCATGTCCAATATGTACGAGTGCTATATGAACCATTTAACCATATATCTACATATTTCATGGCAATTTATAACAAAAGCATATAATTACCATGATTCATCACAATGTCAATATATCAACAATAATGTCCAAACATGTTATCACATAATCTCATGCAATTAACACACTTTATTTCACATAGGCATTTTATCAAACACCTTCAATGCACAAAATCATGTAATCACATAAAATGTCCAAATTCATCACATAACTCAAAAAAAATCAGATTAAGTGATTTTCACTTACCCAATTTTCAAAACTTTCAAGAAATTACAAACTAACAATTTCTAATTACCAATACATACTAGAATTGAATCCACCCATTTTCATTAATTCAACTACCATTGGCAAGTGTTAAAATACACATAATAGACCACCCATTCCATATATTCATCCTAGGTTGGAAATAAATCTAGTTAGGATGAAAACCCTACCTCTTGAAGCGTAAAATCAACGTAGGAAGCTTCAAGGATTCAACCCAAGCTCAAAACTCAAGCTTCCCCCAAAATCTCATTTTTTAACCTTCGGTGAAATCCTTCATTTTTGGTATGGTTGCGTAGCCCTCCTCGAGGAGATCGACTTTAATACCTGGCCCGAAGAATTCCGACTGGCGGAACTCTGTAGATCTGAGAAAGAAGTCTTGAAATCTTTCTTTTTCCTTCTCTTTCTCTTCCAAATTGAACCCAGCAGAAAACCAGCAGAGAGTTTTCTAACAAATCAGATTTTAGTCATATTTATACACTTTAACGCTTAGTCTACGTCACGCCACACGCCCTCATTTTCCGGGTCCGTTTTCGCCCCGAAACGATTAAATTCCGCTCCGGTTCAAGTTCAAATATTTTTATTTCAACTTGCTTTAAATTATTTTCCAAATTTTATTAAAAAATTCATTTTTGGGTCACCCGAGACCCGACCACCTCGTAAAAATTCGACTATCTCAGAATTCGACGAAATTTATCTGGGTAACTAGATTTCGCGAGACGAATCCAAAGGTGAAGTCCATTTTGTCAACCGAGCTCTAGAAAATAAGGGTTCTCAACCTGCATCGTAGTGACAATTTACTGTTTTGCCCTTTCTCATAAAAAGTTCATATTTACCCAGGTTTTACAGAAAGAGTCTTGATGAAACTTTTAATTTTTTTTTGACACATTAGCTGAGAGTTCCAGATGTGGGACTCCACCTCATCAACTCATGTAGAACCTAAGGATACCACTTCCCATTGTTGAAAGTTTGCCTTGAAAGAAAAGGATGACTTAAGGGCCAAGATGACCACCTTGTCTCATAAGCTAGAGGCTTTCGAGATGAGGAAGGTGAATGAGGTGACTGATCTTCCTCCCACAGAGCAGGTGTTTGGGATATGTGTGTTGTCAGGAGATCCCATAGGGGAGTGCTATACTATTCCAGCATTAAAGGAGGTTTTGTTGGAGCAATTCAACGCAATCTCTAGATTTAACAAGACATATTCCAACCCTTACTCTGAGACTTACAATCTTGGGTGGAAAAATCACCCGAACTTTGATTGGAAGAGCACACAACAACCCTTTGTCAATCAGCCATCACCACAAGGGCCACCACCACAATACCCACCATGCCAACCACCCCAGAAAAGAAGTCTAAAGGTCACTTTGACCTAATTTATGCAAGGCCAAATGAACTACAATAACCAATCTACTCAATCCTTATATGAATTTAAAGCACAGACTTCACCTACAAAAGTGATAGAGTTATATACTAAAAGCTTGCTTTTTATAGTTAAACTCAATTTATTATTTAATAAAAGTTCTTTGTTTTCTATGAGAATCAGTGTGGGCAAAATATTTACATTATATTGTGTCTTTTATTTTACATTATAGATAATCTGGTGTGTAGAGTTCAGCTTATATATAGAGGATAAGATTATTGGATCCTTGTATGATATGAGTAAAAGTTCACAATCTTGGATGGAGTTGAACAGACCATCAGTATGATTGTAGTGCAATCTTTTGACATAGTCTGTCTTGGCTATAGGAGACTGTCTGATGTCTCGGATTGTTACACTAGTACACTTTGTGTATTGAATATGACCGTTATTGAGGTTATTATCTTTTTACTGATTAGATAAGAAAATAAATACCTCATGTTTATTATGATTGATTAAGCTCTTAATCCTGAGATATTTGATGGGCACGTATATATAATGATCAGCGAGATTCATATTTGAGTCAACAAACACAGTAAATTGGAAGATGACATTATGGTTAAAATTAATTATTAAAGGAAACCGCAACCCAGTATTTAAATGAGTTTATGATGTCCTCTTGAGGAAGCTCATAAGTTTTGTCCATGTCAAACCCTATAGGCGGATTTAATTATCTGACATGAAAAACAAGTTGAGTGGAAAGATCTCAAGGATAAAAAAAAGTCAATTAAATATAATTGTCAGTAATTTAATTAATTGATGGACAACTGTAATCTTTGTTATTCCGAGAGGGGGAACCTGATGTGGATCTTCCCTCACGATACACGTGAAGCTCAAGATACTATAGTTGGGGAGGCGAATCGGCTTTTTATTCAATGCTCAATTGATTACTAATAAAAACCTAAGTCACCACAATTACCTCTTGTCACAAAGATTTATCAAATAATAGTGAGAACCCATTTTAATCACCACAACTCATGATAATTGATTTTAATTAATATTCAACTAATTCGGTTAAAAATCAATCTCACGGCAATCCTAATACCCCACACGCAATTTGCACAACTATGGTTGAATAAATGATCAAATAATCAAATCAAAAAACACATAGTGCACGTGTGTGCAAACAATCACAAGTGTATACAATAATCAATAAAAAAACACAAGCGATTTATTGATGCATAAACCCTTTTCAGAAAAAAAACCATGGGGAACCAATTGGCGTTCTCCAAGGCCTAATCCACTACTCACTAAATCAATATACAAGTACATGAGAGTTATACCTCAACCAATACCATGCTTAAATGCTCCTTTCCATGTTGTCTCTCTGCTAAAGGGCCTCTTTCAACATCTAGTGTAGTTGCAATTGGACCTCCAAGCCGCACGGTTTGTCTAGGCCTCGAGCAATCATGGGCACACCAAAAATCCTCGGTATGCACACAAAAATGGGTTTATCAAACCATCAAGATCTTCTTCTCCAAGTTATGAAGTTGGTTAAAATCTCTAGTGGTAGCCTTTAAGGTCTTAGTGATCTAGGTTATAGTGGAAGCTCTCAAGGTAGAAGTATAATTTTCTAGCTTATAAATCTCACTAGAGGCTTAACCTAGGTGTGATAAAGGCTCTCCATATTTATAGGTCCAGCATAAGGGTAGTGCTAATAAATAAGAAAAATCATATTCACGGACAACCACTCGGTCGGTGAAAATTTCGTGACAAAACACACAAGTTGGAAATTAAGATTATAACTCAATACCATTGAACAAAATAATTGTAAACTAATCTCAACTCTCATACATACATCCTAAATCTCTATCTAGTACAAGGATATACTTTTTTTGAGGAAGCTTGAAGATCGTAGTCCTGCACTTCACCACTCAAACAAAAAACTCGTGAAAAACATCATATGCTAGAAAAATACATAATATAATCACAGGTTTGAAAAGCGCCAAGTTAAGCATAGGGCATAAATATATATAAATCATGCAAGTGCAAATATGTAACATATCTAGCCTAGTCAAGAGTAAATCTCCTAGATTCCTCTCATATGTACCAAATGTGCAACAAGTATGGTACATAATCAAGTTACCCAACATATTCTTATGTTATTTGCTACAAATGTCAATTCAATGACGACCTTTAACAATCATGACATAGAATCATAGTACAACAAGAAGGTATTAATGCATAACAACTAGCCAAATCATGCAAGTAAACTAAGTAAGGGACAAATAAGGCATATAACTCAAAGTCAAATATAGTTAATCATCAATAAACATGACTAAGAGTGAGTCACAACAATAAGAAAATAGAGCTAAACACATAAAAGTCAACAAGAAAAATAAAGGGTACTTTAGTACAGGCCATGAAAATGTAAAAACACTCAATCTCACTAATGACTTATCTTAAGTCTCTAAAAGTCATAGCTCAAATGAATGCATCTCCACCATGAGTCTCGGGCTCATGAATTGTAATGAAATCAGAATTTTGCATCATGTGTCTCAGATGCTGAACATCCCTCCTAAGCTCTCATTAATCCATCTGTAGGCTTATCATACCCTTATCAAGATCATCCATACGAAGAGCAGAAAGATTGTTATGTTGATCAATACTACTCTGTAGATGACCTAGTGCTGTGTGAACAGTGGTCCACTGATCCAATGCAGCTATTGGAGGAATCATAGGGAATATGGTACGGGAGATATGGTCTCGTGCCAGCCTCGATGGTGGTGTGTTACTAGATGTACTAGGCTTTAGGGTCAAAAGTATATCTCGCATGTGTCTCGCTCTGTCTCAGAGACTCTTTCCCTAGAGTTCTCTTTAGTCTCATTAGCTGGTCAAAATCTAAAGCACCAGCACCCCTATCTAGGCAAATACGGGTGATCAAAGAACCAAATGGAAGGGTATATGTAATCCTCCCTTCATCAAATGCTCTTTGAATGACTCAAAATATCACATGCGATAGATCTATCTCCAAACATGTACCAATAACATGTAGCAAATAGGCTCATGATATGGGAAAAGTGGATATATAAGTCTTCGGGTCAATGTTGCAGTTAACAATCAGATTTATAAACCTATAATCCCTTGTCAAGTCCTTATGGTACCACTGATGTTAGTGTGCGTATAGCACTCTTAGGTCAAAAATGATAAGGATCACGTGCTACCCGAGGAAAACGTAGGGTGGTGATAATAAGGCCAGTGAAAAACTCAAATAACACACATCAGATATATGTTGTGAAGTCCTCATTATCCCCTGTAGTGTCACAATTGTGTGTGTAAAACTCTCTGACTATGTCTAAATTTGTGGGCACTGGGGCTGGAAATAGCTCAGTCTACCCCCTCCAATCAAATGACAAAGGGACAAAAGTGTTACTTATCCCAAGGTGATTGAACCCTCTCTCCACAAGCACAGTCCGTTGATTAGTAGTTAAAATTAGCATATTACTATGCCTTTTTAAGACTAATTATACCTTGATGGAGTTTAAATGTTGGCATTTCAGGACAAATATTGTACAAGGGCCTAAAATCAATACACAACAAACTTTCACCAACAACCACATGTTCTGGAAGAAAACTAGAGAAGCTTGAAACAAGGCAAGGACGTTCGAACGCCAATCCACGTTCGAATGTCCTCTTGAATTATTGGAGGACCAGACTGCTGAGATGAGAATACATGGCGTGTTGTAGCTAAGAAGAAAAACAAAGAGGTACTTGAGTACCACGTTCGAATGCCAATTGAAGTTTGAACGTTGGCTTGACTCAATTAAGGACTCCCTAGAAGAGCGTGCTCTGGTACATGGCGTGTGGAATTTTCCCTCACAGAAGAACAAAAGCCACTTGAGTAGGAGGTTCAAACGCCAATCCACGTTCGAACGCCCATCAAGCAAATACAGGAGACAACGTTCGAACGCCAGACAACGTTTGAACGTTGTCCCCTGACAGGCTTCAGAGTGGATGGCTTTCAGTTGGACTTTGAAGGCCTTACACTATTTGTACACACTCCCTTGTCCCCTCCTCCTTGCCTATAAATACTCCCATTGTGGGAGCTTCAAAGAAGTGGAGAAAAAATTGTAGACCTTGGAAATAGACTTAGAACTACACTAGCTAATCTTAGAATTAGATTTACATTTACTTGTAGATAGGAAGATAGATCATCTTTTGGTTGAGGTGGAAACCCTCCAAAAGTGACTAGCTATCTTCTACTTTCATTTTTATTAGTTTCATTTGCTTCCATTGTTTGAGCTTCCTTCTTCCCTTAGAGGAGTGAAACTCTTCCACTTTTCTAGAGCTTTACCAAAGCCATGAAGGGTGGAATGTGATTCACTCATTCTTCGTCGAAGATCGACTCTTTGTGTAGGGTGTTTTACCTTGTAACTCCTATACTTTGAGGGATGAACATCACTCACTTTTCTAGCTTTACCAAAGCCATGAAGAGTGGGTAGTTTCTCATTCACTCTTTATTAAGAGATGATGGACATGTATTAATCATCCAGAATTTATATTTGTGCATTTCGTTTATGCTTAATGCTTTATATTTCACTTGTTTATTGAATGATTGAATGCATCTAGCAAAGCTAAGGTACTTTGTACAACCATAAGCACTTTCTATGACATAGATGACTTTTGTATAGAAAGAATCATTGGTTCTAGGCAAGTACCCCAGCTAGATCTTCATGACTACATTTCAATCTTCACCATTATTGTGCTTCATTCAAAGAATGGAATATTAATGCCATGGTTGGATGCCTTGTAGAAACACTTGCTTGTTTGTAGACGGGTTGAGTCTTGGCACAGAAAATTCTTGTAAACTTCTAGAAAGACATCGGAACCATGCTCTTAATTCTCACAATCCATCTTTACCTTCCGATTAACTTCATGTTGACACGGTGGTTAATTGAGTTTCCAATCACAAGTATAATAAACTGGATGATTAACTACATGTTCAGATCCTCGAGCTAAAGGGTGACTGTTACATTTAATAACTTATTATATTTTGTCTAGAAAATCCTCTTGGGAAGAATTTTATATTTGGCCCAGGAAAATCCCTAAAACATCACAACTTAAAATCTCAAGGGTTACAGTCACTTGGTCTCTATCACTGCTTACTTCGAAACACCAACAATAGTTCCCTGTGGATTCGACTCCGGACTTAACCGGATTATTACTACAGCTTGACCGTCTGCACTTGGGTGTACACATTTCGGATCAAGTCATCCATGATGAAAAGTTGTCTCCTATACAACTCTTAGTACTGTGTGTCTGAAAGTGAGCTATATTACTTGAAGCTTGTACCCTCATCCTCTTCTTAGATCTTGGTAGCATTTTTCAAAAACAATTGGTGAAAATGTAGAAATGAGTATGATAAACTAAGATCTAAACTCAAACTAACACTTAATCTCACTCAATATGAGGTTTTATCACTAGAAAATGCTTTGGGTAGGGTAAAAATAAAGTGGAATCTTTCTTGGAAGTGTAAAGAGTGAGTCTTTCCCGTTGAAATCTCACTTTTAAAGCTCATTGGAAGGACGCCCGAAGCAGACCGCTCGAGCGAGATCTATGCCCACTCAAGCGAGCCCTAAAGTAGAGCAATCCCGCTGTCTGCTATGACAGCCCACTTGTAAATCGACTCCAATAAGTCCTAACATGCATGCATGATGTAAATCAAGCCTAAATGAAATGCATGCATGATGTAAATCAAGCCTAAATGAAATGCATGCATGAATTTGGATAAAAAATAAATACAATTTTCAAATTTAAACAATAAATGCTCAAATTTCAAATCATAAAAATTACATTAATTTGCATTTAATTGCTCCATCCAAATTTCATCATCTTAATACATTACTTTAAGGCATATTTAAGGATATAAAACTCAATTGAATGCATTCTAGAGAAACATTTACTCACTTGGTTCAATTTCACACACACGTGATTAAATTTTGTTCAAGTTTTACAAATTCAAGTGCATAGTGTGTGAAACTAACGTCCAATACAAAAAAGATTCCGACTAGATTTAAATCATTAATAAACTCATCATAAAATCATAATGCATTGTCTAAGTGAAAAACATGACCGGTTTGTGAGTGTCCTAAATATTCTATTTTTGACAAATCCCTCATTCTTTTGTCCTTTCTACTCTATGGTTTCAATCAACACGATTGTGAATTCTTTGCTTTTGATGTATGCTTTTAATCTTGGTTAACATGAGCTCGATGAGATTTACATATAAGCAATTAAAAATTAAGCATAAGTACTCTCACAATTCAAGTGCAATTGTTTTTATCCATTTATTTATGCCTCACCTTTTTAGATTTGGCCACATTGAGTTCTTTTCTCACAATTGACCTTCAATATCTTTTAAGGGATTGGATTTTAACTAATCTTTAGCCATGTGTTAGCCAATCACCAACACTTAGAGTCCTTTAAGATCATTAATAACTCAAACTAATCAAACTCCAAAGTGTGAAGTTGAATGGTATGCACATACTTGGTTTTGAATCTTTCAAAGGCAAACACTATCCAAGCACGCTAGGATGAAAGAGACTTTGGCTAATGAATCATGCAATCGGATTTATGGCACTAAGTTCTCTATCTCCTAATATGACTCATAGCAATGCACATTTTAACTTTGGATTAAGGATGGGACAATTTCAATGCAAATTAAAGTGTGAATTCCCATGGTCATAAAACAAAGAAAAACAAACAAAATAAAATATTTTTGACCTTTTCTTTTCCAATATTATTGATTTTTTTTCAATTAACTCATGTACAAGAAATAAAATACATAAAAATTCAATTAAAACAAAGGAAAAGCAAATAAATCATTTCACCATGTATCCTAAAACGAATGTCAAAATTTTACATCAAAATTCGATTTGAATTTTTTTATTACTTTTGTTTTTGGTTTTTAAAATTTCAAATGTTTTTATATTTTCATACAAAAAAAGGAAGAAATAAAAAAAAATATATACAATATGCATGACCCAAGGGTGTTCGATGAAATGCATTAACGATCATCTAGGTTCATACTCTCATCTCTTTTACTTCTTAGGAGTCATGACCTTGCTAGAAGCACTCGGTGCCTATAACTTAGTTGAGATGGTGAGTTTCTCAAGGTCCTTCCTAGACACCCAAACTTATTTTCCCTTCCTAAAACTCGGGTTAGGTCGGAGAATGGGTGGAGGACTAGCTCTTTTCTCCCCAAAGGTATGTAGATCAATTTTGATTTGGGGGTAGAAGAAGCCTTGAGCACTCTAGCATGTGGTCCATGTGAAGATCATGCATGAATATTCTTGAATACACTTGACCTCTCTAAAAGCTTGGAAAAATTGACAACTTGATTTTTCAACGCTTTAGATTTGTTGGCTAGATGCATGAGCTTTTTGTCTAAGACTTCCCTATTTTGAATGCAATGTGCACTATAGTGATCATGCTCTCCATAAGTGAAATACACAAATAATTTGGTTGGGTATTCTTTTCAATCGGCTTTTTTTCATGCTTACCCTTACTATTCTTCGAATTTTTGGGACTTGTGCTTACTTGTGGGGGTGAAGGATTGGGATCACACTTCACAGACACGTTCTTGGAAGAAGAGAAGGTGTTATGTTCGTTAGCGAATTCTAAACCTCTTTTGTTAGCAACACTTTCTATAATCAACATTTTTGTTGTTCCGGGAGGGGGAACCCGATGTGGGTCTTCCACCAAGATTATACACGTGGAAACCAAAACACTATACCTAGAGGGGGGTGAATAGGTTTTTTTTTTATTTTAGCCCGAATCAATTAACAATTAAAACCTATGTCTACCACAATTACCTCTTCTCAATTGAATGTGGAATTAAACGATGAGAACCCCTTTAATCACCACAACCACCTTTACCCATAGCGATTGATTTTAATTAGTAAGTAATTAATTCACTCTCAATAAATCTCATGGTGATCCCAAATCCCCAAACCCAATGCACAACTATGTATGGATGAATATTCAATCAATCAATTCCAGAAAAACATAGTGTGTATGCGTGCTAATAAATCACAAGTGTATACAATAGAAAGTAAAGAACACTAGCAATTTGTTGATGCGGAAAACCCTCCCCGGGAAAAACCGCGGGGAACCTCGCTGGATTCACCAAAGCCTAATACACTACTCTCCAAATCAACATCCAAGTACTCGAGACTTATACCTCAACCAATACCATAGTTAGATGCTCATTTCCTTGCTATGTCTCTCCACTGAAAGTCCCTCTCTGACGTCTGGTGTAGCTTCACTTGGACCTCCCTGCTGTACGATTCTTCTAGGCCTCGAGTGATTATGGACATGCCAACAATCCCCGGTATTCAAACACCAATGGGGTTTTCAACCAACAAATTCTTCAACACAAATTTGTGAGGTTGGGTAGAATCACTAGTGGTAGCCTTTGGATCTAAGGGATCTAGGTTGTGCTTGAAGCTCTCAAGATAGAGCAATAAATTTCTTTCTTCGAAATCTCTCTAAAAGCTCTAGAGATTTAACCTAGATGTGGGGAAGTCCCTTCGTATTTATAGGTCCGGAATAAGAGTAATCTTAGTAAATAAGAATAATCGGGTTCAACCTCCGTTGTGATTGTCGGGATGGCATTGAGTCTTCTTCAAGGTAGATGCGGTGTGTGCAAATGAGGGGGCTTATCCCCTTGATTTCAGCAATTGTCCACCCAATTGCTCCCTTATGCCTCCTCAACACTTTCAAGAGATCCTCTTCTTGCTTCGCCTCCAAAGTTGAGCTAATCACCACCGGAAAGGTTTTGTCATCCCCAAGGTATGCATACTTAAGATGGGATGGTAATGGCTTCAACTCCAAGATGGGTTTTTGCTCATTTGATGGAAATATTTTCTTGTCTTGATGTGGAAGCTTCTCAAATGTAGGGTTCCATTTTTCTACCCCTTTCAAGCTCTCCAAATCCTCTTGCTCATCAACCTCCTTCATATCAACATTCTCCTCCTCCCCCTACTTTAAAGTACTCATTAGTGCCAAGTGGTCATCCACCAAGGTGTCAATCCTATTGACTTCGTGCACTTCCTCATCATCCCCCGGTTGTTTAGACAAGTTTAAAACATTGAGATCCATAGTCATGTTCCCAAATGCTAGCTTCATGAGACCGTTCCTACAATTAATCACAGCATTAGATGTGGCAAGAAAAGGTCTACCAAGTATGACAGGGATTTGGGAGCTAAGGTTTCCAACCGGGTTAGTGTCAAGCACAATAAAATCAACAAGGAAGTAAAATTTATCCACTTGGACTAAAACATCCTCAACTACTCCCCTCAGTGTTCTGACGCTACGGTCTGCCAATTGTACAGTGATTGGAGTTAGCTTCAACTCTTCAAGTTTGAGTTGTTGGTACACCGAGTACGGTAGGAGGTTGACACTTGCCCCCAAATCAAGAAGAGCTTGCTCCACCCGGCAATTCCCTATGGTGATGGCAATGGTAGGGCGTCCGAGTTCCTTGAATTTTGACAGGGTGTTAGTCCTAAAGATTGAGCTCACTTGCTCGGTGAGGAATGCCTTCTTATGCACATTTAGCCTCCTCATCACGGTACATAAATCCTTCAAAATCTTGGCACATGAAGGGA
Organism: Ilex aquifolium; assembly: GCA_951799425.1. Classification (NCBI taxonomy): domain Eukaryota; kingdom Viridiplantae; phylum Streptophyta; class Magnoliopsida; order Aquifoliales; family Aquifoliaceae; genus Ilex; species Ilex aquifolium. The sequence continues at coordinate 1,103,574 of OX637407.1, read as the reverse complement.
TTTTTTTTATGGCATCGAGGAGTGGAATGTTGATTTTAACCTGCTTGAACAACTCAATTATATCAGAATAGTTAGCCACCTTCATAGGTGGCTTCAAACAATTAGGAAAAGAAGCAGGAATGGGGGATGCATGCACACTTTCTTCCACCAATTTTTCTTTCTCACTCACCTCACCCCCTCGGTGTCATCCTTAGTCTCTTTTTCTAATGGCAATGGGACATTGGGTGAGACTTTTGGCACAATGGTCTTATCAATTTGTTTGCCACTTCAAAGGGTGGTAACCGCTTTGAGTTGCTCATAACTCTCATTAGTGGGTTCGGACGACTCAATCATATTTTGACCCTTTGGGTTTTCTTAGGGTTGAGCGAGGAATTTACCCTTCTCTTGTTGTAATGCTCCCATTGAATTGGTCAACTTAGTGAGTTGAGTCCGAATGTCATTAAAAGCTGCGGCATTTTGATTGTTGATGGTGGTTTGGATTTGGACGAAGTTATAAAACACTTCCTCCAAATTCATCTTATGAGGAGGTTGGTAAATGGGAGGATTGGACGGTCCTTGTTGTGAAAAACTTTGTGGAGGTGGACTTTGGGAAATATTCTGTGGAGGCGAGTTTTGTGAATACCCTTGCGGATTGGACTGGGGGTATTGAGAGCTAGACGCTTGCCCTTGACCTTGGTAGTTACTTTGCTTAGGAGGCATGGTCGGTGAATAGGCATTAGACCCATGAGGAATGGGATTCTCATTTCTCAAACTAAATTTCGGGTGATTGCTCCAACCTGGATTATAAGTGTTTGAGTGCGGAGAGAATGATTGCCTTGTTTAGTTGAAGGCATTGACTTGCTCATGGTACACTTACTTAAGTGTTGGAATGTTAGGGCATTCTGATATGGAATGCTCCACACTCTCACAAATTGAGCAACCCTCCTCGGTCTTTGAAATATTAGACACCTCGTGCCTCCTATTCACCTCTAGGCTTTCCACCTTTCGTGACAACTTGGTGATTTTAGAAAGCAATTCCTCTCGGTCCCTCAAGTCATACATCCCTCCCCCATGTGATTGATTACTACCCTGAAGAGAAGACCTCGGTACATCGGTGAGATCCGTGATATCCCAAGATTAGGCATTTTACGCCAATGTACTAAAGTATTCTAGGGCCTCATCGGGGTCCTTGTTTAAGAACTCTCCATTGCACATCATGTCAATGAATTGTCTATGGTCCGGTGTGATTCCTTCATAGAAGAAACTTACCAATTGCCACGATTCAAAACCATGATGTGGAATGAATTGTAGTAATTCTTTGTAGCGATCCCAACAGTGATAAAATTGCTCATTGGGCTTTTTCGAGAAGTTTTGGATTTGCTTTTTTAGTGTGGTGGTTTTAGGCACCGAAACAATTTTATTCAAAAACTCGAAAAGTATTTGTGCCCAAGAGGTTATGGATCGAGGTCGCAAGGAATTCAACAATGTTTTGGCTTTGTCCTTAAGGGAGAAGGGAAACAATTTTAAGCGAGCTATGTCCTCCATAGCATGATTAGTGATGAAGGTTGCAACTACATCCTCGAATTCCTTAATATGTAAATAAGGATTTTCCCTTTCAATTCCATGGAATGTAGGAAGTAGTTGCAACATTCCCGGATTAACTAGGAAGGCATGAGCTTGGACCGGTAAGAGAATGCATGAGGGAGTGGTGCTACGAGTCGGTTGAGGATAATCCCGCATTGACCTCGCCGGAGGATCAATGGGGATATTGTTCCCTTCATTCCTAGGAGGAAAGTGCATTCTAGGGTCTGGAATTCTAGGGTCTTGCACTCCTCCCCCCTTAGGACATTAGCATTGGCACCCAACTCCTCAAAGTTGTCACTGACATACTCGGGTGGTTCTTGGTCAATATTCATGTTGGGGCCTAAGGGTTGTCTAACCAATCGATTTGGTCGTCCCGTCCCCACATACAAAACAATATCTACAATTGAAAAACAATTAAACAACAATATATACAAGGAGCGGCGTACCTCAGCCTGTGGTGAGAATTCACGGGACTTACCTCCGTCGTCCGAAAATCACCTTCTCAATTCAACGCTTTGCCTTCCCCGGCAACGGCGCCAAAAATGCTTGATTGTTTTCCCGTCGTATGCCCTAATCTCTGAACATGAACCCTCAATGAGTATATAGCTTATGTGTGTGGGTGAGTGTCACTCTCACTCGGGTTTGACGCAAGAAAAGGGAAATGGATGTGTGAATGAAATGTGTGTGTGTGTGAACAAAAGTGCTCCCCAAGCGCAGAGAGACTTTCGAGTGTCGTGTTTTACTTGGAATTCATATTCCAAGGTCGTCTCCTCAGGGAAGGAAGGTGAATCGTGTTGAAGGTGATTTTGGTGAAAAGGGTAAAGTGTAAAATCTTTGATGTTTGAGTTTGGTGAGTGAAGATTGGTTATAGAAATGTAATGGAAACAACTGTTGGCTAATCCGAAAAGGTCATTCCAATGGGAATGCCAAATAAACTCAAGACCTTCCTCCAATGGTGTCTAGATGTTTGATTGATTCATAGGAAGCGTGTGACTAAAATGGTGGTGAGGATTCAAGTATACACCGTGACAAGTGCTTGACGGTTTCTGATTAACCCTAATTTTTGTATAATAAAAAATTATTAAGTAATCAACTTTGTAAAATAAAATAATTAAACATTATGAATTAAGGTTTGTGCCTAAATTAAAGTTTTTAATACTTTATGTTTAAATTACAGGGTTAAATGCAGAAATACCAGAGACTATGAGGTTAAATTGCAAAGCTGGAAACAATGGAGGACTAAAGTATACCTACTGCGGAACCGTTGGTGGAAGTCCATGAATTCTGTGTCGGTTGGGTGCCGTTGGTGTAAGTCCATAAATACTCACCCCATGAAAGACCCGGAGATTTTAAAAGGATCATTGGATGAAATTCATCAATGACAGATTTTCTACACATTGGCATTGCATTGTGTTGCGGGAGTCGGTGAGGGCTCGGGTTAAAGTGCGTGAGTGAGTTTCATCTCATTTCATGGCATGACATGGTAAAAGAATTCCAACATTGAATTTCATGTTCTTGTTTAGAATGGTTGTTGATTGATTGTTACATGTGCACCTTCATATGCACCTAGGGTGGGGAGTAGCCTCTATAGGAGATACTCTATTGAGCGTTGCTCACCCTATACGGGAAAACATTTCAGGTGCGGGATACACACCGGTGGACGGCTCTCATTTGGAGCCTCAAGGGTGAAGAGAGGCCGAATTGTGGCCTTAACCTTGGTTTTCGTAAAACTTTTGTTAAAACTATGTTTTGGGCATGTAATATATGTAAAAGAATTGTAATCGAACTTATATGGACTACTTTTAATATAACCTTGCATGTTTTTATATGAGTATGGATAAATGGACCTGGTGTGGTCAATGTTTACTCATAAATGGACCCGGTGCGGTCAATGTTGTGTATTGGACCTTGGATGGGTCACGTGATTGTATATTGCACAGGTTGTATTTTGGGTAGAGTTTCCCGTACAAATGAGACTCTGCCCGAATTTCGTTAAATTATGGACCTCGATAAATGGGTTATAATGGCGTGATGTCAAGTTACATGATATCCACAGGTATTCTGCGGGTTGACGGGTTGACAAAAGACCCCCGGTTTTTGGGGCGTCACAAGGACGAACCGAGTCTTGAATTGTTCTATGACTTCCTCTTTTTCTCTCTTTGGATTTCTCTCTGGAGCTCTTGGGTGGCCGGCCTTGTGAAGAATGAAGGAGGAGAGGTCTATTTATAGGCACTTGGAAGAAGATGAGCTCAAACTGCATGGGGTGGCCGTTCGGACGCCGCCACCACCGTCCGGACTGTGGTGCCTTGCAGTAGGTTCCATGTGTCGCATGTTGGCTTCTCCCTTGGTTTATATTACACTTTGCTCCTTTGTTATTTCAAGCTTTGCAATATCCTTTCTTGTATTCTCCGGTAATTCTGTATTAAACCCTAAAATTTTGAACATAAAGTATTTAAAACTTGAATTTACGCACAAACCCTAATTGACCCTAATTGATAATTTTTAATTGTTTTATCTTACAAAGATGATTACTTAATCATTTTAATTTACATATTAGTTAGGGTTAATCACACCCCCCAACTTAAACTTTACTAGTCCCTAATAAACATAAATACTATTAACAAAATAAAATATAATATAAACAGAGGTAAAATCTTTTTCGTAGATTTTTTACGGTTGCATTTAGCATATGCAATAAGCCGTTAAACCCCTAGGTGATCCCTAGTGGACGAGTTTTGTCTCGTGAAGGTTTTCAGTTAAGCTACCTACAAACTTCAGTGTTTAGGAGTTTATAAGTCATATTTTTCACAACTAAAATTAAATCAGTATTCCTTTGCATTGTTACAATATTTCCTTTTTCTGATCACTACAAGAGTAACACACGTTAGTTGTAAAATTATCTATATATTTTTATAAAAACTTGTTTGTGTGTGTACTGATTTCTTTTGTTTCAAAAATCACTCAAGAAATATTACCATCTTTCATGGTAGTCTTGATGTCAATCCTTTCCTGAAATACACTCAGCAAAGAATACACATACGTTATAGTGACTATTCTCTTAATAGTTACATGTGATTTAAAATATTGTTAACAGAGCAAAAAATATCACATGTAGTATATCTAAAGAACGGGTATCTGAATATGTAACACCCCGCATTTTTATTTTATATATCTAAATAGATATATAGTAAATAATTGTTGTAAAATGTGGAAATATGTGTTGGAGAGGTTTGAGATGGATTTGGTTGGCTTAGGAATGGATTGGAAAGTTTAAGTTTTGAAGGTGTGTAAACTTGAGAAGAAGGATTATGAAAGTTTCTAAATATTTTTAGGTCAAAATAAGTTCTCCATTGAATCCGGAAGGTCGAAAAACATTGGGAGAGGTAGTATGTGGTGTATTGAAAGCTAGGAAGTATTCCGGAGTGAAAACACACTTAGAGAGAATTTGGGTAAAAAGGAGGTGGGACACCTTCTAGTATTTTGGTAATAAATTTTTATCCTTATATCCAATTTATCTGAAGTTTGGACAGTAGATAGTAGACATCTAGGGCTACAAAAGTGTATCTCACAAAAATTTTTTAAATCGGCTTCTAAATAGGTCAAAATTGATCTAGAAGTTGCGGGTATACTGTCACCCGCGTCCGGACGGGAATAGACACGCGTCCGGACGCATATGGCAAAAACTTGGACGCAAAAACACGCGTCCGGACAGCACAAAACACGCGTCCGGACGCGCCAAACGGAGGGCTTCACGACTCAGACTTGTTTTGGGCGTTTTCTCTCCCATTTGCAAGCCATTTCATCAAATCTAACAATTGAGAGGCTTAGAGGGGAAGAAGGAAGGGGAAAAGCAAGAGATTGAGGTGGTGATTCAAGTTGGGAAAGGATCAATTCTTCTAGTCTTCACACAAAAATTAAGGAGAAATGTAGGGGATTTCTTCCTTTTCTCTTACATTGAGGTTAGGGTTTATATTTATGTATGTTTTGCTTCCAAATCTTATATGTATGTTATGGAATCTCTATTTCTTGTTGCTCTTGTAATCCCTTACCATATCATGAACGAAATTAGGGCTTGATAGCCATAAATCCCTTGTATGCCTTTGAAACCCCAAATTTTCAAGGAGATTGTGTTTTCTTTGATTTCTCCTTTTCTCTTGATTCCTAACCTTAAATATTACATGTTCTAAACTATGTTGTGCTTGGGTAATCGCTAAATCTCTTGGTGTGCCTTCGAAATTCTAATTGTAAGGAAATTGGGTTCCTCTTGATTTCCCCCTTGTTCATGAGGTCTAATCTTAATGTTTGTTGTTATAAATGACAAAACTTGATTGTTCCTTCACTTTTGGATTCCCAAGCTTGATATTTGTTGCTATGGACGTCAAGGCTTGATTATTTTTTTTGTCATTGATGACCCACCTTGTTATTCCTTTATTCTTAATTTCAAGACCTTGTGTTTAATTGTTCTTGATTTCAAGCTTTACATCCATTGGCCCTTGATATCCTAACCCAACATTCACATGTCCTCACTTCAAAACTCTATTCCTTCATGAAGTGTGGATTCTCCTTGGATACTCTTTTGTCTTGTTTTAAAAATGAAATTTAGTGTTTTGTGTTGAGTAATAAAATGATATTTCGATGATCTCATGCGTCTTTCCTAAATTGTTTTATTGAAATGTTACATGTGAGGTGGGATGGAAAAATTGGGGATTTATGGTATTGGTGGTAATGTGAGATGTTTGTTGGTATGTTATCTCTTGAGTAGTTGTACGATACTAACATGGTTTACTATTGACCGGGTGTCATGTAGTGGGTAGACGGCTTTGTATGCCACGCGGGTATGAACTTTTCCTACCACCTGGTGTGGGTAGACGTCTTTGTACGCCGTGTGGGTACGAACATTTCCTAGCACTAATGATAACTGATTAGTAACGTGGGTAGTGTCGGACATCTAGTATGGGTTATTGTTCACTTTACCATAGACGGTTTCTACAAGAGTTTTGGGGTAGTATGGGATGCCACAAGAACTTGTGGAAATGGTGTATGGTGGGATGGATTATGTTTTGGAAATTACTTATGAATTGTATATTGGTTTCATTTATCCATGAAATTATTGTTGATGCGTAAACTTGGGATCTAATTAAATGTCCTCGTTATACTTCAAATACTATATATGTTATTTGTGAAATGAGACCGACCCGTTTTATATGTTTTCTAAACCTTGTTTGGGTTTGGGAGAAATTTTCTACAGAGCTTCGTGCTCACCCCCTACCGCTAACCTTTTTCAGATTATGCTATAGAGGAGGAGCTTGGCGCTAATGAGCCGGGCCTTGGGGACGCCTCATTGGAGGGGTACCTAGATCCCGAGTGGGACATCTAGAGATGTAGCTTATTTTGTTCTAGATTAGGAGATTTAATTCTGAACGATGTAAAGTCTAGATTCTTTTGAAATTGCGCTGCAATATATTCATGTAATTCTTTTGGGAATGTAACTGCCATACTTGGCCTATTCTTTTGGGATAACATTATGGATAGTATAGATGGTAAATGAAATTTTATTGTTATTGGATGGTTAAATGGACCCTGTGTGGTCAAGTTAATATAATTGCACAGGTTGTGTTTTGGGTAGAGCTTCCCGTACAAAGGAGACTCTGCCCAAATTTCGTTAAATTAGGGACCCCAGGTCATTTATGGATTTTTATTAGTTGCTCTCATGTTATGAATGGTTTTAGAATGTAATGCCGTCCAGAGTGGTATTTTGGGGCGTTACAGAGTTGGTATCAGAGCTTAGGCTTTAGGTCTTACATGGGAGCTGTAGGTTATGGATTACTACTAGAGCCTTAGGACTAAGTTGAATAAAAGGGTTTGATTTAGATTTCACACCCGTCTTGTGTTACAGACTAAAGTGATACTTAGGATGTCTTGCACATCGAGGAACTAAATTGTGAATTGATGTGCAGGATGGAGGGTAGACGTGGACGTGGACGGGGACGTGGTGGCCAAGTAAATCCACCCCCACCATTACCTCCCGATACCATGGATGTCATTTATCAATGCATAAGGGAGCTAACTACTCTGGTACAACACCAGAATAGAATCAATAACCAACAACAACAGAACTTAGCAAGGGGAGGCCCGATCAGGACTGGTGCTAGCAGCAGTGGAGTGGCACCAAGGGCAGCTCCGTACTGCCGACCTGACCAAGCTTCAGGACCACGAAATCCAGTGGTTCAAGGAGCTAGGGCTACTCGAAATCGAACAGCCACCGACCCACGTCACTGTTTCGCATGTGGCGGTTTCGGGCACTTCAAAAATAGATGTCCATCATTTCCTAAAAAGACCAAACAAGCCATAGGACAAGTAAATGCAAACACGCCACCACCACAGAAGCCACCACCGCAGAACCCGTTAGAAGATGTAGCCCCCGACAATATTGATCAAGGGAGAATTCCTATTCTGACCCAACCGGGGGAAGATGTTTCCCATACAATTGCGGAAGGTATCGTTTTTCTCTAAAAGTCTTGGGCATGTATTTTCTTTGAAGTTTAATGTTTCTCATTCCTTCCCACACCCCACCTATGCAAATAACTTGGGATTAGACTTTGGGAATTTAGGACATGTTTGGAGTATAGACATGCCCACGGGAGAACGGTTAGATACTAGAGGATGTGTATAGGCGGTATGCTTCGAATTGGGGAGCGAGAATTGATGGTAGACATGGTTGTATTAGACATAAATGGGTACGCTAGTTCGTATCATGTGGTTTAGACTAGTCTAGGAAACGGATGATAATTTGGCTTTTGGTTTGTAAATGAGATTAGGCATGGATCTTGATTGCGAGTCATATTATTTATATTAGAGATGGGTATGAGATAGGATTTGTGACAAAGAAACCCAACTTGAGTTAGACAAGTATAAAGGAACCAAATAGTCCGGCAGACTACCTCGCACCAATTTGCTCATAACTCTTCATTGGAAAGTCCAAATTGTGCACCGCTATTTTTGTTAGAACCCTAACTCGTATATCTTTCCAACCATATAGGTCACACATGCTTAAAATACTCAAGTCAAATCAGTTTATTCTTTGAAGTTGGTCAAAAATCTGCACTATGGTGTTCTTTGGACAGTAAAGTGTTGTGATTTCTTCTTAGAATCTGAAGGACCTATCCTTAAGTGAAATTTTACATTATTTAGGCTTTGATTGAGAGACACCCCCATATTGATGGAAGTGCTTTTGATGGATAACAAGGGATGATTATGATTTGGTGCTTGTCAACTTCAAGTATTCTCTTCCACTAATAGTATTGCTCATATTTTAAAAAGTCAAAGGATATGATAACCCAATTGGGATATGTGGAGATAAGGTTAACTTAGAGGTTCTCTAAGATGAATTAAGTTCCTAATGATAAGGGTATGGAAGGTTATGTGTGTTACTTAAAAAAAAAAAAAATATATATATATATATATAGAAATTAAGGAATGAATGTAGTTTTGGTTTACGATATGAATCATGGGAGTATTATGTTTTCCTCCAAGGTGACTACGATAATATGAGATAGTATAATTCTCAAATACGAGCAATTGAAGTAATAGGGTGAAGTAACCTCGGATGGGAGCCTATTTTTGGAGTAATGATTGGAATTGTGGTTATAAATCTTAAATCTATAGGAGATTGTTTCATAACCACTTACTTGAGGTTCCCAATATTTGTTTGAAATATGATGGAGGGTTGATTAAATTTACTTTGAAAGTTTAGAAGGATCATGCATAGGATACTCATTGAGAGCGTTATAATTAGTTATCTTATTTCCTTGAGGGCTTAGTTGACTACTCTTAGACTTTCTAAGGTATTAACAATCGAGATTCTTTTGGTTAAGTATAGAGTTAATAGTTGACTTGTATTGCAAATCCTTATTGAGAATTGAGGTCAATTTAGGAAAGCGAATTTATAGACATAAAAGAGGATGATATCCCAAATTTGAGGTGAACTTCTATTGTTCTAGGAAATCTTTTAATGTCATTGGATTTGTGTTGGGGGAATATGACGTTCTTCTTGTTGTCTCTTGTAGTACCTTGTTAAGATCGGAATGATTAGTTATATTTGAGGAATGTTAGTACGAGTATAGAAGATTCGAACTTATGGTTGATGGTGATAATGGTAAAGAAGTAAATTGAAGAATTAAGGATGATACCTATGAAGATTGCCTTGACATGGGATGAATCATCGAGAGTCTTATGTTATTTTAGACTATTTTAGTTTTGGGATCCTTGACAGTCTATCCTCACATTTTGATATGTTGCAAGAGGTATATTTTAATGAATAGTATCAGAAGGATTAGAAGGTATAGATATCATTAAAAGAGTTGTGATGTGAATGAAAGCCACTAAGAATTGATTAGATGGTTATTAGTTTTAGCTCAAGATTGTGGATCGAGAGCAAATATCTTGGAGATATACTTTGATCTTTAGCTTAAGTATTATAGCTAGTTAATTACCCAGAATTCCCTTTGAAGGGATTTGATGGATCGTTAGTGCACACATTTTGAAAGCTATAATGGGAAAACGAGTGCGGTTAGGTTCTACTTATACACTTTGGTGGAATCTAAGATACTCTCTCAGAACTTTCAAATCTACGCGGAGTTCTTATCTTATAGCATATTTTGACTTGTACATCGGTGGATTATAATTTACATCAGAGTGCGCAGCGAGCTATTGGATTAATGACTATAATGGTGACGGTAAGGAGTATTATGAGGAAGTACAAATTGATGTGAAATCTAAGAGTTGATCTTAGAACATTGACTTGTGTGGAGTGTGTAGTTAGGAATTGAAATTATGGTAGATTTCGAGATGGCGAATTCCTCTTGGGTTGTGAGAGACGAAATCTCGAAGAACGTTGTATCTATTTTCAAGAATTGAGATAAATCTTACCGTGATGCCATTAACAAATTTTGTGTTACACCATGATGTTAGTATAGGAAAGATGAGTAACCCAAAGGGTAGAATTGCATTTGATTTATTTGATATGCTTATGAAAAAGCTACAGGTAAGAAGCGAATATGAGGTTGATTGAAATGATTGGTGAAATTGAAAAGAGAAGTGATATCCGAGGAATAGGAAATAAGTTGAAGGGAGGAATGTAAACCTTAGGATATGAGGTTTTATGTTAATCTTGACTTTGATATTTAAAGGATGAATAGAAGTGGAGACATCCTGGTCAAATGAGAATTAGATAGACCAACCCTACAATTAAGTTTCGAGGACGAAACTTTCTTTAAGGGGGGTGGATTGTAACACCCCGCATTTTTATTTTATATATCTAAATAGATATATAGTAAATAATTGTTGTAAAATGTGGAAATATGTGTTGGAGAGGTTTGAGATGGATTTGGTTGGCTTAGGAATGGATTGGAAAGTTTAAGTTTTGAAGGTGTGTAAACTTGAGAAGAAGGATTATGAAAGTTTCTAAATATTTTTAGGTCAAAATAAGTTCTCCATTGAATCCGGAAGGTCGAAAAACATTGGCAGAGGTAGTATGTGGTGTATTGGAAGCTAGGAAGTATTCCGAAGTGAAAACACACTTAGAGAGAATTTGGGTAAAAATGAGGTGGGACACCTTCCAGTATTTTGGTAATAAATTTTTATCCTTATATCCAATTTATCTGAAGTTTGGACAGTAGATAGTAGACATCTAGGGCTACAAAAGTGTATCTCACAAAAATTTTCTAAATCGGCTTCTAAATAGGTCAAAATTGATCTAGAAGTTGCGGGTATACTGTCACCCGCGTCCGGACGGGAATAGACACGCGTCCAGACGCGTATGGCAAAAACTTGGACGCAAAAACACGCGTCCGGACAGCACAAAACACGCGTCCGGACGCGCCAAACGGAGGGCTTCACGACTCAGACTTGTTTTGGGCGTTTTCTCTCCCATTTGCAAGCCATTTCATCAAATCTAACAATTGAGAGGCTTAGAGGGGAAGAAGGAAGGGGAAAAGCAAGAGATTGAGGTGGTGATTCAAGTTGGGAAAGAATCAATTCTTCTAGTCTTCACACAAAAATTAAGGAGAAAGGTAGGGGATTTCTTCCTTTTCTCTTACATTGAGGTTAGGGTTTATATTTATGTATGTTTTGCTTCCAAATCTTATATGTATGTTATGGAATCTCTATTTCTTGTTGCTCTTGTAATCCCTTACCATATCATGAACGAAATTAGGGCTTGATAGCCATAAATCCCTTGTATGCCTTTGAAACCCCAAATTTTCAAGGAGATTGTGTTTTCTTTGATTTCTCCTTTTCTCTTGATTCCTAACCTTAAATATTACATGTTCTAAACTATGTTGTGCTTGGGTAATCGCTAAATCTCTTGGTGTGCCTTCGAAATTCTAATTGTAAGGAAATTGGGTTCCTCTTGATTTCCCCCTTGTTCATGAGGTCTAATCTTAATGTTTGTTGTTATAAATGACAAAACTTGATTGTTCCTTCACTTTTGGATTCCCAAGCTTGATATTTGTTGCTATGGACGTCAAGGCTTGATTATTTTTTTTGTCATTGATGACCCACCTTGTTATTCCTTTATTCTTAATTTCAAGACCTTGTGTTTAATTGTTCTTGATTTCAAGCTTTACATCCATTGGCCCTTGATATCCTAACCCAACATTCACATGTCCTCACTTCAAAACTCTATTCCTTCATGAAGTGTGGATTCTCCTTGGATACTCTTTTGTCTTGTTTTAAAAAGGAAATTTAGTGTTTTGTGTTGAGTAATAAAATGATATTTCGATGATCTCATGCGTCTTTCCTAAATTGTTTTATTGAAATGTTACATGTGAGGTGGGATGGAAAAATTGGGGATTTATGGTATTGGTGGTAATGTGAGATGTTTGTTGGTATGTTATCTCTTGAGTAGTTGTACGATACTAACATGGTTTACTATTGACCGGGTGTCATGTAGTGGGTAGACGGCTTTGTATGCCACGCGGGTATGAACTTTTCCTACCACCTGGTGTGGGTAGACGTCTTTGTACGCCGTGTGGGTACGAACATTTCCTAGCACTAATGATAACTGATTAGTAACGTGGGTAGTGTCGGACATCTAGTATGGGTTATTGTTCACTTTACCATAGACGGTTTCTACAAGAGTTTTGGGGTAGTATGGGATGCCACAAGAACTTGTGGAAATGGTGTATGGTGGGATGGATTATGTTTTGGAAATTACTTATGAATTGTATATTGGTTTCATTTATCCATGAAATTATTGTTGATGCGTAAACTTGGGATCTAATTAAATGTCCTCGTTATACTTCAAATACTATATATGTTATTTGTGAAATGAGACCGACCCGTTTTATATGTTTTCTAAACCTTGTTTGGGTTTGGGAGAAATTTTCTACAGAGCTTCGTGCTCACCCCCTACCGCTAACATTTTCCAGATTATGCTATAGAGGAGGAGCTTGGCGCTAATGAGCCGGGCCTTGGGGACGCCTCATTGGAGGGGTACCTAGATCCCGAGTGGGACATCTAGAGATGTAGCTTATTTTGTTCTAGACTAGGAGATTTAATTCTGAACGATGTAAAGTCTAGATTCTTTTGAAATTCCGCTGCAATATATTCATGTAATTCTTTTGGGAATGTAACTGCCATACTTGGCCTATTCTTTTGGGATAACATTATGGATAGTATAGATGGTAAATGAAATTTTATTGTTATTGGATGGTTAAATGGACCCTGTGTGGTCAAGTTAATATAATTGCACAGGTTGTGTTTTGGGTAGAGCTTCCCGTACAAAGGAGACTCTGCCCAAATTTCGTTAAATTAGGGACCCCCGGTCATTTATGGATTTTTATTAGTTGCTCTCATGTTATGAATGGTTTTAGAATGTAATGCCGTCCAGGGTGGTATTTTGGGGCGTTACAGAATAAAATTGAATTTTGACATAATCTCATGATTGGATATTAACACTATATTAGACATATTATCAACATTCTCCCGTTATGGATAGATAGATAGGATTAATATAGATACATAATTTCTGGAATAAAAAAGGACTTTATTTAGGTTGTAATGTGGCCATTGGTTTAGGGTTTAAGAAATGACGTATATGGGATTCAAAAGCTATCATTTCTTTGTATTGTGGCAAACCTCTTCTTAGCTTTCTAAGACTTTGCATATTCATCCATTTTATTTTTCCATTTTTCACTTTCTTGGCTCTTTTTTTTTCTGTTTTTCTTTTTAATATTCCTTTCATGGTTTTTTCTTTTCTTTGAATAGCCAATACTCTTTTCTTTTCTTTTCACTGTTTTTTTTTCTTCTCCTTTTGTTTTTCTGTATCATACTGATTTAAAAGAGGATGTAAGAAAATTAGATAGCAAAAGGTAGGTTTAATCTATTTTCATGTGGCTCGGGTATTTTTCGGGTTTCATGAAAAGAATTTATACTCTTTCAGGTTCAATCATGGTTGACTAAGAATATAATTTTATAAAAGAAATGGTTAAGGCTCAAGGTAATCAAAAATGGCCTAAGATCATTTTCCAGAAATTATTCATTTGTATTAATCCTACATAAAAGAATTTCAAGGATAATGTTAATAATATAATCTAACAAGTGCTAATCAAGAAAAAATTAATGAGATTATTCAAAGAAAGTTTACCATATAATCGAAGATGTTTATTTGAGTAGATGTAGAATATCTCTCCAAGGAAGATTGGCTCAAATTCTTCAATTGGTTATACATCTCCACTATATATGCAAAGAGTGTAATATTTCACAAGGTTTCTGAAATAAAGAAATCTATTTGTGCTTTATCAGAGTAAGTTTAAACTAAAATATTAAGATAATATACAACTAAAATATGAAAATCTTGTGTGATCAGATTAAGGCTATTCTCACAAAGCATAGGAATATTAATCTAATTCAACTGTAAATTATATGAAATAACCCTCCTAACTTAAAAACATAAGTTTCATCATAAATAAGAAAAAACTTAAACATAAACAAGTTCAAAATCAACATAGATTCAAAACATAAAGTAAATTAAAGTTCAAGTGCATAATGTAAAAGATGAGTGAAATATAGTAAATTGTTTTGTAGAATCTCCACTATGTTTAGGAAGTAGAAGGTCCTCCTCCAAAACGATCTCTAAATAACTTCAAAAGCTCAGCTTGATTCTTCTCATATTCATCCATGCGTTTGTTGATCTGAGTAATGCTGGTCTCCATCTCTAGTAAGATTTGTCTATCAGTTCTTTCGTCCACTGGTATGTATGGTTGATCTACTTGTGGTGGAGGCTGTTCTTGTGGGATGAATTCTTCAGGTACCTGGAATGGCTCTTCTTGTTGTGCAGGTGGTGCTTCAGGTTGGTCTTCCGGTTGTCCTCCATGACTCTTTTTTAATGAAGTTTTATCTAATGCTCCAAAATGGTCCACTGTCTTCCATATCGGATCAATGATCACACCTTCGTTCCTGCATAGCTGAGAAACTAACATAGCATATGGGAGTGATGGTTTCTTTCTATCCACAACAAGTATCATTTGGTCCACGATTAAGTTTGGCAAGTTAATTGTGTGTCTCATCCTAAATGCATATAAGAAATAAGCCCGCTCAGTATAAATCTGATTCTTTTTGGCTCGGGGTAGCAAACTATATATTGTTATCAAATTGAGAATTATGTATTTGTCTGTCAGATCTCCTTGCTTTATATATTTATTTGGTCTACCCCAAACAAATTTTGGGTCCCCCGTCACTTCTCTTCCTATAACATTTAAATCAGGTAATCGAGTGTACAGATAATGCGGGTTTTCTGGTCTCTGCACGGGTTGAAAGAAATCGGCTATAGTAGTCGGTGTAACTTGAAAAATATTACCTCGTACGAACACATGCAGTTGCCTTTCTCCAATTATTTCAGCATTACTATAAAATTCCCGAACTAAGCAGTCATAGGCAGGAGTAGATAATCTAACATAATTTAACCATCATCTTTCAGCAAGAATTTGTCTTATGTTCTCAAAATCTTCAAAAACAACTGGTCTTTCAGAAATAATAGTTTTAGTCATAAAATTAGTATCATACCAGGCCTGTTGTTCAAAATTCTCAAACATCACCTCATTGAAGATATTTCCTGGTTCAGGTTGTTGTGGAGGTGCTTGAGGTGGTGGAGATTGATCCCTTCGTGCTCGGCTTGAAGACCCTCTTGTTCGTCGTCTTGAATCCATATTTTTCTTGATTTCTCTTCAAATACTCCGTTTTAATTGATTCCAATCAGTAAATATCTTCAAAATGTTATGGGTAAGTGAATAATCGGAGAAAATTTGAATAAAAACGGTTGAGTGTAGCATATTTGAGGGTTATTCTTTGGAGAATTTTGGCTGATTTCGTATTTGGCTTGCAAGGGAAACTGAACTGATCGGTTTTCTGCATGGAGAAGGTATATATAGGGGCACTGCCGTCCGGACGCTAGTCCCACCATCCGGACGGTGCTATCTGACTGGTTTTTGGTTTGCAACTGCAGATTGTTTCTCTGATTTTCTGCATTTTTCTCTTTAACCTGTAAATTTCTGCAGTTCACAAAATTAAACACTACTCTATATATTCTACAAAATTTTGCTAACCTCTCTTTTTCTTTCAAAAGAATTGGGTTTATTATTTTTTTATTTGTTATTTATTATTTACTGATTTCCTTATTTATTCTATAGTTATTTACATTTATTTACAACTATGTATAGTTATTTCCAAAACTATATATCTTGTTGATCATATCTAGTCAGTATCAGAACTATCTAGATCAATAACACCAGTGACACGGTTAACTTCACTTCTCACGTATCTTGTTAGCATTGGGGTAGAATAGGATGGCGCCTCAAGATAATCCTTACTCTACCCATACCTAATCCACCGTAAACGATCTGATGCTCGACCTGAAATTGGTTCCGCACACTGATTATATTGTCTCAAATGTTCTGTACGACCACATTTTACATAACCACCGAGACGATTTGCTCGTCAGTGTTTAACATATGTACTTTTTCCACACAGGGGTCTTCCCTGACTTTCAAAGATTTCTAAATTTCTAACATACCTAGTTTTTTGCATGATCAACGCATGTATATCTTTTGGAAAGTGACGTAATAAAATTAAATTTAACCAAAATAATTTTTTATCCATTTTTCAACTTTTAAGAAAGAATTTAAAAATGACTAAAAAAATTTATTTAAAATTGACTCACTATCTGTTTCTTTAACATCTGTCAGTTACAAAGACGAATAGAATTTTTAAATCAAAATTACTATGCTAAAAACAAAAATTAAATTCACACCCATACCCCCCCCCCCCAACTTAAATTAAACCTTATCTGTAATGTAAAAACAGTAATAAATAGCATTAATAATAAAAATCAGCAATTTGTTGTCTTTCAGCGATTAGGATATCTGGCTTTCACTCAGGAGATTCAATCTGTCAAACAAATTACAAGTAATTAGTAATATTACTTATAATCAAACAACAATATATTTTTTAGCACACATAGACTGGATCAAAAAGTTGCACAGAAGTTATATTTTGAGTGAATCCATTATAATATGGTTTAAGCCTTTGCCCGTTTACTTTGAAGATATTCCCAGTTACTGGATTTTCAATTTCAATTGCCCCATAGTCAAAAACTTGTTTGACTATATAAGGTCATGTCCATCTAGATCTTAATTTTCCAGGGAATAAACGAAGTTTTACATTGTATAGCAGAACTTTTTGAGATGGTTCAAAAGATTTTCTCATGATATTTTTATCATGAAAAACTTTGTTCTTGATTTAGCAATCTTTGTGTTTTCATAAGCTTCGTTTCTTAATTCTTCTAATTCATTAATTTGTAATTTACGTGATATTCCAGCTTTATCCATATCAAGATTCATCATTTTGATTGCCCAATATGCTCTATGTTCTAATTCTGCAGGCAAGTGACATGGTTTACCATTGTAAAACCCGAGAAATTTGAACTTTTTCCGGAAAGGGCAAAATAGTAATTTGCCACTATAATGCGTATTTAAAATACTCATGTTCTAGAGCTCGGAGGGGGAAACGGAGTTCGCCATTGTATTCGCAATGCAGAATCTAGTTACCCTGTCAAATTTCGCCGAATTCCGAGATAGTTGGGTTTTTCACGTTTTTCGAGGCGACGGGTGTCCAGTGACCCCCAAAAACGGATTTTTTTTATTAAAATTATAAATTTTACTTAAAATTTGATAAAATTTCAAATAAAATGAATTTGAACTTAAACCGGGACGAAATAAATCGTTTCGGGACGAAAACGGACCCGAACAAGTGGGGGGCGTGTGGCGCGACTCGAGCCAAGCCTTGGAAATTATAAATAGGGCTAAATATCAGATATTTCAGCAGAAATATCTCTGATATTCAGTTGGCTTCACACGTTGGAGAGAAAGAGGGAGACAAGAGAGAAAATCAATCTTCTTTCGTCGATTCTTCGAAGTTCCGTCGCTCGGATTGCTTCAGACCAAGAGTGAAAGACGATCTCCTCGACAAGGGCTACGTCTACGTACCAAAAACAAGATATTTCACCGAAGATCCAAGAGAAGTCTTTGGAGGAATCAAAGATCTTGGAGCTTTGGTTGGTGTTCTTGAGGTGTTCTTGAAGCCCTTGAAGCACTAGTCTTCATTTCACGCTACAAGAGGTAGGGTTCTTCCTACTTTTGTTCATTTCCTACCTAGTATGTTCATAAGGGGTGGTTAAGTGTATGTGGATGTATATCACTTGTGTATTGTTAAGGAAAATGAAGAATTGAGTGTAGGAATAACTTAAGCTAAATTCTAGCTTGCAATTGATACATGGAAGTTACTTGTATATCTTCTTGTAAGTGAATGAAATAGTGGACTGGTTTATAGTCTATTTCGGGACTGCTATGTAGCCTAGTTTGGGGGGCTGTTTTGTGGTTATTGCGGACTGTTTTTGGACTGATTTTGGACTGAAATTGCGGACTGTTTTTAAGTTGATTTGGAACTGAAATTGCGGACTGATTTTGGACTGAAATTGCGGACTGTTTTTAAGTTATTTTGGAACTGAAATTGCGGACTGATTTTGGACTGAAATTGCGGACTGTTTTTAAGTTGATTTTGGACTGAAATCGCGGACTGTTTTTGGACTGATTTTGGACTGAAATTGCGGACTGTTTTTAAGTTGATTTTGGACTGAAATCGCGGACTGTTTTTGGACTGATTTTGGACTGAAATTGTGGACTGTTTTTAAGTTGTTTTGGACTGAAATTGCGGACTGTTTTTGGACTGAAATTGCGGACTGTTTTTAAGTTGATTTTGGACTGAAATCGCGGACTGTTTTTGGACTGAAATTGTGGACTGTTTTTAAGTTGTTTTGGACTGAAATTGCGGACTGTTTTTAAGTTGATTTTGGACTGAAATCGTGGACTGTTTTCGGCCTGATTTTGGGGCTGAAATTGCGGACTGTTTTTAAGTTGTTTTGGACTGAAATTGCGGACTGTTTTTGGACTGATTTGGAGCTGAAATTGCGGGCTGTTTTGGGTTGAATTTATGGACTGTTTTGGGCTTATTCCATTCTATGATGTTCATGTGAAAGGGGTTGATGTATGAGACCTTGTATAGGACTCTTACCTATTGTTGGTGACTTGATTAAATGGGTGTTGGAAGTGGAGAGAATATATTCCATCTTGAAATAGTGGAGTAGAAATTACTTAGAATCAATTCTTGTGTTATATGATACTTGTAGGATTCCTCCTACTTGGGTTGATTCCTAACCAAGGTTGTTATATGAAATGTTTATATGGGATGAGTAGGGTGTTAGGGACTTAACACTTACTAAATGGTTATGGAAATGGCCTAGATCACTTCCTTGTTTAATTGGATGTAGGGGTTCTCCTATTTGGGATTATTCCGGTAGAAATGACTTGAAACAAATTCTATCATGAGATTTGGTGTGAAAGTTCTTTGTGAAACCACTTAGGACATGGTAGTGTGTAGGCACTCTAAATGTTAATATTGTGTCTTGTGAATAAAATGGATTGGTGACATGAATTATAGGATGACTTGTAGAGTTTTCCTTCCATTTGGATTCCTCCTATTGTGTATAGTTATGGAATTAAGGAAAAAGGGTAGAGAATTGGCTTAGGCTATCTCTTAGCTTGAGAATGATGCATGATAGTTACTTGTGTAAAACCCGAGGAAATTTAAACTTTTGAGAAAAAGGGCAAAATGGTAAATTGCCATTATGGTACAGGTTGTAAACCTGAAATTTTCTAGAGCTCGGATAACGAAACGGACATCACCGTTGGATTCGTCTCGCGAAACCTAGTTACCTTGTCAAATTTCATTGAATTCCAAGTTAGTCGGATTTTTCGCGTTTTACGAGGCGATCAAACCTCGAGAGATCCAAAAACGAGATTCTGAATAAAATTTTAAATTTTGGGAAATAAATGACAGCAAGTTAAAATAAAAATATTTTGAACTTGAATCGGAGCGAAATTTAATCGTTTCGGGGCTAAAACGGACCCGGGAAATAAGGGTCGTGTGGCGCATTGAAGGCCAAGTATTTAAAGGGGAGAAAATCAGATTTTCTCCCCATTTGTTCAGCCGATACACGTGAGAGGAAGAGAGGGAAAGAGCAAAGTTTTCTCCACCTTCTCTCTACGATCTACAACGATTGAGAGCTCAAATCAACTCGAGCCAAGAGAGAAAGTTGTTCTCCTCGCCAAGGACTACAAAACCATACCAAGAAGGTCGGGTTTGGGCGAAATTCGAGGAACGAGATTTTGGGAAGTTAGGGCTTAGAGCTTGAATCGGGTCTTGGAGCTTCCTACGGTCGTTCCTTACGCTTCAAGAGGTAGGGTTTCTTCCTACTAAGGTTTATTCCAAACTTAGAATGTTTTAATGAAATGGGTAGGATGATAGGATGTGTATCTCTTGCCTATTTGTTTGATTTGGGTGAAATGGTTATGGAATTGGGTAAAGATCAATTCTAATTGGATTGGTAATTAGAAGTTTCTAAATGAGATTTCTAGAATTGGGTACATGAAATTAATCCAATGTGAATCTTGGGTTATATGGAATTGTGGGCATGTTATGTGTTTATGTATATGCCTTGAGGAATTTAAGATGTTGATAACATGATTATGTGACAACATGCTTGGAAATTGTTTTATGGAAATTATATGCTTATGATATGATTTTGCCATGAAGTGTGTGAAATGTGTTGTAAATGTTCATATGTTACTCATACCATATTGAACATTGTATTATTGTTGCAATGGGACATCACATTGCATATGCACGGGAACATCGCATTTAGTGGGTGTGTGTGCATGGTGGTTGTCTTCACCAAGTTTGGTGGACGACGAGTGGGCTCGGGTGATACGGGTCGATGACCTAGTCGAGTCTCACGGTTTGCATGGTTGTTAGGGTTGGGGTAGCAAGAAGGGCTAGACTATCCCTCGGGTGAGAGACCCGGTGATTGGATACGCACTCCGTTGGTATATGAGCCCATAAAGTGTGTCGGTGTACGCGGAACCGTTGGTGGAAGTCCATGAATTCCGTGTAGATTGGGTGACCTTTGGTGTGAGTCCATGAACATCCACCCCTATAAAAACCCTAGAATGAAATGTCATTTGATGTGCAACATAAATGACGGATTGGTACACATTGGCACTTGCATGTGTAGAGGAGCCGGGAAGGGCTCGGTTGATATGCATGAGTGGGTCTCACCTCATTCCATAGCATGGCATTGCAAATTCCATCATTGAATATATTTCCTTGCTTGGAATGTTATGAATTGTTGATTTTGGCATGTGAACATTTCATATGCATTTAGGTTGGGGAGTAGCCTCATTAGGAGATACCCTATTGAGCGTGGCTCACCCTTTGTGGGAAAAACATTTCAGGTGCGGGGTTTACACTGGCGGACGGCTCCCATTTCGAGCCTCAAGGTTGAAGAAAGCCGACTTGTGGCTTTTATGGTTATTTTGTAAAGCTTTTGTAAGAATTCCATTTTGATATGTAAATATATGGAATCAATTGTAATAGAACTTGTACAAACCATGTTTTATATGGAAATCCTTGTCAAACATGTATTTGATGAATTGGGAAAGGTTTTGAATGGATTGGAAATGAAAAATGGTTGAAAATGGCAAAATTGGGCAGAGAGTACCGGTACTGGGTACCGGTACAGTATGGTACCGGTACTGTGTACCGGTACCCCCCTTTCCAGTAGGTTAACAGTACCGGTACTGTGTACCGGTACATCGGGGTACCGATACTGTGTACCGGTACACTCTCCAAAATTTACTGATTTTTAAATTGCTTTGCCCTATTTTCAATCTATGTTTTCCCTTCCTCCAATGATGTAAATGGACTATAATGGAGTGTAAATCAAGGTGCGTTGGGTCTTGGTTAAACCAAATGAATAATTGATTTCAATTAACAGTTGTGGGTTATGATTCCGGTTAAAGGAATGTTATTTGACGTGGTGTCGGGTTTAAGGGACATTCACGGATACTTCCGCGGGTTGACGGTTGGTCAACGGTTAATATAGGACCCCCAGAAATTGGGGCGTCACAGCTTGGTATCAGAGCATAGGTATGCGATTTACCTAGGACTTGATGAGGCATGAGTCTAGACCATTGCATTCATTGCACATTACATGTTATGTGCTTAAATTGCTACATGTTATGTGATATGTGATATGTGTATTATATGTATGGTAAAATGTGTATGGAAATGGACACACTAGGGTTAGAGAACTTAACCTTGGGAGTGGGAAAGCAAATGAACGGGAAAGTTCAAAGAATAAATGTCTACTATTGGAGGCATACGCTTTACTAGTGAGACAATGAGAAAATTATAAACATTTTAACTTTGGTCCCTACATCAGGGTACTAAGTTAGTGTGCCATTGCCATTTGACGTGTGTAGATGGCAAGTGGGAGAAGAGGACGTCGAGGCGGTGGGCGGAACAATAATCAACCACCACCGGTCTTCGA
The DNA here is from genome assembly GCA_951799425.1 of Ilex aquifolium. Lineage (NCBI taxonomy): Eukaryota > Viridiplantae > Streptophyta > Magnoliopsida > Aquifoliales > Aquifoliaceae > Ilex > Ilex aquifolium. Next base: position 1,081,010 of record OX637407.1, on the reverse strand, counting down.
TCAACAAGCGTTTACGGAAACCATGGGCATGATGGCGGCTACTGTTGCACAAGCTAGTGCAAATGCCGGGCATGGGGGCACGAGTAACCTCCAACAGTTTAAAGCACACAAACCTCCAGTTTTTATGGGAGGGGCGGACCCGATGGTGGCCGACCATTGGTTCCGGCAAATCAACAAAATCTTAGGAGCAATGGAGGTCACCTCAGATGCTACTAAGATAAGACTAGCTGCATTCCAGTTAGAGGGAGAAGCCCAATTGTGGTGGGATTGGGTGACGGCCTCGAAGAACTTAGAGGCCATGACATGGGGAGAGTTTAAGGAGCTCTTCATGGGTAAATATTTCCCAACGGCCGTTCGACATGCAAAGGCCCGGGAATTCCTAGAATTGAAGCAAGAGTCAATGACTGTGATGGAGTATGTGGCTAAGTTCACAGAATTAGCCCGATTTGCTGATGATTACGTGGCCACAGATATGGCCAAGGTAAGAAGGTTTGAGGATGGATTGAAACTATCCATCCGGGGGAAGATTGTGGGCCTCCGCCTGCAAGACTTGGACTCTATGGTCGAGACAGCTATGGCCATTGAGAGGGAGGTTGACGATGCACGAAGCATCCGTGAGGCGGGTGCCAAGGATAAGAAGAAGGAGGGCCAATCCTCTTCTTCTAGTTCGGGGAAGAAGTAGAGGACCTCTGCTCCTCAAGGACAGGGCCGCGGCTATCAAGGCCAAGGCCAAGGTCAATTTTCCCAGGGCGGGAGAAACTTCAGGACTACCTACCAGGCAGGCCAGAAGACATGTTTCCATTGCCACCAACCGGGGCATATGAAGCGGGATTGTCCGCAAAGGCAAGGATCCCAGAGCTATGGGACATCTCAGTCCCAGTCATCAGTGGGACAGCCACAGACACACTTTGTTCCTCCCTACCCCACCATGGGCCAGGGAAGCCAGTATCAGTTCCAGGGCACTACTCAGGCCCCTACCACTTTTCGAGCGGGGACTCCGCAGTCGGGCCAGATGGGCCAAAGCATGGGTCGAGGCCGAGGGCAGGGCATACAGGCCGGGACTTCGGGGACCCAAGGGCGTGTCTACGCCATTACACCTCAGGCTGAGCCAGTGGACCAGTCGGTCATTCAGGGTACATTTCTACTTTCTCGCTTATGGGCTAAAGTGTTATTTGACTCTGGTGCATCACATTCATTCATTTCTGCATCATGTGTGAGGGATTTGGGCTTAGGGGTTGATACCTTGGAAGAGCCGTTGTATGTGAATTCACCCCTAGGAGCTAGGGTGTGTGTGAATCAGATATGTCGGAGTTGTGAGTTTGAGATCTCGGGGATTCTACTCACCGTGGACCTTAGGGTTATGGACATGTCGGAGTTCGATGTCATCCTTAGGATGGACTGGTTGGCAACACATCGGGTCGTCATTGATTGTGGTAGGAAGAGGGTCACTACCTATACACCGGACGGTGTTTGTTTCAAGTTTCAGGGGGAAAAGCATGATGCTTTGCCCCAAGCCGTGTATGACTCTCGATGGCATGGGTAGTTGATGGGTTGGCTTGCGAGCCTTACCCTGGAGGACGAGGCAAGACAGGAATTGGGTCTACCTCGGGTGGTGTGTGAGTATGAGGACGTCTTTCCGAACGAGTTACCGGGATTACCTCCCCATAGGGATGTGGACTTTAGCATCGAGTTACATCCTAGTACTTCGCCCATTTCTATGACTCCACATAGGATGGCGCCAGCTGAGTTGCAAGAACTCAAGGTTCAATTACAAGAATTATTGGACAAGGGCTTTATTAGACCGAGCACTTCACCTTGGGGCGCTCCGGTGCTGTTTGCTAAGAAGAAGGATAAGACCCTTCGATTGTGTATAGACTATCGGCAGTTGAACCGGGTCACCATAAATAATAGGTACCCTTTGCCGAGGATTGATGACCTGTTTGATCAGCTGAGGGGAGCGCGGATCTATTCCAAGATAGATCTCCGCACGGGCTACCATCAGTTGAGGATTAGGGAGGCAGATATCCCTAAGACGGCGTTCAGAACACGTTACGGGCATTTTGAGTTCACTGTGATGCCATTTGGATTGACGAATGCCCCGGCAGCATTCATGGGTCTCATGCACAGGGTGTTCCAACCCTATTTAGATCAATTCGTCGTGGTGTTTGTTGATGACATCTTGATCTACTCCAAGACTGAAGAGGAGCATGAGGGTCACTTGAGGATTGTTCTCCAGACCTTGAGGGACCACCAGTTGTACGCCAAGTTCAGTAAGTGTGAATTTTGGCTCATGGAGGTGAAATTTTTGGGACACGTGGTGTCAGCTTCGGGGGTGTCAGTTGACCCGGAGAAAGTTGAGGCAGTTATGAGTTGGGAGAGGCCAAAGTCAGTCTTCGAGATACGTAGTTTCTTGGGATTGGCAGGGTACTACCGGAGATTCATCGAAGACTTCTCCCGACTAGCAGCACCTATGACTAGATTGACCCGGAAGGAGGTCAAGTTTGAGTGGAATGATTCGTGTGAGAAGACATTCCAGGAGCTAAAGAGGAGGCTCACTTCAGCTCCTATCTTGATTGTTCCAGAGAGGGGACAAAACTACACGGTGTATTGCGATGCCTCCAAGGACGGACTTGGTTGTGTCTTAATGCAATCCGGGAGAGTGGTGGCTTATGGTTCTCGACAATTGAAGAATCACGAGCAGAATTACCCTACGCATGATATGGAGTTGGCGGCCGTTGTCTTTGCCTTGAAGACTTGGCGCCACTATTTATATGGTGAACAATTTGAGGTGTTTTCGGACCACAAAAGTCTGAAGTACATCTTCACTCAGCAGGACCTCAACATGAGGCAGCGTAGGTGGATGGAGTACCTAGAAGACTATGACTTCACTTTGCATTACCACCCTGGTAAGGCAAATGTGGTGGCTGACGCACTTAGCCGGAAGTCACGGGGTGTCTTAGCTAGTGTGGCTTCCCGGGAGTGGCGGATGCTTGAGACCGTGGGCCAATTTGGGCTGCATTATCGGGGTCGGACTCAGGGTGTTTTAGGGAGCTTGGTGGCTACGCCTTCCCTACTGAGCAGAGTGATTGAGTCCCAGGGGCAGGACCCAGAGTTATCATCCATCAGGGACCGAGTGCAGGCGGGTACTGGTGACGAGGGCTGGGCCATTCACTCGGATGACAGTCTTCGGTTTAGGGGAAGAGTTGTGGTTCCCCAGTCGGCGGATCTGAGAGAGGAAATTCTCAGGGAGTTTCATTGCTCTCGTTTTGCGGTGCATCCAGGCGGCAAGAAGATGTATCATGATCTTCGTCGCCAGTATTATTGGAGCGGGATGAAGAGGCAGATTGGCGACTTTGTCAGTAGATGCCTCACATGTCAGCAGATTAAGGCTGAACACCAAAGGCCAGCTGGTATGCTTCAGCCGTTGTAAGTGGCTGAATGGAAGTGGGAACACGTCACGATGGATTTTGTGACCCACTTGCCACGGACATCGCGGGGACATGATGCGATGTGGGTGATAGTGGACCGGCTTACGAAGTCGGCACACTTTTTGGCGGTGCGGATGACCTTCACGCTGGAGGAATTCTGCAGGTTGTACATAAGGGAGATAGTCCGGTTGCATGGGGTGCCCGTATCTATAGTATCAGATCTGGATCCCAGGTTTACGGCTCACTTTTGGGAGAGTTTCCAGTGAGCCATGGGGACTCAGTTGAGGATGAGCACAGCCTTTCATCCCTAGATAGATGGTCAGTCGGAGAGGACCATTCAGACGTTATAGGACATGCTACGAGCATGTGTCCTAGACCTCAAGGGTTGCTGGGAAGAGCATTTACCCTTAGTGGAATTCGCCTATAATAACAGCTATCAGGCGAGCATACGGATGGCACCCTATGAGGCGCTTTACAGGAGGCCTTGCCGTTCTCCAATTTGTTGGACGGAGATTGGAGAAAGACCCTCTACTGGTCCAGACTTGATTAGAGACACCTCAGAGAAGGTGGATTTGATAAGGAAGCGTCTTCTCACGGCTCAGAGCCGGCAGAAGAGTTACGCCGATAGACGGCGGCGACCTCTGGAGTTTGAGGTGGGAGATCATGTCTTCTTGAAGGTGATGCTTAAGAGAGGAGTGGTCAGATTCGGCAAGCGGGGAAAGCTGTCGCCGAGGTATATTGGGCCCTTCGAGATACTTGAGAGAGTTGGCACTGTGGCCTACAGATTGGCGTTACCGCCAACTTTATCAGGTGTTCACGCGGTATTCCATGTCTCCATGCTCCAGAAATATACTCCAGATCCGACGCATGTTGTGGATTGGGGCGAGCTTGTTGTTGATACGGATGGAACCTTTGAGGAGGGGCCAGTGCGTGTCATGGATAGCCGGGATCAGGTTTTTCGAGGCAAGACCGTGAGGCTTGTGAAGGTGTTGTGGCAGCACCGAGGAGTGGAGGAGGCAACATGGGAGCGTGAGGACACCATACGTGCCAATTATCCTTTCTTATTTGAGGATGGAGGTACATTCTTATAGTCATTTAGTGTTATATGACTGTGACATATGCATGTGGTTGTTTGTGCATGAGTGTGTGAATTTCGGGGACGAAATTCTTTTAAGGGGGGAAGAATGTAAAACCCGAGGAAATTTAAACTTTTGAGAAAAAGGGCAAAATGGTAAATTACCACTATGGTACAGGTTGTAAACCTGAAATTTTCTAGAGCTCGGATAACGAAACGGACATCACCGTTGGATTCGTCTCGCGAAACCTAGTTACCTTGTCAAATTTCATTGAATTCCGAGTTAGTCGGATTTTTTGCGTTTTACGAGGCGGTCAAACCTCGGGAGACCCAAAAACGAGATTCTGAATAAAATTTTAAATTTTGGGAAATAAATGACGGCAAGTTAAAATAAAAATATTTTGAACTTGAATCGGAGCGAAATTTCATCGTTTCGGGGCTAAAACGGACCCGGGAAATAAGGGTCGTGTGGCGCATTGAGGGCCAAGTATTTAAAGGGTATTTAAAGGGGAGAAAATCTGATTTTCTCCCCATTTGTTCAGCCGATACACGTGAGAGGAAGAGAGGGAAAGAGCAAAGTTTTCTCCACATTCTCTCTACGATCTACAACGATTGAGAGCTCAAATCAACTCGAGCCAAGAGAGAAAGTTGTTCTCCTCGCCAAGGACTACAAAATCATACCAAGAAGGTCGGGTTTGGGCGAAATTCGAGGAACGGGATTTTGGGAAGTTAGGGCTTAGAGCTTGAATCGGGTCTTGGAGCTTCCTACGGTCGTTCCTTACGCTTCAAGAGGTAGGGTTTCTTCCTACTAAGGTTTATTCCAAACCTAGAATGTTTTAATGAAATGGGTAGGATGATAGGATGTGTATCTCTTGCCTATTTGTTTGATTTGGGTGAAATGGTTATGGAATTGGGTAAAGATCAATTCTAATTGGATTGGTAATTACAAGTTTCTAAATGAGATTTCTAGAATTGGGTACATGAAATTAATCCAATGTGAATCTTGGGTTATATGGAATTGTGGGCATGTTATGTGTTTATGTATATGCCTTGAGGAATTTAAGATGTTGATAACATGATTATGTGACAACATGTTTGGAAATTGTTTTATGGAAATTATATGCTTATGATATGATTTTGCCATGAAGTGTGTGAAATATGTTGTAAATGTTCATATGTTACTCATACCATATTGAACATTGTATTATTGTTGCAATGGGACATCACATTGCATATGCACGGGAACATCGCATTTAGTGGGTGTGTGTGCATGGTGGTTGTCTTCACCAAGTTTGGTGGACGACGAGTGGGCTCGGGTGATACGGGTCGATGACCTAGTCGAGTCTCACGGTTTGCATGGTTGTTAGGGTTGGGGTAGCAAGAAGGGCTAGACTATCCCTCGGGTGAGAGACCCGGTGATTGGATACGCACTCCGTTGGTATATGAGCCCATAAAGTGTGTCGGTGTACGCGGAACCGTTGGTGGAAGTCCATGAATTCCGTGTAGGTTGGGTGACCTTTGGTGTGAGTCCATGAACATCCACCCCTATAAAAACCCTAGAATAAAATGTCATTTGATGTGCAACATAAATGACGGATTGGTACACATTGGCACTTGCATGTGTAGAGGAGCCGGGAAGGGCTCGGTTGATATGCATGAGTGGGTCTCACCTCATTCCATAGCATGGCATTGCAAATTCCATCATTGAATATATTTCCTTGCTTGGAATGTTATGAATTGTTGATTTTGGCATGTGAACATTTCATATGCATTTAGGTTGGGGAGTAGCCTCATTAGGAGATACCCTATTGAGCGTGGCTCGCCCTTTGTGGGAAAAACATTTCAGGTGCGGGGTTTACACCGGCGGACGGCTCCCATTTCGAGCCTCAAGGTTGAAGAAAGCCGACTTGTGGCTTTTATGGTTATTTTGTAAAGCTTTTGTAAGAATTCCATTTTGATATGTAAATATATGGAATCAATTATAACGCCCCAAAACACACCCTGGACGGCATTACATTCTAAGACCATTCACAACATGAGAGCACTAATATAATTCCATCAATAAGAAAAAATTTCCATTCATCATCCATAAAATTTACAATATCATCCCAAAAGAATAAGCCAAGCTATGGCATTTACATCTCAAAGGATCAAACGTAACTTAGCAGCGGAATAACAAAAGAAAACTAAACTTCACATGATTTCAAAATAAATTCTCAAGTCTATTACAAAGGAAGCTATGTCTCTATATGTCCACCTCGGGATCTAGATTTCCCTCGAATGGGGCCTCCCAATACCCCTGCTCGTCAACTCCGAGGTTCTCCTCTAGCACCGTATCTGAAAAATGTTAGCGGTAGGGGGTGAGCACTAAGCTCCGTAGCAACATTCCTCCCAAACTCGAACAAGGTTTATAAAAACATATAAAATGGTCGGTCTCATTTTACAAATAGCATACATAATCTTTGAAGTAAAACAGGGACATTTTAAAATGGATCTCAAGTTTAAGTAGCAACAGTAATTTAAATGAACAGTAAAAGAAACCAAGATCCAATACATATCCATTTTCCAAAATATAAACCATTTTCCCACAAGACCTTGTGGAATCCCATACTCCCACAAGTTCTTGTAGGAAACCATTTTCCACAATAATACAATAATCCATAACTTGAATATTCAACAACCATATGTATGTGTATCTCAAACATGATGTAAAGCAAACCCCATGAATCAACACATTGAGTAATATCTAGCCCACACACACCCACACAAATCTTATCAAAGATATCCATCCTTTAGGAAGGGCGTATGCCATACCCATGGAAGTGACGTATCCAACCCAGGTATTAGTATACTAACCCTCTTACACGACACCCGTGAGCAATAGCGGTTTAGTCTTACCAAAGCACTAACCCCACTACGAGTGGTAGGAGAAATGCCAACCCACACGGAGCAAGCAACACGTCTACCCACTCTACGATATCTCGTCAAAGGTCACCCATGGTCTTCCCACACTCATAAGAGATACAATACCAAACCCCATTTCACAATTTACAAGGATATCTTAAAATCCCCAATTTAAGCATGTGACATTTTCAATAACCAACCAAGAAAATGCAAGAGATCACAACAATATCATTTTATTACTCAACACAAAACACTATGATTTTGAAATCAAGAATAAAGGAAGAGTTCAAGAGGAAAACCCATCACTCTTGAAAACTAGGGTTTTTCAAACAAAAGAGAGATTTCATGGGTATACAACCCTAATTTTGTGTAAAACATGTTAACAATTGCAAGCAATCCAAGAAACAATGAATCCATAGCAAATACATATGATTAGGAGTCAAAACATATATATATATAATAACCCTAACATCAATGAACAAGAATGGAAGAAAACCCCTACCTTAAGCTCTTGAAGAAACCTAGGGTTTGAGTCTTGAATCACTTGTGAACCCTTTGTCTTTCCTTGTTTTTCACCTTTGATCTTGTGTTTTTCTCTTCCCCTCTTTCTCTCTAATGTTTTCTAGGGTTTTAAGGTGTGTAATGAAGGCTAAGGGGATGGCAAGAAGTATTTATAGTGGGGGAAAAACCGGCTGTTCGCGAACTAAAATTGTCTGATTTTTACAGTGACTACCGGTAGTTCGACTATTCTGGGCACTCGACTACCTGTTGACTACCGGTAGTCCGAGTACACTGGGCACTTGACTACCTGTTGACTACCGGTAGCTCGGGCACACTGGACCATTGACTACCGGTAGTCACTGCCCAGATTTTCTGCTTCAACTTCAAGTGCAGTTTTGACCCATTTAGAGGTCGAATTGGAGAATTTTCATGAGAGACACTTTTGTAGCCCTAGATGTCTAATATCTGCTTTCCAAATTTGAGATCAATTGGAGTTAGGAATAAAAAGTTATGATCGAAATAGTAGACAGTGTCCAAAATCCTTTATACCCAAATTTTCTCTAAAATGTGTTTTAACTCCAAAATACTTCCTAACTTCTAATACACCCCATATCACCTCTCCCAAGGTTTTTCGACCTTCCGGACTCAATGGAAACCTTATTTTGACCTAAATCCATTTAGAAACTTACTTAATCCCTCTTCTCAAGCTTACACACCTTCAAAACTTCAACTTCCAAATTAATTTGCATCTCTAGTTTTTTTTTTATTCCTACCATCACTACACATATCCACATTTTTACAACTATTATTTAATATATATCTATATACATATATAAACGAAAATGCGGGGTGTTACATCAATTGTAATAGAACTTGTACAAACCATGTTTTATATGGAAATCCTTGTCAAACATGTATTTGATGAATTGGGAAAGGTTTTGAATGGATTGGAAATGAAAAATGGTTGAAAATGGCAAAACTGGTCAGAGAGTACCGGTACTGGGTACCGGTACAGTATGGTACCGGTACTGTGTACCGGTACCCCCTTTCCAGTAGGTTAACAGTACCGGTACTGTGTACCGGTACGGTATGGTACCGGTACTGTGTACCGGTACACTCTCCAAAATTTACTGATTTTTAAATTGCTTTGCCCTATTTTCAATCTATGTTTTCCCTTCCTCCAATGATGTAAATGGACTATAATGGAGTGTAAATCAAGGTGCGTTGGGTCTTGATTAAACCAAATGAATAATTGATTTCAATTTACAGTTGTGGGTTATGATTCCGGTTAAAGGAATGTTATTTGACGTGGTGTCGGGTTTAAGGGACATTCACGGATACTTCCGCGGGTTGACGGTTGGTCAACGGTTAATATAGGACCCCCAAAAATTGGGGCGTCACAACTTGTGAACTTTCTTGTAACTTAGTGGAATTTGGGCATGATTTGTGTTCAACATGATGGTTGCCTTGAAGGTGATCGATAAAATACCTTGAGTGATTGAAATCATGTGTTACATGACTATGTTTAGCATGTTGAATGTTGTGGTGAAATATGTTAATATGTTGCTAAGATATTAGTTTCATGATGTTTTATGGTAATTGTCTGCTTAAGATATATATTGCCATGACATATGTTGATATGTGGTTTAAATTATTCATATGGCGTTCACTGCATCTTGAACATGTGGAAAGTGTGCAATGAGTCATTGCATTGCATGTGTAAGGGAGCATCACATTCATGAACATAAGTCATGGGTGTGGGGATGTGAGGTGCATGTTTAATCAAACACCTTTTTTGGTGGTTGATATGTGGACTTGGAAATGTGGATCGATGGTCACATGGAGTCGCATGATTGCATGAGAAAACTTGTACGGAGCTGCCCTTTGTGCCACTCCACTGCTGCTAGCACCAGTCCGGATCGGGCCTCCCCTTGCTAAGTCCTGTTGTTGTTGGTTGTTGATTCTATTCTGGTGTTGTACCAGAGTAGTTAACTCCCTTATGCATTGATAAATGATATCCATGGTATCGGGAGGTGATGGTGGTGGTGGATTTGCTTGGCCACCACGTCCTCGTCCACGTCCACGTCCACCCTCCATCCTGCACATCAATTCACAATTTAGTTCCTCGATGTGCAAGACATCCTAGGTATCACTTTAGTCTATAACACAAGAAGAGTGTGAAATCTAACTCAAACTCTTTTATTCAACTTAGTCCTAAGGCTCTAGTGGTAATCCATAACCTACAGCTCCCATGTAAGACCTAAAGCCTAAGCTCTGATACTAACTTTGTAACGCCCCAAAACACACCCTGGACGGCATTACCTACTAAAACCATTTACAATCATGAGAGCAACTACACAACCTAATATCCAAAAGAATTTACTTCATCATTTAAGCACATACAATAACATCCAAAAGAATATGCCCAACAATGGCATTTACATCCCAATAAATTAACTATTATAGCGCAGCGGAAAGTAGCAAAATTAAACTAGACTTTACAGTGTTCAAAAGAATATTCTAGTCTAGTACAAAAGAGAGGGTCGCTCTAAGCGTCCACCTCGAGATCCACGCTCCTGTCGATCGGAGTCTCCCAATGTGCGGGCTCCTCGACTCCCAAATCCTCCTCAAGAGTTTAATCTGAAAAATGTTCAACTGTAGGGGGTGAGCACGAAGCTCTGTAGAAAATTTCTCCCAAACCCAAACAAGGTTTAGAAAATATATAAAACAAGTCGGTCTCGTTTCACAAATATAATATAGAGCTTTTGAAGGAAAACAGGGACAATTTATCAGATCTCAAGTTTACGCATCAAGAATAATTCATGAGTGAGTGGAACCAATATACAATTAATAATCAATTTCCAAAACATAATCCATCCCACCATACACCATTTCCACAAGTTCTCGTGGCATCCCATACTACCCCAAAATTCTTGTAGAAATCGTATCTGGTGCAATGAACAATAACCCCCAAGAAATACTATAACAATCCCAGGTATTCTGGTTCATCCTCAAGGCCATGTATGTTGATCGTTTCTCCTGAATCTTCCCAACGATTATACCTAGTCCACCCATAATAATCACAAGCACCTTTGGAAAGGGGCGTATACCATACCCATGGCATTGTCGAATCCCTCCCCAGGAAAGGTATACCATCCCTAGTTCGAACTCCAGGCGTACGATAGCGGTTGTGTTGCCAAACACCAACCCACTACGAATGCAAGAAACCATCTCCCCCCACTAGGTTCGACTGACATTTACACTCTACGGCATATCTCGTAAGTAATTCAAGTCCATCACAAGCAACCATACAAAAGAGGAAACCAAGAATATCTCCATTTACAAACAATCCCAAGAAATTATCAAATTCCCTAATTTCCCAAGCCATGTACCATAGCATAATTTTAAGAAAATGAACAAGAGATCATTAGCAACATCATTTTGTTGTACAAGATAAAACACTAAAGTTTGGTAACCAAGACAAAAGGAATTTAAGAGGAAAAATCCATTTTCTTCAAAACTCGGGTTGGATTGTGAAAAAGAATGGTTTCATGGTTACCCAACCACCAAAATGTTTGAAACATGTCCTTTATTGCAAAAATATCAAGAGTCATGTACTACATATCATATATATGAGAAGACAAGTGAGAGACATACATAAATATACAACCCTAGCCTCAATGTATGAGAAATGAGAGAAATACCCCTACCTTGAATCCAAGAGTTATAAGCTAACCCAAGCTCCAAAGATCTCCTTCCTCCCTTCTCCTTCTCCTTCTTATCTTCTCTTAAGGTTCTAAGAGATGTGGGTAAGGGTGTAGTGAATGTGTATAGGAAGAGAGGAGAAGAATGGTGTTCTTGAGGAATTTCGGGTTTGATTTCTATGAGGTGTGAATCTATCTTGATCTTGGTATTTTTCCCTTTCTTTATCTCCTCCTAGGGCTCTAAGATGTTTGTGGTGAGGATGAGATGAAGAATGGGGCAAATAGGGCTTGGAATGGGTGTTTTAAAACCCAAAATCCCGACTTTTTACTGTTCGGGAAGGCTCCAGTCAAAGGGTACCGGTACCAATTAGTTACTGGTTCGGGGGTACCGGTACTGGGTACCGGTACTGTTTGGCTGCTTCGACTTCCAGAGCAGTTTTGACCCCTTTATAGGTCGAATTGGAAAATTTCCAAGAGATACACTTTTGTAGCCCTATATGTCTACTATCTACTGTCAAAATTTCAGATCAATTTAATGTAAGGATAAAAAGTTATGGCTAAAATACTAGAAGGTGTCCAAGATACTTTTTACCCAATTTCACTCTAAAGTGGGTTTTAACTCCAAAATACTTCCTAGCTTCCAATACACCTCATATTACCTCTCCCAAGGTTGTTCGACCTTCCGGATTCAATGGAAGCATTATTTTGACCTAAAAACCTTTAGAAACTTGTCTAATCACCCTTTCCAAGTTTAAACATCTTCGATACGTAGCTTCCCAATCAAATTGTCTCCATAGCATTTATTCCTACGGTTTATTCTTATGTCACTACATATATCTACAGTTTTAAAACAATTATCTACTATATATCTATATACATATATAAAAGAAAAATGCGGGGTGTTACAATCCACCCCCCTTAAAGAAAGTTTCGTCCTCGAAACTTAGTCGTCGAGTTAGTCTCTCAACTTCTCAATAATTTGAGAGACTAGAATCAAAATACATTCCTTCACTAGAATTCATTTATCACCTCTATCCTTAATACTTGTATACAATTGTTCCAACTAATTTCTTTTCATGCCTAACTACTAGATCATAATACTTAATTGTGTACTCATCAAATATCACTTCTCTTTTGAATTTCACCAATCCATTCAATCAACCTCATATTTGCGTCTTACATGTATCTTCTTCATAAGCATATCAAAATAACTCAAATGCAATTCCACCATTAGGATTACTCATCTTCCCTCTACTAACATCATGGTGTAACACAAAATTTGTTAATGGCATCACGGTAAGATTTATCTCAATTCCTGAAAATAGATACAACGTTCTTCAAATTTTCGTCTCTCACAACCCAAGAGGGATTCAAAATCTTGAAATCTACCATCATTTCAATTCATAACTACACACTCCACACAAGTCAATGTTCTAGGATCAACTCTTAGTTTTCACATCAATTTGTACTTTCTCATAATATTTCTTACCGTCACCATTACAGTCATTAATCCAAAAGCTCGCTGCGCACTCTGATATAAATTATAATCCACCGATTCACAAGTCAAAATATGCTACAAGATAAGAACTTCACATAGATTTGAAAGTTCTAAGAGAGTATCTTAGATTCCACCAAAGTGTACAATTAAAAACCTAACCGCACTTGTTTTCCAATTATAGCTTCCAAAATGTGTACCCTAACGATCCATCAAATCCCTTCAAAGGGAATTTTGGGTAATTAACCAGCTATAATACTTAAGCTAAGGATCAAAGTATATCTCCAAGATATTTGCTCTCGATCTAAAATCTTGAGCTAGAACTAATACCCATCTAATCAATTCTTAGTGGCTTTCAGTCACATCACAACTCTTTTAATGATATCTATACCTTCTAATCCTTCTGATACGATTCATTATAATATACCTCTTGCAACATATCAAAATGGGAGGATAGATTGTCAAGGATCCAAAAACTAAAATAATATAAACTAACATAAGACTCTCGATGATTCATCCCATGTCAAAGCAATCTTCATAGGTATCATCCTTGATTCTTCAATTTACTTCTTTACCATTATCACCATCAACCATAAGTTCGAATCTTCTATACTCATACTAACGTTCCTCAAACATAACTAATCATTCCGATCTTAACTAGGTACTAAAAGAGGAAAGAAGAAGAATGTCCTATTCCCCAACACAAATTCAATGACATTAAAAGGTTTCCTAGAACAATAGAGGTTCACCTCAAATTTGGAATATCATCCTCTTTTCATAATTGTCTACTATATACAACATCAAGCTTTTAACATCTATAATCTTCAATCCTACAATATCAATGGTCAAAGGTAATTACTACAACTTAGTCATACTTCTTAGATTTCCCTTTTTCTATGTCTATAATTTCATTTCCATAACTTGACCTCAATTTCAAATCCATATTTGTAAATACAAGTCAACTATTAACTACACACTCACCCAATAGATTCTTGATTGTTAACATTTTAGAGAGTCTAACTATAGTGAACTAAGTCCACGACAAAATATGATTACCTAAGTATAACGTCGTCAAGGAATATCCTATGTATGACCCTTCTAAACCATCAATACTTCCAAAGTAAATTTAATCAACTTTCCGTAATATTTTCAAACTAATATTGGGAACCTCAAGTAAGTGGTTATGAAACAACCTCTTATAGATTTAAGATCTATAACCACAATTCCAATCATTATTCCAAAAATAAGCTCCCATTCGAGGTTACTTCACCGTATTCCTTCAATTTCTCGTATGTGAGAATTATACTATCTCCTATTATCGTAATCACCCTAGAGGAAAACATAACACTCCCATGGTTCATATCTTAAACCAAAACTACATTCATTCCTTAATTTTCTATGACTTTTAAGCAACACACACATAACCTTCCGGAACCTTATTATTCAAACTTAGTCCATCTTAAAAACATCTAAATAAACCTTATCTCCACACCTCCCAATTAGGTTATCATATCCCTGGACTTCTAAAATATGAGCAATACTATTAGTGGAAGAGAATACTTAAAGTTGACAAGCCCCAAATCATAATCATCTTTTATATTGTTATCCATCAAAAGCATTTCAATCCTTATGGGGGTGTCTCTCAATCAAAGCCTAAATAATGGGGAAGTTCACTTAAGGATAGGTCCTTCATAATCTAAGAAGAAAGTACAACACTTTACTGTCCAAAGAACACCACGGTGCAGATTTTTTTTTTTTTTTGACCAACTTCGAAGAATAAACTGATTTGACTCGAGTATTTTGAGCATGCGTGACCTATATGGTTGGAAAGATATACAAGTTAGGGTTCTAACAAAAATAACAGTGCACAATTTGGACTTTCCAATGAAGACTTATGAACAAATTGGTGCGAGGTAGTCTGCCGGACTGTTTGGTTCCTTTTATACTTGTCTAACTCAAGTTTGGGTGTCTTTGTCACACATCCCATTTCATACCCATCTCCAATATAAATAATATGACTCGCAATCGAGATCCATGCCTAATCTCATTTACAAACCAAAAGCCAAATTATCATCCGTTTCCGAGACTAGTCTAAACCACATGATACAACTAGCGTACTCATTCATGTCTAATACAACCATGTCTACCATCAATTCTCGCTCCCCAATTTGAAGCACACCACCTATACACATCCTCTTAGTATCCAACCGTTCTCCCGAGGCATGTCTATACTCCAGACATGTTCTAAATTCCCAAAGTCTAATCCCAAGTTATTTGCATAGGTGGGGTGTGGGAAGGAATGAGTAACATTAAAATTCAAAGAAAATACATGCCCAAGACTTTTAGAGAAAAACGATACCTTCCGCACTTGTATGGGAAACATCTTCCTCCGGTTGGGTCAGAATAGGAATTCTCTCTTGATCAATATTGTCGGGGGCTATATCTTCTAACGGGTTCTGCGGTGGTGGCTTCTGTGGTGGTGGCGTGTTTGCATTTACTTGTCCTACGACTTGTTTGGTCTTCTTAGGAAATGATGGGCATCTATGTTTGAAGTGCCCGAAATCGCCACATGCGAAACAGCGACGTGGGTCAGTGGCTGTTCGATTTCGAGTAGCCCTAGCTCCTTGAACCACTGGATTTCGTGGCCCTGAAGCTTGGTCAGGTCGGCAGTACGGAGCTGCCCTTTGTGCCACTCCACTGCTGCTAGCACCAGTCCGGATCGGGCCTCCCCTTGCTAAGTCCTGTTGTTGTTGGTTGTTGATTCTATTCTGGTGTTGTACCAGAGTAGTTAACTCCCTTATGCATTGATAAATGATATCCATGGTATCGGGAGGTGATGGTGGTGGTGGATTTGCTTGGCCACCACGTCCTCGTCCACGTCCACGTCCACGTCCACCCTCCATCCTGCATATCAATTCACAATTTAGTTCCTCGATGTGCAAGACATCCTAGGTATCACTTTAGTCTATAACACAAGAAGAGTGTGAAATCTAACTCAAACTCTTTTATTCAACTTAGTCCTAAGGCTCTAGTGGTAATCCATAACCTACAGCTCCCATGTAAGACCTAAAGCCTAAGCTCTGATACCAACTTTGTAAAGCCCCAAAACACACCCTGGACGGCATTACCTACTAAAACCATTTACAATCATGAGAGCAACTACACAACCTAATATCCAAAAGAATTTACTTCATCATTTAAGCACATACAATAACATCCAAAAGAATATGCCCAACAATGGCATTTACATCCCAATAAATTAACTATTATAGCGCAGCGGAAAGTAGCAAAATTAAACTAGACTTTACAGTGTTCAAAAGAATATTCTAGTCTAGTACAAAAGAGAGGGTCGCTCTAAGCGTCCACCTCGAGATCCACGCTCCTGTCGATCGGAGTCTCCCAATGTGCGGGCTCCTCGACTCCCAAATCCTCCTCAAGAGTTTAATCTGAAAAATGTTCAACTGTAGGGGGTGAGCACGAAGCTCTGTAGAAAATTTCTCCCAAACCCAAACAAGGTTTAGAAAATATATAAAACAGGTCGGTCTCGTTTCACAAATATAATATAGAGCTTTTGAAGGAAAACAGGGACAATTTATCAGATCTCAAGTTTACGCATCAAGAATAATTCATGAGTGAGTGGAACCAATATACAATTAATAATCAATTTCCAAAACATAATCCATCCCACCATACACCATTTCCACAAGTTCTCGTGGCATCCCATACTACCCCAAAATTCTTGTAGAAACCGTATCTGGTGCAATGAACAATAACCCCCAAGAAATACTATAACAATCCCAGGTATTCTGGTTCATCCTCAAGGCCATGTATGTTGATCGTTTCTCCTGAATCTTCCCAACGATTATACCTAGTCCACCCATAATAATCACAAGCACCTTTGGAAAGGGGCGTATATCATACCCATGGCATTGTCGAATCCCTCCCCAGGAAAGGTATACCATCCCTAGTTCGAACTCCAGGCGTACGATAGCGGTTGTGTTGCCAAACACCAACCCACTACGAATGCAAGAAACCATCTCCCCCCACTAGGTTCGACTGACATTTACACTCTACGGCATATCTCGTAAGTAATTCAAGTCCATCACAAGCAACCATACAAAAGAGGAAACCAAGAATATCTCCATTTACAAACAATCCCAAGAAATTATCAAATTCCCTAATTTCCCAAGCCATGTACCATAGCATAATTTTAAGAAAATGAACAAGAGATCATTAGCAACATCATTTTGTTGTACAAGATAAAACACTAAAGTTTGGTAACCAAGACAAAAGGAATTTAAGAGGAAAAATCCATTTTCTTCAAAACTCGGGTTGGATTGTGAAAAAGAATGGTTTCATGGTTACCCAACCACCAAAATGTTTGAAACATGTCCTTTATTGCAAAAATATCAAGAGTCATGTACTACATATCATATATATGAGAAGACAAGTGAGAGACATACATAAATATACAACCCTAGCCTCAATGTATGAGAAATGAGAGAAATACCCCTACCTTGAATCCAAGAGTTATAAGCTAACCCAAGCTCCAAAGATCTCCTTCCTCCCTTCTCCTTCTCCTTCTTGTCTTCTCTTAAGGTTCTAAGAGATGTGGGTAAGGGTGTAGTGAATGTGTATAGGAAGAGAGGAGAAGAATGGTGTTCTTGAGGAATTTCGGGTTTGATTTCTATGAGGTGTGAATCTATCTTGATCTTGGTATTTTTCCCTTTCTTTATCTCCTCCTAGGGCTCTAAGATGTTTGTGGTGAGGATGAGATGAAGAACGGGGCAAATAGGGCTTGGAATGGGTGTTTTAAAACCCAAAATCCCGACTTTTTACTGTTCGGGAAGGCTCCAGTCAAAGGGTACCGGTACCGGGTACCGGTACCAATTAGTTACTGGTTCGGGGGTACCGGTACTGGGTACCGGTACTGTTCGGTACCGGTACTGTTTCGCTGCTTCGACTTCCAGAGCAGTTTTGACCCCTTTAGAGGTCGAATTGGAAAATTTCCAAGAGATACACTTTTGTAGCCCTAGATGTCTACTATCTACTGTCAAAATTTCAGATCAATTGAATGTAAGGATAAACATTTATGGCTAAAATACTAGAAAGTGTCCAAGATACTTTTTACCCAATTTCACTCTAAAGTGGGTTTTAACTCCAAAATACTTCCTAGCTTCCAATACACCTCATATTACCTCTCCCAAGGTTGTTCGACCTTCCGGATTCAATGGAAGCATTATTTTGACCTAAAAACCTTTAGAAACTTGTCTAATCACCCTTTCCAAGTTTAAACATCTTCGATACGTAGCTTCCCAATCAAATTGTCTCCATAGCATTTATTCCTACGGTTTATTCTTATGTCACTACATATATCTACAGTTTTAAAACAATTATCTACTATATATCTATATACATATATAAAAGAAAAATGCGGGGTGTTACAATCCACCCCCCTTAAAGAAAGTTTCGTCCTCGAAACTTAGTCGTCGAGTTAGTCTCTCAACTTCTCAATAATTTGAGAGACTAGAATCAAAATACATTCCTTCACTAGAATTCATTTATCACCTCTATCCTTAATACTTGTATACAATTGTTCCAACTAATTTCTTTTCATGCCTAACTACTAGATCATAATACTTAATTGTGTACTCATCAAATATCACTTCTCTTTTGAATTTCACCAATCCATTCAATCAACCTCATATTTGCGTCTTACATGTATCTTCTTCATAAGCATATCAAAATAACTCAAATGCAATTCCACCATTAGGATTACTCATCTTCCCTCTACTAACATCATGGTGTAACACAAAATTTGTTAATGGCATCACGGTAAGATTTATCTCAATTCCTGAAAATAGATACAACGTTCTTCAAATTTTCGTCTCTCACAACCCAAGAGGGATTCAAAATCTTGAAATCTACCATCATTTCAATTCATAACTACACACTCCACACAAGTCAATGTTCTAGGATCAACTCTTAGTTTTCACATCAATTTGTACTTTCTCATAATATTTCTTACCGTCACCATTACAGTCATTAATCCAAAAGCTCGCTGCGCACTCTGATATAAATTATAATCCACCGATTCACAAGTCAAAATATGCTACAAGATAAGAACTTCACATAGATTTGAAAGTTCTAAGAGAGTATCTTAGATTCCACCAAAGTGTACAATTAAAAACCTAACCGCACTTGTTTTCCAATTATAGCTTCCAAAATGTGTACCCTAACGATCCATCAAATCCCTTCAAAGGGAATTTTGGGTAATTAACCAGCTATAATACTTAAGCTAAGGATCAAAGTGTATCTCCAAGATATTTGCTCTCGATCTAAAATCTTGAGCTAGAACTAATACCCATCTAATCAATTCTTAGTGGCTTTCAGTCACATCACAACTCTTTTAATGATATCTATACCTTCTAATCCTTCTGATACGATTCATTATAATATACCTCTTGCAACATATCAAAATGGGAGGATAGATTGTCAAGGATCCAAAAACTAAAATAATATAAACTAACATAAGACTCTCGATGATTCATCCCATGTCAAAGCAATCTTCATAGGTATCATCCTTGATTCTTCAATTTACTTCTTTACCATTATCACCATCAACCATAAGTTCGAATCTTCTATACTCATACTAACGTTCCTCAAACATAACTAATTATTCCGATCTTAACTAGGTACTAAAAGAGGAAAGAAGAAGAATGTCCTATTCCCCAACACAAATTCAATGACATTAAAAGGTTTCCTAGAACAATAGAGGTTCACCTCAAATTTGGAATATCATCCTCTTTTCATAATTGTCTACTATATACAACATCAAGCTTTTAACATCTATAATCTTCAATCCTACAATATCAATGGTCAAAGGTAATTACTACAACTTAGTCATACTTCTTAGATTTCCCTTTTTCTATGTCTATAATTTCATTTCCATAACTTGACCTCAATTTCAAATCCATATTTGTAAATACAAGTCAACTATTAACTACACACTCACCCAATAGATTCTTGATTGTTAACATTTTAGAGAGTCTAACTATAGTGAACTAAGTCCACAACAAAATATGATTACCTAAGTATAACGTCGTCAAGGAATATCCTATGTATGACCCTTCTAAACCATCAATACTTCCAAAGTAAATTTAATCAACTTTCCGTAATATTTTCAAACTAATATTGGGAACCTCAAGTAAGTGGTTATGAAACAACCTCTTATAGATTTAAGATCTATAACCACAATTCCAATCATTATTCCAAAAATAAGCTCCCATTCGAGGTTACTTCACCGTATTCCTTCAATTTCTCGTATGTGAGAATTATACTATCTCCTATTATCGTAATCAGCCTAGAGGAAAACATAACACTCCCATGGTTCATATCTTAAACCAAAACTACATTCATTCCTTAATTTTCTATGACTTTTAAGCAACACACACACAAAACCCGGGAAAAAAATTGAACTTCTTCTGAAAAAGGGCAAAATGGTAATTCTCCACCCTTATGCGTATTTGAAATAATCATGTTCTAGACCTCGGATGAGGAAACGGAGTGCGTCATTGGATTCGCAACGCGAAATCTAGTAATCACTAGAAATTTCGTCGAATTCCGAGATAGTCGAATTTTTGCACGTCGTTCGAGGCGACTGCGTGGCGAATGTAATTTTAAAGGTCCCCAATAATGGATTTTATAAAATTTTCTTATAATTGGATTAAAGTTCCAATAAAATTAATTTGGACTTAATCCGGGACTTAATGAATCGTTTCGGGACGAAAAACGGACCCGAAAGTCGAAAATAAACGGTGCATTGTGGACCGCGCAATTAAAAGTATAAATATGGGCTAAATATCTGAAAAATCAGATATTCCACCCCTTTTAGCTGGCTGTGTTCAGACGTTGAAGGGAGAGAGGAAAAAAAAAATTGATCTCCAAGCTTCCCGCTCCGATTCCGGGAGTTCCGTCCGTCGGAATTCGTCGATTCAAAAGGCAAAGTTCATCTACGCGACGAGGGCTACGCGTGGGTACCAAAAATCACAAGTTTCACCGAAGGTGAACGGATGAGGGTATACGAAGATCAAGATTCGAGTTGTATTTTGTTGCTCGGATTCCGTCGAGTTAGAAGGGAGAAGTGATCACGTCGACGAAGGCTACGCGTGGGTACCAAAAACAACGAATTTCACCGAAGGTGAAATTTCGGGAGTTGGGAAATCAAGCTTCGAGTTGGGTTTTCGGGTCTTGGGAGCTTCCTACGGGATTCTCACGCTACAAGAGGTAGGGATTTTCCTACCTTGGTTCATTTCCTACCTATAGTGTATGTGAAATGTGTAGGTTATTAAAGAGTATATATATGTATCACTCACCTTTGCATGTGAAATAGGTATGTATCACTCACCTATGCATGAGAAGAGTTGAAATGGGTATGGAATTTGAGGCTAGACCAATTCTTAGCAAAGATTGACATAAGAAATTACTTATGTGATATTCTTGGAACTTGATGTTTTGAGGGCATGAGATATATTCTAATGTGCCTTGTGACGTGTGAGCAAGTTGATGTGATAAAAACACGAATTGTTGCTATGGATATATCTTGTTCATTGCCTATGAGGAATGGTTTATAATCAATCCCTAGCTTGGGTTGATGAAATGAAAAAGAGAAAGGGTGTAGAAATGACTTAGGTCAATTTTTAGTTTTATGTGATATGTCGGAATCACTTGTGAAATCCCTTGAAAATTGATTTGTTATTAGCATGAGCTATATATAACATGTGAGTTGTGAATTGGGATTAAATAGCAATTGTTATTTTATGCCTTGAGTAAGTGGGTGTAGAATGGGTGTCATGACTTGAGATAAATTCTCTTGTTTAATGCACCATTAGTGTATGTTAAGTGTGGGAAAAGGGTGCCTAAATGTGCTAAATAAATCTTGTAAGAAAGGATTTGCAATGGATGTAGAAATTGGGTGAAGAAAAGTCGGCACACTTTTCTGCTCCGGACCAGTTGTCGTAGAATTATCATAACTTTTGATTCAACTGTTGGGTTGAGCTGAAATTTTGACACAATACAGAAGACATCTAGATCTACAACTTTTGTGTTTTGAACTTTTCCATATTCTGAATGGATCATGGTCAAAATGGAGAAAAACAGAGGTATTTCCACCAGGGGGTGCTAGTGTTGGTGCCTTTGTTACCAAACACCAATACCACCTTGATATCTTCACTTCTAAACCTCCAAATCTTCGTGTAACATGTTCATATCTTCACCAACATAGTTGAAATATTTGGGGTGAATACGGAATGAGTTATAAACCCGGTAAATGGGATACTCCTCGTGAGATGTCGAACACATTCAACATAATTGCAAGGTTCTAAAATACATGATTTGTGCAATCTTTTGCACTCATCACTATGTGTTCTTTGGTTTCAAATGATATATATATATATATATATATATATATATATATATATTGAGGTGTGTTAGACATGATTAAAGAGTCACAGATTACACGTGTGAGTTAAAATCCCGGATAAAGGGATATTATTGACGTGATGTCGGTTTGTGTGACATTCATGGATCTTTCCATGAGTTGACGGATGGTCAATGGTAGAAATCACTTAATATGATTTCTTGAGTTATACGATGAATATGAGTGAATTATGTGATTACATGATTGGTGCCTTGAAGGTGTTTAATGAAATGCATTGAGTGATTGAAGTTGTTGTTTGATGAAATAACATACTTGATATTATGTTGTGTCGAAATCATGTGCTTATGATGGGTGTTATATGCATAGAATGTGATATAACATGCTTGTAATTTATGATTGATTTGGTAATTCTATGCTTAGGATATAAATTCTCATGACATATGTTGGAATATGTGTTTAATTTAGTCCATATGTCATGCATTACATATGTGACATAATGTTATTGCAATGATACATCGCATTGCATATGCACGGGGAATTCACATCATGAGTGGTGTGTGTGTGTGCATGGTTGTTGTTAATACCATATGTTGGAATGTGGTAGAGACAGTTCATATGGCATTCATTACATATGAACCTTGCATGAGAGAAGCAATGGGTCATTACATTGCATATGTACGGGAACATCACATACATGGACATTGTGTCATAAGGATGTTGTGCATGGGTGTTTGTACCATAATCTATGTGGTATTAAATGCATATGGTCATGGAAATTGCTCATTGGCATTATTGCATATAGAGCATGACATTGGTAACTCCATTCATGGACATTAGTCATTAGTGGAGGCATGTGTAGGTGGTGCATGGTTAATCAACACCTTGTTTGGTAGTTGATATGTGGGCTTGGAAATGTGGACCGATGGTCACATGGAGTCACATGATTGCATTGCATAAGGAAAACTTGTGTTGGGTATAGCAAGAAGGGGCATGGCGACTTCCTTGGGTGAAAAGCCCTAAACCACTTGGTTCATACACTTCCCGGGGTGAAATTCCGCAAAAGTGTAATGCTTACGGAGCCAGGGTGAAATTCCAAAATCCGTTGCCCAAAGGAAACACAAGATTTTGATATAAAATATATTCATCCAATGAGTATCATATTTTCCGTCGAAGACGGGTTCATTACACATTGCATTGTGTTGTGGGAGTCGGGAAGGACTCGGGTTGTGTTACATGATTGAGTCTCATCTCACTCATAGCATGTGGTACACATTGGCATTCGCATTGTGTGTGTGGGAGCCGGGAAGGGCTCGGGTCGAGTATATGAGTCTCATCTCATTCATGGGGCTTAGGTAGCCCGGTTTAACATACATGGCATTGGCATGTAAAGAGAGTCGGGGTGGACTCGGGTTGGATGTACATGAGTGGATTTCATCTCATTCACGGCATGGCTTAATGGCATTCCATCATTGAATTGCATTCTTGATTGGAATGGTTATGGAAATTATGGATGTTGCATGTGAATATTTCATGTGCATATAGGTTGAGGAGTAGCCTCTGTAGGAATTTCTCTACTGGGCGTTGGCTCACCCTATACGGGAACAATTTCAGGTGCGGGAGGTTCACCGACGCACGGCTCAAGTTTGGGCCCTCATGGTTGAAGAAAGGCCGACATGTGGTCTTAGCCTTATTTCATGTGAAAACATTTGAAATATTATGTCTTTGGCATGTAAATTAAGCAAATTAATTGTAATAGAATATATGTGAATAATTGTTAATCTAACCTTGTATGTTATATAAGTATGGTTAATTGGACCCAGTGTGGCCAATGTTTACTTATACATGGACCCGGTGCGGCCATTGCTTTATATTTGACCTCGGATGGGTCTGGTAATTGTGTATTGCACAGGTTGGGTATTGGGTAGAGCTCCTCATACAAAGGAGACTCTGCCCAAATTTCGTAAGTTATGGACCCCGGTAAATGGGGCATAACATTGTGATATCGAGATACTAGGTATCTATAGGTATTCCGCGGGTTGATGGGTAATCAACGGACCCCCGGATTTTGGGCCGTCACACAATTAAAATATACAGGACCCTGATGAAGGCCTGCTTCCATTATTCCCAAAATACTGGGTTGATAAACTGTAAATCTTCCATCTCTTAAGGTTAATAAAACTGAAGTATTTGTTCCCATTGTTACTAATGGTTTAATTGCAACTTGTACTAGACCTTTAGATCTATGTCTTTTTAAAGCTTCTTTACTAAGGAGTTGGCAAATTTCTTCCTCATTTTTGAGAGGATGAACTTGTTCAGTAGTATGTACTTGTAATGATGCATTAAAGGCTGAAGGTAGCGAACTAGTTTTGTAAATTTCCCTATGGGGTACTTTTGGAATGTTCCAATCACTCCATTTTATCTTAGACTCATGATATTCATGTTCTTCTTCATTTACTATATTAGGCATAGTATCAAATGAAGATCTAGATGAGCTAGACATAGAATTAGATCTATAAAATCTACTCATTGTTAAATCAAAATTTCTTCAATTTTATAAATTACAAATAAGTTTTAACCACATGATGCATACCCCCTAACATACTTCCCTCACGATCTGTCTGTTATCCCTAAACTGCCTTTCACTAGGACTTACAAACGGGACTAGTCGACTTCCTCTCTTGGGTGACAAAGGCTAGGTGATCAGGTTAAGAGAAAACTTATATGTGATTCACTGGAATTGAAAGAAATAGAGATTTAAAACAAGTGAGATTGTTCAAATATAATTTCATGAATAAAAATGATAAGAAAAAGGCTAAATATGAAATGGGAAATTTCTGTGAACAATATGGTCTCCCCCCAGTAGCACCATCAACCACCAGAAAACATAAGTCCCATAAAACTTCTAAGCCTTATTCCAGGAGTAAATCTCACTACAAACGTAGTAAGAAAGCATTCTCCAAACCTGATTTTAACAAGAAATCTAGTAGAA
This sequence comes from Ilex aquifolium, assembly GCA_951799425.1. NCBI lineage: Eukaryota > Viridiplantae > Streptophyta > Magnoliopsida > Aquifoliales > Aquifoliaceae > Ilex > Ilex aquifolium. The sequence continues at coordinate 1,055,475 of OX637407.1, read as the reverse complement.
AACCCTATAAATCTTCTAAGTCTAAGACTTATAAGAAAAAATCAAAGGATACAAAGGGTAAAGGTAAAGCCCAAGATGATATTAAATGTTTTAATTGCGGAAAAACAGGCCACATTAGTCCAGACTGCCCAGTTAAAAAACAGGTTAAAAAGTTAAATTTAGCTGAAAATGAAGAAGAAGAAATTCTTAGAATTTTTAGACTAAATAACCAAGATAATAAAGAAAGTTCAGACTCCACTAGTAGTCCAGAAAGTTCTTCGGATTACCAATCTGCCCTGAGTGATTCTAGTGAACCTGAACCTGACATCAAATTAGGATGTAAGGATAATTGTTGTAAACAGATTAGGGTAATCACTAAGCATGCTAAGGAAGAACAAATCCTTATAGATTTGATCATATATATATATATATATATATATATATATATTATTTTTTTAAAATTACCATAACTCCCCGGCAACGGCGCCAAAAACTTGATTCGCACTATTTTGTGATCTGAATTATATTACACACCCAAGTATAAGTGGTCAAATTGTAGTTTTCTCGGTTTAAGTCCAAGTATCGATCCCACGAAGAGTTTTAGTAATTAGAATCTAAAATAAATAAATAAAAAAACATTAAAGTTGTTGTTTAAAGCAGTATAACATTTGATAGCTTGTGATGTGAGCTTAGATTATTAACTAGTCTACTTTAAATGAACTACGTAGGTAGTTTCTTAATGACAATAATAGAAAAGGTACCCTTCAGTTTAGGGATTCCATATACTTTATATTGGTTAAATACTGGAAATGCCACCTTACATCAATTAACTTCTATGTTACTGGCAAGTTAACCGGTAGGTCTGATGTATATAAACCATCACACAGTAACTTCTTAGGTTAGCTGGTGGTATCCGTGACAATTGATTAATCCAAGCAAACCAGAAGGACAAGCCATTCATGAGGAATACTTGAATTATTCAATTGATCTCTTGATAGTAAGTGCGTACATAAAAAACCATAACTCAGCAACTTCTTAGGTTAGCTGGTGGTAATTATAAACCATAACTCAGCAACTTCTTAGGTTAGCTGGTTATAGATGTGCCAATTGACTAATTCGAGTGAACCAGAAGGACAAGCCATTCATGAGTAATACTTGAATTACTCAATTGGTCATCTGTGATATATATATATATATATATACCTGTTAAACATCCTCAGCGTTCCGGTGGAGGATAAACCATACCGATAGGAATACCGTAGATATTCGACTGACAATATAGTTATATATAGTAGTTAAACAACCCTAATAACCCAGAAGGACAAGCCATTCATGAGGATCATTTATGTTTTATACCATGCATCAGTAAAACATCCTCAGCGTTCTGATAGAGGATAAACCATACCGGTAGGGACACCGTAGATATTCGACTGGCAGGTTGATGATGCACTGATGACATAATTCCAGGCACAACACCAAAATTACATACATCACTGTATCATGCATGAAGCACATAATACATATATAAATAAATATATGAATAAAATATCAGCATTTCCATAATCTAACCAATACTATACATATGTTCACCTTCACTGAAGTGCGAGTAGATTTCATTACAAGCGAGGAGTGTAGAAAGCGAGAGTGCGGGTAGATTTCATTACAACAACAAATAAAAGACTGACGCTTCTTTCGCAAGGAACAATTGAAACACAACCATCTTTATTATCAATTAAGACGAAAAGGTGGCGGCAGTTTAACTATCCGAATAGAAAGACATACAAGAAATGTAGAAATACAGAGTTTGGGCTGGAGAGTAGGACAAACCGAGTCTTGAATTGTTCTATGACTTCCTCTTTTTATTTCTCTTTTTCTCTCTTTGGATTTCTCTCTGGAGCTCTTTGGTGACCGGCCTTGTGAAGAATGAAGGAGGAGAGGTCTATTTATAGGCACTTGGAAGAAGATGAGCTCAAACCGCCTGGGGTGGCCGTCCGGACGCCACCACCACCGTCCGGACGGTGGTGCCTTGCAGTAGGTTCCATGTGTCGCATGCTGGCTTCTCCCTTGATTTATATTACACTTTGCTCCTTTGTTATTTCAAGCTTTGCAATATCCTTCCTTGTATTCTCCGGTAATTCTGTATTAAACCCTGAAATTTTGAACATAAAGTATTTAAAACTTGAATTTACGCACAAACCCTAATTGATAATTTTTAATTGTTTTATCTTACAAAGATGATTACTTAATCATTTTAATTTACATATTAGTTAGGGTTAATCACCGAGCTCGAATGACTTCCGTACAATGGATTTGTCATGAAAGATCTTAGCCCACTCTTTTGAAATTTTAGAGCTCTCATACGCGTCTCTTCGAATCTCTTCCAATTCATTCAGTTGAAGCTTCCTATGTTCTCCTGCCATTCTCAAATTATAGTTCAAAGTCTTTATAGCCCAATAGGCCTTGTGTTCCATCTCGACTGGCAAATGAGAAGCCTTTCCAAAGACAAGCCGATAGGGAGACATGCCTAGGACAGTCTTGTAGGCAATGCAGTAAGCCCATAGGGCATCAATCAGTCTGTCTGACCAATCTTTCCTATTTGGGTTAACCGTCTTCTCTAAGATATTCTTGATCTCCCTATTAGCCAACTCGGCTTGGCCATTGGTTTGTGGGTGGTATGCAGTGGATACTTTATGTGTGACACCATATTTGTGCATCAAAGACGCAAATGGTCTGTTGCAGAAATGTGATCCACCGTCACTTATCATTGCACGAGGCATCCCAAACCTCGAAAAAATGTTCTCCTTGAGAAATTTGACCACGACTCGGTGGTCATTGGTCTTGGTTGGGATAGCCTTCACCCACTTGGATACGTAGTCCACTGCCAGTAGAATGTATAGATAGCCAAATGACATAGGGAAGGGACCCATAAAGTCGATGCCCCAACAATCAAATATTTCTATAACAAGTACAGGGGAGACGGGCATCATGTTCCTTCGGGTCACACAACCCAAATGTTGGCATCTATCACATTCCTTACAAAATGAAATACAGTCCTTTATCAGAGAGGGCCATGATTAGCACAAAACATTGCATATTTTAAGTGCATTTGCATCCTTTTTTGTGCTAGCTTTGGTGGTTAATATGAGTGGATATGCGTCGTTTGTGCTATTTATGGAATTTCGGTATGTTGCAGATAAAAGGTGATAAATGATGCTTGATAAGCCTTCTCATGGGGTTTAAGATGAATAAGGGTTAAGGGATGGCTTGATGATAGCTTAGGAGGTGAAGAAACCAAGAAATCAGCAAAACAAGGGAAAACCTACCGGTAGGCCATACCGGTAGGTTTTAGCTACTGGACCTCAACCTACCCCCAGACCTATTAGTATTTTTTGCCTACTGGAGTGAAACCTACCGGTAGGTTTCCATCGACCTATCGGTAGGTTTTACTGAAAAGTGCCAGATTCTGCATGTCAAGCTCCGTTGTACTGTATTCCCTAAACTCCGGACATCATCCCTCAATGTGTATATGTATGTGTAGATGAAGTGTCTGTGACGCCCCAAAATCCGGGGGTCCGTTGATTACCCATCAACCTGTGGAATACCCGTAGATACCAAATAACTCGATATCGCGCCGTTATGCCCCATTTATCGGGGTCCATAATTGAACAAAAATCGGGCAGAGTCTCCTTTGTACGGGGAACTCTACCCAAAACTCAACCTGTGCAATATATATATTCAAATGACCCATTCGAGGCCCAATATAAAGCAATGACCGCACCGGGTCCATTTATAAATAAACATTGGCCACACCGGGTCCAACTATCCATACTTATATCAAAACATGCAAGGTTATTTTAACAATAGTCCATATAAGTTCTATTACAATTATTTGCAAAAGATTACATGCCCAAAACAAAATTTTCACAAGTGTTTTACATTAAAACAAAATAAAGCCACATTCGGCTTTCTTCAAATATGAGGGTCCAAATTGGAGCCATCCGTCGATGTATTTCCCCCACCTGAAATGTTTTCCCGTATAGGGTGAGCAACGCCCAGTAGAGTAATTTCCTACAGAGGCTACTCCCCACCTACGTGCACATGCAATGTTCACATTCAACATTTCGTATTCACATCAACATTCCAAGTAAGAATATGCAACTATATATTGGAATCTACCATGTCATGCTATGAAATGAGATGGGACTCCCTCATGCACCTTTAACCGGAGTCATCACCGACTTCCCCAACACAATGCCATGCCAATGTGTAGTAACCCCATCAACTGATGGAAAATACATCCAATGACCGTTTGAATTGAAATCATGTGTTTACAAAATCAAGTCATTGTTGGATTCACCCATTGAATGAGTGTTTATGTACATCAAAATCTTGTGTCTTGTTGGGCAACGGATTTTGGATTTTATACCGCCGGTTCCGTACACCATACTACACTTTTCCGGAATTTCACCACAGGGGAGTGTATAACCAAGTCGCCGGGTCTTGCACCCGAGGGGGGGATCTACCCCTTCTTGCTATACCCGACACAAGTTTTTCTTTCTTTCATGCAACCATGTGACTCAGTCGGATTTTCAACCCAACTTTCCCGAGCCCACCCATCAATCACCAAGAATGGTGTTTGATTAACCATGCATACACACACCCACACTCATGACTCATGCCCATGAATGTGATGTCAATTCCATGTCCATATTGCAATGCATGCCAAATGAACAATTTATACATATCAATGTATACCATGTCAATTTATATCATATGTATATAATCACCATAATCCGTTACAAGGTCAATATATTCAAGAGAATATATCAACACTTCATCAACATGTTATCACATAATACATGCTAATATCACATTTCATTCACAAGGCACATAAAAAAAACACAAGGCACATACCCACATGATCCCAATCTCCAAGGGATTACATAAACACTTCCATATATCAAATCAAGCCAAGACTTAATATAGACCATTTCAAATAGTAAAATAAAAATCAGAATATATGATTTTTACATTTCCAATTATCGAAACATCCTAGAAATCACAAACTAGCAATTTCTAACTACCAATTCACACTAGAATTGATCCTACCCATTTCCATAACACCAACCATAATGGAAAAATGTTAGAAATGTCCAAAACAGCCCACATAAACCCTATGGACACTTTAGGTTAGAAATAGACCCGAGTATGAGGAAACCCTACCTCTTGAAGCATAAAGAAGTCGTATGAAGCCTCAAGAACAAGATTCAAGCCCAAAGCTTTGATTTCCCCAAAATCCACCATTTGGATCTTCGGTGAAATCCTTCGTTCCTGGTACGTAAGCGTAACCCTCGTCGCGTAGGTGAACTTTAACTCTGGTCCGACCAAATCCGACCGACGGAACTTCCGGAATCGGAGCGGGAAGCTTGAAGAAATTTTTTTTTTCTCTTTGATCTTGGCCGGCTGCTTACAGCTAAGGAGGAGATATTTCTTCTCCAAAAAGCTGATTTTAAGATGATATTTATAGGCGTAAATGAGCGGTCCACATCGCACCGCATATTTTCGACTTCCGGGTCCGTTTTTCGTCCCGAAATGATTCATTATATCTCGGATTAAGTCCAAATAAATTTTATTGGAACTTTAACTTAATTTTAAGGAAATTTTAAAAAAATTCATTTTTTTTGGGGACCTTTAAAATGTCATTCGCCACGCAGTCGCCTTGAACGACGTGCAAAAAATCTGACTATCTCGGAATTTGACTAAATTTGACAGGGTGACTAGATTTCGCGATACGAATTCAACGGCGAACTCTGTTTCCTCATTCAAGGTCTAGAGCATGAGTATTTCAAATAAGCATTTGGATGGCAATTGATCATTTTGCCCTTATTCATAAAAAGTTCAAATTTACTCGGGTTTTACATTCTTCCCCCCTTAAAAGAATTTCGTCCCCGAAATTCACACACACATATACATGCAATCCCATGCATATGTTACAGTCATGTAATAGGAAATGACTATAAAAATGTACCTCTATCCTCAAACAATAAAGGATAATTGGCACGTACAGTGTCCTCGCGCTCCCATGTCGCCTCTTCCACTCCCCGTGCTACCACAACACCTTCACTAGCCTCACGGTCTTGCCTCGCAAAACCTGATCTCGGCTATCCATGATACGCACCGGTCCCTCCTCGAAGGTCCCATCCGCATCAACAACAAGCTCGCCCCAATCCACCACATGAGTCGGATCTGGGGTGTATTTCCAGAGCATAGAGACATGGAATACCGCATGAACACCCGATAGGTTTGGCGGTAACGCCAACCGGTAAGCGACTGTACCAACCCTCTCAAGTATCTCAAAGGGCCCGATATACCTTGGTGACAGCTTTCCTCGCTTGCCGAACCTGACCACTCCTCTCGTAGGCATCACCTTCAAGAAGACATGATCTCCCACCTCAAACGCTAGGGGTCGCTGACTTGATCCGAAATGTGTACACCCAAGTGCAGGCGGTCAAGTTGTAGTAATAATCTGGTTTGAGTCCAGAGTCGAATCCTCAGGGAACTATGGTTGGTGTTCTTTGAAGTAAATAGTGAGAAAGACTTGTAACTGGAAATATTATGATTTTGAAGTTGTGGGAAGTTTTGGATAGAATGTAAAATTCTTTCCAATGGGTATTTTTCTAGACAAAATATAAGATGATTAAATGTAACAAACACTCTTTAGTTCGGGAATCAGAATATGTAGTTGATTATCCGGTGCATTATGTTTATGCTTTATAACTCAATTAACTCCCGTGTCAACGGCAAATTAATCGGAAGATAGGAATGAAGTGCAATAATGGTGGACATTGAAAGTTTGTCATGAAGAGTTAGTTAGGGTACTTGCCTTGAATCAATGGATCTTTCCATGTAGGAGTCATCCATTTATCATAGAAAGATCCGTTGATTATACAAAGTACCTTTACTTTGCTAGGTGCATTCAATCACCCAAAAATCAAGTGGAGTATAGAACATTTAAGCATAAAGGTGATACACAAACATAATGTCCGGATTAATCTTTTACATATCTATCATCCCTTCCCAAAGAGTGAATGAGGACTACTCACCCTTCATAGCTATGGTAAAGCTAGAATGATGAATGGTACTCATCCCCAAAAGGTGTTACAAAGTAAAATGCTCAAGCATTAGAAGTGAAATGCTTTAAAGTAAAATAGCTAAACAAGGAGCCGATCTTCGACAAAGAATGAGTGAATCACGTTCCACCCTTCACGGCTTTGGTAAAGCTCTAGAAAAGTGGAAGAGTTTCACTCCTCTAAGGGGAAGAAGGAAGCTCCAACAATGGAAGTAAAAGAAAACAATACTTAAATTAAAAGAAAGCAATAAATACTTGGTGTTTAATCCACAACCAAGAGATGATAATACATAAAAGAAAACAATAACTTCTTGGTGTTTAATTCACAACCAAGATCTAATAAAAAGAAAACAACAACTTCTTGGTGTTTAATTCACAACCAAGATCTAATAAAAAGAAAACAACAACTTCTTGGTGTTTAATTCACAACCAAGATCTAATAAAAAGAAAACAACAACTTCTTGGTGTTTAATTCACAACCAAGATCTAATAAAAAGAAAACAACAACTTCTTGGTGTTTAATTCACAACCAAGATCTAATAAAAAGAAAACAATAACTCAAGACAGTAAATAAAGCAATAATACTTGGAAGATGATTCAAGAAAAAGATTCAAGACCTTTGGAGTGTTTTCCACTAGGAAGAAATGTTCTTTACAAGAAAAATGAAACAAGAGAAGGATGCCCATTACAAGCCCCCAAGGGGGGTATTTATAGGCATCCAAATTACAAATATCCTAAAAGATATTTATCCTAAAATATATTTAATTACAAATATCCTAAAAGATATTTATCCTAAAAGATATTTAATTACAAATATCCTAAAAGATATTTATCCTAAAAGATATTTAATTACAAATATCCTAAAAGATATTTATCCTAAAAGATATTTAATTACAAATATCCTAAAAGATATTTATCCTAAAAGATATTTAATTACAAATATCAAGAAGATCTTGATTTACACTTTGATCTCCCTTTGTTTTGAGCTTTAATAATTTACACCCTATGCTTTGATAAGTTGCTCTCCATGCTTTTGATAATTGGCTCCCGTCGTTTTGACGCATAAAAAACCTGAAAAGAACAACATTCAATGCATTATCCTTAATTCACACATTAACCCTAATTAGATTTATTTTGACTAGTTTAACTTTATTTAATTACACAATTGACCTTTTAATTTAATTACATTTTGCATTAATTAGGGTTAATCACACCCCCCAACCTAAACATTACTAGTCCCTAGTAATAAATAACAGCATAACAAAATCACTTTCGTAGATAACACGATTGCATTTAGCATATGCAATAAGCCATTAAACCCCTAGGTGATTCCTAGTGGACGAGTTTTGTCTCGTGAAGGTTTTCAGTGAAGCTACCTACAAACTCCATTTGAAAAAAATGTGTATATGCATTAGCACCATGATAGCTGAGACGCCGAATTTTTTTTTTTTTTTTTTTTTTTTTTTTTTTTTTTTTAGCAAAATAAAACACTTCTCTGTCATTGGTACGTAATATATGCAAAAATAAACACTTGTTATATTGGTATTTGAAATTCCCTATGTAGTAAGAATGATCATTCTAGCAACAAGAATTGTTATATAACAAACACTCCACTTTACTACCTTCCATGGATAGCTTCGATTTCACAAACCTCTCGTAGAATGCTCTCAGCAAAAATTCACTCCGATTATAGTGACTTGTCTCTCACGGGGCATGTGATCAGAAGGTGGCCAATCGAAAAATCACATGCACAATTAGGAAGGAAGTGAAGTTTACGGAAACAAACTAATCATGTTTGGCATAATCTCATGAAAGAATATTGATGCAATTTAAAGAAATACTATTTTCCATACCCCAATTTTGATTAACAACACACACATGTAACAGACTTGAGATCAATTAGGGCTTTTCATAGGTTGTAGCGTGGCCAGAGGTCAGTGGCTAATGAAATGACGTCAGAGGTTTTCAAAAGCTATCTTTTCATTCTGTAATGTAGCACACTTCTTTCTAGCTTTTCGACATTTTGCCCAGAAATGATTTCTTTTTTTTTTTTTTTTTTTTTCATTGATTCTCCTTATCATCGAAAAGTAATCTCCACAGTTTTCCCATTTCTTTGCATTTCTGTGTCATATTAATTAATAAGAGTGTGCAAGAAAATTAGATAGCAATGGTGTGTCCAGTATGTTTTCTTGTGGCTTGGTAAATATTTGGGTTTATCAAAGAAGAAATCATACATTGAGGGCTCAAACATGGCTGACTAGGGAAATAATTTTGCAGAAAAAATGGCTAAGGCTCAATATCAAATCAAAGATGGCCTAAAATCCTTTCTCAAGTATGTGAACATGTATGTGTCGTATGAACAGATTTCTTGGGGATATGTCAACAGATTACCTTAGTTGCGTCAATCAAAGCAAATTTAATGAGATTATTCAAAAATAGAGAATGAAAGACCTTACTTGAATAAATGTTAATTATCTCTCAAAAGTATGATAAGGCTCAAAACTTACCATGGTATTCTTTATCATCTCCACTGGTAATGTCAGGTTTTTTATGGAATGTCGGTTATATACCGATTCTATTTTTCGAGTCTGGTCATTCTGTATCTTAAGAATAACAAATAGCAATATACATTTGACATTTAAGCATAGAGAAAATACCATTTTTCAAGGAAGTGAGTTTTTTTTTTTTTTTTTTTTTTTTTTTTTAAAGAAGAAGAAATAAAATTCAAAATTATAAACATACTCATTTATCTATGAAAATTGAAAGAAGACTAGATGCACCAATTAAACTTGAAAAACTATGGCGTCTCAGGATAAAATCCCTACCCACACTACAGGTTGGCATTTTAGGACATTCCTTACTCAGCCCACATACTCATTTATCTATGAAAATTGAAAGAAGATAAAATGCACAAATTGAACTTGGAAATTTATGGCGTCTCAGGATCAAATCCCTACCTACACTGTTAGTTGGTAGTTCGGGACGTTCCTTACTCGGCCCATATTTTTATTTCAACAACCAGACTTTGTACAAAAATATTTTACAAAAGAGTTCAGACCCTTAACCTTCATTCCAAAACACATTTTTCCACAGCTTTGTTTTTATAGTCAAAATCTAATCTGAGTCATCGCTTGGATCTATGTCATTATCAGTGACCCTTCCAACTTCTTGTCGCACATAACTTGTAAGTCCCGGACTGGCATAAGATGGTGTGTCAGGATAATCCTTACTCAGCCCATACACTATCCAGTTTAATCGATCGGTTGCACGACCCGAAATTGGTTCAGAACACTGATTATGTTTTTTCATATGAAATATCCTGCCACAATGGTAACAAGCACCCAGTCGTTTGGAACGACGATGTTTAGCAAAATTGCTTCTGCCACACAATGGTTGTTGTTGTTTCTCTCGGATCTCAATTTTTCTCACATCCCTTGCTTTTCTCATTATCACAGCATGCACATCAGATGGGAAAATGCGTAGAACTCCTAGACTAAACCAAAAAAGTTTAGGATTCATGCTTGCTAAGACTAAAGACATTCTATCTGGTTCTTTAACGTCTGCCAGTCACAAAGACAGTTGAAGCTGCATCCGATGTGATCATGAAATACAGGTACAAATACTAAAAAAAACGCGATCCAAAAAAAATAAATTTTTTTTTTTTTTTTTTTTTCAGATCTAAAACTAAAATTACAAATACGAAACTAGAGAAAGTATACCAAAATACAAGCGGAAGGAAGAAGATTTAGGATGAAACAAACAAATTAACGAAGAAGGAATAAACCCAGAATACATAGGATTGAGGAGGATTATTTGGCAAATTATCAGATCTTACTGTAACAGCAATTACAACATAGTCATTGGAGGGCATAGCAAATTCACAAGGAATCTTATAAAGACAAATAGCCATGAGAATCACAAGCTGTAGATATCAAATTTCAAATATATATATAAATGAAATTACAAACAAGCAATACTTACAACACTAGCACTAGTGGGCTAGTGGAGATAAGGTTGTAAGGTACAGATCTGTTCATTTGCCGAAACCTACAAACAAAATACAACAATTACTCAACTCAAGGAATATCTGGGTTTCTCTGGAAACTCCTCATCCTAAGTGTGAGAACACAAAGAGCACCCAGGTACACATACAAACATATAAGACAAATTATTAAACAAAAGACTGGATCGTCGGCGTATATGGTCATGGATTTACAGGGGGTGAGTTGTTTTTACAGAGAACAGAAAGAACGACGACGAAGAAGAAGAGAAGAAAAAGAAAGAGAAGAAGATAAGGGAAAGAGAAAAGGGGGGAACCAACACCGGTGATGGTGGAAGAAAAAGAAAAAAGTGGAAGGCCTAATAAAGGCATTCCTCAGATTTTTGTTTTTTTTTTTTTTTTTTTTTTTTAATATAAGAAAGTGTCGGCAGGAGCTGGCAGGCAGAAGAAAAGAAAAAAAAGAAGAAGAAAGGCAGTGGGAGGCCCCCCCCTTTTTTTTTCTAACTTTACTTTCGGCAGTGTCGGCAGGCGCAATAATAGCAGCAGGCGCAATAATGGTGCATAGTAATAAAAATGAGTAGGGTAAGAGAACACCTCGCACTTGAGCTTTGACTCATGCACCAATATCTGAAACTAGGAACAACAAAATTATACAACAAAAGAAAGTGATATGCAAAAGAGTTTGTACAAAACATAAAAAAATAAAATAAAATAAAATTTACAGACTCGGACCTTCAGCTCTCATTCCCAACCTCAGTACACTTTTCCACAGAGGTCAATCCGATTCCCCCTCCGTATCTGTGTAAAATGGACAACCAATAACTCTCCCAACTTCCTCTCTCACAAATCGGTTAAGCACAGTACCGGAATAGCATGGCGTATCAGGGTAATCCTTACTCAGCCCATGTTTTATCCAGTTTAATCGATCAGTTGCGCGACCGGAAATTGGTTCAGAACATTTGTTGTATCTTTTCTCATGAAAGTATCTGCCACACTGTTTACAGGCACCAAGTCGTGTAGCACGACGACGTTTAGAATAACTGCTTCGGCCACAGAGGGGTTTCGCTTGTTTTTCTTTGATTTCAGCCTTCCTTACTAATCTTGCTTTTCTCATGATCATGGTATGTACATCAGATGGAAAAGTACGTAGGACTCCTAGACTAAACCAAAAAAGATTTACATCCATGATTGCTACTCTATGACCCATTATCTGGTTCTTTTACGTCTTCCAGTCACAAAGACAATCAAAACTGACTCACAGATATTATCATTAATACAAGGTACATAATCTGAACAGATACAATAATAAAAACAAAAAAAATTTACAGAAAATTTTACAGGTTCAACCTGCGCAGATCAACTACTGTAAACTGCAGATCAACTACTGTAAACTGTAGATCTCACCCCCCAACCTAGACTGAACATTGTCCCCAATGTTTCGAGTTTTTCGGTTTGTAGAGCTTGAATACGCAGTTAACTGTGGAGATCTGTTCAATCGCCGATGACCTATACCAAAAAAAACAGAGATTAAGCATCTTTGGGGTGGTCTGGGTTTTCATTGGGACAAAAACCCTTGATCATCAGTGCGGCCCGAAGAAGAACAGCCATAAGTAAATAATACAAACAAATGTAGATCATGAGAAGGAGGATAGGGTCATCGAAAAATGCAGACATGGTACTGTTATGGGTTGGATCGTGGTACAGAAGACCAGATGCAGTGGAGAAGAAGAAGAAAAGAGAAGAAAAAGAAGAAGAAAAAGAAAAGAAAAGAGTAAAGGCGGTGGGGAAAAGAAAAAGGAAAAAAAAAAAACGATGGGAGCCTTATAAAGGCAGTCCATCGTGTCGGGTGTCTGATTGACCCGACCCTTTTTTGTGTCGGCAAGCGTAATCTCCGGAGTGATTTCCGGAGATACTTTCTGGATCCATAAAAAAAATGGTCTCCACATTTTGGACAAAATTCTCCACAAAGGGTTTTAATCGCTGACCATTGACGGTAAAAATGTTACCGTTTGATGGGTTCTCCACTTTCACTGCCCCATGTTCAAATACCTTTTTAACAATGTATGGTCCAGTCCATCTTGATTTCAACTTACCAGGAAATAGGCGAAGTCTCGAATTGAAAAGTAGAACCTTTTGATCAGGTTCAAAAGATTTTCGCACTATGTTCTTGTCATGAAAAATTTTCATCCTGGTTTTTGCAATCTTAGCATTTTCATATGCTTCATTTCTCAATTCCTCCAATTCATTAATCTGAAGCTTCCGTGACAGTCCAGCCTTGTCTAAGTCAAAATTCATTGCTTTAATAGCCCAGTATGCCCTATGTTCCAATTCCACAGGCAAGTGACATGGCTTTCCATAGACTAATCGATAGGGAGACATGCCCAAAATTGTTTTAAAAGCAGTTCGGTATGCCCAGAGCGCATCAGTTAGTCTTAATGACCAATCTTTGCGATCTGGGTTCACCGTTTTTTTCAAAATTAATTTGATCTCCCGATTAGCTAACTCAGCTTGTCCACTGGTCTGTGGATGATAAGGGGTTGCAATTTTGTGAAAAATCAAGTATTTTTTCATTAAATTCCAGAAGGGACGATTGCAAAAATGAGAACCCCCATCACTTATAATGGATTTTGGAATTCCAAACCGAGATAAAATATTTTCTTTTAAAAACTTGATCACTGTTTGATGATCATTATTTCGGCATGGAATTGCTTCAACCCATTTGGATACATAGTCTACGGCTACTAAAATGTATAGATAGCCAAAGGAGGGGGGAAATGGTCCCATAAAATCGATACCCCAACAGTCAAAAATTTCGATCACCAAAATTGGGTTTAAGGGCATCATGTTTCTTTTTGAAATGTTTCCCAACCTTTGACATCTATCGCAAGTTACGCAAAAAGCATGGACATCTTGGAAAAGTGTGGGCCAGTAAAATCCACACTGCAAGATTTTTGCAGCGGTTTTTCGAGATGAAAAATGACCACCGCATGCTTCTGAATGACAAAATGTTATTACCTGTCTACTTTCCTGAGCGGGGATGCAACGTCTTATGATCTGATCCTTACAGTACTTGAATACGTAGGGATCTTCCCAAAAGAAATTGCGGACCTCCCTCAAAAACTTCTTTTTGTCCATGGGAGTGAAAAATGGAGGAAGTGTTCCGGTAGCAAGGAAATTAGCAATATCAGCGTACCATGGGGTCTCATCAATCCTGAATAGTTGTTCATCAGGGAATTTTTCATTAATTGGCAGTCCATCCTCATGAAATTCATAAGTTAATCTCGACAGATGATCTGCCACCACATTTTCCACACCCTTTTTGTCCTTAATGACTAAATCAAATTCTTGGAGCAAAAAGATCCATCTCAAGAGCCTTGGTTTGGCATCTTTTTTTGTAAGCAAAAATTTCAGTGCTGCATGGTCAGTAAATACAGTAACAGAAGAACCAACAAGATAAGATCGAAATTTTTCCAATGCAAATACTACAGCAAGTAATTCCTTTTCAGTTGTTGAGTAATTCATTTGGGCATCATTTAAAGTTTTACTTGCATAGTAAATCACATGTGGCTTCTTATCTTTTCTTTGTCCCAAAACAGCACCTACAGCATAGTCACTAGCATCACACATCAATTCAAAGGGTAGAGTCCAGTCAGGAGGTTGCATTATTGGGGCAGAAATTAACATGTCTTTGAGTTTGTCAAAGGATTTTTGGCACGCTTCATTCCAGTCGAAAATGACATCCTGACTCAAAAGATGACACATAGGTTTTGCTATGGTGCTGAAGTCTTTTATGAACCTTCTGTAGAATCCTGCATGACCTAAGAATGATCGAACATCCTTTACAACCCTAGGAGCAGGAAGATTCCTTATCAAATCAATTTTTGCTTTATCAACTTTCATGCCTTCAGACGACACAATGTGACCCAAGACAATGCCTTGATTCACCATGAAATGACATTTCTCCCAGTTAAGTACCAGATTTGCCTCTTTGCATCTCATCAAAACTTTTTCTAGGTTAGCTAGACACAAATCAAATGAGTCACCATATACCGAGAAATCATCCATGAAGATTTCCAAAAATTTTTCGACCATGTCACTGAACAAACTCAGCATACATCTTTGAAATGTTGCAGGAGCGTTACAAAGTCCGAATGGCATCCTTTTGAATGCAAAGGTGCCAAATGGACATGTGAATGTGGTCTTTTCTTGGTCATTCAGAGCTATCTCAATTTGATTGTATCCGGAATATCCATCCAAGAAACAGTAAAATTCATGGCCTGCTATTCTCTCGAGGACTTGGTCAAGGAAGGGAAGAGGAAAATGGTCTTTTCTAGTCACCAGATTGAGTTTTCGATAGTCAATGCACATTCGCCATCCTGTGACGACTCGTGTTGGCACGAGTTCATTTGCATCATTTTTGACTACTGTGACTCCAGATTTCTTTGGTACAACTTGGGTTGGACTAACCCATTTGCTATCGGAGATAGGAAAAATTATCCCTGCATCCAGGAGTTTGAGCACTTCTAGTCTCACAACCTCTTTCATGTGAGGATTCAATCGTCGCTGCATTTGACGAGAGGGTTTTGAGTCCTCTTCAAGGTATATGGCATGATTACAAATTAACGGGCTTATACCTTTCAAATCAGCGATGGTCCACCCAATGGTGCTTTTGTGACTTTTAAGAACTTCAATTAATTGAGCTTCTTGCAAGTCTGTGATTTTTGAAGAAATTACCACTGGGTAAGATTTATCCTCACCTAAAAATGCATACTTGAGATCAGATGGGAGCGGTTTCAGTTCAGGCTTTGGTGGCCTGTCACTTGAAGAAAGTGGTTTTGTACCACTTGATGAAATTTCTTCAAATTTAGGAGCCCATGTCCCCACATTGAAGGTAGGACACTCAATGGAGTTTTGTTCCAGAGAGTCAGATGAGTCAGATTTTGACAAAGTTGATTCACTAAGATCCTCACAGAATGAGTCATTCAGATGTGCTTGTATTAATGACTCAATGGAATTTATTTCTCCTACCTCCTCGTACTCTCTTGGGTGTTTTGCAATGTCAAAGACGTTCATTTCGAGAGTCATATCCCCAAAAGTCAATTTCATAATACCATTCCTGCAATTGATTAGTGCATTGGAGGTTGCTAGAAAAGGTCGACCAAGAATGACAGGAATTGGAGTTTCTGAATGAACTTCTGGATGAGTATCTAGAACAATGAAGTCTACAGGGAAGACAAAATTATCCACTTGGACAAGTACATCTTCAACAATACCCCTAGGAATTTTTACAGATCTATCTGCCAATTGGAGTGTGGTGCAAGTGGGTTTCAGTTCACCTAAACCCAACTGCTGATAGACAGAGAAAGGAAGCAAGTTGACACTAGCTCCAAGGTCTAACAATGCTTGCTCAATTTTGAAATTTCCAATGACACATGACACAGTGGGACACCCTGGATCTTCGCACTTTGAAGGGATTTTGTGTTGAAGTAGGGCACTGGCTTGCTCTGTGAGGAAGGCTCTTTTTTGAACATTTTGGCTTCTTTTGACTGTGCACAAGTCTTTTAGAAACTTGGCATAAGCTGGAACCTGTTGGATTGCATCCAGAAGTGGGATGTTGATTTTTACTTGCTTGAAAAGCTCGTAAATTTCAGACTGATTGTTTGCTTTCTGTATGCTCTTGAGTCTATGAGGGAAAGGAGCAGGAATAGAACATGAGGGTTCTTCTTCCCTTGATGGCTCTGGTTCTTGTTCAATCATGGGATCACAATCATTTTTTTTTTCAAGTTCTGGCTCACTTAATGGGTTGGCTGGAATTGAGACTGGTTTTGGGTCTGGAATCAGCATGTTTCTGATGGACTTGTCAATCTTTTTGCCACTTCTCAATGTGGTGACAGTTTTGGCTTGGTCTTGTGGAGTTTCCATAGTTGATGGATTTCCCACCTGAAATTGGCCTTGTGGAGGCTTTGGTTGGGCAGGAAATTTTCCCTTCTCATGTGTGCTCATGGACTGGGTCAGCTTTTGAATGTGGCCTTTGAGATCCTCAAAAGATTGTGTGGTCTGGGCCTTGAAATCAATAAAAGCCTGAGTAGAACTATTGTTATAGCTCATTTGGGTTTGCATGAATTGATTCAATGTATCTTCAAGGTTCCTTTTGTGTGGTGGTTGATATGGAGGATATTGTGGAGGTCCTTGAGGTGGTTGTGGTGGCCCTTGTTGATGAGGATATTGTGGAGGTCCTTGAGGTGGTTGTTGTGGACTTTGTTGCTGATTCATGGGGGTTGGTTGTGTGTTTCTCCAACTGAAATTTGGGTGGTTCCGCCACCCTGGATTGTATGTTTCAGAGTATGGGTTGGAGTAAGGCTTGTTGAAATTGGAAATGGCATTTGTTTGTTCCAACAAAACTTCTTTGAATGCCGGAATGGTCGGACATTCCCCAGTAGGATGCCCTGTTAGTGCACAAATCCCACACACTTGTTCTGTGGGAGGGACAACATCAACTTGATGGACCTTTTTCATCTCTAAAGCTTCAAGCTTTCGAGACAAAGTGGACATTTTTGCTCTAAGATCATCATCTTCTCTCAAGACATACTTACCCCCTTGGAAAGTAGGTGGTTTGGCTTCTGCAGTGGTAGGAGAGGCTGAGTCCCACATTTGAGAACTGTCAGATATGGTATCAAAAAAATTGAATGCCTCCTCCGGACTTTTTCCCATGAACTCTCCTTGAGCCATCATTTCGACAAACTGTCGTAACCTAGTGGGCAAGGAATCATAGAAAAAACCTGCCAAAGTCCAATTTTCAAAAGCATGGTGTGGACAAGATTGGAGAAGATCTTTGAATCTCTCCCAGCTTTGATAAAAAGTTTCCCCTTCTTTGACCGAAAAATTCATGATTTGTCTTTTGAGTGTATTAGTGCGGTGCAGAGGAAAGAATTTTCTGAAAAATTCATTCTGTAGAGCCTGCCAATTAGGGATTGAAAGAGATTTTAAAGAATGTAACCATTGTTTGGCTTTATCCCTCAAAGAGAAAGAAAACAATTTCATTTTTGTCAATTCAGAATTGTCTTGAAATGTTCCACACACTTCTTCGAAGTCTTTGATATGCAGATACGGATTTTCTGTATCCAATCCATGAAACACGGGCAATAAATGCACTGTCCCCGGCTTTACAGTAAAGAGGGGAACATTTTCAGGAAAAATAAAACAAGAGGGGACACTATTCCTTGTGGGATGTAAGTAATCCCGCAATGTTCGAATGTTGGGTACTTCCCCCTCTCTCACATGATCTTCACCCTGCCTATCAATATTTGCCATATTGAAGTTACAAGAGTCGGCTTCTGATTTGGGTGAAGGTGGTTCAAGTTGATTTACAGACCCAGAAGATTCAGCAGGCAAATTTTGAAAGAGGCGATTGGTGTCAGTCATAAAACAAAATTATTCACAATAAGGCAAAAATATAAACAAAAAGAGAGGTTTTTTTTTTCTTTTTTTTTTTTTCACCTTTTTCTAAAAAGAGCACCTTTTATGATTCCCCGGCAACGGCGCCAAAAACTTGACTTGATCCGAAATGTGTACACCCAAGTGCAGGCGGTCAAGTTGTAGTAATAATCTGGTTTGAGTCCAGAGTCGAATCCTCAGGGAACTATGGTTGGTGTTCTTTGAAGTAAATAGTGAGAAAGACTTGTAACTGGAAATATTATGATTTTGAAGTTGTGGGAAGTTTTGGATAGAATGTAAAATTCTTTCCAATGGGTATTTTTCTAGACAAAATATAAGATGATTAAATGTAACAAACACTCTTTAGTTCGGGAATCAGAATATGTAGTTGATTATCCGGTGCATTATGTTTATGCTTTATAACTCAATTAACTCCCGTGTCAACGGCAAATTAATCGGAAGATAGGAATGAAGTGCAATAATGGTGGACATTGAAAGTTTGTCATGAAGAGTTAGTTAGGGTACTTGCCTTGAATCAATGGATCTTTCCATGTAGGAGTCATCCATTTATCATAGAAAGATCCGTTGATTATACAAAGTACCTTTACTTTGCTAGGTGCATTCAATCACCCAAAAATCAAGTGGAGTATAGAACATTTAAGCATAAAGGTGATACACAAACATAATGTCCGGATTAATCTTTTACATATCTATCATCCCTTCCCAAAGAGTGAATGAGGACTACTCACCCTTCATAGCTATGGTAAAGCTAGAATGATGAATGGTACTCATCCCCAAAAGGTGTTACAAAGTAAAATGCTCAAGCATTAGAAGTGAAATGCTTTAAAGTAAAATAGCTAAACAAGGAGCCGATCTTCGACAAAGAATGAGTGAATCACGTTCCACCCTTCACGGCTTTGGTAAAGCTCTAGAAAAGTGGAAGAGTTTCACTCCTCTAAGGGGAAGAAGGAAGCTCCAACAATGGAAGTAAAAGAAAACAATACTTAAATTAAAAGAAAGCAATAAATACTTGGTGTTTAATCCACAACCAAGAGATGATAATACATAAAAGAAAACAATAACTTCTTGGTGTTTAATTCACAACCAAGATCTAATAAAAAGAAAACAACAACTTCTTGGTGTTTAATTCACAACCAAGATCTAATAAAAAGAAAACAACAACTTCTTGGTGTTTAATTCACAACCAAGATCTAATAAAAAGAAAACAACAACTTCTTGGTGTTTAATTCACAACCAAGATCTAATAAAAAGAAAACAACAACTTCTTGGTGTTTAATTCACAACCAAGATCTAATAAAAAGAAAACAATAACTCAAGACAGTAAATAAAGCAATAATACTTGGAAGATGATTCAAGAAAAAGATTCAAGACCTTTGGAGTGTTTTCCACTAGGAAGAAATGTTCTTTACAAGAAAAATGAAACAAGAGAAGGATGCCCATTACAAGCCCCCAAGGGGGGTATTTATAGGCATCCAAATTACAAATATCCTAAAAGATATTTATCCTAAAAGATATTTAATTACAAATATCCTAAAAGATATTTATCCTAAAAGATATTTAATTACAAATATCCTAAAAGATATTTATCCTAAAAGATATTTAATTACAAATATCCTAAAAGATATTTATCCTAAAAGATATTTAATTACAAATATCCTAAAAGATATTTATCCTAAAAGATATTTAATTACAAATATCAAGAAGATCTTGATTTACACTTTGATCTCCCTTTGTTTTGAGCTTTAATAATTTACACCCTATGCTTTGATAAGTTGCTCTCCATGCTTTGATAATTGGCTCCCGTCGTTTTGACGCATAAAAAACCTGAAAAGAACAACATTCAATGCGTTATCCTTAATTCACACATTAACCCTAATTAGATTTATTTTGACTAGTTTAACTTTATTTAATTACACAATTGACCTTTTAATTTAATTACATTTTGCATTAATTAGGGTTAATCAGTCGCCGCCGTCTATCGGCATAGCTCTTCTGCCGGCTCTGAGCCGTGATAAGACGCTTCCGTATCAAGCTCACCTTCTCTGAGGTGTCTCTAACCAAATCCGGACCCGTAGAAGGTCTCTCTCCAACCTCCGTCCAACAAACCGGAGATCGACATGGCCTCCCATATAGTGCCTCATAGGCTGCCATCTGTATGCTCGCTTGATAACTATTGTTATAGGCGAACTCCACCAAGGGTAAATGATCTTCCCAGCTACCTTTGAGATCTAGGACACATGCCCGTAGCATGTCCTCTAATGTCTGAATGGTCCTTTCAGACTGACCGTCCATCTGGGGATGAAAAGCAGTGCTCATCATCAACTGTGTCCCCATGGCTCGTTGGAAACTCTCCCAAAAATGAGCTGTAAACCTGGGATCCCGATCCGATACTATAGATACGGGTACCCCATGCAACCGAAAAATCTCCCGTATATATAACCTGTAGAATTCCTCCAGTGTGAAGGTCATCCGCACAGCCAAAAAGTGTGCCGACTTCGTAAGCCGATCCACTATCACCCACACCGCGTCATGTCCCCGCGATGTCCGTGGCAAGTGGGTCACAAAATCCATCGTGACATGTTCCCACTTCCACTCAGCTACCTCCAATGGCTGGAGTAACCCTGCTGGTCTCTGGTGTTCAGCCTTCACTTGCTGACACGTGAGACATCTACTAACAAAATCGCCAACCTGCTGCTTCATCCCATTCCAATGATACTGGCGACGAAGATCATGATACATCTTCGTACCCCCTGGATGAACCGCAAAACGGGAGCAATGAAACTCCTTAAGGATCTCCTCTCTCAGATCCGCCAACTGAGGAACCACAACCCTTCCTCGATACCGAAAACTACCATCCGCGTGAATGGCCCAGCCCTCGTCACCTGTACCCGACTGTACTCGGTCCCTGATGGACAACATCTCCGTGTCCTGCCCCTGGGACTCTATCACTCTGCTCAGTAAAGAAGGCGTAGCCACCAAACTCCCCAAAGTACCCTGAGCCTGACCCATGTAGCGTAGCCCGAACTGTTCCACAATCTCGAGCATCTGCCACTCTCGGGAAGCCACACTAGCCAATACTCCTCGTGACTTCCGGCTAAGTGCATCAGCCACCACATTTGCCTTACCAGGGTGGTAATGCAAAGTGAAGTCATAGTCTTCCAGATACTCCATCCACCTGCGTTGCCTCATGTTGAGGTCCCGCTGTGTAAAGATGTACTTCAGACTTTTGTGGTCCGAAAACACCTCGAACTACTCACCGTACAGATAGTGGCGGCAAGCCTTCAAGGCAAAGACAATGGCCGCCAACTCCATGTCATGTGTGGGGTAATTCTGCTCGTGGTTCTTTAACTGCCGAGAACCATAAGCCAATACCCTCCCGGACTGCATCAAGACACATCCCAGTCCGTCTTTCGAGGCATCACAATACACTGTGTACCTCTGTCCCCTTTCCGGGACTATCAAGATAGGGGCTGAAGTAAGCCTCCTCTTTAACTCCTGGAATGCCTTCTCGCAAGAATCATTCCACTCGAACTTGACCTCTTTTCGAGTCAACCTGGTCATAGGTGCAGCTAGTCGGGAGAAGTCCTCAATAAACCTCCGGTAATACCCTGCCAATTCCAAGAAACTGCGTATCTCGAAGACTGACTTCGGCCTCTCCCAATTCATGACTGCCTCAACCTTCTCCGGGTCTACGGATACACCCGAAGCCGACACCACATGTCCCAAAAATTTCACCTCAGTCAGCCAAAATTCACACTTGCCGAACTTGGCGTACAACTCATGGTCTCTCAAGGTCTGCAGAACAACCCTCAAGTGACTCTCATGCTCCTCCTCAGACTTGGAGTAGATCAAAATGTCATCAACAAAAACCACGATAATCTACACACAACTGAAGGGTCTTATCCTTCTTCTTGGCAAACAATATCGGAACGCCCCATGGTGAGGTACTCGGTCGAATAAAGCCCTTGTCCAACAATTCTTGCAATTGGACCTTGAGTTCATGTAATTCAGCTGGCGCCATCCTATGTGGAGTCATAGAAATGGGCGATGTACCCGGATGCAACTCGATAGTGAAGTCAACATCCCTATGTGGAGGTAATCCCGGTAGTTCGTCCGGAAAAACGTCCTCATACTCACAAACCACCCAAGGTAGGCCCAACTCCTGTCTCGCCTCGTCCTCCAGGGTAAGGTTTGCTAGCCAACCCATCAACTGCCCGTGCCATCTAGAGTCATACACGGTTTGGGGTAAAGCATCGTGCTTATCCCCCTGGAACATGAAACAAACACCTTCTGGGGTATAGGCAGTGACCCTCTTCCGATCACAATCAATGACGACTCGGTGTGCCGTCAACCAGTCCATCCCAAGGATGACGTCAAACTCCGACATGTCCATGACCCTCAGGTCCATGGTGAGTAGAATTCTCGAGATCTCTAGCTCACAACCCCGACATATCTGATCAACCCTCACCCTAGCACCTAGGGGAGAACTCACATGTAACGGCTCTTCCAATGTTTCAACCTCTAAGCCCCAAATCTTTCACACATGATGCAGCAATAAAAGAATGAGATGCACCAGAATCAAATAGTACTCTAGCCCATAAGCGAGAGAGCAAAAATGTACCCTGTATCACCGACTGGTCTGTCGGCTCAGTTTGAGGTATCATGGCGTAGACATGCCCCTGGGTCCCCGAAGTTCCGGCTTCTGAGCCCTGCCCTCGGCCCCGACCCATACCCTGGCCCATCTGGCCTACTTGCGGAGTTCCCGCTCGTGAAGTGGTAGTAGCATGTGCGGCACCTTGGAACGGATACTGGCTTCCCTGGCCCATAGTGGGGTGGGGAGGAGTACAGTGAGACTGTGAATATCCCCCTGATGACTGGGACTGAGACACCCCCTGGCCTTGGGATCCCTGCCTCTGAGGACAATCCCGCTTCATATGCCCTGGTTGGTGGCAATGATAGCAAGTCTGTTGGCCTGCCTGAAAAGGAGGCCTCTGATTTCTCCCGCCTCGAAAGGACTGACCTTGGCCTTAACCTTGATAGGCGCGGCCCTGCCCTTGATGCCCCTACGGAGCAGAAGTTTTCTGCCTCTTCCCCACACTAGAAGAAGAGGATTGACCCTCCTTCTTCTTGTCTTTACCACCCGCTTCCCGGATGTTCCTTGCATCATCAACTTCTCTCTCAATGGTCATAGCTGTTGTGACCATTGTGTCCAAGTGTTGCAGAAGGAGACCCATAATTTTTCCCCGAATGGATAACTTCAAGCCATCCTCAAACTTACGTACTTTGGCCATGTCTGTGGCCACATAATCGTCGGTGAAACGGGCTAATTCAGTGAACTTAGCCACGTATTCCATTACCGTCATCGTTCCCTCTCTCAAGTCTAAGAACTCACGGGCCTTTGCATGTCGAGCAATCGCCGGGAAGTACTTACCCATGAAGAGTTCCTTGAATTCTGCCCATGTCATTATCCCCAAGTTCCTTGAGGTCTTTACCCAATCCCACCACACTTGGGATTCTCCCTCTAGCTGAAAAGTAGCTAGGCTTATCTTCGTAGCATCGGAGGTGATCTCCATTGCCCCTAAGACCTTGTCTACTTGCCGGAACCAATGATCAGCTACCATCGGGTCCGCCCCTCCCATGAAGATCGGAGGCTGATGTGCCTTGAACTTCTGGAGATGACTTGAGCCTCCTTGGCCCCCACTTGCACTAGCCTGTGCAATGGTAGCTGATGTAGCACTAGCTTGTGCAATAATAGCAGCCGCAGTACCAATAGCCTCCAGGAAGGCTTGTTGGTCAAAGGCCGGTGGTGGTTGGTTGTTATTCCGTCCACCCCGACGTCCCCTTCCTCTAGTTGCCATCTACACACACATCAGATAGCAATAGACTAACAATTTAGTACCCCAAAGTTAGGGATCAAACACAAATGTTGAGAATTCTCTTGTCCCCCTAGTAGAACCTGTGTCACATACTAGTAGAACATGTGTCACATACTAGTAGACGTTTAACCCTTGAACTATCCCGTTCATTCTTTTTCCGAACTCCCAAGGTTATGTTTTCTAACCCTAGTGTTCCTGTTTTCCATATACATTTCTATCATGCATATAAATCACATAACACATAGCATGTAGCAAATATAGCACATAACATGAAATGCACATGGTCTAAAACCCATGCCCATCAAGCCCTAGGTAAATCGTATAACTAGGCTCTGATACCAAGCTGTGACGCCCCAAAATTCGGGGGTCCGTTGATTACCCATCAACCTGCGGAATACCCGTGGATACCGAATAACTCGATATCGCGCCGTTATACCCCATTTATCGGGGTCCATAATTGAAAAAAAATCGGGCAGAGTCTCCTTTGTACGGGGAGCTCTACCCAAAACTCAACCTGTGCAATATATATATTCAAATGACCCATCCGAGGCCCAATATAAAGCAATGACCGCACCGGGTCCATTTATAAGTAAACATTGGCCACACCGAGTCCAACTATCCATACTTATATCAAAACATGCAAGGTTATTTTAACAATAGTCCATATAAGTTCTATTAAAATTATTTGCAAAAGATTACATGCCCAAAACAAAATTTTCACAAGTGTTTTACATTAAAACAAAATAAAGCCACATTCGGCTTTCTTCAAACATGAGGGTCCAAATTGGAGCCATCCGCCGATGTATTTCCCCCACCTGAAATGTTTTCCCGTATAGGGTGAGCAACGCCCAGTAGAGTAATTTCCTACAGAGGCTACTCCCCACCTACGTGCACATGCAATGTTCACATTCAACATTTCGTATTCACATCAACATTCCAAGTAAGAATATGCAACTCTATATTGGAATCTACCATGCCATGCTATGAAATGAGATGGGACTCCCTCATGCACCTTTAACCCGAGTCATCACCGACTTCCCCAACACAATGCCATGCCAATGTGTAGTAACCCCATCAACTGATGGAAAATACATCCAATGACCGTTTGAATTGAAATCATGTGTTTACAAAATCAAGTCATTGTTGGATGTCACCCATTGAATGAGTGTTTATGTACATCAAAATCTTGTGTCTTGTTGGGCAACGGATTTTGGATTTTATACCGCCGGTTCCGTACACCATACTACACTTTTCCGGAATTTCACCACAGGGGAGTGTATAACCAAGTCGCCGGGTCTTGCACCCGAGGGGGGGATCTACCCTTTCTTGCTATACCCGACACAAGTTTTTCTTTCTTTCATGCAACCATGTGACTCAGTCGAATTTTCAACCCAACTTTCCCGAGCCCACCCATCAATCACCAAGAATAGTGTTTGATTAACCATGCATACACACACCCACACTCATGACTCATGCCCATGAATGTGATGTCAATTCCATGTCCATATTGCAATGCATGACAAATGAACAATTTCTACATATCAATGTATACCATGGCAATTTATATCATATGTATATAATCACCATAATCCGTTACAAGGTCAATATATTCAAGAGAATATATCAACACTTCATCAACATGTTATCACATAATACATGCTAATATCACATTTCATTCACAAGGCACATAAAAAAAACACAAGGCACATAGCCACATGATCCCAATCTCCAAGGGATTACATAAACACTTCCATATATCAAATCAAGCCAAGACTTAATATAGACCATTTCAAATAATAAAATAAAAATCAGAATATATGATTTTTACATTTCCAATTATCGAAACATCCTAGAAATCACAAACTAGCAATTTCTAACTACCAATTCACACTAGAATTGATCCTACCCATTTCCATAACACCAACCATAATGGAAAAATATTATAAATGTCCAAAACAGCCCACATAAACCCTATGGACACCTTAGGTTAGAAATAGACCCGAGTAGGAGGAAACCCTACCTCTTGAAGCGTAAAGAAGTCGTATGAAGCCTCAAGAACAAAATTCAAGCCCAAAGTTTTGATTTTCCCAAAATTCACCCTTTGGATCTTCGGTGAAATCCTTCGTTTCTGGTACGTAAGCGTAACCCTCGTCGCGTAGGTGAACTTTAACTCTTGGTCCGACGAAATCCGACCGACGGAACTTCTGGAATCGGAGCGGGAAGCTTGAAGAAATTTTTTTTTTCTCTTTGATCTTGGCTGGCTGCTTACAGCTAAGGAGGAGATATTTCTTCTCCAAAAAGCTGATTTTAAGAGGATATTTATAGGCGTAAATGAGCAGTCCACATCGAACCGTATATTTTCGACTTTCGGGTCCGTTTTTCGTCCCGAAATGATTCATTATATCTCGGATTAAGTCCAAATAAATTTTATTGGAACTTTAACTTAATTTTAAGGAAATTTTAAAAAATACATTTTTTTTGGGGACCTTTAAAATGTCATTCGTCACGCAGTCGCCTCGAACGACGTGCAAAAAATCCGACTATCTCGAAATTTGACGAAATTTGACAGGGTGACTAGATTTCGCGATACGAATCCAACGGCGAACTCCGTTTCCTCATCCGAGGTCTAGAGCATGAGTATTTCAAATAAGCATTTGGATGGCAATTGACCATTTTGCCCTTATTCACAAAAGTTCAAATTTACTCGGGTTTTACAGTGTCACTCTCCCTTGGAATGATGTCAAAAGAAAGGGCAACGAAATGGTGGATGAATGAAATGAACAAAATGCGTGTGTGTGTGAACAAAAATGCTTCCCAAGCGCGAGAAGACTTTTGTGTGTCATGTTTTACTTGGAATCGTATTCCAAGGTCGTCTCCTCAGGGAAGGAGATGAATCGTATTGAAGGTGATTTTGTGCAAAAAGGAAAAGTGTAAAATCTTTTGTTGGTTGAAGTTTGGATTGTGATTGTGTTGTGATGAAAATGAAATGGGAAACAAGTGTTGGCTAATCCGAATGGTTCACTCCAATGGGAATGCCAAGTCAACTCGAAACCTTCCTCCAATGGTGCATAGATGAACGATTGATTTGTGGGAAGTGGGGGACGAGATGGAAGTGAGGATCCAAGCATAACTCGTAACCAGGCCTATGGGATATCAAAGACTCACAACCATGTCCGCACTCTACCCAATCAAACCGAACCATCGTACACTGAGGGGAGGAAAGAAGATGAGTTGAAATGCCATACCCAAGAGGAGGTCTCCCTTGGATTAGCCAGCTTAAAGACTTAGCTACTCATGCTTAAGTTAAAGACAACAATGTAATGAGAAGACATTCTAAGGAAATGAAGATTCTAGCTAAGTAAATGCAAGAAAACATAAACTAAAATAAAGTGCATTGAATACCCATCTCTAACTAAGAAATTGAAGAACTTGAATGCATTAATCGTGAAATCTTTAATGGAAGACTAAACTTGAAAACAACTTGCAATAAATGGCATTAAAGACTTCAAACAAAGCTTAGAAGATTCTTTCTTCAAATTACAAGACAATGTATGGGAGAAAATGTAAAAATCTCAACTTCTCTCTCTACACTATTCATCTTCTTCCTAGAATCTCTCTCTCTCTATAATCCCATGTATATTCCATAATGTTGTATCTCTGGCCCAAAAAATGTCCATGGAGTGATGCTATAGCTATGTGATGTGATCTCCCTCCATAGGGCTGAAAAGGGATAGGCTGGACAGGGTTGGTGCAGGCCTTGTCTCCACACCCAGCACCTTATCTCTCCTCTCTCCTCCTTAATGATCAAGCACCCCAAAAGTCCAAAAAGAGGTGCAAGAGGGATGTCCATGGTGTTGGGAGTGGCAGGGGCAGGGGCAGGTAGGAGAATGTCTGGTGGGACCCCGAAGATTACAGAGCTTGAGATTCAGATTTTGGCGCAATTCAGTAAAACCTACCGGTAGATCGCAGAAAACCTACCGGTAGGTTTGCAGTAGGTGCAGGATAGTAGCCAAAATCTACCGGTATTTCTGCGGTAGATGCAGGACAGTAGCCAAAACCTACCGGTAGGGTCTACTAGTAGGTTTTTCCTGGTTTTGCTGATTTCCTGGTTTTTTCACCTTCTGAGCAAGCGTCAAGCCATCCCCTCATCATCATTCATATCAAACACTATGTGGAGGCTATAACCAGCATCATTTATCACCTTTTATCTATAACCATACCGAAATTCCATAAATAGCACAAACAATGCATATCTACTCATATTAACCTCAAAAGCCAGAACAAAAGGGATGTAAAAGTGTAACAACCCAAAACACACCCTGGACGGCATTACTATCTAAGACCATTCACAACATGAGAGCGACTAAATAAATTTCATCAATAAGGAAAATTTTTCATTCATCATCCATAGAATTTACAATATCATCCCAAAAGAATAAGTCAATTCATGACAATTACATCCCAAAAGCATTAAACATAACTTAGCAGCGGAATAATAAAAGATTATATTTTACATGATTCCAAAATAACCCTTCAATCTAATACAACGAAGGACCGTCGAGATATCCCCCTCCGGATCTCCCTCCTCGTCTTCTAACTAATCCTCTTTTACAGCATCACCTGAAAAATGTGTTGGTTTGTAGGGGGGTGAGCACTAAGCTCTGTAGGAAAATCCTCCCAAACTCAAACAAGGTTTAGAAAACATGTAAAACAAGTCGGTCTCATTTCACAAATATCATATATAACTTTTGAAGTAAAACAAGGACATTTAATAGATCTCAAGTTTAAGGAACAACAGTAATTGACTGAATAAGTGGAACCACTATACAGTTAACAAACTATATCCAAATATAATCCAATCCACCATACACTGTTTCCACAAGTTCTTGCGGAATCCCATACTTCCCAAGACTCTTGTAGAAACCGTCTATGGTAAAATGAACAATAACCAATATACAATAGATAATCCATTCTACCATAAACCGTTTCCAAAAAGTTCTCACGGAATCTCATACTTCCTGAAACTCTTGTCGAAACCATTTCTGGTACAATGCACGATAACCCACACTGTATGTCCGACACAACCCACGTTACTAATCCGCGATCATTAGTGATAGGAAAAGTTCATACCCCCACGGCGTACAAAGACGTCTACCCACTCCATGTGGTAGGAAAAGTTCATACCCGCGTGTCATACAAAGACGTCTATCCACTACATGATGCCCGATCAATAGTAATCCATGTTCGTATCGTACAACCACGCAAAAGATAAAATACCAACAAATATCTCACATAACCAACAATTACACAAGTCCCCAATTCACCCTCATAGCCTTATTTCTCAAGCATCCTTACAAGGAACCTCCTGAGAAAGAATGAGCATCCTTACAAGGAACCTCTCACTCTTGTTCCTCCAAACAACCAACAAGAAATACGATATCCACAATTTCCTCAATTAACAAATAACTCCACAAATCCCCAATTTCACATGTAACATTCCAATATAACAATTTAAGCAAAAGTACATGAGATCATCAAAAATATCATTTTATTGTTCGACACAAACCACTAAAGTTTTGAAATCAAAACATATGAGTAATCAACCTTTGGAATCATTACCAATGAGTATTAAGCTTGGAGTATAAAGAATAAAGGCGCACCAAGCTTGAAAATCATGGACAAAGGAGGAATTAAGATTTAACAGAACAATCATGTATGACAATAAATAACAAAGGACTATCAAGGTGTGAAATCAAGAACAAATGATTATGAAGCTTAGAAATCAAGACCAAAAGAACACCCAAGTCTTGGAACCAAGGATAAAGAATATCAAGTATTGAATATCAAGCTTAGAAGTCAAAACAAAGGAACAATCATGTATTGAAATCAATAACAAAGGAGAAGTCAAGAGAGAAACACATCTCCCTTGAAAACTAGGGTTTGGTAAGAATCAAGGAGATTCAAGGGTTACCCAACAATCACATTATTTTCCACATGGCATAAATTGCAAGAAGGGCAAGAATTAAGGATTTGATAACATACATATAACATTTAGAGTTAAGAGATACATATAAATAAACCTAGCCTCAATGTAAAAGAATGGAAGAAAACCCCTACCTCAACCAAGTATCTCTAGCAACCCAAGCTTCAAAGACTCCCTTTTCCCCTTTTTCTTGCTCCCTTGCTACTTTCTCTTTTGGTTCTAAGAGGTTTGAGTGAGGGTGAAGTGAAATTATAGAAGAAGGAATGGATGGAGAAGTGAAATCTTGAAAACTAGGGCTTTGATCTTGTAAATCTCTCCCAATTTTTGTGTTTTTCTCTCCCTCTTTTTCTCTCTAAGGGTGCCTAGGGTTTGGATGGGTGAAATGAGGCTAAAAAATTTGACATTAAGTATTTATAGTGGAGCTAGGACCGACTGTTCGCGAGTTGAAAATTTCGGATTTTTACAGCGACTACCGGTAGCTGATTTTGACTACCGGTAGCTCGGGTACACTGGACACTCGACTACCTGTTGACTACCGGTAGCTCGGGTACACTGGACCATTGACTACCGGTAGTCACTGCCCAGATTTTATGCTTCAACTTCAAGTGCAGTTTTGACCCATTTAGAGGTCGAATTGGAAAATTTTCATGAGAGACACTTTTGTAGCCCTAGATGTATAATATCTACTGTAAAAATTTCAGATAAATTGAATATAAGAATAAAAAGTTATGACCAAAATACTAGAAGGTGTCCCAACTCCTTTTTACCCAAATTTTCTCTAAGTGTGTTTTCACTCCGGAATACTTCCTAACTTCCAATACACCTCATATTACCTCTCCCAAAGTTTTTCGACCTTCCGGATTCAATGGAGAACTTATTTTGACCTAAAAGTATTTAGAAACTTCCATAATCCCCCTTCTCAAGTTTACACACCTTCGAAACTCAAACTTCCCCAATCCATTTGTATCTCTAGTTTTTGCTTTTATTCATGCCGTCACTACACATATCCACATTTTTACAAAAATTATTTACTATATATCTATATACCTATATAAAATAAAATGCGGGGTGTTACAAAAAGCACTTTAAATATGCAATGTTTTGTGCTAATCAAAAAGTCTACGGTGTATCAAGAACTCACAACCGTGTTCACACTCAACCTAGTCAAACCAAATCAACGTACACTACAAGGAGGAATGAAAAAGAGTTGATTTAGCATACCCAAGAGGAGTTCTCCCTTGGATTAGCCAACTTAAGGCTTAGCTACTCATATTTAATGCAAGAACATTAATGAAGTAAAGAAACATTATAAAGAAATGAAGATTGGAACTTAAGTTAATGCATGAAAAGTTAACTAAGAAGACATGCATTGAATACCCATTTTAAAAGCTTGAAAAGAGGGAAAATCCATACAACAATGGTGAAATCTAACAAGTGTAACTAAACTTGAAATGTACTTGATATAAATGGCATTGAGGACATTAGATGAAGCTTACACAAGTCTTACAGGAAACTACAAGTGAAATGGATGGAAGAAAATGTAAAAACATAAATTTCTCTCTCTAGAACTTCATCTTTTTCCTTGAGCTTCTCTCTCTACAATGCAATACAAACTGAATAATCTCCAATGAATGATGCATTTTCGTCCATGGAGCTCCTCTAGGTGTGAGACAGATCTCCCATCCATAGGAGGCTGATTGGATGGCATTTAGTAGGCTAGCACAGGCTACCCAGCAACTCCCCTGGTCTTCCTCTTCTCTCTCCTCCTCATAAATGCCTAAGCCCTCAAAGTCCAAGGCTAGAGTTGAGGAGACATGTCTGTGTGTAGGAGGTGTCAGGGAGCAAGTGGGAGAATCAATGGTGGGGTCCACAAAGTGGCAGAGCTTGAGTTGCAGAATCTAGCGTTTTCAGCAAAACCTGCCGGTAGGTTTTACTCTAGTAGCAAAAACCTACCGGTATTTTTCCGGTAGAAACCACTCTAATAGCCAAAAACTATCGGTAGGTTTTAACATGTTTTGTTTAATTCTTGGTTCTTTGACCTTCCCAGCTCTCGTCAAGCCTCCCCTTCATCTCCATTGACTTTAAGCACTATGATAGGGACTCAACATGCACCTTTTAAGCTCTTTTATCTGCAAACACACCGAAACCTCATTAAAAGCTCAAAACATTGCAGTTCCTCACATTTTCACCACAAAAGCAAGCATAAGAGGGGTGAAAATGTACATAAGATATGCAATATTTTGTGCTAATCAAGTGACTCCTTTCGGTAAGGAATTTTTTTTAAAATTATATGTATTTCATTGTTTTAAAGTATAAGAAAAAGGGTTAAGATTCGGTTTTGGTTTTGTTTTATGAATTTTAATATTTGGTATGTTATTAGTATAAGTTTTCATGTGAATATATGTTTATGATTGATGGTAGGTGTTTAGGAGTTATGGGGTTGAAAGAAGAAGCTAGGGTAAGAAGTAAAAATGAGAAAAGGGTTCGGTCAGACTTCTACCAGTAGAAAGTAGTGTTCTGAACAACATTTGTGAGGTGTCCTACCGGTATAAACATGAAATTCTCACCTTTTTGTTGTAACATCTGTAATTTGCTGTCCACTTAACTTCAAACCTTCTTTAAACACTTTAATAGGTTCAAATCAATTTTAGTTAATTTTACTTATCTAAAAATACCTAACTAAACCTAAAGGTTGGATACATTATAGTATATGAAAGGGGATATTGGGAAGGCATTAGGTTAAGCTCGATGCGGAAACGATGACGTCAACATTAGATTCACCTAAGACTACATAAAGGAACTGAGTTCAGATTTGAAATTGAACACAAGGTGAGTGTATTGATTCATATTGATTGAAAATGTGTATGAATAATTATTTGCAATACTTATGTGACTATAACTGAATTGTGGCTAGGTGAATTTAGTGTTGTGAATCGATGATTGGTTATGAGTTTGAAGTTATGGATTGATGGATTATGTGATTTTGTGTGATCATAATTGCTGAGACTATTGGACATAAATAGTAGCGATATAATAGCTGAGACTACTGGGTGTAGACTGCTTGCCCTTCAAATTTCATGAAAGCTCCCAAGCGTAAGAGAAAAGTATCGTGTAGTAACTTGAACAAAAGTCCTAGGTTGTCTCCTCAGGGAAAGGAATTGGAATCCAAAGTGATGAAAAATAAAAAGAAAAAGTTATGTGAGTTCAAGAATTTTGAGAGTTAACTACTAATGAAATTGAAATTCAATAAATGGAAAAACTGGACAATCTTTAGAATTCGTCCCACCTATGAATAAGAGTTTCTATCTTAAATATATAACTCATCTGCTTTCGTATTTAAACTACTGTAGACGGATGATTTTTAACTAAAAACTTGGAAAAAACTAATGGAGCAATTAAAAGATGGTTTATGATGGCAGAGTTGGTACTCTAAATGTTGCAGGAAACACCACAATTATTTGTATCAAGACTAATTGCATTCAAATAACATGGATGTATGCAACCAATTAGGTTTTCGAAAGCATAACCTGTTCAATCAATCACATAAATGTTAAAACCCTAGTTTAAGGCATACGCCCTACTTCATAGGTTTGGGGCTCATTCCTCATATCATCCAGAAGAAGAATACTCACTCATTATAATAAAAATAGCATAAAGCTTTAAAGAAGACATAATTGAATTCAGAAAAGTAAAGACAAAATTGAAATTGATTTCTTGTATTGAAAAGTTGAATGTAAATAACAAAGCTTTGAAAGTAAAGACAATTGAAATTGAATGTTGCTTCAACAAATAAATAAAAATAACTGAACTTTAAATAAATTCTATAATGCAAACCCTAAAACTATTTGATAAGAAAAGTAAAAGAAAAACTCCTAAAAGACGTCTTTCCACGATTCCTCAAAGGGTCTCTATTTATAATGGTTGGAAGGAAAATCTTCAACTATTTGAAAGACATCAATCCCAAAATTATCTATCTTCTATTGGTTAAGAATCCCCAAAAGATTTGGCAAAATCTGATCTTTAATGAAGCATCCTGGGAGTATCTACCTCGACCTACCGATAGCAAGGTAGACATGCCGGTAGTTCTCTGCATGTCAGGAACTTCTGAAACTTCTGTAGTTTCTTCTACCAATAGTTAATCTGGTAGGTCTCTTCTGATAAAAGTACTAGGGCTTCAGCTACAGGTAGAACGTGATACAACTATTGGTAGAACTTCTTTGATGAAAACTTGTAAATTTTTGTGAGCTCAACTACCGGTAGAATTAACTTCCTATCGGTAGGACCTTGTCTTTCTGTCTTCCTACTAGTAGTTCTTCTCTTTTCTTCAATTGATTTTTCAAGGCCCCCAGCTTCATCTAATCCCAAGAAAACTCATAGCCACCTTTTTCTTTGCCCTTATATCCATGCTAAAACTCCATGTTTATACCTAAAATACATGCAACACCAAAATCAAGTCTTAAACAACAAAATGCATTAAGTGAAACAAGTTAGTTAGTTAGCAAGCCTAAATTGGATGTGTTAGTTAGAAATTCTAAATTGGGTGTGAAAGGCTATGAAATAATGCAATATTGAGTGCTCATCAGAGGCGGTAGCGATGAGATTCCTGAGACTGCTAGGTATAAGCAGTAGCGATGTGACTTCCGAGACTCCCGAGCGAAAATAGGTAGCATTAATTATTGTTGGATAGTCAGATATTGATATTAAATCCTATTGTGTGAATATTCTTAATACTATGTTGCATCTATGTGTTTTCTTCCTATGTCTCGAATATACTCACTGAACGTGTGGTTAGCTCATCCCCAAATTACTTGTTTTCAGGTATCTAGAATGTAGGAGGTGGTCCATTGGGTAGTCTAGCTTGACGTAGGGATGATGATGTAAGGATATTAACGTCAGATTGTACATTATGTTTTGTGTCATAATTGTACATAGTTTTGTTAAAGTTGTTTCAAGGGTATGGTGCTCGAGTAGTTATTACACTGTGTTGAGTTGTGCATTTATATTTAAATGATTATTTGAGTGGATGTGTTTGATTATTGATACACAGGTTTAATTACTCTAGTTAGTAATAGGATTAATGGTTAATAGGTTAGAATTACCCACACCCTATCTTTTTTCTGGGATGGGGGTGTGACATCCATACTTTCACCTCAACTACTTCTTAGGAGCCATGACCTTGCTAGAAGTACTCGGGGCCTCTAACTTGGTTGAGATTGTGAGTTTCTCAAGGTCCTCCCTAGACAACCTAAATTGTTTTCCCTTCCTAAAACTCGGGTTAGGTCGAGAAATGGGTGGATGACTAGCTCTCTTTTCCTCGAATATGTGTAGATTAACCTAGACCTTGGGGGTATAAGAAGTGTTGTGCACTCTAGCCTA
The DNA here is from genome assembly GCA_951799425.1 of Ilex aquifolium. Lineage (NCBI taxonomy): Eukaryota > Viridiplantae > Streptophyta > Magnoliopsida > Aquifoliales > Aquifoliaceae > Ilex > Ilex aquifolium. Next base: position 1,019,677 of record OX637407.1, on the reverse strand, counting down.
TGGTCCATTAGATGATGATGAATGACTAAGCTTGGACTCATATGATCTCTCTAAAAGCTTGGAAAGATTGACAACTTGGCTATTCAAAGCTTTAGATTGGTGTGCAAGATGCATGAGCTTTTTGTTTAAGACTTCCCTATTTTTTATGCAATGTGCACTATAGTGACCATGCTCACCACAAGTAAAACACACAAATAATTTAGTTTGGGGTTTCTTCTTAACCAACTTCTTATCAACCTTAACCCTTACTATTATTAGTCTTTTTAGGACTTGTTCTTATGCGTGGGGGTGTAGGGTTGGGATCATCCTTTCCAAACAAGGTCTTGGAAGAAGTAGAGGTGTTGTGTTCATTACACTAGACCTTTTTTTAGACTCAAAAATTCCATTGTGCTCTCTCTCAAGGAAGCTGATGCAGCATGGTTAGCACAAGACTACATGGCAGATCAAGACCGCTAAAAATAGTGTTGATCGGGTGCCAGTCCAGGCTGATTTTGGTGACCAGAAAGCTCTTGATGAGCCAAGAAAGATTGAAAATTCAGTTTGCAAAAATTTCTAACTTGGAATAGATTGAGCATTCAAATAATTTAACCACTGTTTAGTTTTATCCTTTAAAGAAAAAGGAAAAAGTTTCAACTGGGTCATTTCAGAATTATCTTGTAATGCACCACATACTTCCTCAAATTCTTTCATATGTAAATAAGGATTTTCAGATTCAAGACCACGAAATTGTGGTAAAAGTTGTATTGTCCCTACTTTAATGTCAAAATTTGGAGCATTGTGGGAAAAGCGAAACATGATGGGACACTAGTGCATGTAGGATGCAAATATTCTCTCAATGGTCTGGCATTCTAAATCACCTCTTGTTCTCTTTGATTATTATTAGTCATACTTAGCTCAAAAGAATTTAAAGATGCTTGTGATGATGAAGATGAAAGGCTAGACTGATTTACAAACCCTACTAGTGACTTAACAGACATAAACAATAAAAATAAAACAAACAATATATATACATATAATACAGACTAAAAAACTTCCCTATTCTTTTTCAAATCACCATAACTCCCCAGCAACGGTGCCAAAAGCTTGACCTGATTTAAATCATACACCCGAGTACAAGTGGTCAAATTGTAGTATTACTCGGTTAAGTCCGAGATTGATACCACAAGGAGCTATCTGTTGGAATTCAAAAATAGAAAAAGGTAAGATTGTCGTGCACATAGTGTGCTTTACAATAGCTTGTGGTATAAACTTAGAATTGATAGACAAATACTTAAACTACTTTTGATATCAATAATTGAAAAGCTACTCTTTAGGTCAGGGATCCAACATGCATTTTATTGCTTGACTATTAAAACGCCACCTTACATCAATTAACTTTCATTTTACTGGAAAGATAATCGGTAGGTTTGATGTATAAACTAAACCATATCACAGCAACTGATTAGGTTAGCCAGAAGGTCTATGTACCGTACAACAACCAAATAACCCTAGTAAACCCGAAGGTGAACTATTCAAAATGTTTAGTTTAGCTATTCGATTGGCATGTCGATAATTCAATGAAGACGGAGTTCAGGTTTATGCATTGAATCAAAAGCATTAGCTATGGCGAGATTTAACCCGTCTATAACCAATCTCCTAACTGTTACATAAAACCTAACTACGTGCATCATTGTATCATGCATGAAGTACAGAATAACATGAAGATGAACTGGTATATAGCAATAAGTTTAGCTCGGTATTCGTTACCATGAACATTTAGTAATACGACACCAAATGGATATAATAATAACCATCCATCAATTAAGCGAGGTATAAACATTAACGCATAGGTAAAACATTAGCATTTTTTGTAACACCCCAAAACACACCCTGGACGGCATTACATTCTAAAACCATTTACATAATGAGAGCACTAAGATAATCCATCAATAAGAAAAATTTTCCATTCATCATCCATAGAATTTACAATATCATCCCAAAAGAATAAGCCAAGCTATGACAATTACATTCCAAACGAATTATACTTAAACTTAGCAGCGGAATAAACAGAATACTAGACGATACATGATCTCAAAATAAATTCTCTAGTCTAGTGCAAAAGAAGCTGTATCTCTATATGTCCACCTCGGGATCTAGATTTCCCTCGAATGGGGCCTCCCAATACCCCTGCTCGTCAACTCCGAGGTTCTCCTCTAGCACCGTATCTGAAAAATGTAATTTGTAGGGGGTGAGCACTAAGCTCCGTAGCAACATTCCTCCCAAACTCGAACAAGGTTTATAAAAACAAATAAAATGGTCGGTCTCATTTTACAAATAGCATACATAATCTTTGAAGTAAAACAGGGACATTTTAAAATGGATCTCAAGTTTAAGTAGCAACAGTAATTTAAATAAACAGTAAAAGAAACCAAGATCCAATACATATCCATTTTCCAAAATATAAACCATTTTCCCACAAGACCTTGTGGAATCCCATACTCCCACAAGTCCTTGTAGGAAACCATTTTCCACAATAATGCAACAATCCATCAATATGTATATGTATCTCAAACATGATGTAAGGCACACCCCATGAATCGACACATTGAGTAATATCTAACCCACACACACCCACACAAATCTTATCAAAGATATCCATCCTTTAGGAAGGGCGTATGCCACACCAATGGCAGTGACGTATCCAACCCAGGTATTATTATACTAACCCTCTTACACGGCACCCGTGAGCAATAGCGGTTTAGTCTTACCAAAGCACTAACCCCACTACGAGTGGTAGGAGAAATGCCAACCCCCACGGAGCAAGCAACATGTCTACCCACTCTACGATATCTCGTCAAAGGCCACCCATGGTCATCCCACACTCATAAGAGATACAATACCAAACCCAATTTCACAATTTACAAGAATATCTTAAAAATCCCCAATTTAAGCATGTGACATTTTCAATAACCAACAAAGAAAATGCAAGAGATCACAACAATATCATTTTATTACTCAACACAAAACACTATGATGTTGAAATGAAGAATAAAGGAAGAGTTCAAGAGGAAAACCCATCACTCTTGAAAACTAGGGTTTTTCAAACAAAAGAGGGATTTCATGGGTATACAACCCTAACTTTGTGTAAAACATGTAATCTTTGTCAAAAAGCCTAAGAGAGGACGATTACATAGCATATATATACCATTGATAGCCAAAACATACATATATAAATACCCTAACCTCAATGTAAGAGAAAGAGAAGAAATCCCCTACCTTGATGTTCTTGGAAATCTAGGGCTTGGATCTTGAATCACCCTTAAATTCCTTGTTTTTCACCTTTGATCTTGTGTTTTTCTCTTCCCCTCTTTCTCTCTAATGTTTTCTAGGGTTTTAAGGTGTGTAATGAAGGCTAAGTGGATGGCAAGAAGTATTTATAGTGGGGGAAAAACCGGCTGTTCGCGAACTAAAATTGTCTGATTTTTACAGTGACTACCGGTAGCTGATTTTGACTACCGGTAGCTCGGGTACATTGGCCCTCGACTACCTGTTGACTACCGGTAGCTCGGGCACATTGGACCATTGACTACCGGTAGTTACTACCGGTAGTTGATCCCAGATTTGCCTACTTCCTTTATTTTTCATTTCTAATCCATTCCAATCTCTTCCAAAACCATCCCAAACCTCTCCAACATATATATATTTCTACCTCAAACCTATTTAGTACAAGTTCTAGGACATAAAATTTCATATTTTCACATACTAAAACTAAATTTCAAATATTATTTCCTCGAGTTATACTATATCAACATTTTTACAACTATTATTTAGTATATATCTATATACATATATAAACGAAAATGCGGGGTGTTACAATCCACCCCCCTTAAAGAAAGTTTCGTCCTCGAAACTTACCTCAAGTAGTGAACAAAAAGGGATACTTCTCCCGCATTTCTTGCTCCGGTTCCCATGTAGCTTCCTCCACTCCATGGTGTTGCCACCCAACCTTCACTAGTCGGATGACTTTGTTACGGAGTACCTTTTCTTTGGCATCGAGAATCTTCAACGGTTGTTCTTCATAGGTTGCTCCGTCTTGGATTTCAATCTCCTCCAAGTTCACTACTGGAGTTGCATCCGAGTGACACCTTCTCAACATGGACACGTGGAACACATCATGTACTCCGGATAGCTGGGCTAGTAACCGCAACTGATACGCCGCTTTGCCCACCACTTTAATTACCTCGAATGGCCCAGTATATCTTGGTGCTAATTTTCCCTTCTTGCCGAATCTCAATACTCCTTTCTTGGGTGACACTTTGAGGAACACGTAGTCTCCCACTTTGAATTCTAAGGGTCTTCTTCTGTGGTCCGCATAGCTTTTCTGTCTACTTTGCGCCGTGCGTAGCCTCTCCCGGATGAGTTGAATCTTCTCCGTAGTTTCCCCATTGTAGTCCTTACTCCGTTAGTTCGTTGCGCACTCTGATATAAATTACAATCCACCAAAGGTTACAGTTGAAACCTAACCAGACTTGTCCTCCCATCTTAGCTTCCAAATCCATATACATTTTTCCAACGAAATAATTTAAGAAAAATTAACATAATATCATCGAAAATACCATTTTATTGGTCAATACCAATCTTTAGAATTTTGAATTAAGGAACAAATAAATAATCAAGCTTGGGAATTAAGAACAAAGTAACAATCGAGTCTTGGAGTCAATAACAGATGCATATCAAGCTTTGTAACCAAGAACTAAAGAGTATCGAGTTTTGAACTCAAGGACAAGGAGAAATCAAGTATTGAAATCAAGAGCAGTTGAATGTCAAGTCTTGAAATCAAGAACCAATGAATATCAAGTATTGAATATCAAGAATAAATGAATCACAAGGGTTAGAATCAATAACAAATGAATATTAAATTTGGCTATCAAGAACCAATGGATCATTAAGCCTGTGGAAATTAAAAACAAAGGAACAACCAAGTCTTGAAATCAAGAACCAAAGGATGTCAAATATTGAATATCAAGAATACATGAATTACAATAGATAGAATCAATCAAATGAATACCCAATTTGGCTATCAAGAACAAATGGATATTAAGCTTGGAAATCAAGAATAAAAGCGTATCAAGCTTGAAAGTCATGAACAAAGGAGAAATTAAGATTTAACGGGACAATCATGTATGGAAATCAATAACAAACGACTATCAAGGTGTGAAATCCAGAACAAAGGATTATAAAACTTAGAAATCAAGACCAAAAGAACACTCAAGTCTTGGAACCAAGAATAAAGAATATCAAGCATTGAATATTGAAAATAATTGAATCACAAGGGTATAATCAATAACAAACGAATATCAAATTTTTGATACCAAGAACAAATGGATCATTAAGCTTAGGAAGTTAAGGACAAGGAAAAAATCAAGTCTCGAGATCAATAACAACGGAGATCAAGCTTGGAATCAAAGATAAAGTAACAATCATGTATTGGAATCGATAACAAACGACTATCAAGGTTTGAAATCAATGACAGAGGCAAGATAAAGAGAAAACACCTCTCCCTTGAAAACTAGGATTTCAAGGGCATACCAAAAGGATTTGGTGGTCACCCACCCATAACATCGCTTAGAACAAATAATATTTAAGTTCGGGAATCAAGAACAAAGGAGAAATCAAGAGAAAAACACATCTCCTTTGTAAACTAGGGTTCGAAGGCATAAGAAAAGATTTAGGGTTTACCCCACCATAATATATTTTGGAACAAGGTAGTATTATCCAGAATGGCAAGACATGATGATTTCCTAGCAAGTAGATATAAATTAGAGTCAAAGAGTACATATAAATAAACCCTACTGGTATCCCCTTGTTTTCCCGTAGGCAAGTTAACATATACAGTAAGTTCTATTCCCTAGAAACCCAATCCCAATTCCACAGCGTACACAGTACGTAGAAAAGAATAAGTCGCATAGGTATCCAATGTAATTCGGGCCCAAGAATGGTAGAGAAGAACAATACCATCCACAACGGCGTTGGAGGCATCTTCCTCCGGTTGAGTCAAAGCAAAAACCCTTCCTTGATTGGCGCCGCCGGGGGCTTGAGCTTGTAACGGTCTCTGTGGTGGTAGTGGCTGTCGTAGCGGTGGCCTGTTTGCATTCACTCGCCCAGTTACTTGGTTGGTCTTGGTGGAAAGCAATGGACAATTATCTTTGAAGTGCCCAACACCTCCACAGGCGAAGCATCGGCGTGCATCCGTGCCTACTCTCTCTGGTACGCCTCCCGCTCCTCGAGCTATCTGAGGTATCTTTTGTGCTGGCCTTTGTAGAGGTGGCTTGTTTGCTGGTACTTGCTCGGTTGCTTGTTTGGTCCTTGGGGGAAACGAGGGGCATCTATGTTTGAAGTGCCCATACTCTCCGCATGCAAAGCATTGGCGCGGGTCAGTTCTTGTTCTAGTCTGAGTCACTTCATCTCCTCGAGTTGTCAGAAGTCTCTGTCCACCTGCCTAGTCTGGACTTCGGTATGGTTCTGCTCGCTGCACTCCACTGGTGCTAGGGTCCGTCCTGATCGGACCTCCTCTCGCGAAGCTCTGTCGCTGCTGGCTGTCCTCTATATCTCTCTCCACCAATGCAGCTCGGTCAACTAGGTCCCCATACTCCCGGATCTTGAGAGCCACCAGCTTCTCCCGGATAGCAGGCCTCAAGCCCTGCTCAAAGCGCTTGGCCCTGCTGGCCTCAGTAGATATAAAATCTGTAGCATAACGGGATAGCTCATCGAAACTCCTCTCGTACTCGATCACCGTCCTACTGCCCTATCGAAGAGCAAGGAAATCGGCCTTCATTCTGTCTCTTACTGATTCCGGAAAGTACTTGTCTTGGAAAATTTGGTCAAATTCCTCCCAAGTGAGTGCATCCGTGGTCCTCCTTCTTTTCACTGAGTCCCACCAATGGTCGGCCTCCCCCTCAAATAGATAAGTCGCCAAGCCGACCCGAAGATCCTCGGCTATCCCCATGCCATCACATATCTTCTTCACTCGGCGGATCCATTTATCTGCATCCAAGGGGTTAGAGCTCCCTTGGAAAGTAGGCGGGTGTTGCCTCAGAAACTCTCGGAGAACTACCATTCTCCTATTCTCCTCTCCGTTGCCCGGTACTTGGGCTAGTGGATGAGCCCCACCATTATGGTTGTTCCCATTCTGGTGTTGTACCAGAGTGGTGAGCTCCCTCAAACACTGATAGATGCCATTAATTGCATCGGGATGGGGTGGCGGTGGTGGGTTTGTTTGACCTCCACGACCACGACCACGCCCTCGTCCACGTACACGTTCACCGTCCATCCTGCACATCAATTTACAATTTAGTTTCATTGATGTACAAGACCTCCTAATAGTCAATTTAATCTCAAGTATACAACTCGTGTAAAATCTAGATCAAAAGTTTCGTCCGACCTATTAATACTTCTCTAGTGAGAATCCATAACCTACAGCTCCCTTGTAAGACCTAAAGCCTAAGCTCTGATACCAACTTTGTAACACCCCAAAACACACCCTGGACGACATTACATTCTAAAACCATTTACATAATGAGAGCACTAAGATAATCCATCAATAAGAAAAATTTTCCATTCATCATCCATAGAATTTACAATATCATCCCAAAAGAATAAGCCAAGCTATGGCAATTACATTCCAAAAGAATTATACTTAAACTTAGCAGCGGAATAAACAGAATACTAGACAATACATAATCTCAAAATAAATTCTCTAGTCTAGTGCAAAAGAAGCTGTATCTCTATATGTCCACCTCGGGATCTAGATTTCCCTCGAATGGGGCCTCCCAATACCCCTGCTCGTCAACTCCGAGGTTCTCCTCTAGCACCGTATCTGAAAAATATAATTTGTAGGGGGTGAGCACTAAGCTCCGTAGCAACATTCCTCCCAAACTCGAACAAGGTTTATAAAAACATATAAAATGGTCGGTCTCATTTTACAAATAGCATACATAATCTTTGAAGTAAAACAGGGACATTTTAAAATGGATCTCAAGTTTAAGTAGCAACAGTAATTTAAATAAACAGTAAAAGAAACCAGGATCCAATACATATCCATTTTCCAAAATATAAACCATTTTCCCACAAGACCTTGTGGAATCCCATACTCCCACAAGTCCTTGTAGGAAACCATTTTCCACAATAATGCAACAATCCATCAATATGTATATGTATCTCAAACATGATGTAAGGCACACCCCATGAATCGACACATTGAGTAATATCTAACCCACACACACCCACACAAATCTTATCAAAGATATCCATCCTTTAGGAAGGGCGTATGCCACACCAATGGCAGTGACGTATCCAACCCAGGTATTAGTATACTAACCCTCTTACACGGCACCCGTGAGCAATAGCGGTTTAGTCTTACCAAAGCACTAAACCCACTACGAGTGGTAGGAGAAATGCCAACCCCCACGGAGCAAGCAACACGTCTACCCACTCTACGATATCTCGTCAAAGGCCACCCATGGTCATCCCACACTCATAAGAGATACAATACCAAACCCAATTTCACAATTTACAAGAATATCTTAAAAATCCCCAATTTAAGCATGTGACATTTTCAATAACCAACAAAGAAAATGCAAGAGATCACAACAATATCATTTTATTACTCAACACAAAACACTATGATGTTGAAATCAAGAATAAATGAAGAGTTCAAGAGGAAAATCCATCACTCTTGAAAACTAGGGTTTTTCAAACAAAAGAGGGATTTCATGGGTATACAACCCTAACTTTGTGTAAAACATGTAATCTTTGTCAAAAAGCCTAAGAGAGGACGATTACATAGCATATATATACCATTGATAGCCAAAACATACATATATAAATACCCTAACCTCAATGTAAGAGAAAGAGAAGAAATCCCCTACCTTGATGTTCTTGGAAATCTAGGGCTTGGATCTTGAATCACCCTTAAATTCCTTGTTTTTCACATTTGATCTTGTGTTTTTCTCTTCCCCTCTTTCTCTCTAATGTTTTCTAGGGTTTTAAGGTGTGTAATGAAGGCTAAGTGGATGGCAAGAAGTATTTATAGTGGGGGAAAAACCGGCTGTTCGCGAACTAAAATTGTCTGATTTTTACAGTGACTACCGGTAGCTGATTTTGACTACCGGTAGCTCGGGTACATTGGCCCTCGACTACCTGTTGACTACCGGTAGCTCGGGCACACTGGACCATTGACTACCGGTAGTTACTACCGGTAGTTGATCCCAGATTTGCCTACTTCCTTTATTTTTCATTTCTAATCTATTCCAATCTCTTCCAAAACCATCCCAAACCTCTCCAACATATATATATTTCTACCTCAAACCTATTTAGTACAAGTTCTAGGACATAAAATTTCATATTTTCACATACTAAAACTAAATTTCAAATATTATTTCCTCGAGTTATACTATATCAACATTTTTACAACTATTATTTAGTATATATCTATATACATATATAAACGAAAATGCGGGGTGTTACAATCCACCCCCCTTAAAGAAAGTTTCGTCCTCGAAACTTACCTCAAGTAGTGAACAAAAAGGGATACTTCTCCCGCATTTCTTGCTCCGGTTCCCATGTAGCTTCCTCCACTCCATGGTGTTGCCACCCAACCTTCACTAGTCGGATGACTTTGTTACGGAGTACCTTTTCTTTGGCATCGAAAAGAAATGCGGGAGAAGGTTATTACACATGTCTTCACCCCTTAATAAAGAGTATAAACTGACTACTCACACTTCATTGCTATAGACGAGAAAGAAGGGTGAAATAATCTCATTACACAAATACAAAAACAACAAATGCAAGAAATCCTTCCCCGAGAAATCGTTGAAACTCTCTTACTCTTATTACCGACTAGGGCACAAAAGTGAGAAAGCTTCAACCCTCCAAGTAAAAAAAATGTAAAAGAATTGTAGAAGAGGAGAGTTTCTAACTTAGGAGTGTTTAGTACAGGGTTTCTTCTTCTCTGGCTCTATCTCTCTTCTCTGGCGAAGTCTCTCTTAAAAATGACTGACCTTTGCTATTTATAGGCACCAATGAATGGGTCAGGGGCAACAGACACCCAGGGCAGTCAATCACATTCTTTCATCACATTTTTGGACCAATAGGACGAGAGGAGAGGTAAGGCGGTGGACGCCGCCACCACCGTCCGGACGGTGCTACTCCACTGGTTTTTTGCTTGCAGCCTCCCTTGTTGACTTGTTGGTGTTGGGATGATGGTTTACCATCCGGATGGTGAGTTCCTTTTGTTGAATTATCCTTTCCTCCCTCTTATATTTGTCTTTCGCACTTTCCTCCTTCCACGTTTTGATAATTATATATAAAACCCTACAAAATATACAAATTCAAAAAGCTATCTCGAGAGAACATTACTTTCCCAACTATATTCTTCAATTGCTTTTCTTTTTCTTCATTCAGAAATTTACTTTGACAAATATTTTCTTATACTTTTCCTTTTCAATTCTTTTCATCTCCTTTTTTTTTTTCAAAACAACAATGTTTTTTTTTTCTCTCTTTTCCTTCTTGTTTTTTTTCCTGCAAACCCAACATTATGTATATAATTATTTTTTATTTTTATACCATAATCATGAGAACTTCACCTCTTTCTTTGTTTTTCTTTTCTCAATAGCCAACATCACCCTCTTATTGTACAATATCAAATCAATCCCGGAAAGTACATCATATTCTTGGCTTGGTCATTGTAGATGACTTAAGAATAAAAATTTATGTAATGAGGCTCAATCACAACTTCTAGTGATGATTATAAGAAAAGAATAAGGCTAAGGATTAAATCAACTCAACAATGGCCTAAAATCATATCTCAAGAGTTATTAGCGAACATACTTCAAGGGCAAACAATTTAGAAATGCAACAATCATTGACAATACTAGTATTGATAAAAAAAAAAATAATGAGATTATTCTCTAAAATGAACTGAATGAAGCCATCCTTATTTGAGTAAATGTATATATTACTCCAATGAAGATTTGCTCCAAACTCACAAATGTTATATAAATCATCTCCACTATGTGTATCAAATCTCTAGTTAAAAGATATTGTTATCCAAACTCTAATACTAGCACTGCACTATATTTTTAGTTTTAATTGGAAACATAACTTGTGATACTAGAATATAGAATAAAGTTTTACAATATGCATAAATATAAACAAATTCAAGTCTCATTCAAATATTCCCTATTTCAATGTTAGTCCAATCATAAGAACATGATTCAAGACAATTAACAAAAATTTTCCTTTTTTTTAAATAATTTTTTTTTATCTATTAGCCAACATAAAAACAAAATCGAAATTGTCACAACACAAAACACACCCACACCACCAACCTAAATCCAATATTGTTGTAATGCCCTATGATTCACCCTAGAAGACATTACTATCTATACAACATCTAACCATGAGAGCATCTAGACTAATCCTTAAATAATAGAAATTATCCATCAACAAATAAACACTAACCAAGTAATCAAATCAGCTGAATTAAAAACCTTCTCATTACATCCAAAACCCAAAACAACAGTCTTGTAACTAACTAAACAAAGAAATATTTTTAAAATTACAATTGAAAACTAAATAGTATCTCTCAATGAAATAAGTAGAACTACCCAAAATAGTGTTTCATAACAAATACTCAAAATCTAAACTAGAAGGAACATCTCTAAGCCTCCAAATCGGGATCCACATATTGATCCTTGTCAGCCCCAAAGTCAACCTTGCTCATCTAATCCATGATCTACCTCAAAACCAACATCTGAAAAAATATATATATCGTAGGATGAGCAAAAATCCCAATAGAGAAACCTTCTCAAACCCACCAAGGTTTTGAAATCATTAAAATAGGTAAGTCTTACTTTGAAAAATAATACATAAGGATTTGAATTTAAAACAGCGAAAATTGATAAGATCTTAGGTTTACGGTAAACACAGTAAAATTCATAAATAAGATTAGCTCTCATGCCACATATCTCAACCCAATCAACATATATCTCATGTACACTTGCAGGTTAGCTAACATGAATCTAAACATCGAGAATATCCTGGTCCACACTCACCATACCCAATCAACAATACAATCCTCTCAAGGATGATCCATTTTTAAGAAGTGTGTATACTGATGCATCGACATTGACTTAACTTCTCAAGAATAATATACTAACCCCCTGCTTCGATCACTGTGAGTGAATAGTAGTTTGGTCCTAGCAAGGCACCAACCCCAATAAGAAGGCATTTCCTTCATCACTTTCGGCAGAAGAAGAACAAGACCTTGTAATGAAAAGGGAGCAGGTAAAACATGAACTGCGGATACTCTTGGAAATTGGCTATGAGTGTTAGGAAACCATTAAACCCCTCAAGGTAAAAAACTCATCTAACCCCTCTATGATACCCGGTCGATTGCATTCCACATTAATCACCCCAACTTATACACAAGATATTTTCCACAATTTTCCAAATGAATCCAACTACAATCAAGAATCATGGTTCCACAACCTTTCAAAGGAAATAACTCAAGAAAACATGCAAGAGATCTTCGATAAACATGTTTACATTGATCATACCCAAAACTAGGGTTTTAGAAATCAAGCACATGTGAATTTTGATATAAAACATGGATAGACTAAGTCATAACACAAGAATTATGGTTTTGGAATTCAAGAACAAGAGTTTCTTGAATATGAAACATGTATTTTGTTCAAAACAACTTTTCAATCGAAAGAAAATCAAGAACTAACAATTATTTAACTTATAATCATCAAAATTATCGAAAACATACATAAATATAGTTTCTAGCCTCAATGAAAGAGTTTAAGAAGAATCCCCTACATCAATCCAATATTTGTGCATGATCTGACCTGATTAATGTCATACACCCAAGTATAAGTGGTCAAATTGTAATATTTCTCGGTTTAAGTCCGAGGTCGAACCCACAAGGAGCTAACTGTTAGGATTCAAAACAGAAATGGTAAAATTGTCATGAATGTAATGTGCAATGGAATAGCTTGTGGTGTAAGCTTAGAACTATCAAATAAACACTTAACTAAAACATTGAAAGACAATGGTAAAAGGTACTCTTCAGTTCGGGGATCCAACATGCATTATATTTTTTGTTTATGGAAATACCACCTTACAACAATTAACTCCCATTTTACTGGAAAGTTAACCGGTAGGTTTGATGTATATTGAACCATAACACAACAACCGGTTATATTAGCCGGAAGGTCTTTGTACCATGCAACAATAAAATAACCTTAGTAAGCCAGAAGGTGAACCATTCAAAAGGTTTACTCAAGCTATTCAATTGGTAGGTTGATGATTCAATGAAGACAAAGTTCCGGATTATGCATTGAATCAAAAACATTCACTATAGTGAGATTTAACCCATCTATAACCAATCTCCTGAATGTTACATAAAACCCAACTACGTACATCATTGTATCATGCATGAAGTACGTAATAATTATAGATAATATGGTATATAGGATTAAGCTCTGCTTGGTGTTCATAACCATGAGCATATTATAAATATAACCATCCATCAATTAAGGGATATATAAACATTAACGCATAAGTAAAACATCGGCATTTCCATAACATAAAAAATATTACACATGTATTCACCCTTCCCCAAAGAGTATTAACAGAATACTCATGCCTCATTGCTATAGACGAGCAAAAGGAGTGAGATAATCCCAGTACAACTAAAAACAAAATTCAAAAAGTCCTTCCCCAAGGAATAGATGAAACACTGCCACTCTTATTACAAGCTAGGGCACAAAAGTGGGAGAGGTTCAACCCTCCAGGTAGAAAGGACAAACAAAAATGTAAAAGTAAAGAAAATTCTGGCTGAGAAGTGATTCTAGCAGGGCTTCACTCTTCCTTCCTTTCTCTCTTTCCTTCCCTCTTGCACTGGACTGAACTCTCCTGGATTCCCTCTGAAAAAATGGCTGAAGCATGCTATTTATAGGCACCGGTAGGGGGCTTTAAGGCGGAAGACACCCTGGCTAGCCAATAGGAGGACTTTGTTGCTTAATTGGACCAATAGGAAAGGAAAGAGAGTTGGGACAGTTTAAGGACCATTCGTACACCATCGTCTGGACGGTGGCATTCCTCTGGATTTTCGCTTTGGCAGCCTCTTTATTGACTTGTTATTTATTTGATAATTGCACTTGCCTCCCCTTCTTTATTCAGCTTGTACACTTGAATCCTCCTGAATTTCTGCATTTCCGCTCGAAACGCTACAAAATGTCCAATTTACGCGTTAACCCTAATACTCTATAACTTAATTGTTTTAACCTAATTTACACACACAATGAACTTTAAAACTTAATTCATTTACACATTATTTAGGGTTAATCACACCCCCAACCAGACAATACTAGTCCCTAGTAATAAAAATAAACAACAAAACAAATTCATTTTCGTAGATTCCACAATTGCATTTAGCATATGCAATAAGCCGTTAAACCCCTAGGTGATCCCTAGTGGACGAGTTTTGTCTCGTGAATGTTTCCAGTGAAGATACCTACACACTTTATGGGTTAGGATTCCATAATTCATATTTTTCACAGATAAAATTAAGTCACCATTCCTTTTTATTGGCAGGATATTTCCCTTCCCTGATCACTATAAGAGTAACATACATTAGTTGTAACACTATTCCATATATTTTCAAAAAAACTTGTGTGTGTGCATGAATTCCTTTATTTCAAAAATCACTTAAGAAATATCACCACCCTTCACTTTGTTGTACAAGAATTAGCCTCGATGTTAATTTTTTCCTAGAAATCACTCAGCAAAGAATACACTCAAGTTTTACTGACTATTACTCAAAAATTACATGTGATAAGAATATTTTTATCAAAGCAAAGTAATAGCACATGTAATATACCAAAATAAAGGTTATTTGAATAAAACTAAAATTTGGCATAATCTCATGAAAGAATATTAACACTGCATTAAACAACATTATCAACACTATCCCCTTTTCTGGAATCAAAAAGGACTTTATTAGGGTTATAACGTGGCCAAGGGTATTGGGTTTAAGAAACGACGTCAAAGGTATTCAAAAAGCTATCCTTTCTTGATTAGTGTAGCACACCTCTTCCCCATTAAATTTTACAAATGGTATTTCCTATTTCTCCATTTTTAATCCCTTTTTTGCACTTTCTTGGCTAATTTTTTTCTTCGCTGTTTCTTTTTCTTGCTTTCTTTCATAGCGTCTTTCTTCCTTGAACTATAGTCACCATTTTTTTTCTTTTCTCCCTTTTTTGTATAATTTTTTCTTTAGGATAGGGTACAAGAAAATTAGATAGTAAGGGTTGGTCAAATATGTTTTTCTGTGGCCTGGTTAACTGATGGGTTTAAGAAAAAAAATTATACTTTTAGGCTCAATCACGACTTACTAGGGATATAGGTTTGCAAAAGAAATGGCTAAGACTCAAAATTAAATCACAAATGGCCTAAGATTATTTTCCAGAAATCATACACCTGCATAATTTCCAATTAAGAATTTTAGGAAAATGTTAACAATGTTATTCAAACAAAGCAAAACTAATGAGATTATTCAAAGAAACTTTACCGCTGAACCAAAAATTATTTCTTGAGTAAATGTGACAAATCTCTCTAAAAAGGATTGGCTCAAAATCTGCATAAGGTTTACATCTCCACTATATATGTAAGCTTAATAAAGGATTGTAGTATTTCAGAAGGTTTTCAAAATAAGGAATTTTTACGTGCTCAAAATGCTGAGTTTCTATGAAAATATAAATATAGTGCACAATCAATGTATGAAAATCCCGCGTAATCTTGTTAGGGTTATACTTGCAAAGCATAAGAATGATAACCTAATAGAATCTAGCGGTCAGTAATGTCATCAACTGGAATATAAGGCTGCTCTTGTTGCTGAGGTTCTTCTGGTGGCTAAAAGCCTACACCTCCCGGGAATGGATCTTCTTGTGGTGCTGGTGGTGCTTCCTGCTGCCCTCCATGGCTCTTTCTCAACGAGGTTTTGTCCAGTGGTGCTAAATGCTCCACCGTTGGCCATAAGAGATCTGCAATGACTCATTTCTCCCTGCAAAACTCAGATACTAACACAACAAATTGGAGTGAGGGCTTCTTAACCTTAACAGTCATCATCATTTGGTCCATTATCAATGTTGGCAAATCAATGGTGTGTCCCATTCTGAAGGCATACAGAAAATAAGCTCTTAGTGTAAATTTGGTTTTTCTGGGACTGAGGCAATAGATTGTTTATAGTTATCAAATTCAGCATTCTGTACTTATCGGTTAAGTCCCTTGCTTTATGTACTTATTCGGCCTACCCCAAACATATTTCGGGTTCCCAGTTAACTCAATCCCAATGACAGTCATATTAAGCAATACAGTATAGGGATACTGTGGGTGCTGATATATTGGGATCAGATTCAGAAAATTAGTAATGGTAGCTGGTGTAACTTGAAACACAACTCCCCTAACATAGACACACAACTTTCTTGGCCCGGTTTCTTTTGCATTACTATAAAATTCTCGGACCAAGCATTCATATGCAGGACCTACCAATTTAACATAGTAAAGCCAACCTCGTGCAGCAAAATTTTGCCTAACCCCTATTTTTTTAAAATCTTCATATATAACAGGTCTCTCATCAATAATAGTCTTGGAATAAAAATAACTATAAATCCAAAAAAATTTGAATTTATGAAAAAGGGAAAAATGGTAATTAGCCACTAAGGTATGGGTTGAAAACCCTAATTTTTCTAGAACTCATATGAAAAAACAGACCTTACCGTTTGATTCGTATCGCAAAATCTAGTTATCCAGTCAATTTTCGTTGAATTCTGATACAATTAAATTTTTTTGCGTTTTACGAGATGATCGGGTGTCGCGTTACCAAAATAAATGCAACCGAGAATTAAATTGTGAAGAATAATTTAAATCTAGTTCAAATAAAAATATTTTAAACTTGAACTCGGACGAAATTTAATCGATTCGGAACAAAATTGGACCTAGGAAAGGAGGACGTGTGACACAACATGGGCCAAGTGTCCAAGGAGTATAAATAAGGGAGAAAATAAGATTTTCTCCCCATTTGGGCAAGCTAATTTTGTTGGAAGAGGAAGAGAGAGAAAAGAGAGGATTTCTCTAACTTCCCTCTACGATCTACGGCTCTATGTTCGTTGAATCAACTCAAGCCAAGAATCAAAGTTCATCTATGCAACGAGAGCTACGCCTATGTGATTAGTACTTAAAGTTGACGTATTATTATGACATTTTAAGACTAATTGTACTTTAATGGAGTTTAAGTGATGTCATTTCAGGCCCTAAATGGAACAAGGACCCAAGAACAACAAGTACCACACTTGGATGCAGCACCAGCACATTAGGGCCAAAATTGGAAAAGCTTGGAGCACAGCCAGAACGTTCGAACGCCAAATCATGTTCGAACGTCCACATTGCACTGTAGCAGACTCAACTACTGAAGAGAAGGCGTGTTGCAGTTAGGAAAGAAGACTGGAGCTCTGAAGTACTTGAGTGTCACGTTCGAACGCCAACTCACGTTCGAACGTGCACTTGAGTTGATGGAAGACCAGACCACTGCAGAGAGTTGGAACTGAACTTCACAGAAGACCAACAGATCACTCGAGTGAAAGGGGTCAGAGCAAATCTGGCGTTCGAACGCCCTCAGTGCAAAAACAGAAGAAACGGTCGAACGGCAGTCAACGTTCGAACGCCCTTAGTGCAAAAACAGAAAGAACGTTCGAACGCCAACTCACGTTCGAACGTTATCCACAGACTGACAGCAGAGTTGTTGACTGTTCACTTGGACTTGGGCGGCAAACACTATTCTTTCACCCCCCCTGTCTCCTCCTCTTGCCTATAAATACTCCCCTTGTTGGAGAGCTAGAGGAGCTAAGTAGGAAGTAGGAAAGTTGATGGAGGCTTAGACTCCCACTTTCATTGTAGATTTAGCGCATTTCCCTTGTATGAAGTCTTTATTTTATAGATTAGTTTGGCTTTAGTCCAACATCTTTTGCTTGTTATAATAGTAGTGTTATGTTTATGCTTATGTTTATGCTTTCATTTTTCATGCATAGAAGAGAGATAGCTCACCTTTTGGTTGAGGAAGCAACCCTCAAATTCTTGGTTGAGGAAGCCACCCTCCAAATGTGACTAGCTTTCTTCTACTTTTATTGTTCATACATTTCACTTCCATTGCTTGCGCTTCTTTCTTTCTTAGAAGAGTGAAACTCTTCCACTTTCTAGAGCTTTACCAAAGCCGTGAAGGGTGGAATGTGATTCACCCATTCTTTGTTAAAGATTGGCTACGCATTTGTTGTTACTTTATCTTATAAGTTCTCTACTTGGAGGGATGAGCATCACTCACTTTTCTAGCTTTACCCAAGCCATGAAGAGTGAGTAGTTTCTCATTCACTCTTTAGTAAGAGGAGAAGGGCATGTATAAGTTATCCCGGAATCATATTTGTGCAATGTTTCTATGCTTAACGCTTATTTCCTCTTGTTATTGGACGATTGATTGCATCTAGCAAAGCTAGGGTACTTTGTATAATTGTGGGTTCTTTCTATGACACGGATGACTCTTGCATAGAAAGACTCATCAGTTCAAGGCAAGTACCCCGGCTAGATCCTCATGACTACCCCTCAATCTTCCCCCTTATTGTACTTCATTTAAAGAATGGAATATTAATATTATGATTGGATGTCTTGTAGAAACACTTGCTTGTTTGTAGACAGGTTAAGTCTCGGCACAGACAATTCTTGTAAACTTCTAGAAAGACGTCAGAATCATGTTCTTAATTCTCACAATCCATCTTTATCTTCCGATTAACTTGCTGTTGACACGGGAGTTAATTGAGTTATCAAGCACAATTATGACAAACCGGATAACTAGCTACATGTCCAGATCCTTGCAATAAAGAGTGACCTTTTTTTATTAGCACCTATTTTGTTAAGAAAATCTTCCTGGAAAGAATCTTATATTCTGTCCAGAAAAACTCATATCTCACAGCAAATCTCAAAGGTTACAATCAATAGGTCTCTACCACTGCTCACCTCAGAAATATCAACAAAAGTTCCCTGTGGATTCGACTCCGGACTCAAACCGGATTATTACTACAGCTTGACCGCCTGCACTTGGGTGTACACATTTCGGATCAAGCCATCAAGTTTTTGGCGCCGTTGCCGGGGAACCTTTTAAAGGTATTTTAAGGTGAAAGGTAAAAGACCTTCAACATTGTGTATATTTTGGTTTACTGTAAATAACTTTGTTTTATTTTCTTTATGACTGAGGGCACTCATCACTTCCAAAATTTGCCGGCAGAATCGTGTGAGTCCGTGAATCAGCCTGAACCTAATTCGCCTAGATCAGTAGAAGACTCTTGTGAGGGTAGTATGGCAAATAATGAAAGAAATGGAGAAGTCCCTATGAGAGAGGAGGAGGTCCCTAACATTCGAACTTTGCGGGATTACTTGAATCCCACAAGAAATAGTGTCCCCTCTTGTTTTATTTTTCCTGAAAATGCTCCCCTCTTTACTGTAAAGCCGGGGACAGTGCAGTTATTGCCCGTGTTTCATGGATTGGATGCAGAAAATTCATATCTGCATATAAAAGATTTCGAAGAAGTGTGTGGAACATTTCAAGACAATTCTGAATTGGCCAAAATGAAATTGTTTTCTTTGTCTTTGAGGAATAGAGCCAAACAATGGTTAAATTCTTTAAAGGCTTTTTCAATACCCAATTGGCAAGCATTGCAAAATGAATTTTTTAGAAAGTTTTTCCCTTTACACCGCACAAATGCACTAAAAAGGCAAATCATGAATTTTGCGGTCAAAGAAGGAGAAACTTTTTATCAAAGTTGGGAGAGATTCAAAGATCTGCTCCAATCTTGCCCACATCATGCTTTTGAAAATTGGACTTTGGTAGGATTTTTCTATGACTTCTTACCCTCTAGACTACGTCAGTTTGTCGAAATGATGGCCCAAGGAGAATTCATGGGAAAAAGTCCGGAGGAGGCATTCAATTTTTTCGACACCATATCTGACAGTTCTCAGATGTGGGACTCAGCCTCCCCTACCACTGTAGAAGCCAGACCATCTAATTCCCAAGGAGGAAAATATGTCTTGAGAGAGGATGATGACTTGAGAGCAAAAATGTCCACACCATCTCGAAAGCTTGAAGCTTTAGAGATGAAGAAAATCCATCAAGTTGATGTTAGCCCTTCCACCGAGCAAATGTGTGGAATTTGTGCGCTAACAGGACACCCTACTGGGGAGTGTCCCACCATCCCAGCATTCAAAGAAGTCTTGTTGGAACAAACACATGCAGTTTCCAACTTCAACAAGCCCTACTCCAACCCATATTCTGAAACATACAATCCAGGGTGACGAAACCACCCTAACTTCAGTTGGAAGAACACACAACCAATACCCATGAACCAACAACAAGGATCATACCCACCACCTCAAGGACCTCCTGCATATCAACCATACCAACCACCACAAAAGAGGAACCTTGAGGACACACTGAATCAGTTCATGCAAAGCCAAATGAATTATAACAATA
This sequence comes from Ilex aquifolium, assembly GCA_951799425.1. Lineage (NCBI taxonomy): Eukaryota > Viridiplantae > Streptophyta > Magnoliopsida > Aquifoliales > Aquifoliaceae > Ilex > Ilex aquifolium. The sequence continues at coordinate 999,060 of OX637407.1, read as the reverse complement.
ATTCCACACATGCTTTCACTAATTTCAAAACCCAGACCACTCAATCTTTTGAGGATCTTAAAAGCCACATCCAAAAGTTGACTCAATCCATGTTCACACACGAAAAGGGAAAGTTTCCTGCTCAACCAAAGTAACCACAAGGCCAATTCCATGTAGGGAACCCTTCAACAACAGGAAACACCCGAAACCCAGATCTGCGCACAGATGAGTAATTTTTGTGTTTTTGTTTGTAGGTCTCAGCGGTGAACAGATCTCTACCATTCAACCTCGTCTCCACACTCCATGAACCGGTAAATTCGAAACATTGTCCGTTCAGTTTAGGTTGGGGGGTATGATCAGTTCATCAGTTCTTTTTCGTTCATAATTTTCGTAAATTTTTAAATTTTTATTGTCGCTGTTAATCATGTTTGAACATTGATTGTATAAATTGATGATTATGCTTATGAATCAGCTTCAATCGTCTTTGTGACTGGCAGACGTTGAAGAACCAGATAGTGAGTCTTAAAATTTAGCAATCATGGATGTAAATCTTTTTTGGTTTAGCCTAGGAGTTCTACGTACTTTTCCATCTGATGTACATATTATGATCATGAGAAAAGCAAGATTAGTAAGGAAGGCTGAAATCAAAGAAAAACAAGTGAAACCCCTCTGTGGCAGAAGCAGCTTTGCCAAACGCCGTCGTGCAAAAAGGCTTGGTGCCTGTAAACAGTGTGGCAGATTCTTTCACGAAAAAATGTACAACCAGTGTTCTGAACCAATTTCCCGTCGCGCACTTGATCGATTAGACTGGATAGTGAATTGGTTGAGTAAGGATTACCCTGATACGCCATGCTATTCCGGTACTGTGCTTAACCGATTTGTGAGAGAGGAAGTTGGGAGAGTTACTGGTTGTCCATTTTACACAGACACAGAGGGAGACTCGGATTAGATAATTTTCTGTAGGAAATGTGTACTTTTGTTGGGGGAGTGAATGCCAAAGGTCCGAATTTGTTGTAAAAAGTGTAAAAATCTTTTTGTATAAATTCTTTTGACTGAAATGAAAATATGGGCCGAGTAAGGAATGCCCCAAAATACCAACCTGAAGCGTGGGTAGGGGTTCATCCTGAGACGCCTTAGTTTTTGATTTAAATTTGTGTGATTTGTTTTCTTTGATTGTATATAGTGTAGTAGAGAAAAATTTTAATTTTGGTTCAACGTTCGAATGCCAGGTAACGTTCGAACGTTGACTGCTTACAGTACTCAGCCTCTGATGAAACTTCTGCTGGAACTTAAAAGTATTGGGAGCTCAGTCCGTTCGAACGCCAATAGACCGTTCGAACGAGATTAACGTTCGAACGCCAATAGAACGTTCGAACGAAGAGAACATTCAGTACTTTGGCCTCTGACAGAACACAAAAGTACTAGGAGCTCACCACGTTCGAACGCCATACCACGTTCGAACGGTCTGTTTAAAATCCTTCTACCAACGTTCGAACGTCATCAACGTTCGAACGTTACAACTCAGGCTATAAAAGCCTGGTTCGTCGTTTTCAGCCAAAATCCCCAAATTCTTTCAAAACCCTAGAACTCATTTTCACCCCACAGACCTCAACTTGCCCTCATTCCCCAAGAATACCCAAATTTGACATTCCCTAACTCCTCCCCACATCAAAATCATCAATCCCAGACCTAGAACCCTAAGTTCCAGCACTTTTCAGGACCTTCCCAAATCAAAACCCACGTTCGAACGCCATGCCAAGGATGAAACTCCCTGCCAGGCGTGCTCCACCAGTGAACCAAGACCCAAACATTGTAGAAGAGGTGATAGAAGAAAGGGAAGGAAGGCAAAGGACAAAGAGATATGACAGAACCAGATTTCCCAATGCCTTAAAGGCTGAAAGGTATGAGAATTTTTACCATAAGCATGCAATTTTCTGTGAGAGAGATGTTGTAATTGATGATTTTGCTGGGATTGGAATAAGGCAAGAAATGGAGAGGAGGGAGTGGGTCTGGTATTTGAGGAATGGTGGAGACGCCGTTGTTGACTTGGTGCGGGAGTTTTACTCCAACGCTGAGATCATCAACGGCGCAATCCGGACATATGTTAGGGGTACCCACATTGACGTGGACGAAGCATACATTGTAGAAATAAGGGAGGAAATACCTCGAGTGCAAAACCCTACCTACCCACCAAAGAAGGATATAGCAATGAATGTGGTAGGAAAGGAATTGACGGGGATGGCTGACTTTTCATGGGCAGGGAGGAGATTTTTGAAGCAAGGGGAGCTCACCGACAAGTATAAAATGATGAATTTGATTGCGGTGTCCAACTTCGCTCCCGTAGGCAGAAAGAATGAGATTTTACCCGACATGGCCCGACTTCTGTATGCCATTGGCAAAGGACATAGCATTGACCTCCCATCTCTCATCCTGAGTGAAATGAAGAAGGGGTGTGATGTAAAGAGGAGTGCACTCCCTTTTGCTACTTTGGTGACTGAATTGTGCACGGAGCATGGGGTAAAGGTGAGGCCCGAGATGGAAATCCAAAAGCCAATGGGGCCACTAAACAAGGCTTCCTTCTGGAGAAGCCAAAGTCATAGTAGTGGCCCAGCGGCAAGGCAAGAAGAGCCCCCGGCCCACGGAGTGGATGAGGTACAAGAGGAGCTAGATGAGATGGAGAGAGAGGGAGATCAGCCAGCAGAGGCGGGACCTAGCACCAGCACCAGCACCCGACGCTCCTTACGGGACATCATGCTTAGCATTGAAGCTAAGCAGGATGAGATCCTTAGGCTTTTGAGGGGTGGATGACTTGATCCGAAATGTGTACACCCAAGTGCAGGCGGTCAAGTTGTAGTAATAATCTGGTTTGAGTCCAGAGTCGAATCCTCAGGGAACTATGGTTGGTGTTCTTTGAAGTAAATAGTGAGAAAGACTTGTAACTGGAAATATTATGATTTTGAAGTTGTGGGAAGTTTTGGATAGAATGTAAAATTCTTTCCAATGGGTATTTTTCTAGACAAAATATAAGATGATTAAATGTAACAAACACTCTTTGGTTCGGGAATCAGAATATGTAGTTGATTATCCGGTGCATTATGTTTATGCTTTATAACTCAATTAACTCCCGTGTCAACGGCAAATTAATCGGAAGATAGGAATGAAGTGCAATAATGGTGGACATTGAAAGTTTGTCATGAAGAGTTAGTTAGGGTACTTGCCTTGAATCAATGGATCTTTCCATGTAGGAGTCATCCATTTATCATAGAAAGATCCGTTGATTATACAAAGTACCTTTACTTTGCTAGGTGCATTCAATCACCCAAAAATCAAGTGGAGTATAGAACATTTAAGCATAAAGGTGATACACAAACATAATGTCCGGATTAATCTTTTACATATCTATCATCCCTTCCCAAAGAGTGAATGAGGACTACTCACCCTTCATAGCTATGGTAAAGCTAGAATGATGAATGGTACTCATCCCCAAAAGGTGTTACAAAGTAAAATGCTCAAGCACTAGAAGTGAAATGCTTTAAAGTAAAATAGCTAAACAAGGAGCCGATCTTCGACAAAGAATGAGTGAATCACGTTCCACCCTTCACGGCTTTGGTAAAGCTCTAGAAAAGTGGAAGAGTTTCACTCCTCTAAGGGGAAGAAGGAAGCTCCAACAATGGAAGTAAAAGAAAACAATACTTAAATTAAAAGAAAGCAATAAATACTTGGTGTTTAATCCACAACCAAGAGATGATAATACATAAAAGAAAACAACAACTTCTTGGTGTTTAATCCACAACCAAGATATAATAAAAACATAAAAGAAAACAATAACTTCTTGGTGTTTAATTCACAACCAAGATCTAATAAAAAGAAAACAACAACTTCTTGGTGTTTAATTCACAACCAAGATCTAATAAAAAGAAAACAACAACTTCTTGGTGTTTAATTCACAACCAAGATCTAATAAAAAGAAAACAATAACTCAAGAAAGTAAATAAAGCAATAATACTTGAAAGATGATTCAAGAAAAAGATTCAAGACCTTTGGAGTGTTTTCCACTAGGAAGAAATGTTCTTTACAAGAAAAATGAAACAAGAGAAGGATGCCCATTACAAGCCCCCAAGGGGGGTATTTATAGGCATCCAAATTACAAATATCCTAAAAGATATTTATCCTAAAATATATTTAATTACAAATATCCTAAAAGATATTTATCCTAAAAGATATTTAATTACAAATATCCTAAAAGATATTTATCCTAAAAGATATTTAATTACAAATATCCTAAAAGATATTTATCCTAAAAGATATTTAATTACAAATATCCTAAAAGATATTTATCCTAAAAGATATTTAATTACAAATATCAAGAAGATCTTGATTTACACTTTGATCTCCCTTTGTTTTGAGCTTTAATAATTTACACCCTATGCTTTGATAAGTTGCTCTCCATGCTTTGATAATTGGCTCCCGTCGTTTTGACGCATAAAAACCTGAAAAGAACAACATTCAATGCATTATCCTTAATTCACACATTAACCCTAATTAGATTTATTTTGACTAGTTTAACTTTATTTAATTACACAATTGACCTTTTAATTTAATTACATTTTGTATTAATTAGGGTTAATCACACCCCCCAACCTAAACATTACTAGTCCCTAGTAATAAATAACAGCATAACAAAATCACTTTCGTAGATAACACGATTGCATTTAGCATATGCAATAAGCCGTTAAACCCCTAGGTGATTCCTAGTGGACGAGTTTTGTCTCGTGAAGGTTTTCAGTGAAGCTACCTACAAACTCCATTTGAAAAAAATGTGTATATGCATTAGCACCATGATAGCTGAGACGCCGAATTTTTTTTTTTTTTTTTAGCAAAATAAAACACTTCTCTGTCATTGGTACGTAATATATGCAAAAATAAACACTTGTTATATTGGTATTTGAAATTCCCTATGTAGTAAGAATGATCATTCTAGCAACAAGAATTGTTATATAACAAACACTCCACTTTACTACCTTCCATGGATAGCTTCGATTTCACAAACCTCTCGTAGAATGCTCTCAGCAAAAATTCACTCCGATTATAGTGACTTGTCTCTCACGGGGCATGTGATCAGAAGGTGGCCAATCGAAAAATCACATGCACAATTAGGAAGGAAGTGAAGTTTACGGAAACAAACTAATCATGTTTGGCATAATCTCATGAAAGAATATTGATGCAATTTAAAGAAATACTATTTACCATACCCCAATTTTGATTAACAACACACACATGTAACAGACTTGAGATCAATTAGGGTTTTTCATAGGTTGTAGCGTGGCCAGAGGTCAGTGGCTAATGAAATGACGTCAGAGGTTTTCAAAAGCTATCTTTTCATTCTGTAATGTAGCACACTTCTTTCTAGCTTTTCGACATTTTGCCCAGAAATGATTTCTTTTTTTTTTTTCATTGATTCTCCTTATCATCGAAAAGTAATCTCCACAGTTTTCCCATTTCTTTGCATTTCTGTGTCATATTAATTAATAAGAGTGTGCAAGAAAATTAGATAGCAATGGTGTGTCCAGTATGTTTTCTTGTGGCTTGGTAAATATTTGGGTTTATCAAAGAAGAAATCATACATTGAGGGCTCAAACATGGCTGACTAGGGAAATAATTTTGCAGAAAAAATGGCTAAGGCTCAATATCAAATCAAAGATGGCCTAAAATCCTTTCTCAAGTATGTGAACATGTATGTGTCGTATGAACAGATTTCTTGGGGATATGTCAACAGATTACCTTAGTTGCGTCAATCAAAGCAAATTTAATGAGATTATTCAAAAATAGAGAATGAAAGACCTTACTTGAATAAATGTTAATTATCTCTCAAAAGTATGATAAGGCTCAAAACTTACCATGGTATTCTTTATCATCTCCACTGGTAATGTCAGGTTTTTCATGGAATGTCGGTTATATAACGATTCTATTTTTGAGTCTGGTCATTCTTTACCTTAAGAATAACAAATAGCAATATACATTTGACATTTAAGCATAGAGAAAATACCATTTTTCAAGGAAGTGGTTTTTTTTTTTTTTTTTTTTTTTTTTTTTTTTAAGAAAACAAGAAAAATAAAATTCAAAATTATAAACATACTCATTTATCTATGAAAATTGAAAGAAGACTAGATGCACCAATTAAACTTGAAAAACTATGGCGTCTCAGGATAAGTCCCTACCCACACTACAGGTTGGCATTTTAGGACATTCCTTACTCCGCCCACATACTCATTTATCTATGAGAATTGAAAGAAGATAAAATGCACAAATTGAACTTGGAAATTTATGGCGTCTCAGGATCAAATCCCTACCTACACTGTTAGTTGGTAGTTCGGGATGTTCCTTACTCGGCCCATATTTTTATTTCAACAACCAGACTTTGTACAAAACTATTTTACAAAAGAGTTCAGACCCTTAACCTTCATTCCAAAACACATTTTTCCACAGCTTTGTTTTTATAGTCAAAATCTAATCCGAGTCATCGCTTGGATCTATGTCATTATCAGTGACCCTTCCAACTTCTTGTCGCACATAACTTGTAAGTCCCGGACTGGCATAAGATGGTGTGTCAGGATAATCCTTACTCAGCCCATACACTATCCAGTTTAATCGATCGGTTGCACGACCCGAAATTGGTTCAGAACACTGATTATGTTTTTTCATATGAAATATCCTGCCACAATGGTAACAAGCACCCAGTCGTTTGGAACGACGATGTTTAGCAAAATTGCTTCTGCCACACAATGGTTGTTGTTGTTTCTCTCGGATCTCAATTTTTCTCACATCCCTTGCTTTTCTCATTATCACAGCATGCACATCAGATGGGAAAATGCGTAGAACTCCTAGACTAAACCAAAAAAGTTTAGGATCCATGCTTGCTAAGACTAAAGACATTCTATCTGGTTCTTTAACGTCTGCCAGTCACAAAGACAGTTGAAGCTGCATCCGATGTGATCATGAAATACAGGTACAAATACTAAAAAAAACGCGATCCAAAAAAAAATAATTTTTTTTTTTTTTTTTTTTTTTCAGATCTAAAACTAAAATTACAAATACGAAACTAGAGAAAGTATACCAAAATACAAGCGGAAGGAAGAAGATTTAGGATGAAACAAACAAATTAACGAAGAAGGAATAAACCCAGAATACATAGGATTGAGGAGGATTATTTGGCAAATTATCAGATCTTACTGTAACAGCAATTACAACATAGTCATTGGAGGGCATAGCAAATTCACAAGGAATCTTATAAAGACAAATAGCCATGAGAATCACAAGCTGTAGATATCAAATTTCAAATATATATATAAATGAAATTACAAACAAGCAATACTTACAACACTAGCACTAGTGGGCTAGTGGAGATAAGGTTGTAAGGTACAGATCTGTTCATCTGCCGAAACCTACAAACAAAATACAACAATTACTCAACTCAAGGAATATCTGGGTTTCTCTGGAAACTCCTCATCCTAAGTGTGAGAACACAAAGAGCACCCAGGTACACATACAAACATATAAGACAAATTATTAAACAAAAGACTGGATCGTCGGCGTATATGGTCATGGATTTACAGGGGGTGAGTTGTTTTTACAGAGAACAGAAAGAACGACGACGAAGAAGAAGAGAAGAAAAAGAAAGAGAAGAAGATAAGGGAAAGAGAAAAGGGGGGAACCAACACCGGTGATGGTGGAAGAAAAAGAAAAAGGTGGAAGGCCTAATAAAGGCATTCCTCAGATTTTTGTTTTTTTTTTTTTTTTTTTTTTTTTTTTTTTAATATAAGAAAGTGTCGGCAGGAGCTGGCAGGCAGAAGAAAAGAAAAAAAAGAAGAAGAAAGGCAGTGGGAGGCCCCCCCCCTTTTTTTTTCTAACTTTACTTTCGGCAGTGTCGGCAGGCGCAATAATAGCAGCAGGCGCAATAATGGTGCATAGTAATAAAAATGAGTAGGGTAAGAGAACACCTCGCACTTGAGCTTTGACTCATGCACCAATATCTGAAACTAGGAACAACAAAATTATACAACAAAAGAAAGTGATATGCAAAAGAGTTTGTACAGAACATAAAAAAATAAAATAAAATAAAATAAAATAAAATTTACAGACTCGGACCTTCAGCTCTCATTCCCAACCTCAGTACACTTTTCCACAGAGGTCAATCCGATTCCCCCTCCGTATCTGTGTAAAATGGACAACTAGTAACTCTCCCAACTTCCTCTCTCACAAATCGGTTAAGCACAGTACCGGAATAGCATGGCGTATCAGGGTAATCCTTACTCAGCCCATGTTTTATCCAGTTTAATCGATCGGTTGCGCGACCGGAAATTGGTTCAGAACATTTGTTGTATCTTTTCTCATGAAAGTATCTGCCACACTGTTTACAGGCACCAAGTCGTGTAGCACGACGACGTTTAGAATAACTGCTTCGGCCACAGAGGGGTTTCGCTTTTTTTTCTTTGATTTCAGCCTTCCTTACTAATCTTGCTTTTCTCATGATCATGGTATGTACATCAGATGGAAAAGTACGTAGGACTCCTAGACTAAACCAAAAAAGATTTACATCCATGATTGATACTCTATGACCCATTATCTGGTTTTTTTACGTCTTCCAGTCACAAAGACGATCAAAACTGACCCACAGATATTATCATTAATACAAGGTACATAATATGAACAGATACAACAATAAAAACAAAAAAAATTTACAGAAAATTTTACGGGTTCAACCTGCGCAGATCAACTACTGTAAACTGCAGATCAACTATTGTAAACTGTAGATCTCACCCCCCAACCTAGACTGAACATTGTCCCCAATGTTTCGAGTTTTTCGGTTTGTAGAGCTTGAATACGCAGTTAACTGTGGAGATCTGTTCAATCGCCGATGACCTATACCAAAAAAAAACAGAGATTAAGCATCTTTGGGGTGGTCTGGGTTTTCATTGGGACAAAAACCCTTGATCATCAGTGCGGCCCGAAGAAGAACAGCCATAAGTAAATAATACAAACAAATGTAGATCATGAGAAGGAGGATAGGGTCATCGAAAAATGCAGACATGGTACTGTTATGGGTTGGATCGTGGTACAGAAGACCAGATGCAGTGGAGAAGAAGAAGAAAAGAGAAGAAGCAGAAGAAGAAAAAGAAAAGAAAAGAGTAAATGTGTGGTGAGGAAAAGAAAAAAAAGAAAAAAAAAAAGCGATGGGAGCCTTATAAAGGCAGTCCATCGTGTCGGGTGTCTGACTGACCCGACCCTTTTTTGTGTCGGCAAGCGTAATCTCCGGAGTGATATCCGGAGATACTTTCTGGATCAATAAAAAAAATGGTCTCCACATTTTGGACAAAATTCTCCACAAAGGGTTTTAATCGCTGACCATTGACGGTAAAAATGTTACCGTTTGATGGGTTCTCCACTTCCACTGCCCCATGTTCAAATACCTTTTTAACAATGTATGGTCCAGTCCATCTTGATTTCAACTTACCAGGAAATAGGCGAAGTCTCGAATTGAAAAGTAGAACCTTTTGATCAGGTTCAAAAGATTTTCGCACTATGTTCTTGTCATGAAAAATTTTCATCCTGGTTTTTGCAATCTTAGCATTTTCATATGCTTCATTTCTCAATTCCTCCAATTCATTAATCTGAAGCTTCCGTGACAGTCCAGCCTTGTCTAAGTCAAAATTCATTGCTTTAATAGCCCAGTATGCCCTATGTTCCAATTCCACAGGCAAGTGACATGGCTTTCCATAGACTAATCGATAGGGAGACATGCCCAAAATTGTTTTAAAAGCAGTTCGGTATGCCCAGAGCGCATCAGTTAGTCTTAATGACCAATCTTTGCGATCTGGGTTCACCGTTTTTTCCAAAATTAATTTGATCTCCCGATTAGCTAACTCAGCTTGTCCACTGGTCTGTGGATGATAAGGGGTTGCAATTTTGTGAAAAATCAAGTATTTTTTCATTAAATTCCAGAAGGGACGATTGCAAAAATGAGAACCCCTATCACTTATAATGGATTTTGGAATTCCAAACCGAGATAAAATATTTTCTTTTAAAAACTTGATCACTGTTTGATGATCATTATTTCGGCATGGAATTGCTTCAACCCATTTGGATACATAGTCTACGGCTACTAAAATGTATAGATAGCCAAAGGAGGGGGGAAATGGTCCCATAAAATCGATACCCCAACAGTCAAAAATTTCGATCACCAAAATTGGGTTTAAGGGCATCATGTTTCTTTTTGAAATGTTTCCCAACCTTTGACATCTATCGCAAGTTACGCAAAAAGCATGGACATCTTGGAAAAGTGTGGGCCAGTAAAATCCACACTGCAAGATTTTTGCAGCGGTTTTTCGAGATGAAAAATGACCACCGCATGCTTCTGAATGACAAAATGTTATTACCTGTCTACTTTCCTGAGCGGGGATGCAACGTCTTATGATCTGATCCTTACAGTACTTGAATACGTAGGGATCTTCCCAAAAGAAATTGCGGACCTCCCTCAGAAACTTCTTTTTGTCCATGGGAGTGAAAAATGGAGGAAGTGTTCCGGTAGCAAGGAAATTAGCAATATCAGCGTACCATGGGGTCTCATCAATCCTGAATAGTTGTTCATCAGGGAATTTTTCATTAATTGGCAGTCCATCCTCATGAAATTCATAAGTTAATCTCGACAGATGATCTGCCACCACATTTTCCACACCCTTTTTGTCCTTAATGACTAAGTCAAATTCTTGGAGCAAGAGGATCCATCTCAAGAGCCTTGGTTTGGCATCTTTTTTTGTAAGCAAAAATTTCAGTGCTGCATGGTCAGTAAATACAGTAACAGAAGAACCAACAAGATAAGATCGAAATTTTTCCAATGCAAATACTACAGCAAGTAATTCCTTTTCAGTTGTTGAGTAATTCATTTGGGCATCATTTAAAGTTTTACTTGCATAGTAAATCACATGTGGCTTCTTATCTTTTCTTTGTCCCAAAACAGCACCTACAGCATAGTCACTAGCATCACACATCAATTCAAAGGGTAGAGTCCAGTCAGGAGGTTGCATTATTGGGGCAGAAATTAACATGCCTTTGAGTTTGTCAAAGGATTTTTGGCACGCTTCATTCCAGTCGAAAATGACATCCTGACTCAAAAGATGACACATAGGTTTTGCTATGGTGCTGAAATCTTTTATGAACCTTCTGTAAAATCCTGCATGACCTAAGAATGATCGAACATCCTTTACAACCCTAGGAGCAGGAAGATTCCTTATCAAATCAATTTTTGCTTTATCAACTTTCATGCCTTCTGACGACACAATGTGACCCAAGACAATGCCTTGATTCACCATGAAATGACATTTCTCCCAGTTAAGCACCAGATTTGCCTCTTTGCATCTCATCAAAACTTTTTCTAGGTTAGCTAGACACAAATCAAATGAGTCACCATATACCGAGAAATCATCAATGAAGATTTCCAAAAATTTTTCGACCATGTCACTGAACAAGCTCAGCATACATCTTTGAAATGTTGCAGGAGCGTTACAAAGTCCGAATGGCATCCTTTTGAATGCAAAGGTGCCAAATGGACATGTGAATGTGGTCTTTTCTTGGTCATTCAGAGCTATCTCAATTTGATTGTATCCGGAATACCCATCCAGGAAACAGTAAAATTCATGGCCTGCTATTCTCTCGAGGACTTGGTCAAGGAAGGGAAGAGGAAAATGGTCTTTTCTAGTCACCAGATTGAGTTTTCGATAGTCAATGCACATTCGCCATCCTGTGACGACTCGTGTTGGCACGAGTTCATTTGCATCATTTTTGACTACTGTGACTCCAGATTTCTTTGGTACAACTTGGGTTGGACTAACCCATTTGCTATCGGAGATAGGAAAAATTATCCCTGCATCCAGGAGTTTGAGCACTTCCAGTCTCACAACCTCTTTCATGTGAGGATTCAATCGTCGCTGCATTTGACGAGAGGGTTTTGAGTCCTCTTCAAGGTATATGGCATGATTACAAATTAACGGGCTTATACCTTTCAAATCAGCGATGGTCCACCCAATGGTGCTTTTGTGACTTTTAAGAACTTCAATTAATTGAGCTTCTTGCAAGTCTGTGATTTTTGAAGAAATTACCACTGGGTAAGATTTATCCTCACCTAAAAATGCATACTTGAGATCAGATGGGAGCGGTTTCAGTTCAGGCTTTGGTGGCCTGTCACTTGAAGATAGTGGTTTTGTACCACTTGATGAAATTTCTTCAAATTTAGGAGCCCATGTCCCCACATTGAAGGTAGGGCACTCAATGGAGTTTTGTTCCAGAGAGTCAGATGAGTCAGAATTTGACAAAGTTGATTCACTAAGATCCTCACAGAATGAGTCATTCAGATGTGCTTGTATCAATGACTCAATGGAATTTATTTCTCCTACCTCCTCGTACTCTCTTGGGTGGTTTGCAATGTCAAAGACGTTCATTTCGAGAGTCATATCCCCAAAAGTCAATTTCATAATACCATTCCTGCAATTGATTAGTGCATTGGAGGTTGCTAGAAAAGGTCGACCAAGAATGACAGGAATTGGAGTTTCTGAATGAACTTCTGGATGAGTATCTAGAACAATGAAGTCTACAGGGAAGACAAAATTATCCACTTGGACAAGTACATCTTCAACAATACCCCTAGGAATTTTTACAGATCTATCTGCCAATTGGAGTGTGGTGCAAGTGGGTTTCAGTTCACCTAAACCCAACTGCTGGTAGACAGAGAAAGGAAGCAAGTTGACACTAGCTCCAAGGTCTAACAATGCTTGCTCAATTTTGAAATTTCCAATGACACATGACACAGTGGGACACCCTGGATCTTCGCACTTTGAAGGGATTTTGTGTTGAAGTAGGGCACTGGCTTGCTCTGTGAGGAAGGCTCTTTTTTGAACATTTTGGCTTCTTTTGACTGTGCACAAGTCTTTTAGAAACTTGGCATAAGCTGGAACCTGTTGGATTGCATCCAGAAGTGGGATGTTGATTTTTACTTGCTTGAAAAGCTCGTAAATTTCAGACTGATTGTTTGCTTTCTGTATGCTCTTGAGTCTATGAGGGAAAGGAGCAGGAACAGAACACGAGGGTTCTTCTTCCCTTGATGGCTCTGGTTCTTGTTCAATCATGGGATCACAGTCATTTTTTTTTTCAAGTTCTGGCTCACTTAATGGGTTGGCTGGAATTGAGACTGGTTTTGGGTCTGGAATCAGCATGTTTCTGATGGACTTGTCAATCTTTTTGCCACTTCTCAATGTGGTGACAGTTTTGGCTTGGTCTTGTGGAGTTTCCATAGTTGATGGATTTCCCACCTGAAATTGGCCTTGTGGAGGCTTTGGTTGGGCAGGAAATTTTCCCTTCTCATGTGTGCTCATGGACTGGGTCAGCTTTTGAATGTGGCCTTTGAGATCCTCAAAAGATTGTGTGGTCTGGGCCTTGAAATCAATAAAAGCCTGAGTAGAACTATTGTTATAGCTCATTTGGGTTTGCATGAATTGATTCAATGTATCTTCAAGGCTCCTTTTGTGTGGTGGTTGATATGGAGGATATTGTGGAGGTACTTGAGGTGGATGTGGTGGCCCTTGTTGATGAGGATATTGTGGAGGTCCTTGAGGTGGTTGTTGTGGACTTTGTTGCTGATTCATGGGGGTTGGTTGTGTGTTTCTCCAACTGAAATTTGGGTGGTTCCGCCACCCTGGATTGTATGTTTCAGAGTATGGGTTGGAGTAAGGCTTGTTGAAATTGGAAATGGCATTTGTTTGTTCCAACAAAACTTCTTTGAATGCCGGAATGGTCGGGCATTCCCCAGTATGATGCCCTGTTAGTGCACAAATCCCACACACTTGTTCTGTGGGAGGGACAACATCAACTTGATGGACCTTTTTCATCTCTAAAGCTTCAAGCTTTCGAGACAAAGTGGACATTTTTGCTCTAAGATCATCATCTTCTCTCAAGACATACTTACCCCCTTGGAAAGTAGGTGGTTTGGCTTCTACAGTGGTAGGAGAGGCTGAGTCCCACATTTGAGAACTGTCAGATATGGTATCAAAAAAATTGAATGCCTCCTCCGGACTTTTTCCCATGAACTCTCCTTGAGCCATCATTTCGACAAACTGTCGTAACCTAGTGGGCAAGGAATCATAGAAAAAACCTGCCAAAGTCCAATTTTCAAAAGCATGGTGTGGACAAGATTGGAGAAGATCTTTGAATCTCTCCCAGCTTTGATAAAAAGTTTCCCCTTCTTTGACCGAAAAATTCATGATTTGTCTTTTGAGTGTATTAGTGCGGTGCAGAGGAAAGAATTTTCTGAAAAATTCATTCTGTAGAGCCTGCCAATTAGGGATTGAAAGAGATTTTAAAGAATGTAACCATTGTTTGGCTTTATCCCTCAAAGAGAAAGAAAACAATTTCATTTTTGTCAATTCAGAATTGTCTTGAAATGTTCCACACACTTCTTCGAAGTCTTTGATATGCAGATACGGATTTTCTGCATCCAATCCATGAAACACGGGCAATAACTGCACTGTCCCCGGCTTTACAGTAAAGAGGGGAGCATTTTCAGGAAAAATAAAACAAGAGGGGACACTATTCCTTGTGGGATGTAAGTAATCTCGCAATGTTCGAATGTTGGGTACTTCCCCCTCTCTCACATGATCTTCACCCTGCCTATCAATATTTGCCATATTGAAGTTACAAGAATCGGCTTCTGATTTGGGTGAAGGTGGTTCAAGTTGATTTACAGACCCAGAAGATTCAGCAGGCAAATTTTGAAAGAGGCGATTGGTGTCAGTCATAAAACAAAATTATTCACAATAAGGCAAAAATATAAACAAAAAGAGAGGTTTTTTTTTTTTTTTTTCACTTTTTTCTAAAAAAAACACCTTTTATGATTCCCCGGCAACGGCGCCAAAAACTTGACTTGATCCGAAATGTGTACACCCAAGTGCAGGCGGTCAAGTTGTAGTAATAATCTGGTTTGAGTCCAGAGTCGAATCCTCAGGGAACTATGGTTGGTGTTCTTTGAAGTAAATAGTGAGAAAGACTTGTAACTGGAAATATTATGATTTTGAAGTTGTGGGAAGTTTTGGATAGAATGTAAAATTCTTTCCAATGGGTATTTTTCTAGACAAAATATAAGATGATTAAATGTAACAAACACTCTTTGGTTCGGGAATCAGAATATGTAGTTGATTATCCGGTGCATTATGTTTATGCTTTATAACTCAATTAACTCCCGTGTCAACGGCAAATTAATCGGAAGATAGGAATGAAGTGCAATAATGGTGGACATTGAAAGTTTGTCATGAAGAGTTAGTTAGGGTACTTGCCTTGAATCAATGGATCTTTCCATGTAGGAGTCATCCATTTATCATAGAAAGATCCGTTGATTATACAAAGTACCTTTACTTTGCTAGGTGCATTCAATCACCCAAAAATCAAGTGGAGTATAGAACATTTAAGCATAAAGGTGATACACAAACATAATGTCCGGATTAATCTTTTACATATCTATCATCCCTTCCCAAAGAGTGAATGAGGACTACTCACCCTTCATAGCTATGGTAAAGCTAGAATGATGAATGGTACTCATCCCCAAAAGGTGTTACAAAGTAAAATGCTCAAGCACTAGAAGTGAAATGCTTTAAAGTAAAATAGCTAAACAAGGAGCCGATCTTCGACAAAGAATGAGTGAATCACGTTCCACCCTTCACGGCTTTGGTAAAGCTCTAGAAAAGTGGAAGAGTTTCACTCCTCTAAGGGGAAGAAGGAAGCTCCAACAATGGAAGTAAAAGAAAACAATACTTAAATTAAAAGAAAGCAATAAATACTTGGTGTTTAATCCACAACCAAGAGATGATAATACATAAAAGAAAACAACAACTTCTTGGTGTTTAATCCACAACCAAGATATAATAAAAACATAAAAGAAAACAATAACTTCTTGGTGTTTAATTCACAACCAAGATCTAATAAAAAGAAAACAACAACTTCTTGGTGTTTAATTCACAACCAAGATCTAATAAAAAGAAAACAACAACTTCTTGGTGTTTAATTCACAACCAAGATCTAATAAAAAGAAAACAATAACTCAAGAAAGTAAATAAAGCAATAATACTTGAAAGATGATTCAAGAAAAAGATTCAAGACCTTTGGAGTGTTTTCCACTAGGAAGAAATGTTCTTTACAAGAAAAATGAAACAAGAGAAGGATGCCCATTACAAGCCCCCAAGGGGGGTATTTATAGGCATCCAAATTACAAATATCCTAAAAGATATTTATCCTAAAATATATTTAATTACAAATATCCTAAAAGATATTTATCCTAAAAGATATTTAATTACAAATATCCTAAAAGATATTTATCCTAAAAGATATTTAATTACAAATATCCTAAAAGATATTTATCCTAAAAGATATTTAATTACAAATATCAAGAAGATCTTGATTTACACTTTGATCTCCCTTTGTTTTGAGCTTTAATAATTTACACCCTATGCTTTGATAAGTTGCTCTCCATGCTTTGATAATTGGCTCCCGTCGTTTTGACGCATAAAAACCTGAAAAGAACAACATTCAATGCATTATCCTTAATTCACACATTAACCCTAATTAGATTTATTTTGACTAGTTTAACTTTATTTAATTACACAATTGACCTTTTAATTTAATTACATTTTGCATTAATTAGGGTTAATCAGTGGACATGGTGGAGCTAGTGGACAAGGAGAAGAGTGAGAGAGAGGGATTTCTGTTTTTGTTCTTGTTTTTATGTTTGTTTTGAATGAATTGAACCATTGATGTTAAAAGATGATATTTTGAAATGAATGGTTCCATTTATCACTTTTATTTGTTTTAATGCATTTATAGATTTAGCATAAAAATTAAAAGGTGATGGAACAAATGTGGATGTAAGAATGCTTGCTAGAGTAAATATGCACATGATCGGTTTGACACCTCCATTTATCAACCGAGACTTATAACCACATTTCTTGAAAAAAATTGGTATTCTCTCTATACTTAAATTGTCATATGTACATCGATAATTGTTATTTTAAAGGTACAGGAGGATCTGACTCAAAAATGGAATTGGTATATAACCAATACCCCCTGGAAAACCCGACATACACAGTGGAGATAACAAAGAACACCAGGGTGAGTTTCAAACCTAACGATGCTTTTGAGAGACAATCAATGTTTACTCAAGTAAATTCTGTTCACTCTCAATTTTTGAATGATCTCATTAACCTTGCTTTGATTGACGCACTTAAAAGTGATCTATTGACATATCCCACAAGGAACCATCGCATACGACACATACATGTGCACATGCTTCAGAAATGATCTTAGGCCATCTTTGATATAATATTGAGCCTTAGACCTTTCTTTGACAAAATTTATCCCTCGTTAGCCATGTTTGAGCCATCAATTTATAAATTTTTCTGTGATAAACCTATATGATTACCAATCCACAGGAAAACATACTTGACATACCTTGGCTATCTAATTTTCTTACATCCTCTTTGTAAGATGATACAGAAAAAGAAAAAGAAAAAGAAGCATTCGAGAATATCATCCAAGAAGAGTTGATTGGAACAATTGAAACAAAACAAGAAGCAAAAAGGCAAGAACTTGCCAAGAAAGTGAAAAAAAAGAGAAAAATGAAAGAAAGAAATGTCATCTCTCAACAGAATATCAAGAAGTTAGAAAAAGGTGTGCTACAATACGTAAACAAAAGACAGCTTTTGAAAATCCCTGACGTCGTTTCGTTAGCCACTGACCTCTGGCCACGCTACAACCTATGAAAAGCCCTATTTGATCTCAAGTCTGTTACATGCATGTGTTGATAATCACAATTGGGATATGGTAAATAGCATTCCTTTTAATTGCGTTAATATTCTTTCATGAGGTTATGCCAAACATAAGTAGTTGCTTCTTAAAAATTTCACTCCTTTCCTAAAATGTGCATGTGATTTTTCGATTGGCCATCTTCTGATCACATGATCTGTGAGAAACAAGTCACGATAATCAGAGTGAACTTTTGCTGAGGGTATACTACGTGAGGCTTGTGAAATCGAAACTATCCATGGAAGGTGATAAAAGGGAGTATTTGTTACATAACAATTCCTGTTGCTTGAATGATCATTCCTACTGCATTGAGAATTTCAAATACCAATGTAACAAATGATCATTTTTGCATAGAATGAATACCTGTGAAATAAGGACGTGTGAGACATAAGTCAAAGTTGAGAATTTGGTGTCCCAATGACCATGATACTAATTTACTTTAGTCAGCACTCTCCTACGCACATCTGTTCGACTGAAGTTTATGGGTAGCTTCTCTGGAAACCCTCACGAGACAACACTCGTCCGCTAGGGTAAACCTAGTGGTTCAACGGCTTGTTGCATAAGCTAAATGCAACCGGATGACCTACGAAAATGGCATTAGGAGTAGAATTTTCTTTTTCGTATTACTAGAGACTAGCAATATTTAGGTTGGGGAGTGTGATTAGTACTTAAAGTTGACATATTATTATGACATTTTAAGACTAATTGTACTTTAATGGAGTTTAAGTGATGTCATTTCAGGCCCTAAACGGAACAAGGACCCAAGAACAACAAGTACCACACTTGGATGCAGCACCAGCACATTAGGGCCAAAATTGGAAAAGCTTGGAGCACAGCCAGAACGTTCGAACGCCAAATCACGTTCGAACGTCCACATTGCACTGTAGCAGACTCAACTGCTGAAGAGAAGGCGTGTTGCAGTTAGGAAAGAAGACTGGAGCTCTGAAGTACTAGAGTGTCACGTTCGAACGCCAACTCACGTTCGAACGTGCACTTGAGTTGATGGAAGACCAGACCATTGCAAAGAGTTGGAACTGAACTTCACAGAAGACCAACAGATCACTCGAGTGAAAGGGATCAGAGCAAATCTGGCGTTCGAACGCCCTCAGTGCAAAAACAGAAGAAACGTTCGAACGGCAGTCAACGTTCGAACACCCTTAGTGCAAAAACAGAAAGAACGTTCGAACGCCAACTCACGTTCGAACGTTATCCACAGACTGGCAGCAGAGTTGTTGACTGTTCACTTGGACTTGGGCGGCAAACACTATTCTTTCACCCTCCCCCCCCTGTCTCCTCCTCTTGCCTATGAATACTCCCCTTGTTGGAGAGCTAGAGAAGCCAAGTATGAAGTAGGAAAGTTGATGGAGGCTTAGACTCCCACTTTCATTGTAGATTTAGCTCATTTCCCTTGTATGAAGTCTTTATTTTAGAGATTAGTTTGGCTTTAGTCCAACATCTCTTGCTTGTTATAACAGTAGTTTTATGTTTATGCTTATGTTTATACTTTCATTTTTCATGCATAGAAGAGAGATAGCTCACCTTTTGGTTGAGGAAGCAACCCTCCAATTCTTGGTTGAGGAAGCCACCCTCCAAATGTGACTAGCTTTCTTCTACTTTTATTGTTCATACATTTCACTTCCATTGCTTGCGCTTCTTTCTTTCTTAGAAGAGTGAAACTCTTCCACTTTTCTAGAGCTTTACCAAAGCCGTGAAGGGTGGAATGTGATTCACCCATTCTTTGTTAAAGATTGGCTACGCATTTGTTGTTACTTTATCTTATAAGTTCTCTACTTGGAGGGATGAGCATCACTCACTTTTCTAGCTTTACCCAAGCCATGAAGAGTGAGTAGTTTCTCATTCACTCTTTAGTAAGAGGAGAAGGGCATGTATAAGTTATCCCGGAATCATATTTGTGCAATGTTTCTATGCTTAACGCTTATTTCCTCTTGTTATTGGACGATTGATTGCATCTAGCAAAGCTAGGGTACTTTGTATAATTGTGGGTTCTTTCTATGACACGGATGACTCTTGCATAGAAAGACTCATCAGTTCAAGGCAAGTACCCCGGCTAGATCCTCATGACTACCCCTCAATCTTCCCCCTTATTGTACTTCATTTAAAGAATGGAATATTAATATTATGATTGGATGTCTTGTAGAAACACTTGCTTGTTTGTAGACGGGTTAAGTCTCGGCACAGGCAATTCTTGTAAACTTCTAGAAAGACGTCGGAATCATGTTCTTAATTCTCACAATCCATCTTTATCTTCCGATTAACTTGCTGTTGACACGGGAGTTAATTGAGTTATCAAGCACAATTATGGCAAACCGGATAACTAGCTACATGTCCAGATCCTTGCACTAAAGAGTGACCTTTTTTTATTAGCACCTATTTTGTTAAGAAAATCTTCCTGGAAAGAATCTTATATTCTGTCCAGAAAAACTCATATCTCACAGCAAATCTCAAAGGTTACAATCAATAGGTCTCTACCACTGCTCACCTCAGAAATATCAACAAAAGTTCCCTGTGGATTCGACTCCGGACTCAAACCGGATTATTACTACAGCTTGACCGCCTGCACTTGGGTGTACACATTTCGGATCAAGCCATCAAGTTTTTGGCGCCGTTGCCAGGGAACCTTTTAAAGGTATTTTAAGGTGAAAGGTAAAAAGACCTTCAACATTGTGTATATTTTGGTTTACTGTAAATAACTTTGTTTTATTTTTTTTATGACTGAGGGCACTCCTCACTTCCAAAATTTGCCGGCAGAATCGTGTGAGTCCGTGAATCAGGCTGAACCTAATTCGCCTAGATCAGTAGCAGACTCTTGTGAGGGTAGTATGGCAAATAATGAAAGAAATGGAGAAGTCCCTATGAGAGAGGAGGAGGTCCCTAACATTCGAACTTTGCGGGATTACTTGAATCCCACAAGAAATAGTGTCCCCTCTTGTTTTATTTTTCCTGAAAATGCTCCCCTCTTTACTGTAAAGCCGGGGACAGTGCAGTTATTGCCCATGTTTCATGGATTGGATGCAGAAAATCCATATCTGCATATAAAAGATTTCGAAGAAGTGTGTGGAACATTTCAAGACAATTCTGAATTGGCCAAAATGAAATTGTTTTCTTTCTCTTTGAGGGATAGAGCCAAACAATGGTTAAATTCTTTAAAGGCTTTTTCAATACCCAATTGGCAAACATTACAAAATGAATTTTTTAGAAAGTTTTTCCCTTTACACCGCACAAATGCACTAAAAAGGCAAATCATGAATTTTGCGGTCAAAGAAGGAGAAACTTTTTATCAAAGTTGGGAGAGATTCAAAGATCTGCTCCAATCTTGCCCACATCATGCTTTTGAAAATTGGACTTTGGTAGGATTTTTCTATGACTCCTTACCCTCTAGACTACGTCAGTTTGTCGAAATGATGGCCCAAGGAGAATTCATGGGAAAAAGTCCGGAGGAGGCATTCAATTTTTTCGACACCATATCTGACAGTTCTCAGATGTGGGACTCAGCCTCCCCTACCACTGTAGAAGCCAGACCATCTAATTCCCAAGGAGGAAAATATGTCTTGAGAGAGGATGATGACTTGAGAGCAAAAATGTCCACACTATCTCGAAAGCTTGAAGCTTTAGAGATGAAGAAAATCCATCAAGTTGATGTTAGCCCTTCCACCGAGCAAATGTGTGGAATTTGTGCGCTAACAGGACACCCTACTGGGGAGTGTCCCACCATCCCAGCATTCAAAGAAGTCTTGTTGGAACAAACACATGCAGTTTCCAACTTCAACAAGCCCTACTCCAACCCATATTCTGAAACATACAATCCAGGGTGACGAAACCACCCTAACTTCAGTTGGAAGAACACACAACCAATACCCATGAACCAACAACAAGGATCATACCCACCACCTCAAGGACCTCCTGCATATCAACCATACCAACCACCACAAAAGAGGAACCTTGAGGACACACTGAATCAGTTCATGCAAAGCCAAATGAATTATAACAATAATTCCACACATGCTTTCACTAATTTCAAAACCCAGACCACTCAATCTTTTGAGGATCTTAAAAGCCACATCCAAAAGTTGACTCAATCCATGTTCACACACGAAAAGGGAAAGTTTCCTGCTCAACCAAAGTAACCACAAGGCCAATTCCATGTAGGGAACCCTTCAACAACAGGAAACACCCGAAACCCAGATCTGCGCACAGATGAGTAATTTTTGTGTTTTTGTTTGTAGGTCTCAGCGGTGAACAGATCTCTACCATTCAACCTCGTCTCCACACTCCATGAACCGGTAAATTCGAAACATTGTCCGTTCAGTTTAGGTTGGGGGGTATGATCAGTTCATCAGTTCTTTTTCGTTCATAATTTTCGTAAATTTTTAAATTTTTATTGTCGCTGTTAATCATGTTTGAACATTGATTGTATAAATTGATGATTATGCTTATGAATCAGCTTCAATCGTCTTTGTGACTGGCAGACGTTGAAGAACCAGATAGTGAGTCTTAAAATTTAGCAATCATGGATGTAAATCTTTTTTGGTTTAGCCTAGGAGTTCTACGTACTTTTCCATCTGATGTACATATTATGATCATGAGAAAAGCAAGATTAGTAAGGAAGGCTGAAATCAAAGAAAAACAAGTGAAACCCCTCTGTGGCAGAAGCAGCTTTGCCAAACGCCGTCGTGCAAAAAGGCTTGGTGCCTGTAAACAGTGTGGCAGATTCTTTCACGAAAAAAGGTACAACCAGTGTTCTGAACCAATTTCCCGTCGCGCACTTGATCGATTAGACTGGATAGTGAATTGGTTGAGTAAGGATTACCCTGATACGCCATGCTATTCCGGTACTGTGCTTAACCGATTTGTGAGAGAGGAAGTTGGGAGAGTTACTGGTTGTCCATTTTACACAGACACAGAGGGAGACTCGGATTAGATAATTTTCTGTAGGAAATGTGTACTGTTGTTGGGGGAGTGAATGCCAGAAGCATCACATTCGTGGGCAATTAAGATGAGTGTGGGTGTGTGTGCATGGTTTAAACAAACACCATTCTTGGTGGATGATGCGTGGACTCGGGATAGTTGGACCAAAGTTCAACTGAGTTGCACGGATTGCATTAAAAATAGGATCGGGGTTAGCAAGAAGGGCTAAACTATCCCTCGGGTGCAAGACCCGGTGATTTTGGATACGCACTCCGTTGGTATCGAGTCCATAAAGTGTGTTGGCATACGCGGAGCCGTTGGTGGAAGTCCATAAATGTCGTGTCAGTTGGGTGTCCGTTGGTGTAAGTCCATGAATACACACCCCAAGAAAGACCCAAAAATTTTAATAGTCATTAGATGTGTAACATCAATGGCGGGGGCTAGGAAGGTCTAGATTCATACGCATGGCATTGCATGTGTTATGGGAGCCGGTGAAGGCCCGGGTTGAGTTGCATGTGTAAGTTTCATCTCATAACAAGGAATGACATAGAGAATTTCATTATGAATTGCATATTCTTGAATGGATTGTTGTTGATTGTTGAATTGCATGTGAGCATTTCATATGCATCTAGGTTGGGGAGTAGCCTCTTTAGAGGATACCCTATCTAGTATGTAATTTAATTTTTGGACATGTAATTTTATGTAAGTGATTATAATCAAACTCATATGAACTGTGTTTGATGTAAAATTTCATGTTATATGAGTTTGGGTTGATGATATATGAGGTTGAAATGAATTGGAATTGAAAAAATGATGAATCAGAGGAAAACTGGGCACTCCTACCGCTAGAACGTCGAGTACCTACCGGTAGAATGTCGAGTTTTGCCGGTAGAACATTTCCAATGAGTTCTCCTACCGGTAGAACACTGATATTCCTACCGGTAGAAGAATTCCATAAAGTTTTTCTACCGGTAGAACATGGACATCTTCTACCGGTAGATCCCCTTCAATTTTCAAAAATTCAACTGATCGTGTTAGGTCTTCGGGACTTAGGTCCTTCTGCTTCAAGTAGGTAAATGGTGTAACATTATGAGTAAATTGATGTATATTGGACCTTGGAAGGGTCATGTGGTTAAAATGTACACAGGTTACGCATTTTGGAGTGCCCGGCACAAGCGAGACTCTGTCCAAACGTCGTGTTGTTTATGATCCCGGTGAAGGGGATGCTATTGTCGTGGTGTTGGATTATGCGACACTCACGAGTACTTCCGCGGGTTGATGGGTGATCAACGATTGACAAAGGACCCCCGATTTTAGGGGTGTCACAGCTTGGTATCAGAGCTTAGGTTCTTGATTTACCTAAGGCTTGCGGGGCATGGGTTTAGACCATTGCATCAATTGTGCATTACATGTTATGTTCTTTAAATGTTGCATGTTATGTGCTATGTGTCATATGAACAATATGCATGATTGAATGTATATGGAAAAGAGATACTAGGGTTAGAGAACATAACCTTAGGGGTCATAAAAATAAGGAACGGGACGTTCATGGAATAGATGTCTACTAGTGGTGGCACACGCTCTACTAGTGAGGCAAGGAGAGAAATCTCAATGTTTCGACTTGATCCCTACTTTGGGATACTAAGTTAGTGCTCTATTTCTGTTTGACATGTGCGTAGATGGCAAATAGAGGAAGAGGACACCGGAACGGCCGAGGAGGTGGGTGGAACAACAACCAACCACCATCGTCCTTTGACCAACAAGCCTTTATGGAGGCTATAGGCACAATGGCAGCTACCTTTGCACAAGCTAGCACCAATGTGGGCCAAGGAGGCTCAAGTAACCTCCACAATTTTAAGGCACACAAGCCACCGACTTTCATGGGAGGGGCGGATCCGATGGTGGTCGACCATTGGTTCCAACAAGTTGATAAGATCTTAGAGGCTATGGAAATCATGTCCGATGCCACTAAGATGAGGCTAGCTGCATTCCAGCTAAAAAGGAGAGGCCCATTTATGGTGGGATTGGGCAAAGGCCTCGAAGAACCTAGAGGAAATGACATGGGGAGAGTTTCGGGAGCTCTTCATGGGCAAGTACTTCCCATCGGTTGTTCGACAAGCGAAAGCCCGATAATTCTTGGATTTGAAACAAGGGACTATGACAGTGATGGAATACGTGGCTAAGTTCATCGAGTTAGTCCGTTTTCCCAATGACTACGTGGCCACAGACTTGGCAAAAGTGAGGAGGTTCGAGGATGGTTTGAAGTTGTCCATCCAGGGGAAGATTGTGGGCCACTGCCTAAAAGATTTGGACTCGATGGTCGAGACGGCTATGGCCATTGAGAGAGAGGTCAATGATGCAAGGAGCATCCGGGAGGTAGGTGCTAAGGACAAGAAGAAGGAAGGCTAATCCTCATCTTCTAGCTCGGGGAAGAAGCAAATGACTTCTACCCCATAGGGGTATCAGTGATAGGGCCGAGGCTATCAAGGCCAAGGCCAAGGTCATGATCAATCTTCCCAATGTGGGAAGAATTCTAAGGGCACACCACAGGGAGGCCCACAGACATGTTTCTAATGCCACCAACCAGGTCACTTGAAACGGGATTGTCCTCAGAGACAAGGATCCTAGAGCTATGCGGCATCTCTGTCCCAGGCATCGGTGGGGCATCCATAGACCTATTTCATTCCTCCCTACCCCACCATGGGCTAGGAAAACCAGTTTCAGTTCCAGGGTCCTACACAGACCCCTACTACTTCACGAGCGGGGACTCCGCAATCAGGCCAAATGGGTCAGGGCATGGGCCGAGGTCGAGGACAGGGCTAACAGGCTGAGACTTCGGGGACCCAGGGGCGAGTCTACGCCATCACACCTCAGACTGAGCCAGTGGATCAGTCGGTTATTCAGGGTACATTTCTATTCTCTCGCTTATGGGCAAGGGTATTATTTGACTCAGGTGCATCACATTAATTTATTTATGCATCATGTGTGAAGGATTTGGGCTTAAAGGTTGAGACCTTGGAAGAGCCATTGCATGTGAATTCTCCCATAGGAGCTAGGGATGCATTGATCAGATATGTCGGGGTTGTGAGCTAGAGATCTCGAGAATTCTACTCACCGCGGACCTTAAGGTCATGGGCATGTCAGAGTTTGATGTCATCCTTAGGATGGATTGGTTGATAGCACACCGAGTCGTCATCGATTGTGATTGGAAGAGGGTCACTGCCTACACACCAGATGGTGTTTGTTTCAAGTTTCAGGGGAAAAAACATTATGTTTTACACTAAGTAGTGTATGATTCCCATTAGCACAGGCAATTAATGGGCTGACTTGCGAGCCTTACCTTGGAGGACGAGGTGAGATAGGAGTTGGGTCTACCTTGAGTGGTTTGTGAGTATGAGGATATTTTTTTGGACAAACTATTGGGATTACCTCCACATAGGGATGTAGAATTCACCATTAAGTTGCACCCCAGTACATCCCCTATTTCTATGACTCCGCATAGAATGACACATACAGAGTTGCAAGAACTCAAGGTCCAATTGCAAGAATTGTTGGACAAGGGCTTAATTAGACCGAGTACCTCACCTTGGGGCACTCCGATGTTGTTTTCCAAGAAGAAGGACAAAACCCTTCGACTATGTATAGATTACCGACAGTTGAATCGAGTTACCACCAAGAATAAGTACCATTTTCCATGAATTGATGACTTATTTGATCAGCTGAGAGGGGCGTGGGTTTACTCTAAGATAGATCTACACATGGGTTACCATCAGTTGAGGATTAGAGAGAAAAATATCCCTAAGACGGCATTTAGGATGTGATATAGGCATTTCGAGTTCACTGTGATGCATTTTGGATTGACGAATGCCCCGGCGACATTCATGGATCTCATGCATAGGGTGTTCCAACCCTATCTAGATCAGTTTGTCATGGTCTTTGTGTATGAAATCCTGATCTACTCCTAGTTTGAGGAGGAGCATGTTGACA
Organism: Ilex aquifolium; assembly: GCA_951799425.1. Classification (NCBI taxonomy): domain Eukaryota; kingdom Viridiplantae; phylum Streptophyta; class Magnoliopsida; order Aquifoliales; family Aquifoliaceae; genus Ilex; species Ilex aquifolium. Next base: position 972,276 of record OX637407.1, on the reverse strand, counting down.
GACCACCGGTTGTACGCCAAGTTCAGCAAGTGTGAATTTTAGCTGACGGAGGTAAAAATTTTGGGACACGTGGTGTCGGCTTCGGGCGTATCCATGGACCCGGAGAAAGTTGAGGCAATCATGAGTTGGGAGATGCTGAAGTCAGTCTTTAAGATACGTAATTTCTTGGGATTGGCGGGGTATTACAGGAGGTTCATTGAGAACTTCTCCCAACTAGCGGCACCTATGACTAGATTGACCCGGAAGGAGGTCAAGTTTGAGTGGAATGAATTGTGTTAGAAGGCATTCCAAAAGTTGAAGAGGAGGCTTACTTCCTATTTTGATAGTTTCGGAGAGGGGACAGAGGTACACAGTGTATTGTGATGCCTCCAAGGACGGACTTGGGTGTGTTCTGATGCAGTCTGGAAGGGTGGTAGCTTATAGTTCTCGGTAGTTAAAGAGCCACGAGTAAAACTACCCCACGTACAACATAGAGTTGGTGGCCATTGTCTTTTCCTTGAAGGCTTGACGCCACTATTTATATGGTGAGCAGTTCGAGGTGTTTTCGGACCACAAAAGTCTGAAGTACATCTTTACGCAGCGGGACCTCAAAATGAGGCAACACATGTGGATGGAGTATTTGGAGGACTATGACTTCACTTTGCATTACCATCCCGGTAAGGCAAATGTGGTGGCTGATGCACTCATCCGGAAGTCACGGGGGGGTCTTGGCTAGTGTGGCTTCCCAGGAGTGGCAGATGCTCGAGACTGTGGGACAGTTCAGGCTATACTACAGGGGTCAGGCCCAGGACACTTTGGGGAGTTTGGTGGCTACGCCTTCTCTACTAAGCGGAGTGATTGAGTCCTAAGGGTAGGACACAGAGATATTTTCTATCAAGGATTGAGTACAGTCGGATACAGGTGACGAGAGTTGGGCCATTCACACGGATGGTAGTCTTCGGTTCAAGGGAAGGGTTGTGGTTTCCCAGTCTGTGAATCTGATAGAGGAGATCCTTAGGGAGTTCCATTGCTCTCGTTTTGCTATACATCCAGGTGGCACGAAGATGTACCATGATCTTCGGCGCCAGTACTATTGGAGTGGGATGAAGAGGCACGTAGGAGATTTTGTTAGTTGATGTCTCACGTGTCAGCAGGTCAATGTTGAGCACCAGAGACCCGCAGGGTTGCTCCAGCCTTTTGAGGTGGTTGAATGGAAGTGGGAGCACGTCACGATGGATTTTGTAACCCACTTGCCATGGACATCGTGGGGATATGACACGGTGTGGATAATAGTGGACCAGCTTACGAAGTCGGCACACTTTTTGGCAGTGCGAATGACCTTCACACTAAAGGAATTCTACGGATTGTACATACGGGAGATAGTCCGATTGCATGAGGTACCTGTATCAATAGTATCAGATCGGGATCCCAGGTTCACTGCCCATTTTTGGGAGAGTTTCCAATAGGCCATAGGGACACCATTGATGATGAGCATAACTTCTTATCCCCAGACGGATGGTCAGTCAGAGAGAACCATCCAAACTTTAGAGGACATGCTACGGCCATACGTCCTAGATCTCAAGGGTAGTTGGGAAGAGCACTTACCCTTAGTGGAGTTCGCATATAACAATAGTTATCAGGCGAGCATACATATGACACCTTATAAGGCACTTTATGGGAGGTCGTGCCATTCTTTGATTTGTTGGACGGAGTTTAGTGAGAGACCCTCTATGGGTCCAAATTTGGTTAGAGACATCTCAGAGAAGGTGGACAGGATACGAAAGCGTCTTCTTACTTCACAAAGCCGACAGAAGAGCTACGCCGACAGACGGCGGCAACCTCTAGAGTTTGGGGTTGGAGATCACATCTTCTTGAAGTTGATGTCCAAGAGATGAGTGGTCAGGTTCGGGAAGTGGGGAAAGCTATCACTGAGGTATATCGGGTCCTGTGAGGTACTCGAGAGGGTTGGTACAGTTGCTTACCGGTTGGCGTTACCGCCAAATTTATCTAGTGTTCACACTGTATTCCATGTCTCTATGCTCCGTAAGTACACTCCAGATCCGACTCATGTGGTGGATTGGAGTGAGCTGGTTGTTGATGCGGATGGGACCTTCGAGGAGGGACCGGTGCGTATCATGGATAGGCGAGAGTAGGTTTTGCGAGGCAAGACCATGAGGCTGGTGAAGGTGTCGTGGCAGCACTGTGGTGTGGAGGAGGCAACATGGGAGCGTGAGGACACTATACGTACCAGTTATCCATTCTTATTCGAGGATGGAGGTACATTCTTGTAGTCATAAGTGTTGTATGACTTGTTGCATATGCATGTGATTATGTGCGCATGTGTGTATAAATTTCAGGGATGAAATTTCTTTTAAGGGGGGAAGAATGTAAAACACGAAAAAAATTGAATTTTTATGAAAAAAGGGCAAAATGGTAATTAGCCACTATAGTACGGGTTGAAAATTCAAATTTTTCTAGAACTCGGATGACGAAATGGACCTCACCGTTGGATTCGTCTCGCGAAATCTAGTCACCCAGTCAATTTTCGTTGAATTCTGAGACAGTTGAATTTTTTCGTGTTTTACAAGATGATTGGGTGTAACATGACCAAAAAAAACACAACTGAGAATTAAATTGCGAAAAGTGGAGAATAATTTAAAGCTAGTTCAAATAAAAATATTTTGAACTTGAACCATGACGAAATTTAATTGATTCAGGACAAAACCAGACCCGAAAAAATAGGACGTGTGGCTCAACATGAGCCAAGTGTCCAAGGAGTATAAATAGGGGAGAAAATCAGATTTTCTCCCTGTTTGGACCAACTGATTTCGTTGGAAGAGGAAGAGAGGGAAAATAAAGGATTTCTCCAACTTCTCTCTACGATATACAGCTATACGTTCGTCGAATCAACTCGAGCCAAAAATCAAAGTTCATCCACGCGACGAGGGCTACGCCTACGTACCAAAAAGCACGGATTTTGACGAATTTCAACAGATGGGATTTTAGAAATCAATGATTAGAGTTTGATTTGGATCTTGGGAGGCTTTCCACAATTGTTTTACGCTTTAAGAGGTAGGGTTCCTTTCCTAATTAGGTTTAGTTCTAACCTAGTGTTGATATATGGAATGGGTAGGGTGTTAGAGATGTAATCTCATGTATGACACTTACCTATGGTATTTGAAATTTAGAAAATGGATATTAAGAATGGTTAAAATCAATTCTAGCCTGAATTGAGTATGTTGAAATTGCTTGATTGGTTATTTGATGAGAAATGCGATACATGTGGGTGTTTGATAAAATGACTTGAATGATATATGTGGGTGTTGATAAAATGCCTATATGGATTAACTGTGTTATTTGCATTGATTATGTTATAACATGCTTGGGACTGATGTTGGGAAATGTTGGTATATGCATTATAATATATTGACATTGAGGACTTGGAAACGTTGAAGGAATATTGTTCATATTGTGCTTATGACATGTTGAACATGGTATTATAATTTCAATTGAAATCTTAGTTGCATAAGTATATGAAATGCAATGGTTCATTACATTTGCATATTACACGGGAAGCATCGCATTCGTGGGCAATTGATATGAGTGCGGGTGTGTGTGCATGGTTTGATCAATCACCATTCTTGGTGGATGATGCGTGGGCTCGGGATAGTTGAATCAAGGCTCGACTAAGTCGCACAGGTTGCATTAAAAAAAGGGTCGGGGGTAAGCAAGAAGGGCTAGACTATCCGTTGAGTGCAAGACCCAATGATTTTGGAAACGCACTTCGTTGGTTTTGAGTCCATAAAGCGTGTCGGTGTACGTGGAGCCGTTGGTGAAATTCCATAAATATCGTGTCGATTGGGTGTCCGTTGGTGTAAGTCCATGAATACTCACCCCAAGAAAGACCCAAAAATTTTAATAGTCATTGGATGTGTAACATCAATGGCGGGGGCTAGGAAGGCCCGAATTCATACGCATTGTAATGCATGTTATGGGGGCCGGTGAAGGCTCAGGTTGAGTTGCATGTGTGTCTTATCTCATAACATGACATGACATAGAGAATTCCATTATGAATTGCACATTCTTGAATTGGTTGTTGTTGATTGTTGAATTGCATGTGAGCATTTCATATGCATCTAGGTTATGGAGTAGCCTCTTTAGGAGATACCCTATTGAGTGTGGCTCATCCTTTATGGGGACAATATTTCAAGTGCAGGACATGCGCCGGTGGATGGCTCTCACTCGGGCCCTCGTTGATGAAGAAAAGCCGAGATATGGCTTTAAATCATGTTTTTGTAAAACTAGTATGTAATTTAGTTTTTGGACATGTAATTGTATGTAAGGGATTGTAATCAAACTCATATGAACTTTGTTTGATGTAAAATTTCATGTTATATGAGTTTGGGTTGATGATGTATGAGGTTGGAATGAATTGGAATTGAAAAAAGAATGGAATTGGGGGAAAACTTGGCACTCCTACCGGTAGAACGTCGAGTACCTACCGGTAGAAGAATTCCAGTAGGCATTTTCTACCGGTAGAACGTCGAGTTTTTTCCAATTAAACATTTCCAGTGAGTTCTTCTATCAGTAGAACACTGATATTCCTAATGGTAGAAGAATTCCAGAAAGTTTTTCTACCAATAGAACATGGACATTTTCTACCGGTAGATCCCCTTCAGTTTTCGAAAATTCAACTGATCTTGTTAGGTCTTTAGACCTTAGGTTCTTCGGCTTCAAGTAGGTAAATAGAGTAACATTATGAGTAAATTGATGTATATTGGACCTTGGAAGGGTCATGTGATTAAAATGTACACAAGTTACGCGTTTGGGAGTGCCCGGTATAAGGGAGACTCTGTCCAATAGTCGTGTTGTTTTATGTGATCAGTACATAAAATTAGCATTCTACTATGCCTTCTTTTAAGACTAATTGTACTTTGATGGAGTTTAAGTGATGACATTTCAGGTCCTAAAGTAAAAAAGGACTCAAGATCAACAAGTATCACACTTGAGTATAACACCAGCACATTAGGGAACAAAATTGGAGAAGCTTGGAACAAAGCCAGAACGTTCGAATGTCAACTCACGTTCGAACGTCCATGATTCGCACTTTTTTGTGTGTCAGAATTATATTATTATATTACACCCAAGTATAAGTGGTCAAATTGTAGTTTTCTTGGTTTTTGAGTCCAAGTATCGATCCCACAAAGAGTTTTAGTAATTAAAATAAAATAAAATAAATAAAATAAAAATAAAGCAATAAAAAGGTTGTTTGGAGTAGTTTGATGTTTAATCGCTTGTGGTGTGAGCTTAGTCTAATGACGGTGCTAAAAACTTGATTCTAAAATAACAGGTGGAATAAAGGTGCAGAAATAAAATGCGTACGTAAAACAAATGAATGACAGAAATATAAAAGATATCCTTCAGTTCAAGGATCCCACATGCTTTACATCGGTCTTGTTACGGAATTGCTACCTCACATCAGTTAACTTCCATTTTACTGGCAAGCTAACCGGCAGGTCTGATGTATATATATATTATAACACAGCTGCTTCTTAGGCTACACTGGTTATATTTATGTCAAATGATTAACCCAAGCAAACCAGAAGGACAAGCCATTCATGAGGAATACTTGAGTTATTCACTTGATCTCATGATTGCAAATACGTATATATATAATAAACCATAACACAGCTGCTTCTTAGGCTACACCGGTGGTAATATATAGCACAGTTGCTTCTTAGGCTACACTGGGCTTAGATGTTCCAATTGATTAATTCAAGTAAAATCCGTAGGTGGTACAGACTATCTTCCGGTGACTTGTCAGGTCAACCGGTGGTAGTTAATCATAATACAGCTGCTTCTTAGGCTACACTGTATTTAGATATATCACCCAAAAAGTGAAGTTACTCGAACGGCATACTTGAATTATTCAATAGGTTATCTTGTAATATATATATATATATATAGACAGTAGAACTTCCTCAGCGTTCCAGTGTAGGACTAGCCATACTGACAGGATCACCGGGGTCATTCTAGCTGGCCCGTCTTATATATATATAATACTATCAGGCGTCAGTGGAACTTCCTCAGCATTCCAGTGGAGGATTAACCATACCGGTAGGAACGCCGGGGTCATTCTAGCTGGCCCGTCTTGTATATATAATAAACGTATAAATAAAACATCAGCAATTCCAAAAACAGATCAATATTATACATGTGTTCCCCTCGAACCGGAGGATATACGGAACTACTCACGCTCCATTGCTATAGACAAGCAAGGAGAGCTAGCAGTTGTCATTACAACAGAAAGGAAAGTGCGGAATTTAAATGTCTTTCGCAGGGAACGATTGAAACACAACCACTCTTATAATCGGTTACGATGAAAAAGTGGCGGCAGTTCAATTATTCGAATTGAAAGCTATACAAAAACTATAAAGGTACAGGACTTAGGACTGAAGTATAACACGGACCGGAGTGTATTTTCTCTTCTCTTTTCTTTCTCTCTTTTTCTCTCTTCAGAACTTCAGAATCTCTCTCAGATCTCTCTGTTTCTCTCTTCTTTTCTGCCTCAGTCCGGCCGTATGAAAGCTGAAGTGGAGAAGGGTATTTATAGGCGTGGGAAGAGACATGGGCAAGTGGGCAACTTGACTTCTGACAATGGTGACCGTCCGGACGGCAGTCCCACCGTCTGGACGGTGGTGCTTTGCTGGAAACTCCACTTGCATGCATGCTGACTCTTCTCGTTGGTTAATTACACTTTGGCCTTTATTCTTTGCATTTCCTTGACATTGCTCCCTTGGTCTTGTGTTAATTCAGCATTTGTCCTGCAGCTTTCAGATAAAATGTTATAACTAATATCATTCCCGCACAAACCTTAATTCACTCTAAGTACTAATTTTTAGTGTGTTTATTATATTAATTCGAGTTTTTTGATTTTTTAATTTACATACTAAATAGGTTAATCAGTCCACTTGAACTATGAGCAGACCAGACTGCTCAGACATGGCGTGTTGCAGCCAAGAAGGATGACTCTGAGGCACTTGAGTACCACGTTCGAACGCTAATCAGCGTTCGAACGTCCCATTTAATTATCTGAAGACCAGACTGCTCAGACATGGCGTGTTGCAGCCAAGAAGGATGACTTTGAGGCACTTGAGTACCACGTTCAAATGCCAATCAACGTTCGAACGTCCCATTTAATTATCTGAAGATTAGGCTGCTGCATGGAGTGTGGAGATGGACTTCACAGAAGACTACAAGCCACTTGAGTGGGAAAGTCAGACTCCATCACAACGTTCGAACGCCCATCAAGCAAAGATAGAGACAACGTTCGAACGCCAGACAACGTTCGAAGGTTGTCTGCAGACTGGCTGCAGAGTGGTTGGCTTTTCACTTGGACTTGGGTGGCATACACTATTCCTTCACCTCCTCTTGTCTCCTCCTCCTTGCCTATAAATACTCCCATTGTTGGAGAGCAAAAAAAAAGAGGTAGAGAGCTTGATGGAGGCTTAGACTCCCACTCTTATTATTGTAGAATTATCTTATATTTCCTTGTATGAAGAAGTAGTTGTTCTAGAGATTGGTTTGGCATTCATCCAACATCTCTTAGCTTGTTGTAGAATTAGTCTTAAGCTTATGCTTTCAATTACATGCATAGAAGGAAATAGATTACCTTTGGTTGTGGATCACCCTCCAAAAGTAACTACCTTTCTTATACTTTTAATTTGTGTTTCATTCACTTCCATTGCTTGAGCTTCTTTCTTCCCTTAGAGGAGTGAAACTCTTCCACTTTTCTAGAGCTTCGCCAAAGCCGTGAAGGGTGGAACGTGATTCACTCATTCTTTGTCGAAGATTGGCTCCCTGTTTAGTGTGCTTTGCTTTATGACCCCTCTACTTGGAGGAATGAGCATCACTCACTTTTTGGCTTTACCAAATCCATGAAGAGTGAGTAGTTTCTCATTCACTCTTTAGTAAGAGGAGAAGGATATGCATAAATTCTCCGGACGTTATATTTGTGCAATTTCGATTATGTTTAATGCTTTATATTCCCATGCTTATTGATTGATTGATTGCATCTAGCAAAGTTAAGGTACTTTGTATAACCAGGAGTTCTTTCTATAATATAGATAACTCTTGCATAGAAAGACTCATTGGTTCAAGGCAAGTACCCCGGCTAGATCTTCATGACTACCTTCAATCTTCGCCATTATTGTGCTTCAATTAAAGAATGGAAATGGAACATTAATGTCATGATTGGATGTCTTGTAAAAACACTTGCTTGTTTGTAGACGGGTTAAGTCTCGGCACAAATAATTCTTGTAAACTTCTAGAAAGACATCGGAATCATGTTCTTAATTCTCATAATCCACATTTATCTTCTGATTAACCTGTTGTTGACACGGGGGTTAATTGAGTTATCAAGCACAAGTATAACAAACCGGATAATTAACTACATATCCAGATCCTTGAACTAAAAGAGTGACTCTTTTACATTAGAGCTTATCTCATATTTTGTTTAGAAAATTCTCTTGGAAAGAATCTTATATTCTATCCAGGAAATCTCATACATCACACAACTTCAAATCTCAAGGGTTACAATCACTAGGTCTCCACCGCTGCTTATCTCAAAACACCAACAAGAGTTCCCTGTGGATTCGACTCCGGACTCAAACCGAATTATTACTACAGCTTGACCGGCTGCACTTGGGTGTACACATTTCGGATCAAGTCAAGTTTTTGGCGCCGTTGCCGGGGAACGAAAAAAAGGTGTTTTAAGGTAAAAGGTTAAAAAACCTTTATTTTTGTATAGATTATTTGGTTTACTGTGAATAACTTTGTTTTGTTTTATTTTCTTTATTTTTATGACTGAGGGCACTCCTCACTATCAAAATTTGCCGGCAGAATCTTGTGATTTTGTGTATCAGCCTGAACCGAATTCACCTAGATCAGTAGTAGACTCTTGTGAGAGTAATATGACAAATAATGAGAGAAACGAAGAAGTCCCTATGAGAGAGGGGGAAGTGTCTAACATTCGAACTTTGCGGGATTACTTAAATCCCACAAGAAATAGTGTCCCCTCTTATTTTTTATTCCCTGAAAATGCTCCCCTTTTTACTGTAAAGTCGGGGACAGTGCAGCTATTACCTGTGTTTCATGGATTGGATGCAGAAAATCCATATCTGCATATAAAAGATTTTGATGAAGTGTGTGGAACATTTCAAGACAATTCTGAACTAGCCAAGATGAAACTTTTTCCTTTCTCTTTAAGGGACAAAACTAAACAATGGCTAAATTCTTTAAAAGCTCTTTCAATACCTAACTAGCAGGCATTACAGAATGAATTTTTAGAAAGTTTTTTCCTCTACATCGCACTAATGCACTCAAAAGGTAAATCATGAATTTTTCGGTTAAGAATGAGAAACTTTTTACCAAAGTTGGGAGAGATTCAAAGAGCCACTCCAATCCTGCCCACATCACGCTTTTGAGAATTGGACTTTGGTAGGATTTTTCTATGACTGCTTACCCTCTAGACTACGTTAGTTTGTCGAAATGATGGCTCAATGAGAATTTATGTGAAAAAGTCCGGAGGAGGCATTCATTTTTTTTGACACCATATCTGATAGTTCTCAGATGTGGGACTCAGCCTCTCCTACCACTGTAGAAGCCAGACCATCTACTTCCCAAGGAGGTAAGTATGTCTTGAGAGATGATGATGACCTGAGAGCAAAAATGTCTACTTTGTCTCGAAAGCTGGAAGCTTTAGAGATGAAGAAGGTCCATCAATTTGATGTTAGCTCTTCCACAGAACAAGTGTGTGGAATCTGTGCGCTAACAGGACACCCTACTGGGGAGTGTCCTACCATCCCAGCGTTCAAGGAGGTCTTGTTGGAACAAACAAATGCATTTTCTAACTTCAGCAAGCCTTACTCCAACCCATACTCTGAAACATACAATCGAGGGTGACGGAACCACCCGAACTTCAATTGGAGAAACACACAACCGACTCCCATGAACCAACAACAAAATTCATACCCACCACCTCAAGGACCTCTCGCATATCAACCATACCAACCACCACAAAAGAGGAGCCTTGAGGAGACCCTGAATCAGTTCATGCAAACCCAAATGAACTACAACACCCATTCCACACAGGCTTTCACTGATTTCAAAACCCAGACCACTCAATCTTTCAAGGATCGTAAAAGCCACATCCAAAAGTTGACTCAATCCATGGCCACACATGAGAAGGGCAAGTTCCCTACCCAACCAAAGCAACCACAAGGTCAATTCCATGTGGGGAACCCTTCAATCACAGGAAACCCACAAGACCAAGCCCAAGTTGTCACTACACTGAGAAGTGGCAAGGTGATTGACAAAGCCATCAGAGACATGCTAATTCCAAAGCCACAACCTGAGTCAATCCCATTCAACTCACCATTTGAGCCTAAACTTGAAAAGGAACCTGAGCCTATGATTGAACAAGAGCCAGAACCTTCTGAAGAAAGAGAACCTTCGTGTTTCATTCCTGCTCCTTTTTCGCATAGACTCAAAACTATACAGAAGTTGAAAAATCAACCTGAAATTTATGAGCTTTTTAAGCAAGTAAAGATCAATATCCCACTTCTGGATGCAATCAAACAAGTTCCGTCTTATGCCAAGTTTCTAAAAGACTTGTGCACAGTCAAGAGAAGCCAGAATGTCCAAAAAAGAGCTTTCATAACAGAACAAGCCAGTGCCCTGCTTCAACACAAAACCCCTCCAAAATACAAGGATTTGGGGTGTCCAACTGTGTTATGTGTCATTGGAAACTTCAAAATAGAACAAGCACTGTTAGACATTGGAGCCAATGTTAATTTGCTACCCTACTCTGTCTACCAGCAGTTGGGTCTGGGTGAACTCAAACCCACTTGTGTCACACTCTAGCTAGCCGAAAGATCTGTCAAAATCCCTAGGGGCATTGTTGAAGATGTACTTGTCTAAGTGGACAACTTTGTCTTCCCTGATGACTTCATTGTTCTGGATACTCAGCCAGCAATACATTCAAAGAACCAAATTCCCGTTATTCTTGGTCGACCCTTCCTAGCAACTTCCAATGCACTAATCAATTGCAGGAATGGAGTCATGAAATTAACTTTTGGGAATATGACTCTCGAGCTGAACATTTTTAATATTGCTAAGCACCCGGGAGAGGAGAGGATAAGGAAGAAGGGAAAATAAACTCCATTGAATCTTTGATAGAGGAACATCTGAATGACACATTCTGTGAGAACCCGACTGAATCTTCTCTGCTAGAGTCTATCTCATCCGAGGCAATAGATGATGACCCAAACTCAAAAACATGCCCCACTCATACTGTTGGGACATGGGCCCCCAAATTCGAAGAGATTTCACCAAGTGGCACAAAGCCACTCTCATCAAGTGTTAGGCCACCAAAGCTTGAATTGAAACCTCTCCCATCTAACCTCAAATATGCATTCTTAGGAGAGGACGAGTCATACCCAGTGGTAATTTCATCTAAGCTCACAGACTTGCAAGAGTCTAAGTTAATTGAAGTTCTCAAATTCCATAAAAGCATCATTGGGTGGACCATCGCTGACTTGAAAGGTATAAGCTCGTTAATCTGCAATCATGCTATATACCTTGAAGAGGATTCAAAACCCTCTCGTCAAATGCAGCGACGACTAAATCCTCACATGAAGGAAGTTGTGAAAACAGAGGTACTCAAGCTCTTAGATGCAGAGATAATCTTTCCTATCTCTGATAGCAAGTGGGTTAGCCCAACCCAAGTTGTGCCAAAAAAATCTGGGGTCACAATGGTAAAAAATGATGCAAATGAGCTAGTACCAACTCGAGTAATTACAGGATGGCGAATGTGTATTGACTATCAAAAACTCAATTTGGTCACTATAAAAGATCATTTTCCTCTTCCATTTCTTGACCAAGTCCTAGAGAGAATTGCAGGTCATGCATTCTACTGTTTCCTAGATGGGTATTCTAGGTACAATCAAATTGAGGTAGCACTAAATGATCATGAGAAAACAACATTCACATGCCCCTTTGGAACCTTTGAATTCAAAAGGATGTCATTTGGACTTTATAACGCTCCTGCAACATTCCAAAGATGTATGATAAGCTTGTTCAGTGACATGGTTGAAATTTTTTTGGAAGTATTCATGGATGACTTCTCTGTTTATGGTGACTCATTTGATTTGTGTCTGGCCAACCTAGAAAAAGTGTTGATAAGGTGTAGAGAAGCCAATCTAGTGCTCAATTGGGAAAAATGTCATTTCATGGTAACACAAGGCATTGTCTTAGGTCACATTGTGTCATCTGAGGGCATGAAAGTTGACAAGACAAAAATAGATCTGATTGGAAATCTGCCCGCCCCCAAGAATGTGAAGGATGTCCGATTATTCCTAGGACATGTAGGTTTTTACAGGAGATTCATAAAAGATTTCAGTACCATAGCCAAACCCAGGTGTCATCTTCTGAGTCAGGACGTAATCTTTTTGTGGAATGAAGTCTGTCAGAAAGTCTTTCATAAGCTTAAAGGCATGTTAATTTCTGCTCCAATAGTGCAACCCCCTGACTGGACTCTACCATTTGAATTGATGTTTAATGCAAGTGATTATGTTGTAGGTGTTGTGTTGGGACAAAGAAAAGATAAGAAACCCCATGTGATTTACTATGCAAGCAAAACTTTGAATGATGCTCAAATGAAATTCAACGACTGAAAAAGAATTGTTTGTTGTAGTTTTTACTCTGGAAAAATTCCGTTCTTATCTTATTGGTTCTTCTGTTACTATATTCACTGACCATGCAGCCATAAAATTCTTGCTCACAAAGAAGGATGCCAAACCAAGGCTCTTGAGATGGATACTCTTGATCCAAGAGTTTGATCTGATCATTAAAGACAAAAAGGGTGTCGAGAATGTGGTGGCAGATTAGCTATCCAGATTAACATATGAATTTCGTGAAGATGGACTGTCAATCAATGAGAAATTCCCCGATGAACAACTGTTCATGATTGATAAGACACCATGGAACGCTGATATCGCTAACTTCCTTGCTACTGGTATGTTCCCCCCGCCCTTTACCATGATGGACAAAAAAAAATTTCTGAGGGAGGTTCGTAACTTCTTTTGGGAGGATCCCTATGTATTTAAGTACTGTAAGGATCAAATCATGAGGTGTTGCATCCCCGCTCATGAAAGCAGCCAGGTAATAACATTTTGTCATTCTGAAGCATGCGGTGGCCATTTTTCATCAAGGAAAACCGCTGCAAAAATATTGAAGTGTGGATTTTACTAGTCCACACTTTTCAAAGATGTCCATGCCTTTTGTTTAACTTGCGATAGATGCCAAAGGTTGGGAAGCATTTCTAAAAGAAACATGATGCCCTTAAACCCCATTCTGGTGATTAAAATTTTTGACTTTTGGGGCATCGATTTTATGGGACCGTTTCCCCCTTCCTTTGGCTATCTATACATTTTAGTGGCCGTAGACTATGTGTCAAAATGGGTTGAAGCAGTTCCATGCCGAAATAATGATCACCGAACAGTGATAAAGTTTTTAAAAGAAAATATTTTGTCCCGGTTTAGAATTCTGAAATCAAATCATAAGTGATGGGGGTGCTCATTTTTGCAATCGTCCCTTCTAGAATTTGATGAAAAAATATTTGATCTTTCACAAAATTGCAACCCCTTATCACCCATAGACCAGTGGACAGGCTGAATTAGCTAATCGAGAGATCAAATTAATTTTAGAAAAAACGGTAAATCCAGACCATAAAGATTGGTTGTCAAGACTCACTGATGCACTCTGGGCATACCGCACTGCTTTTAAAACAATTTTGGGCATGTCTCCTTATCAATTAGTCTATAGAAAGCCGTGTCACCTATCTGTGGAATTGGAACATAAGGCATACTGGGCCATTAAAGCAATGAACTTTGACCTAAACAAGGCCGGACTAGCAAGGAAACTTCAGATAAATGAATTGGAGGAATTGAGAAATGAAGCATATGAGAATGCTACGATTGCTAAAACCAGGATGAAAATTTTTCATGACAAAAACATTGTGCGAAAATCTTTTGAGCCTTCTCAAAAAGTCCTGTTATTTAATTCAAGACTCCGTCTCTTTCCTAGTAAGTTGAAGTCAAGATGGACTGGACCTTACATGTCAAAAAAGGTGTTTGGACATGGAGCAGTTGAAGTGGAAAACCCCTCGAACGGTAATATCTTTACTGTTAATGGTCAGCGGTTGAAACCATTTTTGGAGGACTTTGTTAAAAATGTGGAAACCATTCTTTTAATGGAACCAGAATATTCCTTCGACATTCGCGCCTGCCGACACTCAATTGGATCGGGTCAGGAAAAATCCAACCCGACCCGCTGGGGCACTTTTATAAGGCCCCCAATCTTTTTCCTCTTGTTCCCAGCCGCCGCTGTTGGCCCCCCTCTTCTTCGCCCTCTTTTTCTTTTTCTTCTTCTTCTTCTTCTTCTTCATTTTCATTGTTCTGTGATAAACGACCCATCTCCTGCGAACCAATGACTACACACTCTATAAACACAATATTTTGCTTCATGCTTTGCATTTTAATCTTCTATTTGTTCATGGGTGTTCTTCTCTTGTTCGCACTCACACACAAGGATTTTCAGCCTACCCGAAACCCAGATCTGCGCAAAGATGAGTAATTTGTGTATTTTTATTTGTATGTTTCGGCAAATGAACAGATCTCTACCATTCAACCTCATCTCCAAGATCCATACATTGGTAAATTCGAAACATTGGGGACAATGTTCAGTTTAGGTTGGAGAGTGAGAACTACAGTTCATATTTTGTGCCCGTAAAATTTTTTGTGTTTGTTGTTGTTATTGTTGTTTCTAATCATATTATGTATCGTGCCTCGTGTTTTGTATAAATTGATGATCATGTTTGTGAGTCAGTTCCAATCATCTTTGTGACTGGCAGACGTTAAAGAACCAGATAGTGAGTCTTAAAGCTTAGAAAGCATGGATGTTAAACATTTTTGGTTTAGTCTGGGAGTTCTACGCACTTTTCCATCTGATGTGCATACTATGATCATGAGAAAAGCAAGACTGGTAAGGAAAACCGAAATCCAAGAAGAACAAGCAAAACCCCTATGTGGCAGAAGCACTTTTGCTAAACGTCATTGTGCCAAAAGGCTTGGTGCCTGTAAACAGTGTGGCAGAGTCTTTCACGAGAAAAGATATAATCAGTGTTCTGAACCAATTTTCGGTCGTGCACTCGATCAATTAGACTGGATAGTGAATGGGCTGAGTAAGGATTACCCTGAGACGCCATACTATTCTGGTACTTTGCTTAACCGGTTTGTGAGACAGGAAATTGGGAGAGTCACTGGTTGTTCGAAAGACACGGAGACAGAGGACGAATCGGATTAGACTACTTTTTATCAAAACTAGGGAAAAATGTGTTTTGGGGATGAAAGCCAAAGGTCCGAATTTTTGTAAAAAGTGTAAAAATCTTTTTATTTCTAAGTGTACAAACTCTTTGGACTAAAATGAAAACATGGACCGAGTAAGGAATGTCCTAGAATCAACCTAAAGTGTGGGTAGGGACTTATCCTTAGACGCCATGAATTTTTGATCCAACCTTTTGTGTATAAACCTCTTTGATTGTAAATAGTAATGAACATAGAAATTTTTAATGTTTGATCAGACGTTCGAACGTCGCCTTCTTGCAGTACTCAGCTTCTGATGAAGTCTCTGATGGAAACAAAAAGTACTGGGAGCTCAGCCCGTTCGAACGCCAATAGAACGTTCAAACGATAGTTAATGTTCGAACGCCAATAGCACGTTCGAACGAAAAAAATTTACAGTATTTTGGTCTCTGACAGAACTCATAAGTACTGGGAGCTCACCATGTTCGAACGTCACCCACGTTCGAACGATCTTTTAAAAATCTTTCTACACACGTTCGAACGCCATTGACGTTCGAACGGCACGAATCAGACTATAAATGCCTGGTTCGTCTTCTTCATTTCAAAACCACCCAAAAACCCCCAAACCCTCGGTGACCCTTCGTTACCCAGCCCTCAAAACACCACTCATTCCCCATTTCTACCTAAAATCAACCCTCCCAAGCCATTCCCACATCAAAAATCTCCATTTTCACAAAAAAAATCAAGACTTTCAAAGCCCGCACAACCTCAAAACCGAAACACCATGCCTCCAAGAGTCAAACTACCTGCTAGGCGCAACCCAGCCACTCAAGAGCCTAATTTCATGGAGGAAATGGTCAAAGTGAGAGAAGGGAGGCCACCCATTACACGAAGGTATGACAAGACCCAATTCCCTACGGCTCTAAAAGCTGACAGGTATGAAAATTTCTACCAAAACCATGTCGTAGTTTGTGAGCGTGATGTAGTGTTAACTGATTTTGTTGAGTTGAGTATTTTGGCAAATATGGAGAGAAGAGGTTGGGTGTTGTATTTGCAGAACGGCGGGGAAGCCGTAGTTGACTTGGTGCGGGAGTTCGACTCCAACGCCGAGATCATCAACGGGGTAGTAAGGACATATGTGAGGGGGATCCATGTGGATGTGGATGAAAATTATATTCAGGAGATGAGACAAGAAGTGCCTCAGGTAAAAAATCCAACATACCCTCCAAGGAAAAATGTGGCGATGACTATTGTGGGGAAAGAGCTGATGGGGGTGGCTGGTTTTTCTTGGTCGGGACGGAGATTTCTCCGACAAGGAGAGCTCACGGACAAGTATAAAATGCTAAATTTGATTGCAGTCTCAAACCTTGCCCCGATCGGACGAAAGATGAAATCCTCCCCGATATGGCCCGTCTATTGTATGCACTTGGGAAAGACCATAGTATCGATCTCCCCTCCCTCATTTTGACAGAAATGAAGAAAGGCTGCGATGTGAAGCGAAACTCACTCCCGTTTGGCACCCTAGTCACGGAGATATGCAAAGATCATGGGGTTAGGGTAAGGCCTGAAATGGAAATCCAAAAACCAATAGGGCCACTGAGCAAGGCTTCCTTCCGAAGGAGACAAGGTCATAGTGGTGGCCCGGCGGCAAGACAAGAGGTGCCCCCTACCCATGGAGTTGACGAGGTGCAAGATGAGCTCGATGCGGAGGAGGAGAGAGAAATGGAGGAAGATAGAGAGCAGCCCCAAGAGGCAAACCCCAGCACCAGCACTCGGAGATCACTGAGAGATGTCATGCTTGGCATCGAGAGCAAGCAAGCTGAGATTCTCCGACAGTAGGAGGAGATTCTCGGCTACCTGAGGGGTGGAGCTGGTGGAGCTGGTAGATCTGGAGGAGAGTGAGAGAGGGAGATTTTTGTTCTTGTTCTCTGTGTTTGTTTATTCATGTATGGTGTTTTAGTTTGTTGCGGGTGATTGTTTCTTCTTTTATGAGTGGTTGTGGATATTTGGAATTCTTGTGTTGTGTCCTTTCTTTGGTTGATGGATTGAACCTTTGATGTGTGTATCAAATGATCATATTTTGTGAAATGAATGGTTCAGTTTATCACTTTTATCTGTTTAAAATGCATGTATAGAATTAGCACTTTAGTAATTCTTGTTAATAAATGATGAAACATATGTGGATTCTAAGGTTGCTTGTTAAAATGACTAAGCACATGATCGGTTCGACACCTCAACTTAGCAACATACACTTAAAACCACATTTCTTGGAAAACTGGTATTCTCTCTATGCTTAAATTGTCAAATGTATATTGGTATTTGCTATTCCTTAGGTACAAGATGACCAGACTCGAAAATGGAACTGATATATAACCGACATCCCACGAGAAACCTGACATAACCAGTGGAGATGACAAAAAATACCATGGTAAGTTTTGAGCCTTGCTATACTTTTGAGAGACAATCAACATTTACTCAAGTAAGGTCTTTCACTCTCAATTTTTGAATAATCTCATTAACCTTGCTTTGATTGACGCAACTAAAGTAATCTATTGACATATCTCACAGGGAACCTTCGCATACGACATATACATGTGCACATACTTGTAAAACCCGGGAAATTTGAACTTTTTCCAAAAAAGGGCAAAATAGTAATTTGTCACTATAATGCGTATTTAAAATACTCATGTTCTAGACCTCGGATGAGGAAACAGAGTTCGCGGTTGAATTCGTATCGCGAAATATAGTCACCTTGTCAAATTTCGTCGAATTCCGAAGTAGTCGGATTTTGCACGTCGTTCGAGGCGACTGCGTGGCGATTCACCCTACGAACGTCCCCATAAATAAGTTTTATAAAATTTCCTTAAAATTAAGTTAAAGTTCAAATAAAATTAATTTGAACTTAAACTGGGATCAAACGAATCGTTTCGGGACGAAATCGGACCCGATTAAGCGAGGGACACGTGGCGCGACGTGGGCCGAGTATTTGAACTATAAATAGGAGCAAATATCTGCATTTTGAGCAGAATTTCTTCAATATTCTGCTGGTTCAACGTGTGGGAGAAAGAGGGAGAGAAAAGAGAGAAAATACAATCTTCTTCCGTCGATTCCCGGAGTTCCGTCGCTCGGAATCCGTCGAGCCAAGAGCTAAAGTCGATCACATCGACGAGGGCTACGCAACCACACCAAGAACGAGGGATTTCACCGAAGATCCAAAAGAGGAGATTTGGGGGAAATCTAGTCTTGGGCTTGGAAAGTGTTCTTGAAGCTTCCTTTGGGTGAATTACGCTTCAAGAGGTAGGGTTTCTCCTACTTGGGACTATTTTTCACCTATGGTGTCATATGGGTGGGTAGGTGTGTATAGAACTATAGGGTTTACTTACCTATGGTTATGGAAAGGAAGGTAAAAATGGTTGAATTCAAGTTCTAGTTTGAACTCGATATATAGAGGTTCCTTGTGTCATTCTTGGAAGTTTGGTATATAGTGATATGCTATGTGTTTATATGATGAGGTGCTATTTGTGTACATTGAGCCTTGTCATAGGAATGAAATGATTATGTGATAACATGATGGTTGCCTTGAAGGTGTTGCTAAATGCCTTTTGTATGTTAAAGTGTGTGACACATGACTATGTATAGCATGCTTAAATCTTGTGTTGATTGGATATGTTGCTAATGTGTTAGCTTCATGGGGATATGGTATTTATATGCTTTGATATGATTTGCCATGGATATATATTGAGCATTATGTTGTATGCAATGGAACATGGCATTGCATATGCATCTCATTACATGGGTGTGTGTGCATGGTTGATGTCAATACCACACTTGGGGGTTGACAGTATGGCTTGGGAAAAGTTGGGTCGAAGACCTAGCTAAGCCGCTTGATTGCATGATAAATTGGGTCGGGATGAGCAAGAAGAGGCATGACGACCTCTCGGGTGAAAGACCCGGTGTTTGGGGGGTGCACTCCGTTGGTATAAGAGCCCATAAAGTGTACGGGTGTGGAAGACCATTGGTTAAGTCCATAAAGAAGTCCGATCCCAAGAAAGACCCTAGTTTTCAAAATATCATTTGATGTAAACATAAATGATGAAATGAAACACTTTGGCATTGCATCGTGTTGTATAAGTCGGTGAGAACTCGGGTTAAAATGCATGAGTGAGTGACATCTCATTTCATGGCATGGTGTGTTGCATTCCAACTTAGAATGCATGTCCTTTTGATAAATGATTGTTTGCAAATGAATGTTGCATGAGCATGAGCATCTAGGGGGAGAGTAGCCCTGGTAGGGTTTACTTTACTGGGCGTTGGCTCACCCTATACGGGAAACATTTCAGGTGTGGGGTTTACACCGGCGGATGGCTCACTTGGAGAGCATCAAGAATGAAGGGGGCCGGCATGTGGCCTTAGTTCGAGTTTTTGTAAAACTTTAGTATAAATTCCATTTTGATGTGTAAATTATGGAATTAAATGTAATGGAACTTGTATAAGTTGTGTATTATATGAAAAATCGTATTATACATGTGTTGGATGAGTTAGGAATGTATTAAAATAGATTGGAAGTGAAAAACAAAGGAAAAAGGCAAAACTGGCAAAATTGTACCGGTACGCGTACTGGTACGTAGACAGACAGAAGGCAGAGCGTACCGGTACGCGTACCGGTACGCCGATGTCCAGTGGGTACCGGTACGCCCTCCAAAACTCAGAATTTTTTTTTTATTTTTGTTTTCTTTGCCAAGCCTTTGGGCTATGTTTTTCCTTCCCTCCAATGATCAAATTGGACCCTAATGGGGTATGAATCATGGGGAGTTGGACTGGGGTTGGATCGAATGAATGTTGAACCGAATTTTCATTGTGGATTATAACCTCGGTTTAAGGATGTTATCGATGTGGTGTCGGGTTAAGCGACATCCACGGGTATTTAGGACCCCCGGATTTTGGGGTGTCACAGCTTGGTATCAGAGCCTAGGTATACGAATTACTTAGGGCTTGATGGGCATTGGGTCTAGACCATTGCATGCATTGTGCATTTCATCTTATGTGTTTAAATGCTACATGTTATGTGCTACGTGCTATGTGGATTGTATGCATAGTAGAATGTATATGTAAATGAACGCACTAGGTTAGAAAACATAACCTTTGGAGTGGGAAAACAGATGAACATGAGGGTTCATGGTATAAATGTCTACTAAGGAGAGGAATATGCTTCCCTAGTGAGACGATTCGGAAGCTCTTTATGTTTGAGTGTTGATTCCTATTTTGGGATGCCTTGTAAAACTATATTGCTATTTGACTTATGTAGATGGCATATAGAGGGCGTGGACGCCGAGGCGGTAGGTGGAATAACCAACCACCTCCGACCTTTGATCACCAAGCCTTTGCAGAGGCTATTGGTGAGGCGGCGGCGACTATTGCACAGGCTAGTGCTACAGCCGCTACCATTGCACAGACGGGTGCAAATATGGGACAAGGAGGCTCGAGTAACCTCCAGAAGTTCAATGCCCATCATCCTCCGGTTTTTCTGGGAGGTGCGGATCCAATGGTAGCCGATCGTTGGATTCGGCAAGTGGAGAAGATCTTGAGGGCTATGGAGATCACTTCCGATGCCACCAGGATAACTCTGGCAACTTTTCAGCTGGAGGGAGAGTCCCAGCTATGGTGGGATTGGGTGAAGGACTCCAGAAATTTGGAGGTCATGACTTGGGCAGAGTTCCGAGAGCTCTATATGGGAAAGTATTTACCAGCAACTGCTCGACATGCTAAGGCCAAGGAGTTCCTAGAATTGAAGCAGGGAAATATGAATGTGCTAGAATACGTGGCCAAATTCACGGAGTTGGCCCGTTTTGCTGATGACTATGTGGCCTCAGACGTGGCCAAGGTACGTAAGTTCGAAGATGGACTGAAGTTGTCCATTCGAGGCAAGATTGTGGGACTTCTCCTGCAAGACCTCGATTCGATGGTCAAGACTGCAATGGCTATCGAGAGAGAGGTGGAGGATGCGCGCAACATCCGAGAAGCGGGTGTTAAGGACAAAAAGAAGGAGGGTCAATCCTCTTCTTCTAGTACGGGAAAGAAACAAAGGACTTATGTTCCGCAGGGAGTTCAAGGGCAGAGTCGCGGCTATCAAGGCCAAGGCCGGGGTCGATTCTTCCAAGACGGGGGAAACTTCAGGACCGCCTTCCAGACGGGTCAGAAGACTTGTTATTTTTGTCACCAGCCGGGTCACATAAAGAAGGAGTGTCCTCGACTGCAGGGATCCCAAAGCTATGGGACATCCCAATCCTAGTCTTCTGTGGGACAGCCGCAGACACAGTTTGTTCCTCCTTACCCCTCCATGGGTCAAAGGAGCCAGTACCAATCACAGGGTGCTGCACAAGGCCCTACCACTTCACGTGCGGGAACACCGCAAGCAGGCCAGATGGGCCAAGGCATGGGTCGGGGGCGAGGCCGGGGCTCACAGGCCGGGACTTCAGGGACCCAGGGGCGTGTCTACGCCATTATGCCACAGACTGAGCCGGCAGATCAGTCGGTGATACAGGGTACATTTCTACTCTCTCGTTTATGGGCAAGAGTATTATTTGACTCTGGTGCATCGCATTCATTCATTTCTGCATCTTGTGTGAAAGACTTGAGTTTAGAGGTTGAGACTTTAGAAGAACCATTACATGTGAGTTCTCCCCTAGGTGCTAGGGTGAGAATTGATCAGATATGTCGGGGTTGTGAGCTAGAGATCTCAGGGATTCTACTCACTGTGGACCTTCAGGTCATGGACATGACGGAGTTCGATGTAATCCTGGGAATGGATTGGTTGGCGGCACATGACTTGATCCGAAATGTGTACACCCAAGTGCAGGCGGTCAAGTTGTAGTAATAATCTGGTTTGAGTCCAGAGTCGAATCCTCAGGGAACTATGGTTGGTGTTCTTTGAAGTAAATAGTGAGAAAGACTTGTAACTGGAAATATTATGATTTTGAAGTTGTGGGAAGTTTTGGATAGAATGTAAAATTCTTTCCAATGGGTATTTTTCTAGACAAAATATAAGATGATTAAATGTAACAAACACTCTTTGGTTCGGGAATCAGAATATGTAGTTGATTATCCGGTGCATTATGTTTATGCTTTATAACTCAATTAACTCCCGTGTCAACGGCAAATTAATCGGAAGATAGGAATGAAGTGCAATAATGGTGGACATTGAAAGTTTGTCATGAAGAGTTAGTTAGGGTACTTGCCTTGAATCAATGGATCTTTCCATGTAGGAGTCATCCATTTATCATAGAAAGATCCGTTGATTATACAAAGTACCTTTACTTTGCTAGGTGCATTCAATCACCCAAAAATCAAGTGGAGTATAGAACGTTTAAGCATAAAGGTGATACACAAACATAATGTCCGGATTAATCTTTTACATATCTATCATCCCTTCCCAAAGAGTGAATGAGGACTACTCACCCTTCATAGCTATGGTAAAGCTAGAATGATGAATGGTACTCATCCCCAAAAGGTGTTACAAAGTAAAATGCTCAAGCACTAGAAGTGAAATGCTTTAAAGTAAAATAGCTAAACAAGGAGCCGATCTTCGACAAAGAATGAGTGAATCACGTTCCACCCTTCACGGCTTTGGTAAAGCTCTAGAAAAGTGGAAGAGTTTCACTCCTCTAAGGGGAAGAAGGAAGCTCCAACAATGGAAGTAAAAGAAAACAATACTTAAATTAAAAGAAAGCAATAAATACTTGGTGTTTAATCCACAACCAAGAGATGATAATACATAAAAGAAAACAACAACTTCTTGGTGTTTAATCCACAACCAAGATATAATAAAAACATAAAAGAAAACAATAACTTCTTGGTGTTTAATTCACAACCAAGATCTAATAAAAAGAAAACAACAACTTCTTGGTGTTTAATTCACAACCAAGATCTAATAAAAAGAAAACAACAACTTCTTGGTGTTTAATTCACAACCAAGATCTAATAAAAAGAAAACAACAACTTCTTGGTGTTTAATTCACAACCAAGATCTAATAAAAAGAAAACAATAACTCAAGAAAGTAAATAAAGCAATAATACTTGAAAGATGATTCAAGAAAAAGATTCAAGACCTTTGGAGTGTTTTCCACTAGGAAGAAATGTTCTTTACAAGAAAAATGAAACAAGAGAATGATGCCCATTACAAGCCCCCAAGGGGGGTATTTATAGGCATCCAAATTACAAATATCCTAAAAGATATTTATCCTAAAATATATTTAATTACAAATATCCTAAAAGATATTTATCCTAAAAGATATTTAATTACAAATATCCTAAAAGATATTTATCCTAAAAGATATTTAATTACAAATATCCTAAAAGATATTTATCCTAAAAGATATTTAATTACAAATATCCTAAAAGATATTTATCCTAAAAGATATTTAATTACAAATATCAAGAAAATCTTGATTTACACTTTGATCTCCCTTTGTTTTGAGCTTTAATAATTTACACCCTATGCTTTGATAAGTTGCTCTCCATGCTTTGATAATTGGCTCCCGTCGTTTTGACGCATAAAAACCTGAAAAGAACAACATTCAATGCATTATCCTTAATTCACACATTAACCCTAATTAGATTTATTTTGACTAGTTTAACTTTATTTAATTACACAATTGACCTTTTAATTTAATTACATTTTGCATTAATTAGGGTTAATCACACCCCCCAACCTAAACATTACTAGTCCCTAGTAATAAATAACAGCATAACAAAATCACTTTCGTAGATAACACGATTGCATTTAGCATATGCAATAAGCCGTTAAACCCCTAGGTGATTCCTAGTGGACGAGTTTTGTCTCGTGAAGGTTTTCAGTGAAGCTACCTACAAACTCCATTTGAAAAAAATGTGTATATGCATTAGCACCATGATAGCTGAGACGCCGAATTTTTTTTTTTTTAGCAAAATAAAACACTTCTCTGTCATTGGTACGTAATATATGCAAAAATAAACACTTGTTATATTGGTATTTGAAATTCCCTATGTAGTAAGAATGATCATTCTAGCAACAAGAATTGTTATATAACAAACACTCCACTTTACTACCTTCCATGGATAGCTTCGATTTCACAAACCTCTCGTAGAATGCTCTCAGCAAAAATTCACTCCGATTATAGTGACTTGTCTCTCACGGGGCATGTGATCAGAAGGTGGCCAATCGAAAAATCACATGCACAATTAGGAAGGAAGTGAAGTTTACGGAAACAAACTAATCATGTTTGGCATAATCTCATGAAAGAATATTGATGCAATTTAAAGAAATACTATTTACCATACCCCAATTTTGATTAACAACACACACATGTAACAGACTTGAGATCAATTAGGGCTTTTCATAGGTTGTAGCGTGGCCAGAGGTCAGTGGCTAATGAAATGACGTCAGAGGTTTTCAAAAGCTATCTTTTCATTCTGTAATGTAGCACACTTCTTTCTAGCTTTTCGACATTTTGCCCAGAAATGATTTCTTTTTTTTTTTTCATTGATTCTCCTTATCATCGAAAAGTAATCTCCACAGTTTTCCCATTTCTTTGCATTTCTGTGTCATATTGATTAATAAGAGTGTGTAAGAAAATTAGATAGCAATGGTGTGTCCAGTATGTTTTCTTGTGGCTTGGTAAATATTTGGGTTTATCAAAGAAGAAATCATACATTGAGGGCTCAAACATGGCTGACTAGGGAAATAATTTTGCAGAAAAAATGGCTAAGGCTCAATATCAAATCAAAGATGGCCTAAAATCCTTTCTCAAGTATGTGAACATGTATGTGTCGTATGAACAGATTTCTTGGGGATATGTCAACAGATTACCTTAGTTGCGTCAATCAAAGCAAATTTAATGAGATTATTCAAAAATAGAGAATGAAAGACCTTACTTGAATAAATGTTAATTATCTCTCAAAAGTATGGTAAGGCTCAAAACTTACCATGGTATTCTTTATCATCTCTACTGGTAATGTCAGGTTTTTCATGGAATGTCGGTTATATACCGATTCTATTTTTGAGTCTGGTCATTCTGTACCTTAAGAATAACAAATAGCAATATACATTTGACATTTAAGCATAGAGAAAATACCATTTTTCAAAGAAGTGAGTTTTTTTTTTTTTTTTTTTTAAAAAAATAAAATAAAATAAAATAAAATAAAATTCAAAATTATAAACATACTCATTTATCTATGAAAATTGAAAGAAGACTAGATGCACCAATTAAACTTGAAAAACTATGACGTCTCAGGATAAGTCCCTACCCACACTACAGGTTGGCATTTTAGGACATTCCTTACTCAGCCCACATACTCATTTATCTATGAAAATTGAAAGAAGATAAAATGCACAAATTGAACTTGGAAATTTATGGCGTCTCAGGATCAAATCCCTACCTACACTGTTAGTTGGTAGTTCGGGACGTTCCTTACTCGGCCCATATTTTTATTTCAACAACCAGACTTTGTACAAAAATATTTTACAAAAGAGTTCAGACCCTTAACCTTCATTCCAAAACATATTTTTCCACAGCTTTGTCTTTAATAGTCAAAATCTAATCCGAGTCATTGCTTGGATCTATGTCATTATCAGTGACCCTTCCAACTTCTTGTCGCACATAACTTGTAAGTCCTGGACTGGCATAAGATGGCGTGTCAGGATAATCCTT
This sequence comes from Ilex aquifolium, assembly GCA_951799425.1. Lineage (NCBI taxonomy): Eukaryota > Viridiplantae > Streptophyta > Magnoliopsida > Aquifoliales > Aquifoliaceae > Ilex > Ilex aquifolium. The sequence goes on along the minus strand of OX637407.1, from coordinate 946,190 downwards.
ACTCAGCCCATACACTATCCAGTTTAATCGATCGGTTGCACGACCCGAAATTGGTTCAGAACACTGATTATGTTTTTTCATATGAAATATCCTGCCACAATGGTAACAAGCACCCAGTCGTTTGGAACGACGATGTTTAGCAAAATTGCTTCTGCCACACAATGGTTGTTGTTGTTTCTCTCGGATCTCAATTTTTCTCACATCCCTTGCTTTTCTCATTATCACAGCATGCACATCAGATGGGAAAATGCGTAGAACTCCTAGACTAAACCAAAAAAGTTTAGGATCCATGCTTGCTAAGACTAAAGACATTCTATCTGGTTCTTTAACGTCTGCCAGTCACAAAGACAGTTGAAGCTGCATCCGATGTGATCATGAAATACAGGTACAAATACTAAAAAAAACGCGATCCAAAAAAAATAAATTTTTTTTTTTTTTTTTTTTTTTTTTCAGATCTAAAACTAAAATTACAAATACGAAACTAGAGAAAGTATACCAAAATACAAGCGGAAGGAAGAAGATTTAGGATGAAACAAACAAATTAACGAAGAAGGAATAAACCCAGAATACATAGGATTGAGGAGGATTATTTGGCAAATTATCAGATCTTACTGTAACAGCAATTACAACATAGTCATTGGAGGGCATAGCAAATTCACAAGGAATCTTATAAAGACAAATAGCCATGAGAATCACAAGCTGTAGATATCAAATTTCAAATATATATATAAATGAAATTACAAACAAGCAATACTTACAACACTAGCACTAGTGGGCTAGTGGAGATAAGGTTGTAAGGTACAGATCTGTTCATCTGCCGAAACCTACAAACAAAATACAACAATTACTCAACTCAAGGAATATCTGGGTTTCTCTGGAAACTCCTCATCCTAAGTGTGAGAACACAAAGAGCACCCAGGTACACATACAAACATATAAGACAAATTATTAAACAAAAGACTGGATCGTCGGCGTATATGGTCATGGATTTACAGGGGGTGAGTTGTTTTTACAGAGAACAGAAAGAACGACGACGAAGAAGAAGAGAAGAAAAAGAAAGAGAAGAAGAGAAGGGAAAGAGAAAAGGGGGGAACCAACACCGGTGATGGTGGAAGAAAAAGAAAAAGGTGGAAGGCCTAATAAAGGCATTCCTCAGAATTTTTTTTTTTTTTTTTTTTAATATAAGAAAGTGTCGGCAGGAGCTGGCAGGCAGAAGAAAAGAAAAAAAAAAGAAGAAGAAAGGCAGTGGGAGGCCCCCCCCTTTTTTTTTCTAACTTTACTTTCGGCAGTGTCGGCAGGCGCAATAATAGCAGCAGGCGCAATAATGGTGCATAGTAATAAAAATGAGTAGGGTAAGAGAACACCTCGTACTTGAGCTTTGACCCATGCACCGATATCTGAAACTAGGAACAACAAAATTATACAACAAAAGAAAGTGACATGCATTAAAAATAACATTAATAAATAAAAGTAACTATACACTATTGTAGAAGGATTTTAGCAAAAACGTTCAAACGTGTTGTAACGTTCGAACGTCGAATCAAAAATTTTTACAGACTCGGACCTTCAGCTTTCATTCCCAACCTCAGTACACTTTTCCACAGAGGTCAATCTGATTCCCCCTCCGTATCTGTGTAAAATGGACAACCAGTAACTCTCCCAACTTCCTCTCTCACAAATCGGTTAAGCACAGTACCGGAATAGCATGGCGTATCAGGGTAATCCTTACTCAGCCCATGTTTTATCCAGTTTAATCGATCAGTTGCGCGACCGGAAATTGGTTCAGAACATTTGTTGTATCTTTTCTCATGAAAGTATCTGCCACACTGTTTACAGGCACCAAGTCGTGTAGCACGACGACGTTTAGAATAACTGCTTCGGCCACAGAGGGGTTTCGCTTGTTTTTCTTTGATTTCAGCCTTCCTTACTAATCTTGCTTTTCTCATGATCATGGTATGTACATCAGATGGAAAAGTACGTAGGACTCCTAAACTAAACCAAAAAAGATTTACATCCATGATTGCTACTCTATGACCCATTATCTGGTTCTTTTACGTCTTCCAGTCACAAAGACGATCAAAACTGACTCACAGATATTATCATTAATACAAGGTACATAATCTGAACAGATACAATAATAAAAACAAAAAAAATTTACAGAAAATTTTACGGGTTCAACCTGCGCAGATCAACTACTGTAAACTGCAGATCAACTACTGTAAACTGTAGATCTCACCCCCCAACCTAGACTGAACATTGTCCCCAATGTTTCGAGTTTTTCGGTTTGTAGAGCTTGAATACGCAGTTAACTGTGGAGATCTGTTCAATCGCCGATGACCTATACCAAAAAAAACAGAGATTAAGCATCTTTGGGGTGGTCTGGGTTTTCATTGGGACAAAAACCCTTGATCATCAGTGCGGCCCGAAGAAGAACAGCCATAAGTAAATAATACAAACAAATGTAGATCATGAGAAGGAGGATAGGGTCATCGAAAAATGCAGACATGGTACTGTTATGGGTTGGATCGTGGTACAGAAGACCAGATGCAGTGGAGAAGAAGAAGAAAAGAGAAGAAAAAGAAGAAGAAAAAGAAAAGAAAAGAGTAAAGGCGGTGGGGAAAAGAAAAAGGAAAAAAAAACGATGGGAGCCTTATAAAGGCAGTCCATCGTGTCGGGTGTCTGATTGACCCGACCCTTTTTTGTGTCGACAAGCGTAATCTCCGGAGTGATTTCCGGAGATACTTTCTGGATCAATAAAAAAAATGGTCTCCACATTTTGGACAAAATTCTCCACAAAGGGTTTTAATCGCTGACCATTGACGGTAAAAATGTTACCGTTTGATGGGTTCTCCACTTCCACTGCCCTATGTTCAAATACATTTTTAACAATGTATGGTCCAGTCCATCTTGATTTCAACTTACCAGGAAATAGGCGAAGTCTCGAATTGAAAAGTAGAACCTTTTGATCAGGTTCAAAAGATTTTCGCACTATGTTCTTGTCATGAAAAATTTTCATCCTGGTTTTTGCAATCTTAGCATTTTCATATGCTTCATTTCTCAATTCCTCCAATTCATTAATCTGAAGCTTCCGTGACAGTCCAGCCTTGTCTAAGTCAAAATTCATTGCTTTAATAGCCTAGTATGCCCTATGTTCCAATTCCACAGGCAAGTGACATGGCTTTCCATAGACTAATCGATAGGGAGACATGCCCAAAATTGTTTTAAAAGCAGTTCGGTATGCCCAGAGCGCATCAGTTAGTCTTAATGACCAATCTTTGCAATCTGGGTTCACCGTTTTTTCCAAAATTAATTTGATCTCCCGATTAGCTAACTCAACTTGTCCACTGGTCTGTGGATGATAAGGGGTTGCAATTTTGTGAAAAATCAAGTATTTTTTCATTAAATTCCAGAAGGGACGATTGCAAAAATGAGAACCCCCATCACTTATAATGGATTTTGGAATTCCAAACCGAGATAAAATATTTTCTTTTAAAAACTTGATCACTGTTTGATGATCATTATTTCGGCATGGAATTGCTTCAACCCATTTGGATACATAGTCTACGGCTACTAAAATGTATAGATAGCCAAAGGAGGGGGGAAATGGTCCCATAAAATCGATACCCCAACAGTCAAAAATTTCGATCACCAAAATTGGGTTTAAGGGCATCATGTTTCTTTTTGAAATGTTTCCCAACCTTTGACATCTATCGCAAGTTACGCAAAAAGCATGGACATCTTGGAAAAGTGTGGGCCAGTAAAATCCACACTGCAAGATTTTTGCAGCGGTTTTTCGAGATGAAAAATGACCACCGCATGCTTCTGAATGACAAAATGTTATTACCTGTCTACTTTCCTGAGCGGGGATGCAACGTCTTATGATCTGATCCTTACAGTACTTGAATACGTAGGGATCTTCCCAAAAGAAATTGCGGACCTCCCTCAGAAACTTCTTTTTGTCCATGGGAGTGAAAAATGGAGGAAGTGTTCCGGTAGCAAGGAAATTAGCAATATCAGCGTACCATGGGGTTTCATCAATCCTGAATAGTTGTTCATCGGGGAATTTTTCATTGATTGGCAGTCCATCCTCATGAAATTCATAAGTTAATCTTGACAGATGATCTGCCACCACATTTTCCACACCCTTTTTGTCCTTAATGACTAAATCAAATTCTTGGAGCAAAAGGATCCATCTCAAGAGCCTTGGTTTGGCATCTTTTTTTTGTAAGCAAAAATTTCAGTGCTGCATGGTCAGTAAATACAGTAACAGAAGAACCAACAAGATAAGATCGAAATTTTTCCAATGCAAATACTACAGCAAGTAATTCTTTTTCAGTTGTTGAGTAATTCATTTGGGCATCATTTAAAGTTTTACTTGCATAGTAAATCACATGTGGCTTCTTATCTTTTCTTTGTCCCAAAACAGCACCTATAGCATAGTCACTAGCATCACACATCAATTCAAAGGGTAGAGTCCAGTCAGGAGGTTGCATTATTGGGGCAGAAATTAACATGCCTTTGAGTTTGTCAAAGGATTTTTGGCACGCTTCATTCCAGTCGAAAATGACATCCTGACTCAAAAGATGACACATAGGTTTTGCTATGGTGTTGAAATCTTTTATGAACCTTCTGTAGAATCCTGCATGACCTAAGAATGATCGAACATCCTTTACAACCCTAGGAGCAGGAAGATTCCTTATCAAATCAATTTTTGCTTTATCAACTTTCATGCCTTCTGACGACACAATGTGACCCAAGACAATGCCTTGATTCACCATGAAATGACATTTCTCCCAGTTAAGCACCAGATTTGCCTCTTTGCATCTCGTCAAAACTTTTTCTAGGTTAGCTAGACACAAATCAAATGAGTCACCATATACCGAGAAATCATCAATGAAGATTTCCAAAAATTTTTCGACCATGTCACTGAACAAGCTCAGCATACATCTTTGAAATGTTGCAGGAGCGTTACAAAGTCCGAATGGCATCCTTTTGAATGCAAAGGTGCCAAATGGACATGTGAATGTGGTCTTTTCTTGGTCATTCAGAGCTATCTCAATTTGATTGTATCCGGAATACCCATCCAGGAAACAGTAAAATTCATGGCCTGCTATTCTCTCGAGGACTTGGTCAAGGAAGGGAAGAGGAAAATGGTCTTTTCTAGTCACCAGATTGAGTTTTCGATAGTCAATGCACATTCGCCATCCTGTGACGACTCGTGTTGGCACGAGTTCATTTGCATCATTTTTGACTACTGTGACTCCAGATTTCTTTGGTACAACTTGGGTTGGACTAACCCATTTGCTATCGGAGATAGGAAAAATTATCCCTGCATCCAGGAGTTTGAGCACTTCCAGTCTCACAACCTCTTTCATGTGAGGATTCAATCGTCGCTGCATTTGACGAGAGGGTTTTGAGTCCTCTTCAAGGTATATGGCATGATTACAAATTAACGGGCTTATACCTTTCAAATCAGCGATGGTCCACCCAATGGTGCTTTTGTGACTTTTAAGAACTTCAATTAATTGAGCTTCTTGCAAGTCTGTGATTTTTGAAGAAATTACCACTGGGTAAGATTTATCCTCACCTAAAAATGCATACTTGAGATCAGATGGGAGCGGTTTCAGTTCAGGCTTTGGTGGCCTGTCACTTGAAGATAGTGGTTTTGTACCACTTGATGAAATTTCTTCAAATTTAGGAGCCCATGTCCCCACATTGAAGGTAGGGCACTCAATGGAGTTTTGTTCCAGAGAGTCAGATGAGTCAGAATTTGACAAAGTTGATTCACTAAGATCCTCACAGAATGAGTCATTCAGATGTGCTTGTATCAATGACTCAATGGAATTTATTTCTCCTACCTCCTCGTACTCTCTTGGGTGTTTTGCAATGTCAAAGACGTTCATTTCGAGAGTCATATCCCCAAAAGTCAATTTCATAATACCATTCCTGCAATTGATTAGTGCATTGGAGGTTGCTAGAAAAGGTCGACCAAGAATGACAGGAATTGGAGTTTCTGAATGAACTTCTGGATGAGTATCTAGAACAATGAAGTCTACAGGGAAGACAAAATTATCCACTTGGACAAGTACATCTTCAACAATACCCCTAGGAATTTTTACAGATCTATCTGCCAATTGGAGTGTGGTGCAAGTGGGTTTCAGTTCACCTAAACCCAACTGCTGGTAGACAGAGAAAGGAAGCAAGTTGACACTAGCTCCAAGGTCTAACAATGCTTGCTCAATTTTGAAATTTCCAATGACACATGACACAGTGGGACACCCTGGATCTTCGCACTTTGAAGGAATTTTTTGTTGAAGTAGGGCACTGGCTTGTTCTGTGAGGAAGGCTCTTTTTTGAACATTTTGGCTTCTTTTGACTGTGCACAAGTCTTTTAGAAACTTGGCATAAGCTGGAACCTGTTGGATTGCATCCAGAAGTGGGATGTTGATTTTTACTTGCTTGAAAAGCTCGTAAATTTCAGACTGATTGTTTGCTTTCTGTATGCTCTTGAGTCTATGAGGGAAAGGAGCAGGAATAGAACACGAGGGTTCTTCTTCCCTTGATGGCTCTGGTTCTTGTTCAATCATGGGATCACAGTCATTTTTTTTTTCAAGTTCTGGCTCACTTAATGGGTTGGCTGGAATTGAGACTGGTTTTGGGTCTGGAATCAGCATGTTTCTGATGGACTTGTCAATCTTTTTGCCACTTCTCAATGTGGTGACAGTTTTGGCTTGGTCTTGTGGAGTTTCCATAGTTGATGGATTTCCCACCTGAAATTGGCCTTGTGGAGGCTTTGGTTGGGCAGGAAATTTTCCCTTCTCATGTGTGCTCATGGACTGGGTCAGCTTTTGAATGTGGCCTTTGAGATCCTCAAAAGATTGTGTGGTCTGGGCCTTGAAATCAATAAAAGCCTGAGTAGAACTATTGTTATAGCTCATTTGGGTTTGCATGAATTGATTCAATGTATCTTCAAGGCTCCTTTTGTGTGGTGGTTGATATGGAGGATATTGTGGAGGTACTTGAGGTGGATGTGGTGGCCCTTGTTGATGAGGATATTGTGGAGGTCCTTGAGCTGGTTGTTGTGGACCTTGTTGCTGATTCATGGGGGTTGGTTGTGTGTTTCTCCAACTGAAATTTGGGTGGTTCCGCCACCCTGGATTGTATGTTTCAGAGTATGGGTTGGAGTAAGGCTTGTTGAAATTGGAAATGGCATTTGTTTGTACCAACAAAACTTCTTTGAATGCCGGAATGGTCGGGCATTCCCCAGTAGGATGCCCTGTTAGCGCACAAATCCCACACACTTGTTCTGTGGGAGGGACAACATCAACTTGATGGACCATTTTCATCTCTAAAGCTTCAAGCTTTCGAGACAAAGTGGACATTTTTGCTCTAAGATCATCATCTTCTCTCAAGACATACTTACCCCCTTGGAAAGTAGGTGGTTTGGCTTCTACAGTGGTAGGAGAGGCTGAGTCCCACATTTGAGAACTGTCAGATATGGTATCAAAAAAATTGAATGCCTCCTCCGGACTTTTTCCCATGAACTCTCCTTGAGCCATCATTTCGACAAACTGTCGTAACCTAGTGGGCAAGGAATCATAGAAAAAACCTGCCAAAGTCCAATTTTCAAAAGCATGGTGTGGACAAGATTGGAGAAGATCTTTGAATCTCTCCCAGCTTTGATAAAAAGTTTCCCCTTCTTTGACCGAAAAATTCATGATTTGTCTTTTGAGTGTATTAGTGCGGTGCAGAGGAAAGAATTTTCTGAAAAATTCATTCTGTAGAGCCTGCCAATTAGGGATTGAAAGAGATTTTAAAGAATGTAACCATTGTTTGGCTTTATCCCTCAAAGAGAAAGAAAACAATTTCATTTTTGTCAATTCAGAATTGTCTTGAAATGTTCCACACACTTCTTCGAAGTCTTTGATATGCAGATACGGATTTTCTGCATCCAATCCATGAAACACGGGCAATAACTGCACTGTCCCCGGCTTTACAGTAAAGAGGGGAGCATTTTCAGGAAAAATAAAACAAGAGGGGACACTATTCCTTGTGGGATGTAAGTAATCTCGCAATGTTCGAATGTTGGGTACTTCCCCCTCTCTCACATGATCTTCACCCTGCCTATCAATATTTGCCATATTGAAGTTACAAGAATCGGCTTCTGATTTGGGTGAAGGTGGTTCAAGTTGATTTACAGACCCAGAAGATTCAGCAGGCAAATTTTGAAAGAGGCGATTGGTGTCAGTCATAAAACAAAATTATTCACAATAAGGCAAAAATATAAACAAAAAGAGAGGTTTTTTTTTTTTTTTTCACTTTTTTCTAAAAAAAACACCTTTTATGATTCCCCGGCAACGGCGCCAAAAACTTGACTTGATCCGAAATGTGTACACCCAAGTGCAGGCGGTCAAGTTGTAGTAATAATCTGGTTTGAGTCCAGAGTCGAATCCTCAGGGAACTATGGTTGGTGTTCTTTGAAGTAAATAGTGAGAAAGACTTGTAACTGGAAATATTATGATTTTGAAGTTGTGGGAAGTTTTGGATAGAATGTAAAATTCTTTCCAATGGGTATTTTTCTAGACAAAATATAAGATGATTAAATGTAACAAACACTCTTTGGTTCGGGAATCAGAATATGTAGTTGATTATCCGGTGCATTATGTTTATGCTTTATAACTCAATTAACTCCCGTGTCAACGGCAAATTAATCGGAAGATAGGAATGAAGTGCAATAATGGTGGACATTGAAAGTTTGTCATGAAGAGTTAGTTAGGGTACTTGCCTTGAATCAATGGATCTTTCCATGTAGGAGTCATCCATTTATCATAGAAAGATCCGTTGATTATACAAAGTACCTTTACTTTGCTAGGTGCATTCAATCACCCAAAAATCAAGTGGAGTATAGAACGTTTAAGCATAAAGGTGATACACAAACATAATGTCCGGATTAATCTTTTACATATCTATCATCCCTTCCCAAAGAGTGAATGAGGACTACTCACCCTTCATAGCTATGGTAAAGCTAGAATGATGAATGGTACTCATCCCCAAAAGGTGTTACAAAGTAAAATAGCTAAACAAGGAGCCGATCTTCGACAAAGAATGAGTGAATCACGTTCCACCCTTCACGGCTTTGGTAAAGCTCTAGAAAAGTGGAAGAGTTTCACTCCTCTAAGGGGAAGAAGGAAGCTCCAACAATGGAAGTAAAAGAAAACAATACTTAAATTAAAAGAAAGCAATAAATACTTAGTGTTTAATCCACAACCAAGAGATGATAATACATAAAAGAAAACAACAACTTCTTGGTGTTTAATCCACAACCAAGATATAATAAAAACATAAAAGAAAACAATAACTTCTTGGTGTTTAATTCACAACCAAGATCTAATAAAAAGAAAACAACAACTTCTTGGTGTTTAATTCACAACCAAGATCTAATAAAAAGAAAACAACAACTTCTTGGTGTTTAATTCACAACTAAGATCTAATAAAAAGAAAACAACAACTTCTTGGTGTTTAATTCACAACCAAGATCTAATAAAAAGAAAACAATAACTCAAGAAAGTAAATAAAGCAATAATACTTGAAAGATGATTCAAGAAAAAGATTCAAGACCTTTGGAGTGTTTTCCACTAGGAAGAAATGTTCTTTACAAGAAAAATGAAACAAGAGAATGATGCCCATTACAAGCCCCCAAGGGGGGTATTTATAGGCATCCAAATTACAAATATCCTAAAAGATATTTATCCTAAAATATATTTAATTACAAATATCCTAAAAGATATTTATCCTAAAAGATATTTAATTACAAATATCCTAAAAGATATTTATCCTAAAAGATATTTAATTACAAATATCCTAAAAGATATTTATCCTAAAAGATATTTAATTACAAATATCCTAAAAGATATTTATCCTAAAAGATATTTAATTACAAATATCCTAAAAGATATTTATCCTAAAAGATATTTAATTACAAATATCAAGAAAATCTTGATTTACACTTTGATCTCCCTTTGTTTTGAGCTTTAATAATTTACACCCTATGCTTTGATAAGTTGCTCTCCATGCTTTGATAATTGGCTCCCGTCGTTTTGACGCATAAAAACCTGAAAAGAACAACATTCAATGCATTATCCTTAATTCACACATTAACCCTAATTAGATTTATTTTGACTAGTTTAACTTTATTTAATTACACAATTGACCTTTTAATTTAATTACATTTTGCATTAATTAGGGTTAATCACACCCCCCAACCTAAACATTACTAGTCCCTAGTAATAAATAACAGCATAACAAAATCACTTTCGTAGATAACACGATTGCATTTAGCATATGCAATAAGCCGTTAAACCCCTAGGTGATTCCTAGTGGACGAGTTTTGTCTCGTGAAGGTTTTCAGTGAAGCTACCTACAAACTCCATTTGAAAAAAATGTGTATATGCATTAGCACCATGATAGCTGAGACGCCGAATTTTTTTTTTTTTAGCAAAATAAAACACTTCTCTGTCATTGGTACGTAATATATGCAAAAATAAACACTTGTTATATTGGTATTTGAAATTCCCTATGTAGTAAGAATGATCATTCTAGCAACAAGAATTGTTATATAACAAACACTCCACTTTACTACCTTCCATGGATAGCTTCGATTTCACAAACCTCTCGTAGAATGCTCTCAGCAAAAATTCACTCCGATTATAGTGACTTGTCTCTCACGGGGCATGTGATCAGAAGGTGGCCAATCGAAAAATCACATGCACAATTAGGAAGGAAGTGAAGTTTACGGAAACAAACTAATCATGTTTGGCATAATCTCATGAAAGAATATTGATGCAATTTAAAGAAATACTATTTACCATACCCCAATTTTGATTAACAACACACACATGTAACAGACTTGAGATCAATTAGGGCTTTTCATAGGTTGTAGCGTGGCCAGAGGTCAGTGGCTAATGAAATGACGTCAGAGGTTTTCAAAAGCTATCTTTTCATTCTGTAATGTAGCACACTTCTTTCTAGCTTTTCGACATTTTGCCCAGAAATGATTTCTTTTTTTTTTTTTCATTGATTCTCCTTATCATCGAAAAGTAATCTCCACAGTTTTCCCATTTCTTTGCATTTCTGTGTCATATTGATTAATAAGAGTGTGTAAGAAAATTAGATAGCAATGGTGTGTCCAGTATGTTTTCTTGTGGCTTGGTAAATATTTGGGTTTATCAAAGAAGAAATCATACATTGAGGGCTCAAACATGGCTGACTAGGGAAATAATTTTGCAGAAAAAATGGCTAAGGCTCAATATCAAATCAAAGATGGCCTAAAATCCTTTCTCAAGTATGTGAACATGTATGTGTCGTATGAACATATTTCTTGGGGATATGTCAACAGATTACCTTAGTTGCGTCAATCAAAGCAAATTTAATGAGATTATTCAAAAATAGAGAATGAAAGACCTTACTTGAATAAATGTTAATTATCTCTCAAAAGTATGGTAAGGCTCAAAACTTACCATGGTATTCTTTATCATCTCTACTGGTAATGTCAGGTTTTTCATGGAATGTCGGTTATATACCGATTCTATTTTTGAGTCTGGTCATTCTGTACCTTAAGAATAACAAATAGCAATATACATTTGACATTTAAGCATAGAGAAAATACCATTTTTCAAAGAAGTGAGTTTTTTTTTTTTTTTTTTTTTTTAAAAAAAAAAATAATAATAAAATAAAAAAAAAAAAAATTCAAAATTATAAACATACTCATTTATCTATGAAAATTGAAAGAAGACTAGATGCACCAATTAAACTTGAAAAACTATGACGTCTCAGGATAAGTCCCTACCCACACTACAGGTTGGCATTTTAGGACATTCCTTACTCAGCCCACATACTCATTTATCTATGAAAATTGAAAGAAGATAAAATGCACAAATTGAACTTGGAAATTTATGGCGTCTCAGGATCAAATCCCTACCTACACTGTTAGTTGGTAGTTCGGGACGTTCCTTACTCGGCCCATATTTTTATTTCAACAACCAGACTTTGTACAAAAATATTTTACAAAAGAGTTCAGACCCTTAACCTTCATTCCAAAACATATTTTTCCACAGCTTTGTCTTTAATAGTCAAAATCTAATCCGAGTCATTGCTTGGATCTATGTCATTATCAGTGACCCTTCCAACTTCTTGTCGCACATAACTTGTAAGTCCTGGACTGGCATAAGATGGCGTGTCAGGATAATCCTTACTCAGCCCATACACTATCCAGTTTAATCGATCGGTTGCACGACCCGAAATTGGTTCAGAACACTGATTATGTTTTTTCATATGAAATATCCTGCCACAATGGTAACAAGCACCCAGTCGTTTGGAACGACGATGTTTAGCAAAATTGCTTCTGCCACACAATGGTTGTTGTTGTTTCTCTCGGATCTCAATTTTTCTCACATCCCTTGCTTTTCTCATTATCACAGCATGCACATCAGATGGGAAAATGCGTAGAACTCCTAGACTAAACCAAAAAAGTTTAGGATCCATGCTTGCTAAGACTAAAGACATTCTATCTGGTTCTTTAACGTCTGCCAGTCACAAAGACAGTTGAAGCTGCATCCGATGTGATCATGAAATACAGGTACAAATACTAAAAAAAACGCGATCCAAAAAAAATAAATTTTTTTTTTTTTTTTTTTTTTTTTTTCAGATCTAAAACTAAAATTACAAATACGAAACTAGAGAAAGTATACCAAAATACAAGCGGAAGGAAGAAGATTTAGGATGAAACAAACAAATTAACGAAGAAGGAATAAACCCAGAATACATAGGATTGAGGAGGATTATTTGGCAAATTATCAGATCTTACTGTAACAGCAATTACAACATAGTCATTGGAGGGCATAGCAAATTCACAAGGAATCTTATAAAGACAAATAGCCATGAGAATCACAAGCTGTAGATATCAAATTTCAAATATATATATAAATGAAATTACAAACAAGCAATACTTACAACACTAGCACTAGTGGGCTAGTGGAGATAAGGTTGTAAGGTACAGATCTGTTCATCTGCCGAAACCTACAAACAAAATACAACAATTACTCAACTCAAGGAATATCTGGGTTTCTCTGGAAACTCCTCATCCTAAGTGTGAGAACACAAAGAGCACCCAGGTACACATACAAACATATAAGACAAATTATTAAACAAAAGACTGGATCGTCGGCGTATATGGTCATGGATTTACAGGGGGTGAGTTGTTTTTACAGAGAACAGAAAGAACGACGACGAAGAAGAAGAGAAGAAAAAGAAAGAGAAGAAGAGAAGGGAAAGAGAAAAGGGGGGAACCAACACCGGTGATGGTGGAAGAAAAAGAAAAAGGTGGAAGGCCTAATAAAGGCATTCCTCAGAATTTTTTTTTTTTTTTTTTTTAATATAAGAAAGTGTCGGCAGGAGCTGGCAGGCAGAAGAAAAGAAAAAAAAAAGAAGAAGAAAGGCAGTGGGAGGCCCCCCCCTTTTTTTTTCTAACTTTACTTTCGGCAGTGTCGGCAGGCGCAATAATAGCAGCAGGCGCAATAATGGTGCATAGTAATAAAAATGAGTAGGGTAAGAGAACACCTCGTACTTGAGCTTTGACCCATGCACCGATATCTGAAACTAGGAACAACAAAATTATACAACAAAAGAAAGTGACATGCATTAAAAATAACATTAATAAATAAAAGTAACTATACACTATTGTAGAAGGATTTTAGCAAAAACGTTCAAACGTGTTGTAACGTTCGAACGTCGAATCAAAAATTTTTACAGACTCGGACCTTCAGCTTTCATTCCCAACCTCAGTACACTTTTCCACAGAGGTCAATCTGATTCCCCCTCCGTATCTGTGTAAAATGGACAACCAGTAACTCTCCCAACTTCCTCTCTCACAAATCGGTTAAGCACAGTACCGGAATAGCATGGCGTATCAGGGTAATCCTTACTCAGCCCATGTTTTATCCAGTTTAATCGATCAGTTGCGCGACCGGAAATTGGTTCAGAACATTTGTTGTATCTTTTCTCATGAAAGTATCTGCCACACTGTTTACAGGCACCAAGTCGTGTAGCACGACGACGTTTAGAATAACTGCTTCGGCCACAGAGGGGTTTCGCTTGTTTTTCTTTGATTTCAGCCTTCCTTACTAATCTTGCTTTTCTCATGATCATGGTATGTACATCAGATGGAAAAGTACGTAGGACTCCTAAACTAAACCAAAAAAGATTTACATCCATGATTGCTACTCTATGACCCATTATCTGGTTCTTTTACGTCTTCCAGTCACAAAGACGATCAAAACTGACTCACAGATATTATCATTAATACAAGGTACATAATCTGAACAGATACAATAATAAAAACAAAAAAAATTTACAGAAAATTTTACGGGTTCAACCTGCGCAGATCAACTACTGTAAACTGCAGATCAACTACTGTAAACTGTAGATCTCACCCCCCAACTTAGACTGAACATTGTCCCCAATGTTTCGAGTTTTTCGGTTTGTAGAGCTTGAATACGCAGTTAACTGTGGAGATCTGTTCAATCGCCGATGACCTATACCAAAAAAAACAGAGATTAAGCATCTTTGGGGTGGTCTGGGTTTTCATTGGGACAAAAACCCTTGGTCATCAGTGCGGCCCGAAGAAGAACAGCCATAAGTAAATAATACAAACAAATGTAGATCATGAGAAGGAGGATAGGGTCATCGAAAAATGCAGACATGGTACTGTTATGGGTTGGATCGTGGTACAGAAGACCAGATGCAGTGGAGAAGAAGAAGAAAAGAGAAGAAAAAGAAGAAGAAAAAGAAAAGAAAAGAGTAAAGGCGGTGGGGAAAAGAAAAAGGAAAAAAAAACGATGGGAGCCTTATAAAGGCAGTCCATCGTGTCGGGTGTCTGATTGACCCGACCCTTTTTTGTGTCGGCAAGCGTAATCTCCGGAGTGATTTCCGGAGATACTTTCTGGATCAATAAAAAAAATGGTCTCCACATTTTGGACAAAATTCTCCACAAAGGGTTTTAATCGCTGACCATTGACGGTAAAAATGTTACCGTTTGATGGGTTCTCCACTTCCACTGCCCCATGTTCAAATACATTTTTAACAATGTATGGTCCAGTCCATCTTGATTTCAACTTACCAGGAAATAGGCGAAGTCTCGAATTGAAAAGTAGAACCTTTTGATCAGGTTCAAAAGATTTTCGCACTATGTTCTTGTCATGAAAAATTTTCATCCTGGTTTTTGCAATCTTAGCATTTTCATATGCTTCATTTCTCAATTCCTCCAATTCATTAATCTGAAGCTTCCGTGACAGTCCAGCCTTGTCTAAGTCAAAATTCATTGCTTTAATAGCCTAGTATGCCCTATGTTCCAATTCCACAGGCAAGTGACATGGCTTTCCATAGACTAATCGATAGGGAGACATGCCCAAAATTGTTTTAAAAGCAGTTCGGTATGCCCAGAGCGCATCAGTTAGTCTTAATGACCAATCTTTGCGATCTGGGTTCACCGTTTTTTCCAAAATTAATTTGATCTCCCGATTAGCTAACTCAGCTTGTCCACTGGTCTGTGGATGATAAGGGGTTGCAATTTTGTGAAAAATCAAGTATTTTTTCATTAAATTCCAGAAGGGACGATTGCAAAAATGAGAACCCCCATCACTTATAATGGATTTTGGAATTCCAAACCGAGATAAAATATTTTCTTTTAAAAACTTGATCACTGTTTGATGATCATTATTTCGGCATGGAATTGCTTCAACCCATTTGGATACATAGTCTACGGCTACTAAAATGTATAGATAGCCAAAGGAGGGGGGAAATGGTCCCATAAAATCGATACCCCAACAGTCAAAAATTTCGATCACCAAAATTGGGTTTAAGGGCATCATGTTTCTTTTTGAAATGTTTCCCAACCTTTGACATCTATCGCAAGTTACGCAAAAAGCATGGACATCTTGGAAAAATGTGGGCCAGTAAAATCCACACTGCAAGATTTTTGCAGCGGTTTTTCGAGATGAAAAATGACCACCGCATGCTTCTGAATGACAAAATGTTATTACCTGTCTACTTTCCTGAGCGGGGATGCAACGTCTTATGATCTGATCCTTACAGTACTTGAATACGTAGGGATCTTCCCAAAAGAAATTGCGGACCTCCCTCAGAAACTTCTTTTTGTCCATGAGAGTGAAAAATGGAGGAAGTGTTCCGGTAGTAAGGAAATTAGCAATATCAGCGTACCATGGGGTTTCATCAATCCTGAATAGTTGTTCATCGGGGAATTTTTCATTGATTGGCAGTCCATCCTCATGAAATTCATAAGTTAATCTTGACAGATGATCTGCCACCACATTTTCCACACCCTTTTTGTCCTTAATGACTAAATCAAATTCTTGGAGCAAAAGGATCCATCTCAAGAGCCTTGGTTTGGCATCTTTTTTTTGTAAGCAAAAATTTCAGTGCTGCATGGTCAGTAAATACAGTAACAGAAGAACCAACAAGATAAGATCGAAATTTTTCCAATGCAAATACTACAGCAAGTAATTCTTTTTCAGTTGTTGAGTAATTCATTTGGGCATCATTTAAAGTTTTACTTGCATAGTAAATCACATGTGGCTTCTTATCTTTTCTTTGTCCCAAAACAGCACCTATAGCATAGTCACTAGCATCACACATCAATTCAAAGGGTAGAGTCCAGTCAGGAGGTTGCATTATTGGGGCAGAAATTAACATGCCTTTGAGTTTGTCAAAGGATTTTTGGCACGCTTCATTCCAGTCGAAAATGACATCCTGACTCAAAAGATGACACATAGGTTTTGCTATGGTGCTGAAATCTTTTATGAACCTTCTGTAGAATCCTGCATGACCTAAGAATGATCGAACATCCTTTACAACCCTAGGAGCAGGAAGATTCCTTATCAAATCAATTTTTGCTTTATCAACTTTCATGCCTTCTGACGACACAATGTGACCCAAGACAATGCCTTGATTCACCATGAAATGACATTTCTCCCAGTTAAGCACCAGATTTGCCTCTTTGCATCTCGTCAAAACTTTTTCTAGGTTAGCTAGACACAAATCAAATGAGCCACCATATACCGAGAAATCATCAATGAAGATTTCCAAAAATTTTTCGACCATGTCACTGAACAAGCTCAGCATACATCTTTGAAATGTTGCAGGAGCGTTACAAAGTCCGAATGGCATCCTTTTGAATGCAAAGGTGCCAAATGGACATGTGAATGTGGTCTTTTCTTGGTCATTCAGAGCTATCTCAATTTGATTGTATCCGGAATACCCATCCAGGAAACAGTAAAATTCATGGCCTGCTATTCTCTCGAGGACTTGGTCAAGAAAGGGAAGAGGAAAATGGTCTTTTCTAGTCACCAGATTGAGTTTTCGATAGTCAATGCACATTCGCCATCCTGTGACGACTCGTGTTGGCACGAGTTCATTTGCATCATTTTTGACTACTGTGACTCCAGATTTCTTTGGTACAACTTGGGTTGGACTAACCCATTTGCTATCGGAGATAGGAAAAATTATCCCTGCATCCAGGAGTTTGAGCACTTCCAGTCTCACAACCTCTTTCATGTGAGGATTCAATCGTCGCTGCATTTGACGAGAGGGTTTTGAGTCCTCTTCAAGGTATATGGCATGATTACAAATTAACGGGCTTATACCTTTCAAATCAGCGATGGTCCACCCAATGGTGCTTTTGTGACTTTTAAGAACTTCAATTAATTGAGCTTCTTGCAAGTCTGTGATTTTTGAAGAAATTACCACTGGGTAAGATTTATCCTCACCTAAAAATGCATACTTGAGATCAGATGGGAGCGGTTTCAGTTCAGGCTTTGGTGGCCTGTCACTTGAAGATAGTGGTTTTGTACCACTTGATGAAATTTCTTCAAATTTAGGAGCCCATGTCCCCACATTGAAGGTAGGGCACTCAATGGAGTTTTGTTCCAGAGAGTCAGATGAGTCAGAATTTGACAAAGTTGATTCACTAAGATCCTCACAGAATGAGTCATTCAGATGTGCTTGTATCAATGACTCAATGGAATTTATTTCTCCTACCTCCTCGTACTCTCTTGGGTGTTTTGCAATGTCAAAGACGTTCATTTCGAGAGTCATATCCCCAAAAGTCAATTTCATAATACCATTCCTGCAATTGATTAGTGCATTGGAGGTTGCTAGAAAAGGTCGACCAAGAATGACAGGAATTGGAGTTTCTGAATGAACTTCTGGATGAGTATCTAGAACAATGAAGTCTACAGGGAAGACAAAATTATCCACTTGGACAAGTACATCTTCAACAATACCCCTAGGAATTTTTACAGATCTATCTGCCAATTGGAGTGTGGTGCAAGTGGGTTTCAGTTCACCTAAACCCAACTGCTGGTAGACAGAGAAAGGAAGCAAGTTGACACTAGCTCCAAGGTCTAACAATGCTTGCTCAATTTTGAAATTTCCAATGACACATGACACAGTGGGACACCCTGGATCTTCGCACTTTGAAGGAATTTTTTGTTGAAGTAGGGCACTGGCTTGTTCTGTGAGGAAGGCTCTTTTTTGAACATTTTGGCTTCTTTTGACTGTGCACAAGTCTTTTAGAAACTTGGCATAAGCTGGAACCTGTTGGATTGCATCCAGAAGTGGGATGTTGATTTTTACTTGCTTGAAAAGCTCGTAAATTTCAGACTGATTGTTTGCTTTCTGTATGCTCTTGAGTCTATGAGGGAAAGGAGCAGGAATAGAACACGAGGGTTCTTCTTCCCTTGATGGCTCTGGTTCTTGTTCAATCATGGGATCACAGTCATTTTTTTTTTCAAGTTCTGGCTCACTTAATGGGTTGGCTGGAATTGAGACTGGTTTTGGGTCTGGAATCAGCATGTTTCTGATGGACTTGTCAATCTTTTTGCCACTTCTCAATGTGGTGACAGTTTTGGCTTGGTCTTGTGGAGTTTCCATAGTTGATGGATTTCCCACCTGAAATTGGCCTTGTGGAGGCTTTGGTTGGGCAGGAAATTTTCCCTTCTCATGTGTGCTCATGGACTGGGTCAGCTTTTGAATGTGGCCTTTGAGATCCTCAAAAGATTGTGTGGTCTGGGCCTTGAAATCAATAAAAGCCTGAGTAGAACTATTGTTATAGCTCATTTGGGTTTGCATGAATTGATTCAATGTATCTTCAAGGCTCCTTTTGTGTGGTGGTTGATATGGAGGATATTGTGGAGGTACTTGAGGTGGATGTGGTGGCCCTTGTTGATGAGGATATTGTGGAGGTCCTTGAGCTGGTTGTTGTGGACCTTGTTGCTGATTCATGGGGGTTGGTTGTGTGTTTCTCCAACTGAAATTTGGGTGGTTCCGCCACCCTGGATTGTATGTTTCAGAGTATGGGTTGGAGTAAGGCTTGTTGAAATTGGAAATGGCATTTGTTTGTTCCAACAAAACTTCTTTGAATGCCGGAATGGTCGGGCATTCCCCAGTAGGATGCCCTGTTAGCGCACAAATCCCACACACTTGTTCTGTGGGAGGGACAACATCAACTTGATGGACCTTTTTCATCTCTAAAGCTTCAAGCTTTCGAGACAAAGTGGACATTTTTGCTCTAAGATCATCATCTTCTCTCAAGACATACTTACCCCCTTGGAAAGTAGGTGGTTTGGCTTCTACAGTGGTAGGAGAGGCTGAGTCCCACATTTGAGAACTGTCAGATATGGTATCAAAAAAATTGAATGCCTCCTCCGGACTTTTTCCCATGAACTCTCCTTGAGCCATCATTTCGACAAACTGTCGTAACCTAGTGGGCAAGGAATCATAGAAAAAACCTGCCAAAGTCCAATTTTCAAAAGCATGGTGTGGACAAGATTGGAGAAGATCTTTGAATCTCTCCCAGCTTTGATAAAAAGTTTCCCCTTCTTTGACCGAAAAATTCATGATTTGTCTTTTGAGTGTATTAGTGCGGTGCAGAGGAAAGAATTTTCTGAAAAATTCATTCTGTAGAGCCTGCCAATTAGGGATTGAAAGAGATTTTAAAGAATGTAACCATTGTTTGGCTTTATCCCTCAAAGAGAAAGAAAACAATTTCATTTTTGTCAATTCAGAATTGTCTTGAAATGTTCCACACACTTCTTCGAAGTCTTTGATATGCAGATACGGATTTTCTGCATCCAATCCATGAAACACGGGCAATAACTGCACTGTCCCCGGCTTTACAGTAAAAAGGGGAGCATTTTCAGGAAAAATAAAACAAGAGGGGACACTATTCCTTGTGGGATGTAAGTAATCTCGCAATGTTCGAATGTTGGGTACTTCCCCCTCTCTCACATGATCTTCACCCTGCCTATCAATATTTGCCATATTGAAGTTACAAGAATCGGCTTCTGATTTGGGTGAAGGTGGTTCAAGTTAATTTACAGACCCAGAAGATTCAGCAGGCAAATTTTGAAAGAGGCGATTGGTGTCAGTCATAAAACAAAATTATTCACAATAAGGCAAAAATATAAACAAAAAGAGAGGTTTTTTTTTTTTTTCACCTTTTTCTAAAAAGAGCACCTTTTATGATTCCCCGGCAACGGCGCCAAAAACTTGACTTGATCCGAAATGTGTACACCCAAGTGCAGGCGGTCAAGTTGTAGTAATAATCTGGTTTGAGTCCAGAGTCGAATCCTCAGGGAACTATGGTTGGTGTTCTTTGAAGTAAATAGTGAGAAAGACTTGTAACTGGAAATATTATGATTTTGAAGTTGTGGGAAGTTTTGGATAGAATGTAAAATTCTTTCCAATGGGTATTTTTCTAGACAAAATATAAGATGATTAAATGTAACAAACACTCTTTGGTTCGGGAATCAGAATATGTAGTTGATTATCCGGTGCATTATGTTTATGCTTTATAACTCAATTAACTCCCGTGTCAACGGCAAATTAATCGGAAGATAGGAATGAAGTGCAATAATGGTGGACATTGAAAGTTTGTCATGAAGAGTTAGTTAGGGTACTTGCCTTGAATCAATGGATCTTTCCATGTAGGAGTCATCCATTTATCATAGAAAGATCCGTTGATTATACAAAGTACCTTTACTTTGCTAGGTGCATTCAATCACCCAAAAATCAAGTGGAGTATAGAACGTTTAAGCATAAAGGTGATACACAAACATAATGTCCGGATTAATCTTTTACATATCTATCATCCCTTCCCAAAGAGTGAATGAGGACTACTCACCCTTCATAGCTATGGTAAAGCTAGAATGATGAATGGTACTCATCCCCAAAAGGTGTTACAAAGTAAAATGCTCAAGCACTAGAAGTGAAATGCTTTAAAGTAAAATAGCTAAACAAGGAGCCGATCTTCGACAAAGAATGAGTGAATCACGTTCCACCCTTCACGGCTTTGGTAAAGCTCTAGAAAAGTGGAAGAGTTTCACTCCTCTAAGGGGAAGAAGGAAGCTCCAACAATGGAAGTAAAAGAAAACAATACTTAAATTAAAAGAAAGCAATAAATACTTGGTGTTTAATCCACAACCAAGAGATGATAATACATAAAAGAAAACAACAACTTCTTGGTGTTTAATCCACAACCAAGATATAATAAAAACATAAAAGAAAACAATAACTTCTTGGTGTTTAATTCACAACCAAGATCTAATAAAAAGAAAACAACAACTTCTTGGTGTTTAATTCACAACCAAGATCTAATAAAAAGAAAACAACAACTTCTTGGTGTTTAATTCACAACCAAGATCTAATAAAAAGAAAACAACAACTTCTTGGTGTTTAATTCACAACCAAGATCTAATAAAAAGAAAACAATAACTCAAGAAAGTAAATAAAGCAATAATACTTGAAAGATGATTCAAGAAATAGATTCAAGACCTTTGGAGTGTTTTCCACTAGGAAGAAATGTTCTTTACAAGAAAAATGAAACAAGAGAAGGATGCCCATTACAAGCCCCCAAGGGGGGTATTTAAAGGCATCCAAATTACAAATATCCTAAAAGATATTTATCCTAAAAGATATTTAATTACAAATATCCTAAAAGATATTTATCCTAAAAGATATTTAATTACAAATATCCTAAAAGATATTTATCCTAAAAGATATTTAATTACAAATATCCTAAAAGATATTTATCCTAAAAGATATTTAATTACAAATATCAAGAAAATCTTGATTTACACTTTGATCTCCCTTTGTTTTGAGCTTTAATAATTTACACCCTATGCTTTGATAAGTTGCTCTCCATGCTTTGATAATTGGCTCCCGTCGTTTTGACGCATAAAAACCTGAAAAGAACAACATTCAATGCATTATCCTTAATTCACACATTAACCCTAATTAGATTTATTTTGACTAGTTTAACTTTATTTAATTACACAATTGACCTTTTAATTTAATTACATTTTACATTAATTAGGGTTAATCAGCACACCGAGTCGTCATTGATTGTGACCGGAAGCGGGTTACTGCTTACACATCGGATGGGGTTTGTTTCAGGTTTCAGGGGGATAAGCACGATGCTTTACCTCAAGCCGTGTACGACTCTAGATGGCACGGACATTTGATGGGTTGGCTAGCAAGCCTTACCCTGGAGGACGAGGCGAGACAGGAGTTCGGTCTACCTCGGGTTGTGTGTGATTATGAGGATGTTTTTCCGGGTGAACTTCCGGGATTACCTCCACATAGGGATGTAGATTTCACTATAGAGTTGCATCCTGGTACATCGCCCATTTCTATGACTCCACATAGGATGGCGCCTGCTGAGTTGCAAGAACTCAAGGTCCAATTGCAGGAATTGTTGGACCGGGGTTTCATTAGACCGAGTACCTCACCTTGGGGCGCTCCGGTGTTATTTGCAAAGAAGAAGGACAAAACCCTTCGACTATGCATAGACTACCGGCAGTTGAATAGGGTTACTATCAAGAATAGGTACCCTTTGCCGAGGATTGATGACTTGTTTGATCAGCTGAGAGGGGCGCGGGTCTACTCCAAGATAGATCTCCGCACCGGTTACCATCAGTTGAGAGTTAGGGAGACAGATATCCCTAAGACGGCGTTTCGGACGCGTTATGGGCATTTCGAGTTCACAGTGATGCCATTCGGATTGACGAACGCCCCAGCGGCATTCATGGATCTCATGCATAGGGTGTTCCAACCCTACCTTGATCAGTTCATCGTGGTTTTTGTTAACGACATCTTGATTTACTCCAAGTCTGAGGAGGAGCATGAGGGTCACTTGAGGATCGTTCTTCAGATCTTGAGAGACCATCAGTTATATGCCAAGTTCAGTAAGTGTGAATTTTGGTTGACTGAGGTAAAGTTTTTGGGACATGTGGTATCGACTTCGGGTGTATCCGTAGACCCGGAGAAGGTGGAGGCAGTCATGAATTGGGAGAGGCCGAAGTCAGTCTTCGAGATACGTAGTTTCTTGGAATTGGCAGGGTATTACAGGAGGTTCATTGAGGACTTCTCCCGACTAGCTTCACCTATGACTAGGTTGACCCGGAAAGAGGTTAAGTTTGAATGGAATGATTCTTGCGAGAATGCATTCCAGGAGTTGAAGAGGAGGCTTACTTCAGCTCCTATACTGATAGTCCCAGAAAGGGGACAGAGGTACACAGTGTATTGTGATGCCTCTAAGGACGGACTTGGATGCGTCTTGATGCAGTCCGGGAGAGTGGTAGCTTATGGTTCTCGGCAGTTAAAGAACCACGAGCAGAGTTACCCTACACATGATATGGAGTTGGCGGCCATTGTCTTTGCCTTGAAGGCTTGGCGCCACTATTTATACGGTGAGCAGTTCGAGGTGTTTTCAGACCATAAAAGTCTGAAGTACATTTTTACACAGCGGGACCTCAATATGAGGCAACGCAGATGGATGGAGTTTTTGGAGGACTATGACTTCACTTTGCATTACCATCCCGGTAAGGCAAATGTGGTAGCTGACGCACTCAGTCGGAAGTCACGGGGAGTCTTGGCTAGTGTGGCTTCCCGAGAGTGGCAGATGCTCGAGACTGTGGGACAGTTCGGGCTATGTTATATGGGACAGACTCAGGGTACTTTGGGAAGTTTGGTGGCTACACCTTCCCTACTGAGCAGGGTTGTTGAGTCCCAGAGTCAGGACACGGAGCTATTGTCCATCCGGGACCGTGTACAGGCAGGTACAGGTGACGAGGGCTGGGCCATTCACTCGGATGGTAGTCTTCGGTATCGAGGAAGGGTTGTGGTTCCTCAGTTGGCGGATCTGAGAGAGGAAATCCTTAGGGAGTTTCATTGCTCCCGTTTCGCGGTTCATCCAGGGGGCACGAAGATGTATCATGATCTTCGTCGCCAATATTATTGGAATGGGATAAAGCGACAGGTTGGCGAATTTGTTAGTAGATGTCTCACTTGTCAGCAAGTAAAGGCTGAACACCAGAGACCAGCAGGGTTACTCCAGCCATTGGAGGTAGCTGAGTGGAAGTGGGAACATATCACAATGGATTTTGTGACTCACTTGCCACGGACATCGCGGGGACATGACGCGGTATGGGTGGTAGTGGACCGGCTTACGAAGTCGGCACACTTTTTGGCTGTGCGGATGACCTTCACACTGGAGGAATTCTGCAGGTTATATATACGGGAGATTGTCCGGTTGCATGGGGTACCCGTGTCTATAGTATCGGATCGGGATCCCAGGTTTACGGCTCATTTTTGGGAGAGTTTCCAACGAGCCATGAGGACACAGTTGATGATGAGCACTGTTTTTTACCCCCAGACGGATGGTCAGTCAGAGAGGACCACCCAGACCTTAGAGGACATGCTGCGGGCATGTGTCCTAGATCTCAAGGGTAGCTGGGAAGATCATTTACCCTTGGTGGAGTTCGCCTATAACAATAGTTATCAGGCGAGCATACAGATGGCACCCTATGAGGCACTATATGGGAGGCCATGTCGATCTCCAGTTTGTTGGACAGAGGTTGGGGAGAGACCTGCTACGGGTCCGGATTTGGTTAGAGACACCTCAGAGAAAGTGGACTTGATACGGAAGCGTCTTCTCACGGCTCAGAGCCGGCAGAAGAGCTACGCCGATAGACGACGGCGACCTCTAGAGTTTGAGGTGGGAGATCATGTCTTCTTGAAGGTTATGCCTAAAAGAGGAGTGGTCCGGTTTGGTAAGCGGGGGAAACTGTCGCCGAGATACATCGGGCCCTTTGAGGTACTTGAGAGGGTGGGTACAGTTGCTTACCGGTTGGCGTTACCGCCAGATTTATCGAGTGTTCACGCGGTGTTCCATGTCTCTATGCTCTGGAAATACACCCCAGATCCGACTCATGTGGTGGATTGGGGTGAGCTTGTTGTTGATGCGGATGGGACCTTCGAGGAGGGACCGGTGCGTATCATGGATAGCCGGGATCAGGTTTTACGAGGCAAGACCGTGAGGCTAGTGAAGGTGCTGTGGCAGCACCGGGGAGTGGAAGAGGCGACATGGGAGCGCGAGGACACCGTACGTGCCAATAATCCTTTCCTGTTTGAGGATAGGGGTACGTTTTTATAGTCATTTACTATTACATGACTGTAGCATGTGCATCAGACTGCGTGTATGTGTGTGTGTGAATTTCGGGGACGAAATTCCTTTTAAGGGGGGAAGAATGTAAAACCCGGGAAATTTGAACTTTTTCCAAAAAAGGGCAAAATAGTAATTTGCCACTATAATGCGTATTTAAAATACTCATGTTCTAGACCTCGGATGAGGAAACGGAGTTCGCTGTTGAATTCGTATCGCGAAATATAGTCACCTTGTCAAATTTCGTCGAATTCCGAAGTAGTCGGATTTTGCACGTCGTTCGAGGCGACTGCGTGGCGATTCACCCTACGAACGTCCCCATAAATAAGTTTTATAAAATTTTCTTAAAATTAAGTTAAAGTTCAAATAAAATTAATTTGAACTTAAACTGGGATCAAACGAATCGTTTCGGGACGAAATCGGACCCGATTAAGCGAGGGACACGTGGCGCGACGTGGGCCGAGTATTAGAACTATAAATAGGAGCAAATATCTGCATTTTAAGCAGAATTTCTTCAATATTCTTCTGGTTCAACGTGTGGGAGAAAGAGGGAGAGAAAAGAGAGAAAATACAATCTTCTTCCGTCGATTCCCGGAGTTCCGTCGCTCGGAATCCGTCGAGCCAAGAGCTAAAGTCGATCACATCGACGAGGGCTACGCAACCACACCAAGAACGAGGGATTTCACCGAAGATCCAAAAGAGGAGATTTGGGGGAAATCTAGTCTTGGGCTTGGAAAGTGTTCTTGAAGCTTCCTTCGGGTGAATTACGCTTCAAGAGGTAGGGTTTCTCCTACTTGGGACTATTTTTCACCTATGGTGTCATATGGGTGGGTAGGTGTGTATAGAACTATAGGGTTTACTTACCTATGGTTATGGAAAGGAAGGTAAAAATGGTTGAATTCAAGTTCTAGTTTGAACTCGATATATAGAGGTTCCTTGTGTCATTCTTGGAAGTTTGGTATATAGTGATATGCTATGTGTTTATATGATGAGGTGCTATTTGTGTACATTGAGCCTTGTCATAGGAATGAAATGATTATGTGATAACATGATGGTTGCCTTGAAGGTGTTGTTAAATGCCTTTTGTATG
Source organism: Ilex aquifolium (assembly GCA_951799425.1). Taxonomy (NCBI): domain Eukaryota; kingdom Viridiplantae; phylum Streptophyta; class Magnoliopsida; order Aquifoliales; family Aquifoliaceae; genus Ilex; species Ilex aquifolium. The sequence continues at coordinate 919,527 of OX637407.1, read as the reverse complement.
TTAAAGTGTGTGACACATGACTATGTATAGCATGCTTAAATCTTGTGTTGATTGGATATGTTGCTAATGTGTTAGCTTCATGGGGATATGGTATTTATAAGCTTTGATATGATTTGCCATGGATATATATTGAGCATTATGTTGTATGCAATGGAACATGGCATTGCATACGCATCTCATTACATGGGTGTGTGTGCATGGTTGATGTCAATACCACACTTGGGGCTTGACAGTATGGCTTGGGAAAAGTTGGGTCGAAGACCTAGCTAAGCCGCTTGATTGCATGATAAATTGGGTCGGGATGAGCAAGAAGAGGCATGACGACCTCTCGGGTGAAAGACCCGGTGTTTGGGGGGTGCACTCCGTTGGTATAAGAGCCCATAAAGTGTACGGGTGTGGAAGACCATTGGTTAAGTCCATAAAGAAGTCCGATCCCAAGAAAGACCCTAGTTTTCAAAATATCATTTGATGTAAAAACTCTTAGAAATGGTGTCAAAAAATTCGAATGCCTCTCGGGGCTCTTACCCATGAATTCCCCCTGGCCCATCATTTCAACAAATTGACGTAGTGCGGATGGGAGGGCAACATAGAAGAAACCAACTAAAGTCCAACTTTCAAATGCATGATGTGGGCAAGCTTGGAGAAGATCCTTAAATCTCTCCCAACATTGATAAAAAATTTCTCCTTCTTTTACAGAAAAATTCATGATTTGACGTCTTAATGCATTAGTGCGATGCACAGGAAAAAAGTTTTTGAAAAATTCAATTTGCAAAACTTGCCAACTTGGAATAGATTGAGCTTTTAAAGAATTTAGCCACTATTTAGCATTATCCTTCAAAGAGAAAGGAAAAAGTTTCAACCAGACCATCTCAGAATTATCTTGCAAGGCTCCACATACTTCCTCAAATTCTTTCATATGCAAATGTGGTTTTCAGACTCCAGACCACGAAATTGTGGTAAAAGCTGTATTGTCCCTGCCTTAATGTTGAAATTTGGAGCATTAGTGGGAAAAACAAAACATGACGGGACACTAGTGCATGTAGGGTGCAAGTATTCTCTTAAAGGTTGGACATTCTGAACTATCTCATGTTCCCTTTGATTATTATTAGCCATGCTTAGCTCAAAAGAGTCTGATGATGCTTGTGACGATGAGGATGACGAAGATGAAGTACTAGACTAATTTACAGATCCTACTGATGAATTAACAAACATAAACAATGAAGATATGACAAACAGTGTATACACATATAATACATCTAGACAACTTCCCTGTTTGTTTTTAAATCACCGTAACTACTCGACAATAGTGCCAAAAAGTTTGATCTGACCTGATTTATGTCATACACCCAAGTATAAGTGGTCAACTTGTAATATTTCTCGATTTAAGTCCGAGGTCGAACCCACAGGGAGCTAACTGTCAGGCTTCAAAACAAAAATGGTAAAATTTTCATGAATGTAATGTTTAATAGAATAGCTTGTGGTGTAAGCTTAGAACTATCAAATAAACACTTAACTAAAACGTTGAAAGACAATGGTAAAAGGTACTCTTCAGTTCGGGGATCCAACATACATTATATTGTTTGTTTATGGAAATGCCACCTTACAACAATTAACTCCCATTTTACTGGAAAGTTAACCGGTAGATTTGATGTATATTGAACCATAACACAACAACATAATAGGTTAGTCGGAAGGTCTTTGTACCATGCAACAATCAAATAAAAATAACCCTAGTAAGCCAGAAGGTGAACCATTCAAAAGGTTTACTCAAGCTATTCAATTGGCTGGTTGATGATTCAATGAGACGGAGTTCCGAATTATTCATTGAATCAAAAGCAATTACTATGGCGAGATTTAACCCGTCTATAACCAATCTCCCGATTGTTACATAAAGTCCAACTACGTACATCACTGTATAATGCATGAAGCACATAATAATTATATATAGTATGGTATATAGCATTAAGCTTTGTTCGGTGTTCATAACCATGAGCATATTATAAATATAACCATGCATCAATTAAGGGAGGTATAAACATTAACGCATAAGTAAAGCATCGGCACTTCCATAATGTAAATAATATTACACATGTATTCACCCTTCCCCAAAGAGTATAAACGGACTACTCATGCCTCATTGTTATAGACGAGCAAAAGGAAAGAGATAATCTCAGTACAACTGAAAACAAAATATAAAAAAGTCCTTCCCCAAGGAATAGCTGAAACACTGCCACTCTTATTACCAGCTAGGGCACAAAAGTGGGAGAGGTTCAACCCTCCAGGTAGAAAGGATAAACAAAAATGTAGAAGTAAAGAAAATTCTGGCTAAGAAGTGATTTTGGCAGGGCTTTGCTCTTCCTTCCTTTCTCTCTTTCCTTCCATTTTGCACTGGACTGAACTCTCCTGGATTCCCTCTGAAAAAATGGCTGAAGCAAGCTATTTATAGGCACCAGTAGGGGGCTTTAAGGCGACAGACACCCTGGATGGCCAATAGGAGGACTTTGTTGCTTAATTGGACCAATAGGAGAGGAAAGAGAGTTGAGGTGGCTTAAGGACCTTCCGGACGGTGGCATTTCTCTCAATTTTTGCTTTGGTAGCATCCTTGTTGACTAGTTATTTATTTGATCATTGCACTTGCCACCCCTTCCTTATTCAACTTGTACACTTGAATCCTCCTGAATTTCTGTATTTCTGCTCGAAACTGTGACGCCCCAATCTCCGGGGGTCCTATATTAACCGTTGACCACCCGTCAACCCGCGGAAATAACCATGGATGTCACTCAACCTAACACCACGGTAGTAGCATCCCCTTAACCGGGATCTTAATTCACCATTGTTAACCGGATTCGATTATTCATTTGGGTTCAACCAATATTCGATATACCATGATTTATACTTCATTTACATCATTGGAGGGAAAGGAAACGTAGATTGAAAATAGGGCGAAGCAGTGTGAAAATCTGAAAATTTTGAAGAGAGTACTGGTACTAGTACCGGTACCCGGTACCGGTACTATCAACCCACTGGAAAGGGGGTACCGGTATCCAGTACCGGTACCATTCAGTACCGGTACCCGGTACCGGTACTGTCAACCCACTGGAAAGAGGGTACCGGTGTCCAGTACCGGTACCATTCCGTACCGGTACCCAGTACCGGTACCCAGTACCGGTACCATTCAGTACCGGTACTCTCTGCCCAGTTTTGCCATTTTCAACCATTTTTCCTTTCCAATCCATTCAAAACCCTTCCCAACTCATCAAATACATGTTTGACAAGGATTTCCATATAAAACATGGTTTATACAAGTTCTATTACAATTGATTCCATACATTTACATATCAAAATGGAATTCTTTTCAAAAGCTTTTACAAAACAACAATAAAAGCCACAAGTCGGCTTTCTTCAACCTTGGGGCTCGAAATGGGAGCCGTCCGCCGGTGTGAACCCCGCACCTGAAATGTTTTTCCCACAAAGGGTGAGCCACGCTCAATAGGGTATTTCCTAATGAGGCTACTCCCCAACCTATATGCATATGAAATGTTCACATGCCACAAAACCACAATTCATAACATTCCAAGCAAGGAAATATATTCAATGATGGAAATTGCAATGTCATGCTATGGAATGAGGTGAGACTCACTCATGCATATCAACCGAGCCCTTCCCGGCTCCTCTACACATGCAAGTGCCAATGTGTACTAATCTGTCATTGATGTTGCACATCAAATGATTTTTCATTCTAGGGTCTTTCTTGGGGTGGATATTTATGGACTTACACCAACGGCACCCAACCGACACGGAATTCATGGACTTCCACCAACGGTTCCGCGTACACCGACACACTTTATGGACTCTTATACCAACGGAGTGCGTATCCAATCACCGGGTCTCTCACCCGAGGGATAGTCTAGCCCTTCTTGCTACCCCAACCCTAACAACCATGCAAACCGTGCGACTCGACTAGGTCATCGACCCGTCTTACCCGAGCCCACTCGTCATCCACCAAGCGTGGTGAAGACAACCACCATGCACACACACCCACTAAGTGCAATGCTCCCGTGCATATGAAATGTGATGTCTCATTTCAACAATATTATCATGTTCAATATGCTATGAGTAACACTTGAACATTCTAATCATATTTCACATATTTCATGGCAATTTATATCATAAGCATATAATTCCCATTATTCCCTACAATGTCAATATATTACAAACACGTATATATATATCAACATTTTATCTTGGACAACACCCAAACATGTCATCACATAATCAAGTAATAACATACTTCAAATCTCATGGCATAATGTAAGCACATAGCATGCCCACAATTCACATAATCCAAGAATCACATTGGAACAATTTCATATACCCAATTTTACCCAAATCAAACAAAAGGGGAAAGAGATACACAACCAATCATCCTACCCATTTCATTAAAACATTCTAGGTTTGGAATGAACCTTAGTAGGAGGAAACCCTACCTCTTGTAGCGTGTAGAATAACCGTAGGAAGCCTCCAAAACCCGATCCTATCCCAAAGCCCTAGCCTCCAAAAATCCCGTCCTTGGATTCTCTCCAAAACCCGACCTCCTTGGTATGGTTTTGTAGCCCTTGGCGAGGAGAACGACTTTTGTTCTTGGCCCGAGTGGATTTGAGCTCTCAATGGGTGTAGATCGTAGAGAGAAGGTGGAGAAGACTTGCTCTTTCCCTCTCTTCCTCTCACGTTAAAACCGGCTGAGCAAATGGGGAGAGAAATCTGATTTTCTCCCCTTTAAATACTCTTTAAATGCTTGGCCCACAATGCGCCACACGGCCCTTATTTCCCGGGTCCGTTTTAACCCCGAAACGATTAAATTTCGCTCCGGTTCAAGTTCAAAATATTTTTATTTTAACTTGCCGTCATTTATTTCCCAAAATTTAAAATTTTAAATCAGAATCTCGTTTTTGGGTCTCCCGAGGCTCGACCGCCTCGTAAAACGCGAAAAATCCGACTAACTCGGAATTTAATGAAATTTGACAGGGTAACTAGTTTTCGCGAGACGAATCCAACGGTGAGGTTCATTTCGTCATCCAATTTCTAGAAAATTTCAGGTTTACAACCTGTACCATAGTGGCAATTTACCATTTTGCCCTTTTTCACAAAAGTTCAAATTTTCTCGGGTTTTACATTCTTCCCCCCTTAAAAGAATTTCGTCCCCGAAATTCACACACTCATGCACACTACCACATGCATATGCCACAGTCATATAACACTAAATGACTATAAGAATATACCTCCATCCTCGAACAAGAAAGGATAATTGGCACGTATGGTGTCCTCTCGCTCCCATGTTGCCTCTTCCACCCCTCGGTGTCGCCACAACACCTTCACAAGCCTCACGGTCTTGCCTCGCAAAACCTGCTCCCGGCTATCCATGACACGCACCGGTCCCTCCTCAAAGGTCCCATCTGCATCAACAACGAGTTCTCCCCAATCCACAACATGCGTCGGATCTGGAGTATACTTCCGGAGCATAGAGACATGGAATACAGCATGAACACTCGATAAACCTGGTGGCAACGCCAACCTATAGGCCACAGTGCCAACTCTCTCAAGTATCTCGAAGGGCCCATTATATCTCGGCGACAGCTTTCCTCGCTTGCCGAATCTGACCACTCCTCTCTTGGGCATCACCTTTAAGAAGACATGATCTCCCACCTCAAACTCCAGAGGTCGCCGCCTTCTATCGGCGTAACTCTTCTGCCGGCTTTGAGCCGTGAGAAGACGTTTCTTTATTAGGTCCACCTTCTCCGAGGTGTCTCTTATTAATTCTGGGCCAGTAGAGGGTCTTTCTCCAACCTCAGTCCAACAAACCGGAGAACGACAAGGCCTCCCATAAAGCGCCTCATAGGGTGCCATCCGTATGCTCGCCTGATAGCTGTTATTATAGGCGAATTCCACTAAGGGTAAATGCTCTTCCCAACTACCCTTGAGGTCTAGGACACATGCTCGTAGCATGTCCTCTAACGTCTGAATGGTCCTCTCTGACTGACCATCTGTCTGGGGATGAAAGGCTGTGCTCATCCTCAACTGAGTCCCCATGGCTCGCTGGAAACTCTCCCAAAAGTGAGCCGTAAACCTGGGATCCCGATCCGATACTATAGATACGGGTACCCCATGCAACCGGACTATCTCCCTTATGTACAACCTGCAGAATTCCTCCAGAGTGAAGGTCATCCGCACCGCCAAAAAGTGTGCCGACTTCGTAAGCCGGTCCACTATCACCCACACCGCATCATGTCCCCGCGATGTCCGTGGCAAGTGGGTCACAAAGTCCATTGTGACGTGCTCCCACTTCCACTCAGCCACTTCCAAGGGCTAGAGCAACCCTGCTGGTCTCTGGTGCTCGGCTTTAATCTGTTGACATGTGAGGCATCTTCTGACAAAGTCGCCAATTTGCCTCTTCATTCCACTCCAATAATACTGGCGACGAAGATCATGATACATCTTCGTGCCGCCTGGGTGCACCGCAAAACGAGAGCAATGGAACTCCCTGAGGATCTCCTCTCTCAGCTCCGCCGACTGGGGAACCACAACCCTTCCCCTAAACCGAAGACTGTCATCCGAGTGAATGGCCCAGCCCTCGTCACCAGTACCCGCCTGCACTCGGTCCCTGATGGATGATAACTCTGAGTCCTGTCTCTGTGACTCAATCACTCTGCTCAGTAGGGAAGGCGTAGCCACCAAACTCCCTAAAACACCCTGAGTCCGACCCCGATAATGCAGCCCAAATTGGCCCACGGCCTCAAGCATCCGCCACTCCCGGGAAGCCACACTAGCTAAGACACCCCGTGACTTCCGACTAAGTGCGTCAGCCACCACATTTGCCTTACCAGGGTGGTAATGCAAAGTGAAGTCATAGTCTTCTAGGTACTCCATCCACCTACGCTGCCTCATGTTGAGGTCCCGCTGAGTGAAGATGTACTTCAGACTTTTGTGGTCCGAAAACACTTCAAATCGTTCACCATACAAATAGTGGCGCCAAGCCTTCAAGGCAAAGACTATGGCCGCCAATTCCATGTCATGCGTGGGGTAATTCTGCTCGTGATTCTTCAACTGTCGAGAACCATAAGCCACCACTCTCCCGGACTGCATCAAGACACAACCCAGTCCGTCTTTGGAGGCATCGCAATATACCGTGTAGTTTTGTCCCCTTTCTGGAACAATCAAGATATGAGCTGAAGTGAGTCTCCTCTTTAGTTCTTGGAATGCCTTCTCACACGAATTATTCCACTCGAACTTGACCTCCTTCCGGGTCAATCTAGTCATAGGTGCGGCTAGTCAGGAGAAGTCCTCGATGAACCTCCGGTAATACCCTGCCAATCCCAAGAAACTACGTATCTCGAAGACTGACTTTGGCCTCTCCCAACTCATAACTGCCTCAACCTTCTCCGGGTCAACTGACACCCCCGAAGCTGACACCACGTGTCCCAAGAATTTCACCTCCGTGAGCCAAAATTCACACTTGCTGAACTTGGCGTACAATTAATGGTCCCTCAAGGTCTGGAGAACAATCCTCAAGTGACCCTCATGCTCCTCCTCTGTCTTGGAGTAGATCAGGATGTCATCAACAAACACTACGACAAACTGATCTAAATAGGGCTGGAACACCCTATGCATGAGATCCATGAATGCCGCTGGGGCATTCGTCAACCTAAATGGCATCACCGTGAACTCGAAATGCCCGTACCGCGTTCTGAACGCCGTCTTAGGGATATCTGACTCCCTAATCCTCAACTGATGGTAGCCCGTGCGGAGATCTATCTTTGAATAGACCCGCGCTCCCCTCAGCTGATCAAACAGATCATCGATCCTCGGCAAAGGGTACCTATTCTTGATGGTGACCCGATTCAACTGCCGATAGTCTATACACAATCAAAGGGTCTTATCCTTCTTCTTGGCAAACAGCACCGGAGCGCCCCAAGGTGAGGTACTCGGTCTAATAAAGCCCTTGTCCAATAATTCTTGTAATTGGACCTTGAGTTCTTGCAACTCAGCTGGCGCCATCCTATGTGGAGTCATAGAAATGGGCGAAGTTCCCGGATGTAACTCAATGCTAAAGTCCACATTCCTATGGGGAGGTAATCCCGGTAACTCGTCCGGAAAAACGTCCTCATATTCGCACACCACCCGAGGTAGACCCAATTCTTGTCTTGCCTCGTCCTCCAGGGTAAGGCTCGCAAGCCAACCCATCAATTTCCCATGCCATCGCGAATCATACACGACTTGAGGCAAAGCATCATGCTTTTCCCCCTGAAACTTGAAACAAACACCGTCTGGTGTATAGGCGGTGACCCTCTTCCTGTCACAATCAATAACGACCCGATACGCCGCCAACCAGTCCATCCCAAGGATGACATCGAATTCCGACATGTCCATAACCCTAAGGTCCACGGTGAGTAGAATCCCCGAGATCTCTAGCTCACAACCCCGACATATCTGATTCACACACACCCTAGCTCCTAGGGGTGAATTCACATATAACGGCTCCTCCAAGGTATCAACCTCTAAGCCCAAATCCCTCACACATGATGCAGAAATGAATGAATGTGATGCACCAGAGTCAAATAATACTTTAGCCCATAAACGAGAAAGTAGAAATGTACCCTGAATGACCGACTGGTCCACCGGCTCAGCCTGAGGTGTAATGGCGTAGACACGCCCCTGGGTCCCCGAAGTCCCGGCCTGCATGCCCTGTCCTCGGCCTCGACCCATGCCTTGGCCCATCTGGCCCGACTGCGGAGTCCCCGCTTGAAAGGTGGTAGGGGCCTGAGTAGTGCCCTGGAACTGATACTGGTTTCCCTGGCCCATGGTGGGGTAGGGAGGAACAAGGTGTGTCTGTGACTGTCCCACTGATGACTGGGATTGAGGTGTCCCATAGCTCTGGGATCCTTGCCTCTGCGGACAATCCCGCTTCATATGCCCCGGTTGGTGGCAATGGAAACATGTCTTCTGGCCTGCCTGGTGGGTAGTCCTGTAGTTTCTCCCGCCCTGGGAAAATTGACCTTGGCCTTGGCCTTGATAGCCACGGCCCTGTCCTTGTTGTCCTTGTGGAGTAGAAGTTCTCTGCTTCTTCCCCGAACTAGAAGAAGAGGATTGGCCCTCCTTCTTCTTATCCTTAGCACCCGCCTCACGGATGCTTCGGGCATCGTCAACCTCCCTCTCAATGGCCATAGCTGTCTCGACCATAGAGTCCAAGTCTTGCAGGCGGAGGCCCACAATCTTTCCCCGGATGGATAGCTTCAACCCATCCTCGAACCTTCTTACCTTGGCCATATCCGTGGCCACGTAATCATCAGCAAATCGGGCTAATTCGGTGAACTTAGCCACATACTCCATCACCGTCATTGACCCTTGCTTCAAATCTAGAAACTCGCGGGCCTTTGCATGTCGAACGGCCGTTGGGAAATATTTACCCATGAAGAGCTCCTTGAACTCTCCCCATGTCATGGCCTCTAAGTTCTTCGAGGCCGTCACCCAATCCCACCACAATTGGGCTTCTCCTTCTAGCTGGAATGCAGCTAGCCTTATCTTAGTAGCGTCTGAGGTGACCTCCATCGCCCCTAAGATCTTGTTGACTTGCCGGAACCAATGGTCGGCCACCATCGGGTCCGCCCCTCCCATGAAGACTGGAGGTTTGTGTGCTTTAAACTGTTGGAGGTTACTCGTGCCTCCATGTCCGGCATTTGCACTAGCTTGTGCAACAGTAGCCGCCATCATGCCTATGGTTTCCGTAAACGCTTGTTGATCGAAGACCGGTGGTGGTTGGTTATTGTTCCGCCCACCGCCTCGATGTCCTCTTCTTCCACTTGCCATCTACACACACGTCAAATGGCAATGGCACACTAACTTAGTATCCCGAAGTAGGGACCAAAGTTAAAACATTTAAATCTTTCTCATTGTCTCACTAGTAGAGCGTATGCCTCCAATAGTGGACCCTTACGCTTTGAACTTTCCCGTTCATTTGCTTTCCCACTCCCAAGGTTAAGTTCTCTAACCCTAGTGTGTCCATTTCCATACACATTTTACCATGCATATAATACACATACCACATATCACATAACATGTAGCAATTTAAGCACATAACATGTAATGTACAATGAATGCAATGGTCTAAACCCATGCCCCATCAAGCCCTAGGTAAATCGCATACCTATGCTCTGATACCAAGCTGTGACGCCCCAATCTCCGGGGGTCCTATATTAACCGTTTACCACCCGTCAACCTGCGGAAATAACCATGGATGTCACTCAACCTAACACCACGGTAGTAGCATCCCCTTAACCGGGATCTTAATTCACCATTGTTAACCGGATTCGATTATTCATTTGGGTTCAACCAATATTCGATATACCATGATTTATACTTCATTTACATCATTGGAGGGAAAGGAAACGTAGATTGAAAATAGGGCGAAGCAGTGTGAAAATCTGAAAATTTTGAAGAGAGTACCGGTACCCAGTACCGGTACCATTCAGTACCGGTACCCGGTACCGGTACTATCAACCCACTGGAAAGGGGGTACCGGTATCCAGTACCGGTACCATTCAGTACCGGTACCCGGTACCGGTACTGTCAACCCACTGGAAAGAGGGTACCGGTGTCCAGTACCGGTACCATTCCGTACCGGTACCCAGTACCGGTACCATTCAGTACCGGTACTCTCTGCCCAGTTTTGCCATTTTCAACCATTTTTCCTTTCCAATCCATTCAAAACCCTTCCCAACTCATCAAATACATGTTTGACAAGGATTTCCATATAAAACATGGTTTATACAAGTTCTATTACAATTGATTCCATACATTTACATATCAAAATGGAATTCTTTTCAAAAGCTTTTACAAAACAACAATAAAAGCCACAAGTCGGCTTTCTTCAACCTTGGGGCTCGAAATGGGAGCCGTCCGCCGGTGTGAACCCCGCACCTGAAATGTTTTTCCCACAAAGGGTGAGCCACGCTCAATAGGGTATTTCCTAATGAGGCTACTCCCCAACCTATATGCATATGAAATGTTCACATGCCACAAAACCACAATTCATAACATTCCAAGCAAGGAAATATATTCAATGATGGAAATTGCAATGTCATGCTATGGAATGAGGTGAGACTCACTCATGCATATCAACCGAGCCCTTCCCGGCTCCTCTACACATGCAAGTGCCAATGTGTACTAATCTGTCATTGATGTTGCACATCAAATGATTTTTCATTCTAGGGTCTTTCTTGGGGTGGATATTTATGGACTTACACCAACGGCACCCAACCGACACGGAATTCATGGACTTCCACCAACGGTTCCGCGTACACCGACACACTTTATGGACTCTTATACCAACGGAGTGCGTATCCAATCACCGGGTCTCTCACCCGAGGGATAGTCTAGCCCTTCTTGCTACCCCAACCCTAACAACCATGCAAACCGTGCGACTCGACTAGGTCATCGACCCGTCTTACCCGAGCCCACTCGTCATCCACCAAGCGTGGTGAAGACAACCACCATGCACACACACCCACTAAGTGCAATGCTCCCGTGCATATGAAATGTGATGTCTCATTTCAACAATATTATCATGTTCAATATGCTATGAGTAACACTTGAACATTCTAATCATATTTCACATATTTCATGGCAATTTATATCATAAGCATATAATTCCCATTATTCCCTACAATGTCAATATATTACAAACACGTATATATATATCAACATTTTATCTTGGACAACACCCAAACATGTCATCACATAATCAAGTAATAACATACTTCAAATCTCATGGCATAATGTAAGCACATAGCATGCCCACAATTCACATAATCCAAGAATCACATTGGAACAATTTCATATACCCAATTTTACCCAAATCAAACAAAAGGGGAAAGAGATACACAACCAATCATCCTACCCATTTCATTAAAACATTCTAGGTTTGGAATGAACCTTAGTAGGAGGAAACCCTACCTCTTGTAGCGTGTAGAATAACCGTAGGAAGCCTCCAAAACCCGATCCTATCCCAAAGCCCTAGCCTCCAAAAATCCCGTCCTTGGATTCTCTCCAAAACCCGACCTCCTTGGTATGGTTTTGTAGCCCTTGGCGAGGAGAACGACTTTTGTTCTTGGCCCGAGTGGATTTGAGCTCTCAATGGGTGTAGATCGTAGAGAGAAGGTGGAGAAGACTTGCTCTTTCCCTCTCTTCCTCTCACGTTAAAACCGGCTGAGCAAATGGGGAGAGAAATCTGATTTTCTCCCCTTTAAATACTCTTTAAATGCTTGGCCCACAATGCGCCACACGGCCCTTATTTCCCGGGTCCGTTTTAACCCCGAAACGATTAAATTTCGCTCCGGTTCAAGTTCAAAATATTTTTATTTTAACTTGCCGTCATTTATTTCCCAAAATTTAAAATTTTAAATCAGAATCTCGTTTTTGGGTCTCCCGAGGCTCGACCGCCTCGTAAAACGCGAAAAATCCGACTAACTCGGAATTTAATGAAATTTGACAGGGTAACTAGTTTTCGCGAGACGAATCCAACGGTGAGGTTCATTTCGTCATCCAATTTCTAGAAAATTTCAGGTTTACAACCTGTACCATAGTGGCAATTTACCATTTTGCCCTTTTTCACAAAAGTTCAAATTTTCTCGGGTTTTACATTCTTCCCCCCTTAAAAGAATTTCGTCCCCGAAATTCACACACTCATGCACACTACCACATGCATATGCCACAGTCATATAACACTAAATGACTATAAGAATATACCTCCATCCTCGAACAAGAAAGGATAATTGGCACGTATGGTGTCCTCTCGCTCCCATGTTGCCTCTTCCACCCCTCGGTGTCGCCACAACACCTTCACAAGCCTCACGGTCTTGCCTCGCAAAACCTGCTCCCGGCTATCCATGACACGCACCGGTCCCTCCTCAAAGGTCCCATCTGCATCAACAACGAGTTCTCCCCAATCCACAACATGCGTCGGATCTGGAGTATACTTCCGGAGCATAGAGACATGGAATACAGCATGAACACTCGATAAACCTGGTGGCAACGCCAACCTATAGGCCACAGTGCCAACTCTCTCAAGTATCTCGAAGGGCCCATTATATCTCGGCGACAGCTTTCCTCGCTTGCCGAATCTGACCACTCCTCTCTTGGGCATCACCTTTAAGAAGACATGATCTCCCACCTCAAACTCCAGAGGTCGCCGCCTTCTATCGGCGTAACTCTTCTGCCGGCTTTGAGCCGTGAGAAGACGTTTCTTTATTAGGTCCACCTTCTCCGAGGTGTCTCTTATTAATTCTGGGCCAGTAGAGGGTCTTTCTCCAACCTCAGTCCAACAAACCGGAGAACGACAAGGCCTCCCATAAAGCGCCTCATAGGGTGCCATCCGTATGCTCGCCTGATAGCTGTTATTATAGGCGAATTCCACTAAGGGTAAATGCTCTTCCCAACTACCCTTGAGGTCTAGGACACATGCTCGTAGCATGTCCTCTAACGTCTGAATGGTCCTCTCTGACTGACCATCTGTCTGGGGATGAAAGGCTGTGCTCATCCTCAACTGAGTCCCCATGGCTCGCTGGAAACTCTCCCAAAAGTGAGCCGTAAACCTGGGATCCCGATCCGATACTATAGATACGGGTACCCCATGCAACCGGACTATCTCCCTTATGTACAACCTGCAGAATTCCTCCAGAGTGAAGGTCATCCGCACCGCCAAAAAGTGTGCCGACTTCGTAAGCCGGTCCACTATCACCCACACCGCATCATGTCCCCGCGATGTCCGTGGCAAGTGGGTCACAAAGTCCATTGTGACGTGCTCCCACTTCCACTCAGCCACTTCCAAGGGCTAGAGCAACCCTGCTGGTCTCTGGTGCTCGGCTTTAATCTGTTGACATGTGAGGCATCTTCTGACAAAGTCGCCAATTTGCCTCTTCATTCCACTCCAATAATACTGGCGACGAAGATCATGATACATCTTCGTGCCGCCTGGGTGCACCGCAAAACGAGAGCAATGGAACTCCCTGAGGATCTCCTCTCTCAGCTCCGCCGACTGGGGAACCACAACCCTTCCCCTAAACCGAAGACTGTCATCCGAGTGAATGGCCCAGCCCTCGTCACCAGTACCCGCCTGCACTCGGTCCCTGATGGATGATAACTCTGAGTCCTGTCTCTGTGACTCAATCACTCTGCTCAGTAGGGAAGGCGTAGCCACCAAACTCCCTAAAACACCCTGAGTCCGACCCCGATAATGCAGCCCAAATTGGCCCACGGCCTCAAGCATCCGCCACTCCCGGGAAGCCACACTAGCTAAGACACCCCGTGACTTCCGACTAAGTGCGTCAGCCACCACATTTGCCTTACCAGGGTGGTAATGCAAAGTGAAGTCATAGTCTTCTAGGTACTCCATCCACCTACGCTGCCTCATGTTGAGGTCCCGCTGAGTGAAGATGTACTTCAGACTTTTGTGGTCCGAAAACACTTCAAATCGTTCACCATACAAATAGTGGCGCCAAGCCTTCAAGGCAAAGACTATGGCCGCCAATTCCATGTCATGCGTGGGGTAATTCTGCTCGTGATTCTTCAACTGTCGAGAACCATAAGCCACCACTCTCCCGGACTGCATCAAGACACAACCCAGTCCGTCTTTGGAGGCATCGCAATATACCGTGTAGTTTTGTCCCCTTTCTGGAACAATCAAGATATGAGCTGAAGTGAGTCTCCTCTTTAGTTCTTGGAATGCCTTCTCACACGAATTATTCCACTCGAACTTGACCTCCTTCCGGGTCAATCTAGTCATAGGTGCGGCTAGTCAGGAGAAGTCCTCGATGAACCTCCGGTAATACCCTGCCAATCCCAAGAAACTACGTATCTCGAAGACTGACTTTGGCCTCTCCCAACTCATAACTGCCTCAACCTTCTCCGGGTCAACTGACACCCCCGAAGCTGACACCACGTGTCCCAAGAATTTCACCTCCGTGAGCCAAAATTCACACTTGCTGAACTTGGCGTACAATTAATGGTCCCTCAAGGTCTGGAGAACAATCCTCAAGTGACCCTCATGCTCCTCCTCTGTCTTGGAGTAGATCAGGATGTCATCAACAAACACTACGACAAACTGATCTAAATAGGGCTGGAACACCCTATGCATGAGATCCATGAATGCCGCTGGGGCATTCGTCAACCTAAATGGCATCACCGTGAACTCGAAATGCCCGTACCGCGTTCTGAACGCCGTCTTAGGGATATCTGACTCCCTAATCCTCAACTGATGGTAGCCCGTGCGGAGATCTATCTTTGAATAGACCCGCGCTCCCCTCAGCTGATCAAACAGATCATCGATCCTCGGCAAAGGGTACCTATTCTTGATGGTGACCCGATTCAACTGCCGATAGTCTATACACAATCAAAGGGTCTTATCCTTCTTCTTGGCAAACAGCACCGGAGCGCCCCAAGGTGAGGTACTCGGTCTAATAAAGCCCTTGTCCAATAATTCTTGTAATTGGACCTTGAGTTCTTGCAACTCAGCTGGCGCCATCCTATGTGGAGTCATAGAAATGGGCGAAGTTCCCGGATGTAACTCAATGCTAAAGTCCACATTCCTATGGGGAGGTAATCCCGGTAACTCGTCCGGAAAAACGTCCTCATATTCGCACACCACCCGAGGTAGACCCAATTCTTGTCTTGCCTCGTCCTCCAGGGTAAGGCTCGCAAGCCAACCCATCAATTTCCCATGCCATCGCGAATCATACACGACTTGAGGCAAAGCATCATGCTTTTCCCCCTGAAACTTGAAACAAACACCGTCTGGTGTATAGGCGGTGACCCTCTTCCTGTCACAATCAATAACGACCCGATACGCCGCCAACCAGTCCATCCCAAGGATGACATCGAATTCCGACATGTCCATAACCCTAAGGTCCACGGTGAGTAGAATCCCCGAGATCTCTAGCTCACAACCCCGACATATCTGATTCACACACACCCTAGCTCCTAGGGGTGAATTCACATATAACGGCTCCTCCAAGGTATCAACCTCTAAGCCCAAATCCCTCACACATGATGCAGAAATGAATGAATGTGATGCACCAGAGTCAAATAATACTTTAGCCCATAAACGAGAAAGTAGAAATGTACCCTGAATGACCGACTGGTCCACCGGCTCAGCCTGAGGTGTAATGGCGTAGACACGCCCCTGGGTCCCCGAAGTCCCGGCCTGCATGCCCTGTCCTCGGCCTCGACCCATGCCTTGGCCCATCTGGCCCGACTGCGGAGTCCCCGCTTGAAAGGTGGTAGGGGCCTGAGTAGTGCCCTGGAACTGATACTGGTTTCCCTGGCCCATGGTGGGGTAGGGAGGAACAAGGTGTGTCTGTGACTGTCCCACTGATGACTGGGACTGAGGTGTCCCATAGCTCTGGGATCCTTGCCTCTGCGGACAATCCCGCTTCATATGCCCCGGTTGGTGGCAATGGAAACATGTCTTCTGGCCTGCCTGGTGGGTAGTCCTGTAGTTTCTCCCGCCCTGGGAAAATTGACCTTGGCCTTGGCCTTGATAGCCACGGCCCTGTCCTTGTTGTCCTTGTGGAGTAGAAGTTCTCTGCTTCTTCCCCGAACTAGAAGAAGAGGATTGGCCCTCCTTCTTCTTATCCTTAGCACCCGCCTCACGGATGCTTCGGGCATCGTCAACCTCCCTCTCAATGGCCATAGCTGTCTCGACCATAGAGTCCAAGTCTTGCAGGCGGAGGCCCACAATCTTTCCCCGGATGGATAGCTTCAACCCATCCTCGAACCTTCTTACCTTGGCCATATCCGTGGCCACGTAATCATCAGCAAATCGGGCTAATTCGGTGAACTTAGCCACATACTCCATCACCGTCATTGACCCTTGCTTCAAATCTAGAAACTCGCGGGCCTTTGCATGTCGAACGGCCGTTGGGAAATATTTACCCATGAAGAGCTCCTTGAACTCTCCCCATGTCATGGCCTCTAAGTTCTTCGAGGCCGTCACCCAATCCCACCACAATTGGGCTTCTCCTTCTAGCTGGAATGCAGCTAGCCTTATCTTAGTAGCGTCTGAGGTGACCTCCATCGCCCCTAAGATCTTGTTGACTTGCCGGAACCAATGGTCGGCCACCATCGGGTCCGCCCCTCCCATGAAGACTGGAGGTTTGTGTGCTTTAAACTGTTGGAGGTTACTCGTGCCTCCATGTCCGGCATTTGCACTAGCTTGTGCAACAGTAGCCGCCATCATGCCTATGGTTTCCGTAAACGCTTGTTGATCGAAGACCGGTGGTGGTTGGTTATTGTTCCGCCCACCGCCTCGATGTCCTCTTCTTCCACTTGCCATCTACACACACGTCAAATGGCAATGGCACACTAACTTAGTATCCCGAAGTAGGGACCAAAGTTAAAACATTTAAATCTTTCTCATTGTCTCACTAGTAGAGCGTATGCCTCCAATAGTGGACCCTTACGCTTTGAACTTTCCCGTTCATTTGCTTTCCCACTCCCAAGGTTAAGTTCTCTAACCCTAGTGTGTCCATTTCCATACACATTTTACCATGCATATAATACACATACCACATATCACATAACATGTAGCAATTTAAGCACATAACATGTAATGTACAATGAATGCAATGGTCTAAACCCATGCCCCATCAAGCCCTAGGTAAATCGCATACCTATGCTCTGATACCAAGCTGTGACGCCCCAATCTCCGGGGGTCCTATATTAACCGTTTACCACCCGTCAACCCGCGGAAATAACCATGGATGTCACTCAACCTAACACCACGGTAGTAGCATCCCCTTAACCGGGATCTTAATTCACCATTGTTAACCGGATTCGATTATTCATTTGGGTTCAACCAATATTCGATATACCATGATTTATACTTCATTTACATCATTGGAGGGAAAGGAAACGTAGATTGAAAATAGGGCGAAGCAGTGTGAAAATCTGAAAATTTTGAAGAGAGTACCGGTACCCAGTACCGGTACCATTCAG
The DNA here is from genome assembly GCA_951799425.1 of Ilex aquifolium. NCBI lineage: Eukaryota > Viridiplantae > Streptophyta > Magnoliopsida > Aquifoliales > Aquifoliaceae > Ilex > Ilex aquifolium. Next base: position 901,485 of record OX637407.1, on the reverse strand, counting down.
TACCGGTACCCGGTACCGGTACTATCAACCCACTGGAAAGGGGGTACCGGTATCCAGTACCGGTACCATTCAGTACCGGTACCCGGTACCGGTACTGTCAACCCACTGGAAAGAGGGTACCGGTGTCCAGTACCGGTACCATTCCGTACCGGTACCCAGTACCGGTACCATTCAGTACCGGTACTCTCTGCCCAGTTTTGCCATTTTCAACCATTTTTCCTTTCCAATCCATTCAAAACCCTTCCCAACTCATCAAATACATGTTTGACAAGGATTTCCATATAAAACATGGTTTATACAAGTTCTATTACAATTGATTCCATACATTTACATATCAAAATGGAATTCTTTTCAAAAGCTTTTACAAAACAACAATAAAAGCCACAAGTCGGCTTTCTTCAACCTTGGGGCTCGAAATGGGAGCCGTCCGCCGGTGTGAACCCCGCACCTGAAATGTTTTTCCCACAAAGGGTGAGCCACGCTCAATAGGGTATTTCCTAATGAGGCTACTCCCCAACCTATATGCATATGAAATGTTCACATGCCACAAAACCACAATTCATAACATTCCAAGCAAGGAAATATATTCAATGATGGAAATTGCAATGTCATGCTATGGAATGAGGTGAGACTCACTCATGCATATCAACCGAGCCCTTCCCGGCTCCTCTACACATGCAAGTGCCAATGTGTACTAATCTGTCATTGATGTTGCACATCAAATGATTTTTCATTCTAGGGTCTTTCTTGGGGTGGATATTTATGGACTTACACCAACGGCACCCAACCGACACGGAATTCATGGACTTCCACCAACGGTTCCGCGTATACCGACACACTTTATGGACTCTTATACCAACGGAGTGCGTATCCAATCACCGGGTCTCTCACCCGAGGGATAGTCTAGCCCTTCTTGCTACCCCAACCCTAACAACCATGCAAACCGTGCGACTCGACTAGGTCATCGACCCGTCTTACCCGAGCCCACTCGTCATCCACCAAGCGTGGTGAAGACAACCACCATGCACACACACCCACTAAGTGCAATGCTCCCGTGCATATGAAATGTGATGTCTCATTTCAACAATATTATCATGTTCAATATGCTATGAGTAACACTTGAACATTCTAATCATATTTCACATATTTCATGGCAATTTATATCATAAGCATATAATTCCCATTATTCCCTACAATGTCAATATATTACAAACACGTATATATATATCAACATTTTATCTTGGACAACACCCAAACATGTCATCACATAATCAAGTAATAACATACTTCAAATCTCATGGCATAATGTAAGCACATAGCATGCCCACAATTCACATAATCCAAGAATCACATTGGAACAATTTCATATACCCAATTTTACCCAAATCAAACAAAAGGGGCAAGAGATACACAACCAATCATCCTACCCATTTCATTAAAACATTCTAGGTTTGGAATGAACCTTAGTAGGAGGAAACCCTACCTCTTGTAGCGTGTAGAATAACCGTAGGAAGCCTCCAAAACCCGATCCTATCCCAAAGCCCTAGCCTCCAAAAATCCCGTCCTTGGATTCTCTCCAAAACCCGACCTCCTTGGTATGGTTTTGTAGCCCTTGGCGAGGAGAACAACTTTTGTTCTTGGCCCGAGTGGATTTGAGCTCTCAATGGGTGTAGATCGTAGAGAGAAGGTGGAGAAGACTTGCTCTTTCCCTCTCTTCCTCTCACGTTAAAACCGGCTGAGCAAATGGGGAGAGAAATCTGATTTTCTCCCCTTTAAATACTCTTTAAATGCTTGGCCCACACGGCCCTTATTTCCCGGGTCCGTTTTAACCCCGAAACGATTAAATTTCGCTCCGGTTCAAGTTCAAAATATTTTTATTTTAACTTGCCGTCATTTATTTCCCAAAATTTAAAATTTTAAATCAGAATCTTGTTTTTGGGTCTCCCGAGGCTCGACCGCCTCGTAAAACGCGAAAAATCCGACTAACTCGGAATTTAATGAAATTTGACAGGGTAACTAGTTTTCGCGAGACGAATCCAACGGTGAGGTTCATTTCGTCATCCAATTTCTAGAAAATTTCAGGTTTACAACCTGTACCATAGTGGCAATTTACCATTTTGCCCTTTTTCACAAAAGTTCAAATTTTCTCGGGTTTTACAGAAACCCTGCAAAATGTCCAATTTACGCGTTAACCTTAATACTCTATAACTTAATTGTTTTAACCTAATTTACACACACAATGAACTTTAAAACTTAATTCATTTACGCATTATTTAGGGTTAATCAATACGTAATCCAAGCATTTTCAATCGTTTCCCGACATAAAAATCCCTTCGAATCTTGCATTTTCTCATTTCCACTCACTCTCTAGGGTTGTCTAGGGGTGAAAATTGATGAAATATGGCTAAAGGGAACGTCCTTAAGTATTTATAGGGCCAGATCTAAACAGTCGGTGCGAGTTTGATTGCTGTAAAAATCACACTTATATTCGAACGGAGATTTGCGTTAGAATGTATCTTCGAATGTGTCTGGTGTTCGAACATTCCTTACTCCTAGTATCTTAATTTCTATCAGACACCAAAGTATGGTTAGCTATGCTCCGTTGGAATAAGATTTGGTGTTCGAATGTAACTCCCATTTGCTATCAGAACTTTCAATACAGTTTTGACCTACTTAGAAGTCGATTCAAGAAATTTTTGTGAAATACACATTTGTAGATCTTGGAATCTAGTTTCTATTATAAAAAAATCATGTCAATCCAATGTCAAAAGAAAATGTTATGTGTAAAATACCAAAGCAGTATCTAGTTATTCTTTTCCTAATTCCTCCCAAAGATGAGTTTAAGATCTAATACATTTATTATCTTCTAATACAACCTATACATTTGATTCATAAATCATTAATTATATGTGCAACACATGATAGTTACTATGTATCATTATAAATACCTGAGGGTTTACAATCCACCCCTTTAAGAGAAAGTTTTTTCCTCTAACTTACCTCAAGTAGAGAACAAGGAGGATACTTCTCTCGCATCTCCAATTATGCTTCCCATGTGGATTCCTCCACTCCATGATGTTACCATAATACTTTCACAAGCAAGATCACTTTGTTGTGTAACACCTTCTCCTTGGTATCTAGAATCTTTATTGGTTTCTCCTTATAAGTCCACTACATGTGATGTATTAGGTTCACATTTACGTAGCATTGACAAGTGAAATACATCGTGTACTCTGGATAATTGAGCGGGAAAGTTGAGTTCATATGCCACTTTCCCTACAACTCAAATAACTTTGAAGGGTTCTGTGTACCTAGTGGCTAGCTTTCCTTTCTTGCCAAACCGCATCACTCCCTTTTTAGGAGACACCTTTAAGAATATATAATCATCCACTTTAAACTCCAAAGGTCTTCTTCTCCTATCTGCATAACTCTGTTGTCAACTTTGAGCAGTAAACAATCTTTCATGAATCAATTGTATTTGCTTGGTAGTCTCTCTCATTAGTTCCAATCTTCTACCCAACACGTCGGTGCTCTATATGGCCTCCCATACAATGCTTTCTAAGAAGCCATTCCAATACTAGCTTGGCAAATGTTATTATCTCAGCCGGACACAATAGATAAATGTACCCCATGAAGTTTCATTACCTCCCAAATGTATAGTTGACTCAATCTCAATAATGTATCTATCATCTTTATGGGCAAGAAATGAGCCATCTTAGTAAGTCTATCTACATTCACCCAGAGAGCATTATGTCCTTTGGTGTTTCTTGGCAATCCAGACACAAAGTCCATAGTGATATGATCTTACTTCCACTCGAGTATAGGTAAAGATTGCAATGTTCCTCCTAGTTTATGATGTTCAATCTTCACTTATTGGCAAATTGTGCATTTAGCTATAAACTTAGCTATATCTTTATTCATACCCTTCCACCAATACTGGAGTTTCATATCTCTATACATTTTTGTACTACCTGGATGGATAGTATGTCTCAAATGATGGATTTCATCTAAAACCTCTTCTTTCAGTTGGGCATAATTTGGTATACATAATATCTCCCCCCCCCCCCCCGGGGAAACGTACCTCCTTGTTATGCAATAACCAATGTTCAACCATCTCACCTCTCTCCAATCGACCCTGAATCTCCTCCAATTGTTGATCTAACTGTTGCAACTCTACTACCCTTTTTCGTAGGACAAGTTGAGCCACAAAATTAAATAAACATGGCCGACTTCCCTATTTATCCACCAACAGGTCAAAATATTCTAAAGTCTCGATCATCTTCCATGTGCACACTACAAGGGAATTTACTACACCCCTAGAATTTCTAGTGAGTGCATCGGGTACCACATTGGCCTTACCCAAATAATAATTTCAAGTAAACTCATAATCCTCCAAATACTCAACCCAATGCCGTTGTCTAAGATTGATGTCCTTCTAAGTGAAAATGTACTTCTAGCTCTTATGATATAAATAAACCTAAAATTTCTCTCCAAAAAAATAACACCTCCATAACTTAAGAGCAAACACCACCTCTGCAAGCTCTAAGTCATGAGTCGGATAATTTTTCTCGTGGATCTTCAACTGCCTTGAGCCATAAACTACTACTTTCCTATTCTACATTAACACACAACCCAAACCCTATAATGAGGCATCTGTGTACACATCATAACCTTCACCACTATTTGGAACAACAAGCATCAGTGTTATGGACAACTTCTCCTTCAAAGTGATAAAAGATTGTTCACAAACTTCATTCCATAGAAACTTCTCCCCTTTCTTTGTGAGATGAGTCATCGATATAGCTAACCAAGATACCCTTCTACAAACCTCCCGTAATTACCTGCTAGACCCAAGAAGCTCTGAATCTTTGTTACATTCTTGGGGAAGTCCCACTTAATAATTGCCTCAATCTTGGCAGGATTTACTACTACTCCCTATTCCAACACTACAAGCCCAAGGAACTTCACTTTCTTCATCCAAAACTCACATTTGCTCATCTGTGGATAGAAATTATGCTCTCGTAACATCTGTAGCACCAACCGGATATGCTGTGTATGCCCCTCCTATGTCTTTGAATAGATTAGACTATCATCAATAAAAACGATGAAGAATTGATCCAAATAAGGTTTAAACACCCTATACATTAAGCCCATGAAAACTGTCAGAGCATTCGTCAACCCAAATGACATTACGACATACTCAAAATAACCATACCTTGTGAGAAAAGCAGACTTAAAAATATCCTCTTCCTTTATCCTCAACTAGTGGTACCTACCCTTAACTGGTCAAATAAGTCATAAATTCTAGGTGGAGGATACCTATCCTACATTGTTACCTGATGCAACTTTTGGTAATCCGTACATAATCTGAGTGTATTATCTTGTTTCTTCACAAAAAGGGTTGGTGCTCCCCAAGGTGAAGTACTCGAACAAATAAATCCAATAGCTAGCAGTTCATCTAATTTTTTCCTTAGCTCCTTCAACTCCAAAGGTGCCATACGATAAGGAGCAATGGATATGGGTTCAATAACCAGATAGAGATCAATTGCAAACTCGATCTTTCTCAATGGAGGTAATTCCAGTAATTCATCCAGAAAAACATCTAGAAAATTTGAGACCACCAATTATCATTCAAATTGATCTAGAATTTTAGGAAAAATAAAACATTAAAGCATATGAAAAATAATTGCAGAAAACATAACATAATTAATTCACAATCTAAGATCTATACCCTAACTAAAGAGTACAACAAAAAATTACTCACTAGCCATAAGAAAACATCAAAGAAAAAATAAAATAAAAGACTATGATCCAAGATGCTCTCTCAACATATGAGAGCCCCTATTTATACAAATAAACTAGGTATAGGTCAACGACTAGGCTTGTCAATAATCTTAGAACTCTGATGAAACTTGGGCATCGAATTTGAGAAAGGCAGTTCGAACGACACTCCTTGTGTTCGAACAGTGAAGATTCACTGGAATTTTCAAAAATCAAGTCGTGTTCAAGTCCATTTTGTCAAGTTGGGTCCGGACGGTACACATAGTGTTCGAACAATTAAAATTCTCTAGAATTTGAGCCTTAACACTTGCGTCCAAACAGTTGATGTTGCATTCGAACGATGCTATTTCATCTTCGATTCTGACTTTGGCTTGTTAAGTCAATAATTTTGACTTGCTGACTTCAATCTTTGCGTCCGGAGAATCCTATGTATCAAGGTCCTCTCAGATTCTATACTCCAATGTTCTGGGAATGGGTTCGGATCCTCCATGGGTATCCACTCTACTTCAAATCTTGACCCATGCTCTAAATTACTGTTTTGCCCTCCTGGGTCCAATTTACTCTTCCACAGCAACTGATTCATCAAATATATCCAATTTTAGTCCAATTAACCTATGTTACCTAGGAAAGAAATCAATCACTAAAAATAATAGATACACTAAAAATCTCACAAATAATTATATATAAGCTCAAATAATATGCAATTAGTCATGTATGAAATATAATAAAATACTACTTTTAATGGTTAATCACACTCCCAACCTGAATATTACTAATCCCAAGTAATACTTAGATCAAAAATTAAAAATAAAATAAAAAAATTAATAGCTAATCCACTTTCTTCAGTCTCACGATTGAATTTAGCATATGCAATAAGCCTTTAAACCCCTAGGTTACCCCTAGTGGACGAGTATAGTCTTGTGAAGGTTTCCAATGAAGGTACATACAAACATCCATTAATCTGTCAATACTTTGTATTTAGCATATAACTTTAACTAGATAAAAAGTAGCAATGTCTTTGATAAAAAACACGAATAAGTTCTTACCAAGTCAATTTATAGAATTAAAGGCTATACAATAGTATTCACATATTGAATCCCCATTAAACCTTGTGTGTGGTGTGTAAATAACTATTCATGATCAGATAACCAGTCAAGAATAACTCATCCCTTCCATTATCTTTAATTCACTCCTCACCAAAAGGTATACCCTCAATAATAAATTCACTCAGATTATAGTGATTATGTATTCTTAGAGTATCATATGTAAGTAGATTTAATGTAAATCAAAGAAAAATAAAACTCACATGTATCTCATAATCAATAACCACTATAACAATAAAAAGGATCTGACATAGTCTCATGAATAGAAATTAATACATAATAAGCAAAAAAAATCACCATCCCCCTCCTCTTTCACACATGTCATGCATCATCCAATACACTCTTGAGATCAGATAGTTCTTTTTCTAAGGTTGTAATGAGGCATTGGTATTATGGTTTTGAAACAAAAGGATATTCAGGATTCAAAATCCAATCCCAAGAAAACAATACATTACTCAACCATACTCCTTTTCATAAACTTCTTCTCACCATCCTTTAGAAACACTATTCATAATACTTGCTCATACTTCTTTTCATTTTTTTCCCAATGCTAGACATACCTTTTTTTATTTATCTTTTTTTTTTAGCTTTCTTTTCTTTTCTTATTAGATGAATATCTGTACTTTTTTTTACTAGCAAGTCACCAATATAAGTATTCACAAATAAGCAAAATTCCACCTTTTTCTGCAACATCTCTCAACCAATCATTATCCCATTTATATAAACAATAATGCTCAATTTCAAGAGAACCAAGGTAAGGGAAATTATATATATGCTTGGCTTGGTTATAATATGTCATATACGAAACAAATATAATTCAAAAAAGGCTCAATCACAACTTTTAGGGATAAAATATATACAAAGAATAAGGATAAGGCTAAAATTATATCAAAGATTGCCTAAAATTATATCTCAAGAGTTCTTGGTAACACACTTCATAGTCAAATAATTCAGATTTAAGAAATCATTCATGATTAGCACAAAACATTGCATATATTCTATGTTATTATGCCCTCTTATACTTGTTTTTGCTGTGAAACTGGGGAGAAATGTGTTTAATCTTAGCTTTAATGGAAGTTTTGTGTAAATGTACATGAAAAGGCATAAATGGTTGGAGTTATACCCCCAATGAAGTGTTTGAAATCAATGAAGACGAGGGGATGGCTTAAAGGAAGGCTTGGAGGGTGAAGAAACCAAGAAAAAATGCATTTTGGAAGAAAACCTTCCGGAAGGTTTGGCTAGAAACCTTCCGGAAGGTTTATACTTTGTCTGCATATTCACTGCCAGAAACCTTCCGGAAGGTTTTGCTTACTCAAGCTCTGTCATTTGGGGGTCCCACATACACATCTCCATCTTGTCCCCTGACATCCCTTACACATCTACAGGCCTCCCCTCACCTCTACTTGGACTTTGAAGGCTTGTGCATTTATGAGGAGGAGAGAGAAGAGGCAATGCAAGAAAGGAAGGCTAGGCATGTCCTAGCCTAAAAGATCCCATCCAATCAGCCCCCCTCTTGATGGGAAGCCTGTCACACGCCTAAGGAGCTCTCCATGGATGAAAATGCAGCATTCATTACACATTATTAAGATCATATTGCATAGTAGAGAGAGAAGCTCTAGGTAGAAGACATAGTTAGAGACAGAAAGCTTGAATTTTTACATTTCTTCCATCCATTTCTCTTGTAATCTATTGTAAACTTCCTTTATTGTCTTTAATGCCATTTATTTCCAGTACATTTCAAGTTTAGTTGAATATATTAACTTCTACCATTAATGTATTTGGGTTTTCTACATTTCAAGCTTTAAATGGGTATTAAATGCATTTTCCTGTAGTTTGTGTTTTCTTACATAGTTTAAGTTTCAAGCTTCATTTCTTACAATGTCTCTTCATTTCATTTATGTTATTGCTTTAAACATGAGTAGCTAAGCTTATAGTTGGCTAATCCAAAGGAGAACTCCTCTTGGGTATGCCATTTCAACTCATTTTCTTTCCTCCTCGTAGTGTATGTTGATTCGGTTTGACTAGGTTGAGTGTGGACGTGGTTGTGAGTTCTTGATACACCGTAGGCATTGTCACGGGGTATGCTTGAATCCTGACCTCCATTTTGGTCTCGTGCTTCCTACGAATCAATCGAACATCTAGACACCATTGGAGGAAGGTCTCAAGTTGACTTGGCATTCCCATTGGAATGACCCCTTCGAATTAGCCAACACTTGTTTCCACTTCAATTCCATCCAGATACAATCACAAACCAAACTCAAACAACAAAAGATTTTTACACTTTACCTTTTTTCACCAAAATCACTTTCAACACGATTCACCTCCTTCCCCGAGAGACGACCTTGGAATACTTTTCCAAGTAAAACAAGACTCTCAAAAGTCTCCCTGTGCTTGGGGAGCACTTTTCTTCAAACACACACACACATTTCATTCACCCACTATTATTCTGTTTTCCCATTTCTTGCATCATTCCGAGGGAAATGGACACTTCCCTATCCCGATAAGCCATACACATATTGAGGGATGATGTCCGGAGATTCGGAATGCAGTGGAATAAACCAAGCATTTTTGGCACCGTTGTCAGGGAGGGCAAGTGTTGAATCAAGGTGATTTTCGGACAACGGAGGTAAGTCATGTGATGTTCATCATGGGCTGAGTTACGTTGCTCCTGGTATATACTTTTGTTTGTTTACATTTCTATTTATAGATAGTTTATTGCATGTGGGGACGGGACGAACAAAATCAATTGGTTAGACAACCCTTAGGCCCCAACCTGAACATTGACCAAGACCCACCCGAGGATGCGGGTGATAATTTTGAGAATGTAGGTGTCAATCCAAACATGCAAAGGGGTGGGGGAGTACAAGAACCTAGAATGCCTAATCCACGAATGCAATTCCCCCCTCCTATGAATGAAGGGAACAACATCCAACTTGATCCTCTGGCTAAGTCAATGAAGGATTTCCTTCAACCAACCCGTAGCACCACACCCTCATGCATCCTCTTACCGGTTCAAGCTCAACTCTTCCTAGTTAAGCTAGGGATGTTGCAACTACTTCCTACATTTCACAGAATTGAAAAGGAGAACTCTTATTTGCACATCAAAGAATTTGAGGATATAGTTGCAACCTTCAATGCTAACTATGCTATGTAAGACATAGCTCGCTTAAAATTGTTCCCCTTCTCCCTTAAGGACAAAGCCAAAACATGGTTGAATTCCTTGCGGCCTCGATCCATCACCTCTTGGGCTCAAATACTTTCTGAGTTTTTGAATAAATGTTTCCCTGTGCATAGAACCACCACTTTTAAAAAGAAAATTCAAAACTTTTTTGAAAAGCCCAATGAACAATTTTATCACTGTTGGGATCGCTACAAGGAATTGCTCCAATCCGTACCACATCATGATTTTGAATCTTGGCAATTGGTAAGTTTCTTCTATGAAGGAATCACACTGGGCCATAGACAATTCATTGACATGATGTGTAATGGCGAGTTCTTAAACAAGGACCCCGATGAGGCCCTAGACTACTTTAGTACATTGGCCCAAAATGCACAATCATGGGACATTACAGATCCCACCTAAGTCATCCCCGGGTAGTAATCAACCACAAGGGGGAGGGATGTATGATTTGAGAGACCGGGAAGACTTGCTTTCCAAAATTACCAAGTTGTCAAGGAAAGTTGAAAGTCTTGAGGTAAATAGGAGACACGAGGTGTCTAATGTTTCAAAGACTGAGGAGGGCTGCTCAATTTGTGAGAGTGTAGATCATTCAATATCGGAGTGCCCTAACATTCCGGTACTTAAGGAAGTATATCACGATCAAGTCAATGCCTTTAATCAAACGAGGCAATCATTCTCTCCACACTCAAATACTTAGAATCTAGGTTGGAGCAATCACCCAAATTTTAGTTGGAGAAATGAGAACCCCACTTCTCATGGTTCAAATGCATATTCACCTCCCGTGCCTCCTAACCAAAATCAATATCAAGGCCAAGGCCAAGCGTCTAGCTCCCAATACCCCCGGTCCAATCCACAAGGGTATTCACTAAACCCACCACCATATAATTTTTCACCAAGCCCACCTCCCCAAGTTTTTTCCCAACAAGGGCCATCCAATCCTCCCATCTACCAACCTCCCCATAAGAGAAACTTGGAGGATGTGCTTTACAATTTCATCTAAAGCCAAACCGCCTTTAACAACAACATTTTGGCTCAACTCACAAAAATTACCGATCACATAGGGTTATCACAACAAGAGAAAGGGAAATTCCCCGCTCAACCCCAAGAGAACCCTAAGGGCCAACATGTGATTGAGTCATCCGAGCCCACCAAAGAGAGTTGTGAGCAACTCAAGGCGGTCACCACCCTTTGTAGTGGCAAACAAATTGATAAGACCATTGTGCCAAAGGTCTCACCCAAGGCCACATTGCCAAAATAAAAAGAGACCAAGGGTGACACCGAGGGGGGTGAGGTGAGTGATGAGGTGGGTGAGAAAGAAAAATTAGTTGATGAAAGTGTGCTTGTTTCCCCCATGCCTACTCCTTTTCCTAATCGTTTAAAGTCACCCGTAAAGGTGGCTAACTATTCTGATATCATTGAAATGTTCAAGCAGGTAAAGATCAATATTCCACTCCTTGACGCAATAAAGCAAATTTCATCATGTGAAAAGATCTTAAAGGACTTGTGCACAGTGAAGAGGAAACTCAATGTCCACAAGAAGGCATTCCTCACTGAGCAAGTGAGCTAAATCCTGAAGACGAACACCCCACCAAAGTTTAAAGATGTAACACCCCGAATTTTCTTTTATATATTTATAGAGATATATATATAGTAAATAATATTTGTAAAGATGTAGATATATGTAGTGACATAAGAATAAACCGTAGGAATAAATGCTATTGAGACAATTTGATTGGGAAGTTACGTGTCGAAGATGTTTAAACTTGGAAAGGGTGATTAGACAAGTTTCTAAAAGTTTGTAGGTCAAAATAATGATTCCATTGAATCCGGAAGGTCAAAAAACATTGGGAGTGGTAATATGGATGTATTGGAAGTTAGGAAGTGTCTCGGAGTTAAAATACACTTTAGCGAGAATTTGGGTAAAAATGGGTATTGAACACTACTTAGTGTTTTGGCCATAACGTTTTATCCTTAAGTCCAATTGATCTGAAATTTTTCCAGTAGATAGTAGACATCTAGGGCTACAAAAGTATGTCTCATGAAAATTTTCCAATTCGACCTCTAAATGGGTCAAAACTGCATTGGAAGTTGAAACAAAAATCTGGCAGTCAAACCGTACTGGTACGCGTACCGGTACGCCGAACTCCAGTAGCTACACCGTACCGGTACGCCCGACAAAGCCAGCCCGATCCGACTGCGGGTCTTTCTCCATTTCTTCCACTATAAATACATTTTGTCACCTCCTTAGCCTTCATTACACCACTCCAAACCCTAGAAAACATAAGAGAGGAAGAGAGAAAGAGAGAAACACAAGATCAAGAGAAAACAAGAGATTGAAGGGTTGATTCAAGATCAAAGCCCTAATTTTTCCAAGAACATTAAGGTAGGGGTTTTCTCTCACTCACTTACATTGAGGCTAGGGTGTTTATATATGTATGTTTTTGCTATCAATGGTATATATATGCTATAGAATCATCATCTCTTAGGCTTTTTGCAAAGATTACATTGTTAGGGTTTAATACCCATTAAATCTCTTTTCTAGCTTTAAAACCCTAGTTTTTGGGAGAGTGATGTATTTCTTCTTAAATGTTTCTTTATTATGAACTTCGAAAACCGTAGTTGTTTGTGTGGGGTAGAAAAATGATGTTATTGTGATCTCATGTATTTTCCTTGTTGGTTGGGGAATTGTTACATAATATATCTTGGGGATTTTGGAGAGATGCTTGTAAAATGATATAAATATTGGAATGGTATGCTTGGTTGGGTTGTTTGTGATGCCTTGAGGGTGAGAGGTTCCTTATAAGGATGCTCATGCCAAGAGAGGAGAGTATGTGATTTCCCTCAAGAGGTTCCTTATAAGGATGCTTGAGTTTGTGATGCCTTGAGGGTGAGAGGTTCCTTATAAGGATGCTCATGCCAAGAGAGGAGAGTATGTGATTTCCCTCAAGAGGTTCTGATTGATTGGAAATGCGGTGTTGTATCCTAACCTCTAAACATCATCCCTAAATGTGTGTATGGCTTATAGGAATGGGTGAGTGTCACTCTCACTCGGAATGATGCAAAAGATTAGGCAACAATGGAATGGTGATAGAAATGAATGGAATGAACAAAATGTTATGAAATGGAATGCGTGTGTGGTGAACAAAAGTGCTCCCCAATCGAAAGGAGTCTTTTGTGGTCGTGTGTTTTACTTGGAAAATATTCCAAGGTCGTCTCCTCAGGGAAGGAAAGGGAGTTGTGTGAAAGTGATTTTGGTGAACAAAAGAGAAAAATGTAAAATCTTTGTTTGAGTTTTGTGGTTGTGATTGAAAATGAAAATGCAATAAAACAAGTGTTGGCTAATCCAAAGAGGTCATTCTAATGGGAATTCCAACTCAACTCGAAATCTTCTTCCAATGGTGCATAGGTGAACGATTGATTCGGGGGAAGCTAGAGACAAGATTAGTGAGTATCTAAGCATAAACCGTGACTAGGCCTATGGAATATCAAAGGCTCACTAACTCGTCCACTCTCAACCCCGTCAAACTGAACCACCGTACACCGAGAGGAGGAAGGAGAAGAGTTGAAATGGAATCCCCAAGAGAAGGTCTCCCTTGGATTACCCAACTTAAATCTAACTACTCATTCATAAAATAAAGCCAAACATAATGTAAATAGACAAGTAAAGGAAAAGAAGATTAAAACTTAACTAGATGCAATAAATCTTAAAGTAAGAAGAAGGAAATACAATACCCAATTTAAAGCATGAAAATGAAGAACTTGAAAGCATAACAATGGTGAAATGTAAAGTGCAAGGCTAAACTTGAAATGTACTTCTAATAAATGGCATTAAAGACAGTAAAGGAAGCTTACAATATCCTTACAAGAGGTTACAAGAGAAATGGATGGAAGAACATGTAAAAATCACAACTTTACTATTCATCTTCTTCCTCACTAAAACTACTCTAAGCTTAGGTAGCCAACAACTTTTACATTGTGTGTTGAATGTTGAATATATTGAGTGTGGAGACTTGCCAAAACGTCGAAAAGGCTCCCCCCCTAGCTGTGTGAACGAGCTCCCATCAAGAGAGGGCTGAATGGATGGCCTTGACAGGCTAGGAGATCATAGCCTGGGCAGCCCACTTCCCCCCATTCCTCCTTTAATGCATTGGCCTTTAAAGTCTTCCACTTGAGTGTAGGAGGCCTGCAAATGTGTAAGGAAATGTTGGGATAGGCGTGGGAGAAGTGTAGGTGGGACCCCCAAGCCTCAAAGTTGAGTTACAGGCTGTTTTCGCGACCAGAAGGTCCGGAGTACCGGTACTAGGTACCGGTACTGTTTTTCTGCACTGGACCACCTTCGGTAGAATTATAATAACTCTTGATCTAACCGTTGGATTGGGCTGAAATTTTGAAACCAAACAGAAGACACCCATATCTACAACTTTCATGTTTTAAACTTTTCCAAATTATGAGTAGATCATGGTCAAAATGGAGGAATTCCGAGGCAGTGCTTCCAATTGTTGCTGCAGCTGGTGCCCTTGTTCCCAAGCACCAATGCCTTCTTGATTTCTTCACTTTTAAGCCTCCAATTCTTCATGTATTGTGTCCATGCCTTCACCACACATCCAACATAGTTGCAATTTCCTAAAATACATGATTTAAGCAATAAAAACTTGCAACATCAAAATATCAACATTATTCATAATTTCGGCTAACTCTAAGTACTTAAATGCAAAAGTTGAGTTAAAATGCATGTAATGAGCCCTTCAAATATGCAATATTATGTGCTCATCAGGTTCCTTATAAGGATGCTTGAGTTTGTGATGCCTTGAGGGTGAAAGGTTCCTTATAAGGATGCTCATGCCAAAAGAGGACAGTATGTGATTTTCCTCAAGAGGTTCCTTATAAGGATGCTTGAGTAACCAAGCCTTGAGGGTGAGAGGTTCCTTATAAGGATGCTCATGCCAAAAGAGGACAGTATGCGATTTTCCTCAAGAGGTTCCTTATAAGGATGCTTGAGTAACCAAGCCTTGAGGGTGAGAGGTTCCTTATAAGGATGCTCATGCCAAAAGAGGACAATATTATATAATGTGTGGGAAATGGTTTATATTTTGAAAATGGATGTTTATTAAAATGGGTTATCATGGTTCATTTCTAGTACTATTGCTATCTAAACTTGAGATCCTTGTTGAAATGTCACTGCCTTATTTCAAATTATGTATCTATGTTATGTTAAAAATGAGACCGGCCATTTTAAATACGTTTCTAAACCTTGTTTGGGTTTGAGAGAATTTTTCTACAGAGCTTCGTGCTCACCCCCTACCGCTAACATTTTTCAGATTACCCTCT
Organism: Ilex aquifolium; assembly: GCA_951799425.1. Classification (NCBI taxonomy): domain Eukaryota; kingdom Viridiplantae; phylum Streptophyta; class Magnoliopsida; order Aquifoliales; family Aquifoliaceae; genus Ilex; species Ilex aquifolium. The sequence goes on along the minus strand of OX637407.1, from coordinate 886,092 downwards.
CGAGGAAGAGCTGGGAGTCGAGGAGCCCGCACACGGGGAGACTCCGATAGACGGGAGCGTGGATCCCGAGGTGGACGCCTAGAGCGACACTTCCTTTTGTTCTAGACTAGGATATTCATTTTGAACCTTGTAAAGTTTAGTTTTATTTTGTTATTTCCGCTGCGCTACATTAGTGGATTTTTGGGATGTAAAGGCCCAAAATGGGTCTATTCTTTTGGGATAATGCTGTAAATTTTATGGATGACTTTATGAAGTCTTATTTATTGATGGATTATTTTAGTGCTCTCATGATATGAATGTTTTAGAATGTAATGTCGTCCAGGGTGTGTTTTGGGGTGTTACAAAGTTGGTATCAGAGCCTAGGCTTTAGGTCTTACATGGGAGCTGTAGGTTATGGATTACCACTAGAGATGTAGGGTTAGGGTGAAGGAAATTGCTAAGTTAAATTTTGTATATGCCTTGTATTTAAATTAAGACATCCTACATAGCACTTTAGTTATATCTTGCACATCAAGGAAACTAAGTTGTAAATTGATATGCAGGATGAGCGGCGAACAAGGACGGGGACGCGGACGTGGGCGTGGCCGTGGAGGTCAAGCCAATCCACCACCACCACCACCTCCGGATGCCATGTAAGGCATTTACCAATGCTTGAGGGAGCTCACCACTTTGGTACAAAGCCAAAATGGTAACAACCACCACAATGGTGGAGCTCATCCTCTCGCTCAAGTACCGGGCAATGAGAACGGAGACCGATGGATGATAGCTCTTCGGGAATTCTTACGACAACGACCACCCAACTTCCAAGGGAGCTCCAATCCTTTGGAGGCGGATAGATGGATCCGCCGAGTGAAGAAGATCTATGACGGCATGGGAGTTGCCGAGGAGTTGAGAGTGGGTTTGGCGACCTACCTGTTTGAGGGGGAGGCCGACTATTGGTGGGATGCCATAAAGAGGAGAAGGGACACCGACACACTCACTTGGGAAGAATTCGATCAACTCTTCCAAGATAAATACTTCCCTGAATCGGTCAGAGACCGAATGAAGGCGGATTTTCTTGCACTACGACAGGGTAGTATGACCGTGGCTGAGTATGAGAGGCGGTTCGACGAGCTCTCCCGTTATGCTACGGGATTTATATCTACTGAGGCCGACAGGGCCAAGCGCTTCGAGCAGGGTCTGAGGCCGATCATTAGGGAGAAGTTGGTAGCTCTTAGGATCCGTGATTTAGGGGACCTGGTGGACAGAGCGGCACTGGTAGAGAGAGACATAGAGGATAGCCAGCGACGTCAGGGCTTCTCGAGAGGAGGTCCGATCTGGACGGGTGCTAGCACTAGTGGGGCACAGAGACCGACACCATACAGTCGCCCAGACCAGACAGGGGGACAGCGACCTTTGACAGCCCGAGGAGAGGGAGACACTCAGACTAGAGCCGGTTTTATCCCACGATCCTGCTTTGCATGCGAAGGTGGTGGACATCTTCGGATGCATTGCCCAGTCTATCCACCTCAGGGGCCGATCCAGACCGCCAGACAGGTACCAGCAGCCCAACCACCACTACCGAGGCCCGCACCGCAGCGACCGATACAAGCTCACGCCCCCGGCGGCGCCAACCAAGGGCGAGTATTTGCTTTGACTCAGCCGGAGGAGGACATTGCCAACGTCGTTGTGGAAGGTATCGTCCTTATTTATAATTCTTGGGCCCGCATATTATTTGACCCCGGTGCAACACACTCATTTGTACGCACGACATACGCACTTGATTTGGGATTGAGTTTCGCGAAGTTAGAGCATGTTATGAACATTAGCTTGCCCACGGGAGAACGGTTAGATACTAGCCGAGTCTGCAAGGATTGCGTGCTTCGCATTGGGGAGCACGAATTGATTGTGGATTTGATTGCTTTAGAGATAAAGGGGTATGATGTGATTTTTGGGATGAACTTGTTGTCCGCTTTCCGGGCGGTAATGGATTGTTTCCGCAAACGGATTACATTTCAGTTACCGGGAGGAGTCGTTTTTAGTTTTGTGAATAACCGAGATTCTTTCCATCAATTTCCTACTACGGGTAGTAGATTTTTAAAAGCGAAAGCGGGAAGTCAATTGAATTTCTTAGCTAGCTTGATGGGAGATGACAGGGATAAACTCCATACGGATGTGGTTTTAATTGTATCGGAGTTTTCAGATGTTTTTCCCGAGGAATTACCCGGATTACCGCCCCATAGGGAAATTGAGTTCAAGATCGATCTCTATCCGGGAACCGAACCCATATCCATTGCTCCCTACCGGATGGCACCTTTGGAGTTGAAGGAGCTAAGGAAGCAGTTGGATCATTTGTTGGCGATTGGGTTTATCCGTCTAAGCACTTCACCCTGGGGAGCCCCGGTCCTCTTTGTGAAGAAAACGGATGAGACTCTACGGTTGTGCACGGATTACCGGAGGTTGAATCGGGTTACCGTGAAGAATAAGTATCCGTTGCCGAGAATTGATGACTTATTTGATCAGTTGAAGGGTTCAAAGTATTACTCCAAGATTGATCTTCGCACGGGGTATCATCAGCTGCGGATTAAGGAGGAGGATATTCCTAAGACTGCTTTCCGTACCCGGTATGGTCACTTCGAGTATACGGTGATGCCGTTCGGATTGACTAATGCCCCCGTAGCCTTCATGGATTTGATGCACAGAGTCTTCCGGCCTTACCTCGATCAATTTGTCATTGTGTTTATTGATGACATATTGATTTACTCCCAGACTCAGGAGGAACATGCTCGTCATCTCTCTAAGGTGCTACAAACATTGAGAGAACATAAGTTATATGCGAAGATGAGCAAGTGTGAGTCTTGGATGAAGGAAGTGAAGTTCCTTGGCCATGTTGTGTCCGAGCAAGGAGTAGCGGTTGATCCCGCAAAGATTGAGGCCGTGATGAAATGGGAACCACCGAAGAATGTGACAGAAGTACGGAGTTTCTTGGGGTTAGCCGGCTATTATCGTAGGTTTGTGGAAGGATTCTCCAAGCTTGCGATGCCGATGACTCGCCTTACAAAGAAGGGAGAAAAATTCATGTGGACTCAAGCGTGTGAGCTAGCCTTTCGCACCTTGAAGGAGAGGTTGACGACGGCTCATGTCCTCATTATTCCGAGTAGTGGGGAAGGATACGATGTGTACACCAATGCTTCGCTATGAGGTTTGGGATGTGTGTTGATGCAAGGAGGGAAGGTGGTCGCTTATGGCTCGAGGCAACTCAAGGTTCATGAGCAGAATTACCCCACCCATGACTTAGAGCTTGCCGCTGTGGTGTTTGCTCTTAAGTTGTGGAGATGTTATTTATACAGGGAGAAATTTCAAGTGTTCTCGGACCATAAAAGCCTCAAGTATATCTTCACACAGAAAGACTTGAATCTCCGGCAGAGAAGGTGGATTGAGTACTTGGAAGATTATGAGTTCACGCTCAACTACCATCCGGGGAAGGCCAATGTAGTTGTCGACGCTCTTAGCAGGAAGTCTCGGGGTGAAATCAATTCTCTTGCGGTAAATAGGTGGAAAATGATTGATGCATTAAAGGAGTACGATCTATGGGTGGATGGACCAGAGTATCAACCCTCTATATTCAACCTTATAGCTCAACCGACGCTTCTGCAACGAGTGGTGGAGTTGCAATGCCTGGATTCGGAACTCGATTTGATTAGAGCCCGATTAGAGAATGGAGAAGTGATGGAAGGATGGTCTTGGAAGAATGGAGAGTTGAGATATGGGGAGAAGCTATGTGTTCCCAATGATTCGTCCCTAAGGGAGGAAATACTTGGAGAGTGTCATCGCTCCAAGTTTGCTATCCACCCCGGTAGCACGAAGATGTTTAGGGACATGAAACGTCAATACTGGTGGAGGGGAATGAAGCGAGATGTGGCCAAGTATGTGGCAAAATGTGCGGTGTGCCAGCAAGTGAAGATTGAGCATCAAAGGCCAGGAGGAGTCCTACAGTCTTTGCCTATTCCAGAGTGGAAGTGGGATCACATCACCATGGACTTCGTGTCGGGTTTACTGACAGCGATTGATCCAATGTACACCCAAGTGCAGGCGGTCAAGCTGTAGTAATAATCCGGTTTGAGTCCGGAGTCGAATCCACATGGAACTTTTGTTGATATTTCTAAGGTAAGCAGTGGTAGAGACCTTTTGATGGTAACCTTTTTGATTTGCTGTGAGATATGGGTTTTGCTGGATAGAATATAAGATTCTTTCCAGAGGGATTTTCTGAACAAAATAGGAGATGAATGCTAAATAAAAAGAGTCACCCTTTAGTGCAAGGATCTGGACATGTAGTTAGTTATCCAGTTTGTCATATTTGTGCTTGATAACTCAATTAACTCCCGTGTCAACAGCAAGTTAATCGGAAGATAAAGATGGATTTGAGGATTAAGACCATGATTCCGATGTCTTTCTAGAAATGTACAAGAATTGCCTGTGCCGAGACTTAACCCGTCTACAAACAAGCAAGTGGTTCTACAAGACATCCAATCATGATATTAATAGTCCATTCTTTTTAGTGAAGTACAGTAAGGGGGAGATTGAAGGGTAGTCATGAGGATCTAGCCGGGGTACTTGTCTTGAACTGATGAGTCTTTCTATGCAGGAGTCATCCATGTCATAGAAAGAGCTCTCAATTATACAAAGTACCTTAGCTTTGCTAGATGCAATCAATCATCCGATAACAAGAGGATATAAACGTTAAGCATAGAAGAACTTTGCACAAATATGATTTCCGGATAGCTATTACATGCCCTTCTCCTCTCACTAAAGAGTGAATGAGAAACTACTCACTCTTCATGGCCTGGTTAAAGCTAGAAAAGTGAGTGATGTTCATCCCTCCAAGTGGAGAACTTTAAAAGATAAAGTAACAACAAACGTGGAGCGAATCTTCCCCAAAGAATGGGTGAATCACATTCCACCCTTCACGGCCTTAATCAAGCTCTAGAAAAGTGGAAGAGTTTCACTCTTCTAAGAAAGAAGGAAGCTCAAGCAATGGAAATGAAATGCATGAACAATTAAAGTAGAAGAAAGCTAGTCACATTTGGAGGGTGGCTTCCTCAACCAAAGATTGGAGGGTTGCTTCCTCAACCAAGATGGGAGATATCTCTCTTCTATGCATGAGAAATGAAAGCATAAACATAAACATAAGCATAAAACTATTGTTATAACAAGCAAGAGATGTTGGACTAAAGCCAAACTAATCTCTAAAATAAAGACTTCATAAGGAAAATGAACTAACTACAATGAAAGTGGGAGTCTAAGCCTCCATCACTATGCTACTACCTACAATGCTTTCTCCTCTTCCTCCTTTCACTCTCCAACAAGGGGAGTATTTATAGGCAAGAGGAGGAGGCAGGGGGGGTGAAAGAATAGTGTTTGCTGCTCAAGTCCAAGTGAACAGTCAACAACTCTGCTGCCAGTCTGTGGTTTACGTTCGAACGTGAGTTGGCGTTCGAACGTTCTTTCTGTTTTTGCACTGAGGGCGTTCGAACGTTGAATGCCGTTCGACCGTTTCTTCTGTTTTTGCACTGAAGGCGTTCGAACGCCAGATCTTGCTCTGACCCCTTTTCACTCGAGTGATCTGTTGGTCCCTGTGAAGTGCAGTACCAACTCTCTGCAGTGGTCTGGTCTTCCATCAACTCAAGTGCACGTTCGAACGTGAGTTGGCGTTCGAACGTGACACTCAAGTACTTTAGAGCTCCAGTCTTCTTTCCTAACTGCCACACGCCATCTCTTCAGCATCTGAGTCTGCTACAGTGTTTTGGTTGACATTCGAACGTGAGCTGCCGTTCGAACGTGGTGACAGTGTTCCAAGCTTCTCCAATTTTGGGCTATAATGTACTGGCACTGCATCCAAGTGTGGTACTTGTTGTTTTTGGGTCCTTGTTCAGTTTAGGGCCTGAAATGACATCACTTAAACTCCATTAAAGTACAATTAGTCTTAAAATGTCATAATAATATGTCAAGTTTAAGTACTAATCACACTCCCCAACCTAAATATTGCTAGTCTCTAGTAATAAAAGAAAATTCTACTCCTAATGCCATTTTCGTAGGTCATCCGGTTGCATTTAGCTTATGCAACAAGCCGTTGAACCACTAGGTTTACCCTAGCGGACGAGTGTTGTCTCGTGAGGGTTTCCAGAGAAGCTACCCACAAACTTCAGTCGAACAAATGTGCATAGAATAATGATGTCTAAAGTAAATTAGCATCATGGTCGTTGAGACACCAGATTCTCAACCTTGACTTATGTCTCACACGTCCTTATTCCACAGGTATTCAATCTATGCAAAAAATATCATTTGTTACATTGGTATTTGAAATTCTCAATGCAATAGGAATGATCATTCAAGCAACAAGAATTGTTATGTAACAAATACTTCCTTTTTTTCACCTTCCATGGATAGTTTCGATTTCACAAACCTCATGTAGTATACTCTCAGCAAAGATTCACTCTGATTATAGTGACTTGTTTCTCACAGATCATGTGATCAGAAGATGGCCAGTCGAAAAATCACATGCACTTTTTAAGAAAGGAGTGAAATTTTAAATAAGCAACTACTTATGTTTGGCATAACTCATGAAAGAATATCAACACAATTAAAAGGAATGCTATTTACCATATCCCAATTGTGATTAACAACTCATGCATGCAACATACTTGAGATCAATTAGGGCTTTGCATGGGTTGTAGCGTGGCCAAAGGTCAGTGGCTAACGAAACGACGTCAGGGATTTTCAAAAGCTATCTGTTGTTTGCGTTTTTGTAGCACACCTCTTTCTAACTTCTTGATATTTTGCCGAAAGATGACATTTCTTTCTTTCATTTTTCTCATTTTTCACTTTCTTGGCAAGTTCTTGCCTTTTTGCTTCTGTTTTGTTTCAATTGTTCCAATCAACTCTTCTTGGATGATAATCTCGAATGCTCCTTTTTCTTTTCCTTTTTCTGTATCATCTTACAAAGAGGATGTAAGAAAATTAGATAGCCAAGGTATGTCAAGGATGTTTTCCTGTGGATTGGTAATCATGTAGGTTTATCAAAGAAAACTTTAAACATTGATGGCTCAAACATGGCTAACGAGGGATAAAAAAAAAAAAATTTCAAAGAAAGGTCTAAGGCTCAATATTATATCAAAGATGGCCTAAGATCATTTCTCAAGCATATGCACATGTATGTGTCGTATGTGATGGTTCCGTGTGGGATATGTCAATAGATCACTTTTAAATGCGTCAATCAAAGCAAGGTTAATGAGATCATTCAAAAATGGAGATTTGAAAAGAATTCACTTGAGTAAACATTGATTGTCTCTCGAAAGCATCGTTAGGTTCGAAACTCACCCTGGTGTTCTTTGTTATCTCCACTGTGTATGTCAGGTTTTCCAGGGAGTATCGGTTATATACCAATTCCATTTGCGAGTTAGATCCTCCTGTACTTTTAAAATAACAAATATCGATGTACAAATGACAATTTAAGTATAGAGAGAACATCCATGTTTTCAAGAAATGTGGTTTTAAGTCTCGGTTGATAAATGGAGGTGTCAAACCGATCATGTGCATATTTACTCCAGCAAGCATTCTTAATATCCACATTTGTTCCATTACCTTTTTAATTTCTATGCTAAATCTACAAATGCATAAAACCAAATAAAAGTGATAAATGGAACCATTCATTTCACAATTTTATCTTCTACATCAACAGTTCCATTCTTTCACAACCACACAAAAACTTACAACTATAAAAGAAGAAATTCATACAAAGAAGCACTTTAAACAAACATAAAAACAACATGGGGACAAGAACAGAAATAGAAGTCTCTCACTCTCACTCTCCTCCCTGCTCACTAGCACCACCATGTCCACCATGTCCACCCCTCAAATACCTAAGGATCTCGTCCTGCTTAGCTTCGATGCTAAGCATGACGTCCATCAAAGAACGTCGGGTGCTGGTGCTAGGTCCAGCCTCTCCTGGCTGATCTCCTTCTCTTCCCATCTCTCTCTCCATCTCATCCAACTCTTCTTGCACTTCATCCACTCCTTGGGCTGGGGGTCCTTCTTGCCTTGCCGCCGGGATACCACTATGACTTTGGCTCCTCCGGAAGGAAGCCTTGTTCAGTGGCCCTATTGGCTTCTGGATCTCCATTTCAGGTTTTATCCTCACCCCATGCTCCTTGCATATTTCAGTCACGAGGGTGCCGAATGGAAGAGAGTTCCTCTTCACATCACACCCTTTCTTCATCTCGGTCAACACTAAGGAGGGGATGTCAATGCTATGCCCTTTTCCAATAGCATACAATAATCGGGCCATGTCGGGTAGAATTTCATTTTTTCTTCCAATCGGGGCAAAGTTTGACACCGCAATCAAATTTAACATTTTATATTTGTCACTTAGCTCCCCTTGTCTAAAAAATTTCTTCCCTGCCCATGAAAAGTTGGGTACTCCTGTTAGTTCTCTCCCCACCTCGTTCATCGCCACATTCTTCCTTGGGGGGTAAGCGGGATTTGGGACCCGAGGCACTTCTTGCCTTACCCCCCAAATGTAGTCCTTATCAACGTCCACATGGACTCCCCTTACATAAGTTCGAATTTCCCCGTCGACAATCTCGGCGTTGGAGTAAAACTCCCGCACCAAGTCGACTACGGCATCACCGTCGTTCCTCAAATAAAACAACCATCCCCTCCTTTCCATTTCCGCAAAGATTCCCAACTCCGCAAAATCAGCCAAAATCACATCTCTTTCACAAACAATGGCTTTGTTTTGGTAGAAATTTTCATACCTGTCTGCTTTTAGAGCTGTGAGAAACCGAGTTTTGTCGTATCTCCTTGTGAGTGGTGGCATTCCTTCTCTCACCTCCACCACTTCTTCGACAAAATTTGGTTCTTGGGTGTTTGGATTCTTTCTGGCAGGAAGCTTAACTCTTGGCATTGTTTTGGTTCTTGAGCTGGAGGGTTTTGAAAAAAAAAAAATTTGATTTCTTTGTGAAGATAGATCTTCTTGAAGTGGCAAATGTCTTGGGAGAGTTGATTTTTGGTAAAGATGGAGAATGGTTGGGGTTTTGGGGTCTGGGTAGTGCAGGGTTTCCAAGTATTATTTTTTTTTTTTTTCGATTTTTTTTTTTTTTCAAAACTTTGGAGAGTTTTGAAATGAAGAAGACGAGCTGGGCTTTTATAGCCTGAGTTGTGACGTTCGAACGTTGGTGACGTTCGAACGTGGGTAGAAGAAATTTAAAAAGATCGTTCGAACGTGGTCTGGCGTTCGAACGTTGTGAGCTCCCAGTACTTTTGTGTTCTGTCAGAGCCTATAGTACTGTAAGTACTCTTCGTTCGAACGGTCTATTGGCGTTCGAACGTTAATCTCGTTCGAACGGTCTATTGGCGTTCGAACGGACTGAGCTCCCAGTACTTTCAAGTTTCTGCAGAAGCTTCATCAGAGGCTGAGTACTGTAAGCATTCAACGTTCGAACGTTACTTGGCGTTCGAACGTTGAACCAAAAATTCAAATTTTTTCCTATTGCACTATATACAATCAAAGAAGATAAAACACACAAATTTAATTCAAAAACTAAGGCGTCTCAAGATGAACCCCTACCCACGCTTCAGGTTGGTATTTTGGGGCATTCCTTACTCGGCCCATATTTTCATTTTAGTCAAAAAGAAATTTATACAAAAAGATTTTTACAATTTTTACAACAAATTCGGACCTTTGGCCTTCACTCCCCCAACAAAAATACACATTTCCTACAGAAATTTTCTAATCTGAGTCTCCCTCTGTGTCTGTGTAAAAGGGACAACCAGTAACTCTCCTAACTTCCTCTCTTACAAATTGGTTAAGCACAGTACCGGAATAGCATGGCGTATCAGGGTAATCCTTACTCAGCCCATTCACTATCCAGTCTAATCGATCAAGTGCGCGACCGGAAATTAGTTCAGAACACCGGTTGTACCTTTTTTCGTGAAAGTATCTGCCACACTGTTTACAGGCACCAAGCCTTTTTGCACGACGGCGTTTGGCAAAGCTACTTCTGCCACAGAGGGGTTTCGCTTGTTTTTCTTTGATTTCAGCCTTCCTTACTAATCTTGTTTTTCTCATGATCATGGTATGTACATCAGATGAAAAAGTACGTTGGACTCCTAGGCTAAACCAAAAAAGATTTACATCCATGATTGCTAAATGTTAAGACTCACTATCTGGTTCTTTAACGTCTGCCAGTCACAAAGACGATTGAGGCTGATTCATAAGCACAATCAATTTATACAAAACATGATCAACAACGAAATTAAAAAATTGCGAAAATTATGAACTATGAACGAAAATGAACTGATGAACTGATCATACCCCCCAACCTAAACTGAACATTGTCCCCAATGTTTCGAATTTACCGGTTTATGGAGTGTGGAGACGAGGTTGACTGGTAGAGATCTGTTCACCACTGAGACCTACAAATAAAAACACCAAAAATTACTAATCTGTGCGCAGATCTGGATTTCGGGTAGGCTGAAAATCCTTGTGTGTGAGTGCGAACAAGAGAAGAACACCCGTGAGCAAATATAAGATTAAAATGCTAAACATGAAGCAGAATATCGTGTTTGTGGAGTGTGTGGTCATGGGTGTTTCTCGGTGACTAGACGACTAACAGAAGAAGAAAAAAATGGAAGAAGAAGAAAAAGAAGAAGAAGAAGAAGAGAAGAAAAACAAAAGAGGGGGGGCCAAGTGCGGCGGCTGGGAACACGTGGGCGCCTTATAAAGGCGCCCCAGTGGGTCGGGTTGGAGTAGATATTTCCGGACCCGATCCACTGGAGTGTCGGCAGGCGCGAATTTCGGAGGAGTACTCTGGTTCCATTAAAAGAATGGTTTCCACATTTCTGACAAAATCCTCCAAAAATGGTTTTAACCTCTGACCATTAACAGTAAAATTATTACCGTTTGCTGGGTTTTCCACTTCAACTGCTCCGTGATCAAACACCTTTTTCACAATGTAAGGCCCAGCCCATCTTGATTTCAACTTACCAGGAAAGAGGCGGAGTCTTGAATTGAATAGCAAGACTTTTTGAGATGGCTCAAAAGACTTCCGCACAATGTGTTTGTCATGAAAGATTTTCATCCTGGTTTTAGCAATCTTAGCATTTTCATATGCCTCATTTCTCAATTCCTCCAATTCATTTATCTGAAGTTTCCTTTTTAGTCCAGCCTTGTCGAAGTCAAAATTCATTGCTTTAATGGCCCAGTATGCCCTATGTTCCAATTCTACAGGCAAGTGACATGGCTTTCCATAGACTAATCGATAGGGAGACATGCCCAAAATTGTTTTAAAAGCAGTTCGGTATGCCCATAGCGCATCAGTCAGTCTTAATGACCAATCTTTGCGATCTTGATTCACCGTTTTTTCCAAAATTAATTTGATCTCCCGATTAGCTAACTCAGCTTATCCACTAGTCTGTGGGTGATAAGGGGTTGCAATTTTGTGAAAAATCAAGTATTTTTTCATTAAATTCCAGAAGGGACGATTGCAAAAATGAGCACCCCCATCGCTTATGATTGATTTCGGAATTCCAAACCGGGACAAAATATTTTCTTTTAAAAATTTGATCACTGTTTTGTGATCATTGTTTCGGCATGGAATTGCTTCAACCCATTTGGATACATAGTCTACAGCCACTAAAACGTATAGATAGCCAAAGAATTTAGTCATTGTTTGGCTCTATCCCTCAAAGAGAAAGAAAATAGTCTCATTTTGGTCAATTCAGAATTGTCTTGAAATGTTCCACACACTTCTTCGAAATCTTTTATATGCAGATATGGATTTTCTGCATCCAATCCATGAAACACGGGCAATAACTGCACTGTCCCCGGCTTTACAGTAAAAAGGGGAGCATTTTCCGGAAAAATAAAACAAGAGGGGACACTATTTCTTGTGGGATTCAAGTAATTCCGCAAAGTTCGGATGTTAGGGACTTCCTCCTCTCTCATAGGGACTTCTCCATTTCATTCATTATTTGCCATACTACCCTCACAAGAGTCTGCTACTGATCTAGGTGAATTAGGTTCAGGCTGATTCACGGACTCACACGATTCTGCTGGCAAATTTTGGAAGTGAGGAGTGCCCTCAGTCATAAAGAAAATAAAACAAAGTTATTTACAGTAAAACAAAATATACACAATTTTGAAGGTCTTTTTACCTTTTACTTTAAAGCACCTTTCAAAGGTTCCCCGGCAACGGCGCCAAAAACTTGACAGCGATTGATCCAATGTACACCCAAGTGCAGGCGGTCAAGCTGTAGTAATAATCCGGTTTGAGTCCGGAGTCGAATCCACAGGGAACTTTTGTTGATATTTCTAAGGTAAGCAGTGGTAGAGACCTTTTGATGGTAACCTTTTTGATTTGCTGTGAGATATGGGTTTTGCTGGATAGAATATAAGATTCTTTCCAGAGGGATTTTCTGAACAAAATAGGAGATGAATGCTAAATAAAAAGAGTCACCCTTTAGTGCAAGGATCTGGACATGTAGTTAGTTATCCAGTTTGTCATATTTGTGCTTGATAACTCAATTAACTCCCGTGTCAACAGCAAGTTAATCGGAAGATAAAGATGGATTTGAGGATTAAGACCATGATTCCGATGTCTTTCTAGAAATGTACAAGAATTGCCTGTGCCGAGACTTAACCCGTCTACAAACAAGCAAGTGGTTCTACAAGACATCCAATCATGATATTAATAGTCCATTCTTTTTAGTGAAGTACAGTAAGGGGGAGATTGAAGGGTAGTCATGAGGATCTAGCCGGGGTACTTGCCTTGAACTGATGAGTCTTTCTATGCAGGAGTCATCCATGTCATAGAAAGAGCTCTCAATTATACAAAGTACCTTAGCTTTGCTAGATGCAATCAATCATCCGATAACAAGAGGATATAAACGTTAAGCATAGAAGAACTTTACACAAATATGATTTCCGGATAGCTATTACATGCCCTTCTCCTCTCACTAAAGAGTGAATGAGAAACTACTCACTCTTCATGGCCTGGTTAAAGCTAGAAAAGTGAGTGATGCTCATCGCTCCAAGTGGAGAACTTTAAAAGATAAAGTAACAACAAACGCGGAGCGAATCTTCCCCAAAGAATGGGTGAATCACATTCCACCCTTCACGGCCTTAATCAAGCTCTAGAAAAGTGGAAGAGTTTCACTCTTCTAAGAAAGAAGGAAGCTCAAGCAATGGAAGTGAAATGCATGAAAAATTAAAGTAGAAGAAAGCTAGTCACATTTGGAGGGTGGCTTCCTCAACCAAAGATTGGAGGGTTGCTTCCTCAACCAAGATGGGAGCTATCTCTCTTCTATGCATGAGAAATGAAAGCATAAACATAAACATAAGCATAAAATTACTGTTATAACAAGCAAGAGATGTTGGACTAAAGCCAAACTAATCTCTAAAATAAAGACTTCATAAGGAAAATGAACTAACTACAATGAAAGTGGGAGTGTAAGCCTCCATCACTATGCTACTACCTACAATGCTTTCTCCTCCTCCTCCTTTCACTCTCCAACAAGGGGAGTATTTATAGGCAAGAGGAGGAGGCAGGGGGGGTGAAAGAATAGTGTTTGCCGCCCAAGTCCAAGTGAACAGTCAACAACTCTGCTGCCAGTCTGTGGTTTACGTTCGAACGTGAGTTGGCGTTCGAACGTTCTTTCTGTTTTTGCACTGAGGGCGTTCGAACGTTGACTGCCGTTCGAACGTTTCTTCTGTTTTTGCACTGAAGGCGTTCGAACGCCAGATCTTGCTCTGACCCCTTTTCACTCGAGTGATCTGTTGGTCCCTGTGAAGTGCAGTACCAACTCTCTACAGTGCTCTGGTCTTCCATCAACTCAAGTGCACGTTCGAACGTGAGTTGGCGTTCGAACGTGACACTCAAGTACTTCAGAGCTCCAGTCTTCTTTCCTAACTGCCACACGCCATCTCTTCAGCATCTGAGTCTGCTACAGTGTTTTGGTTGACGTTCGAACGGCAGCTCCCGTTCGAACGTGGTGACAGTGTTCCAAGCTTCTCCAATTTTGGGCTATAATGTACTGACACTGCATCCAAGTGTGGTACTTGTTGTTTTTGGGTCCTTGTTCAGTTTAGGGCCTGAAATGACATCACTTAAACTCCATTAAAGTACAATTAGTCTTAAAATGTCATAATAATATGTCAAGTTTAAGTACTAATCATTTACCACGGACGTTGCGTGGGCATAATGCAGTGTGGGTCATTGTGGATAGACTCACCAAGTCCGCTCACTTTTTGGGTATGAAGACCACAGATACATTCGAGACCTTGAGCCAGCTGTATATCCGTGAGATAGTGAGATTACACGCCGTTCCGCTCTCGATTGTGTCGGATCGTGATTCTAGGTTTGTGGCGAGATTCTGGCAGAGTCTACAACAAGCGATGGGGACGGAGTTACATTTCAGCACGACTTTTCATCCCCAAACGGATGGTCAATCCGAGAGGGTGATCCAGATTGTGGAGGATATGTTACGCACTTGCGCGTTGGACTTCAAGGGGAGTTGGAGCGATCACTTACCGTTGGTGGAATTTGCGTACAACAACAGCTACCAAGCGAGTATCGGGATGGCACCGTATGAAGCATTGTATGGAAGACCATGTAGATCCCCGACGTGTTGGTTGGAAGCCGGAGAGAGTAGTATGTTTGGGCCCGAGATTGTGCGAGAAACTACAGAGAAGACTCAACTCATCCGAGAGAGGCTACGGACGGCGCAAAGTAGACAGAAGAGCTATGCGGACCACCGACGAAGACCCTTAGAATTTAAGGTGGGAGACTATGTATTTCTCAAGGTGTCACCCAAGAAGGGCGTGTTTCGATTCGGCAAGAAAGGGAAGTTAGCGCCAAGATATACCGGGCCATTTGAAGTGATCAAGGTTATGGGCAAAGCGGCGTATCAGTTGAGGTTACCAGCTCAGCTGTCTGGGGTACATGACGTGTTCCACGTGTCGATGTTGAGGAAGTGTCAATCGGATGCAACTCCAGTCGTGGATTTGGAGGATATTGAAATTCAGGATGGAGCAACATATGAAGAACAACCGGTGGAGATTCTTGATGCCAAGGAAAAGGTGCTTCGCAACAAGGTCATCCGACTCGTGAAGGTTTTGTGGCGACATCATGGGGTGAAAGAAGCTACATGGGAACCGGAGCAAGAAATGCGGGAGAAATATCCATATTTGTTCGCTACTTGAGGTAAGTTTCGAGGACGAAACTTTCTTTAAGGGGGGTGGATTGTAACACCCCGAATTTTCTTTTATATATTTATAGAGATATATATATAGTAAATAATATTTGTAAAGATGTAGATATATGTAGTGACATAAGAATAAACCGTAGGAATAAATGCTATGGAGACAATTTGATTGGGAAGTTACGTGTCGAAGATGTTTAAACTTGGAAAGGGTGATTAGACAAGTTTCTAAAAGTTTGTAGGTCAAAATAATGATTCCATTGAATCCGGAAGGTCGAAAAACATTGGGAGTGGTAATATGGATGTATTGGAAGTTAGGAAGTGTCTCGGAGTTAAAATACACTTTAGCGAGAATTTGGGTAAAAATGGATATTGAACACTACTTAGTGTTTTGGCCATAACGTTTTATCCTTAAGTCCAATTGATCTGAAATTTTTCCAGTAGATAGTAGACATCTAAGGCTACAAAAGTATGTCTCATGAAAATTTTTCAATTCGACCTCTAAATGGGTCAAAACTGCATTGGAAGTTAAAACAAAAATCTGGCAGTCAAACCGTACCGGTACGCGTACTGGTACGCCGAACTCCAGTAGCTACACCGTACCGGTACGCCCGATAAAGCCAGCCCGATCCGATTGCGGGTCTTTCTCCATTTCTTCCACTATAAATACATTTTGTCACCTCCTTAGCCTTCATTACACCACTCCAAACCCTAGAAAACATAAGAGAGGAAGAGAGAAAGAGAGAAACACAAGATCAAGAGAAAACAAGAGATTGAAGGGTTGATTCAAGATCAAAGCCCTAATTTTTCCAAGAACATTAAGGTAGGGGTTTTCTCTCACTCACTTACATTGAGGCTAGGGTGTTTATATATGTATGTTTTTGCTATCAATGGTATATATATGTTATAGAATCATCATCTCTTAGGCTTTTTGCAAAGATTACATTGTTAGGGTTTAATACCCATTAAATCTCTTTTCTAGCTTTAAAACCCTAGTTTTTGGGAGAGTGATGTATTTCTTCTTAAATGCTTCTTTATTATGAACTTCGAAAACCGTAGTTGTTTGTGTGGGGTAGAAAAATGATGTTATTGTGATCTCATGTATTTTCCTTGTTGGTTGGGGAATTGTTACATAATATATCTTGGGGATTTTGGAGAGATGCTTGTAAAATGATATAAATATTGGAATGGTATGCTTGGTTGGGTTGTTTGTGATGCCTTGAGGGTGAGAGGTTCCTTATAAGGATGCTCATGCCAAGAGAGGAGAGTATGTGATTTCCCTCAAGAGGTTCCTTATAAGGATGCTTGAGTTTGTGATGCCTTGAGGGTGAGAGGTTCCTTATAAGGATGCTCATGCCAAAAGAGGACAGTATGTGATTTTCCTCAAGAGGTTCCTTATAAGGATGCTTGAGTAACCAAGCCTTGAGGGTGAGAGGTTCCTTATAAGGATGATCATGCCAAAAGAGGACAATATTATATAATGTGTGGGAAATGGTTTATATTTTGAAAATGGATGTTTATTAAAATGGGTTATCATGGTTCATTTCTAGTACTATTGCTATCTAAACTTGAGATCCTTGTTGAAATGTCACTGCCTTATTTCAAATTATGTATCTATGTTATGTTAAAAATGAGACCGGCCATTTTAAATACGTTTCTAAACCTTGTTTGGGTTTGAGAGAATTTTTCTACAGAGCTTCGTGCTCACCCCCTACCGCTAACATTTTTCAGATTACCCTCTCGAGGAAGAGCTGGGAGTCGAGGAGCCCGCACACGGGGAGACTCCGATAGACGGGAGCGTGGATCCCGAGGTGGACGCCTAGAGCGACACTTCCTTTTGTTCTAGACTAGGATATTCATTTTGAACCTTGTAAAGTCTAGTTTTATTTTGTTATTTCCGCTGCGCTACATTAGTGGATTTTTGGGATGTAAAGGCCCAAAATGGGTCTATTCTTTTGGGATAATGCTGTAAATTTTATGGATGACTTTATGAAGTCTTATTTATTGATGGATTATTTAAGTGCTCTCATGATATGAATTTTTAGAATGTAATGCCGTCCAGGGTGTGTTTTGGGGTGTTACAAAAGACCCCGGCTGCCCTACCATTGCCATCACAATAGGGAATTGCCGGGTGGAGCAAGCATTGCTTGATTTGGGGGCTAGTGTGAACCTCTTACCCTACTCGGTGTACAAGCAACTCCAACTTGAAGAGTTGAAGCCAACTTCAATCACTCTTCAGTTGGCTGATCGGAGCATTCAAATACCGAAGGGAGTGGTTGAGGATGTTTTGGTTCAAGTGGATAACTTTTATTTCCCTGTTGATTTCATTGTGCTTGAAATTAACCCTGTTGCTAACCCCTACACCCAAATCCCTGTTATACTAGGTAGATCGTTCCTTGCGACCTCTAATGCTATTATTAATTGCAGGAATGATCTCATGAAGCTTACTTTCGGGAGCATGACTATGGATTTCAATGTGTTCAATTTGAACAAACAACCAGGGGATGATGAAGAGGCACATGAGATCAACCAGATCGACACATTTGTGGAGGAACACTTGGAACTAATGAGCACCTTAAAGTTGGAAGAGGAGGAGATTGTTGATATGAAAGAGGTTGATGAGCAAGAGGAACCGGAGACTTGAAAGGGGTAGAAAAGTGGACCCCTACATTCGAGAAGCTTCCGCACCAAGACAAGAAGATTTTTCCATCAAATGAGCAAAAACCCATATTGGAATTGAAGCCACTACCATCCCATATTAAATATGCATATCTCAGGGATGACAAGACCTGTCCAGTGGTGATTAGCTCAACTCTGGAGGAGAAGTAAGAAGAGGATCTTCTGGAAGTGTTGAGGAGGCATAAGGGAGCGATTGGTTGGACAATCGCCGACATCAAGGGGATAAGCCCCCTCATTTGCACACACCGCATTTATCTTGAGGATGACTCCAAACCTTCCCAACAACCACAAAGAAGATTGAATCCAATTATGAAGGATGGGGTGAAGGACGAGGTACTTAAACTACTTGATGTGGGCATCATCTTCCCGATTGCCGACAGTAAATGGGTGAGTCCCACTCAAGTGGTACCGAAGAAATCGGGGGTCACTGTGGTAGAAAATGAGGATAATGAGTTGATTCCGACTAGGGTGATAACCGGGTGGAGAGTATGCATTGACTATCGGAAGCTCAACCTGCGCACAAGAAAGGATCATTTCCCTTTGCCATTCCTCGACCAAGTGTTAGAAAGAGTAGCCGGACACTTATTCTATTGTTTCTTGGATGGGTATTCTGACTACAATCAAATCGAAATTGCTTTGGAAGATCAAGAGAAAACCACCTTCACTTGCCCTAGGGTACCTTTGCCTATCGTCGCATGCCCTTTGGGTTATGTAATGTCCCTAGAACCTTTCAACGTTGCGTGATGGGAATCTTTAGTGATATGGTGGAGAAGATTTTAGAGGTGTTTATGGATGACTTCTCGGTCATTGGGGATTCTTTTAGTGGATGCTTGGAGAATTTGGAGAGAGTTTTTGAGAGATGCGAAGAGAAGAACTTAGTCTTGAATTGGGAGAAGTGTCACTTCATGGTGACACAAGGAATTGTTCTTGGGCATATAGTCTCAGTGAAGGGGATCGAAGTGGAAAAATCAAAGGTTAAGGCCATTTCCAACCTCCCTATACCGAAAGTCATAAAGGATATCATGTCGTTTCTGGGTCATGCCGGCTTTTACCGTTATTTTATTAAAGACTTTAGTGCATTGGCCCGACCTTTGACCAATTTACTATCTAAGGATGTCCCATTCGAGTGTTCGAATAATTGTGAGGCATCTTTTACAAAACTCAAAAGCATGCTTACTACACCTCCAATTATGCGACCACCCAAGTGAGATTTATCTTTTGAGCTTATGTGCGATGCAAGTGATTATGCGATCGGCGCAGTGCTCGGTTAAAGGGAGGATAAAAGACTGTATGTAATATACTATGCTAGCAAAACCCTTAATGAAGCTCAAATGAACTATACCACCACTGAAAAGGAGTTGCTAGCGGTAGTATTTGCATTGGATAAATTATAGTCCTACATCATTGCTTCACCGATAGTAGTCTATACTGATCACTCTGTTTTAAAGTATTTGTTGTCTAAGTAGGTGCTTGATTGTTTCCATTGTTGTTTCCCTAACCTCTGGACATCACCCTCAAATGTGTATATGGTGTATGTGTGAAGGGGAGTGTCACTCCCCCTCGGAATGATGTCAAAAGGAAGGGCAACGGAAGGGTGGAATGAATTGTAATGTGAAATGTGTGTGTGTGTGAAAAAAAGTGCTCCCCAAGCGCAGAGAGACTTTCGCATGTCGTGTTTTATTTGGAAAAGTATTCCAAGGTCGTCTCCTCAGGGAAGGAGGTCGAGTTGTGTGAAGGTGATTTTGGTGAACAAAAGAAAAGTGTAAAATCTTTTGATGTTTGAGTTTTGCGGTTTGTTGTTTTTGATAGAAAATAAAAGGAAAACAAGTGTTGGCTAATCCAAATAGGTCATTCCAATGGGAATCCCAACTCAACTCGAAACCTTCCTCCAATGGTGCTTAGATGAACGATTGATTCGTGGGAAGCTAGGGACGAGATGGAGGTGAGGATCCAAGCATAACCCGTGACCAGGCCTACGGGATATCAAAGACTCACAACCACATCCACTCTCAACCCAGTCAAACCGAACCATCGTACACCGAGAGGAGGAAAGAAAATGAGTTGAAATGGAAAACCCAAGAGGAGGTCTCCCTTGAATTAGCCAACTAAAAATCTAGCTACTCATAAATAAAGGAAAGACATGCATAATGTAAAGAGACATAATTAAGAAATGGAGATTAGAACTTAACTTAATGCAAGAAAACTTAAACTAAGAAGAAAAATATTAAATACCCATTTTAAAACTTGAAATGAAGAAAGCTTGAATACATTAATGGTAAAAGCTAAGATACTCAACTAAACTTGCAAAGCACTTGAAATAAATGACATTAAAAGTAAATAATGAAGCTTACACAAGTCTTACAATAAACTACAATTGAAAGGATGGAAGAAAATGCAAAAATCTAAATTTTCTATCTACTATTCATCTTCTTCTTCCTTGGATTTTCTAAGCTTAGGTAGCCACCACTCAAAATGGTTGTGGAATGCTTAATATATGGTGTGTAGAGATGCATTTTCGTCCATGAGGCTCCCCCAGCCTTTGAGAGCAGGCCTCCCATCTATAGGAGGCTGAGTTGATGCTTGGACAGGCTAGGACAAGGCTAGCCTGCAACCCACCATGCCTCCATCTTTCTCTCTCCTCCTCTCCCATCCTCCATCTTCTTTTGCTGACTTTGGGGTGTATGAGGCATGTATATATGTAGAATATGTCAGGGGGAAAGTGGGAGAATAAATGGTGAGACCCCCAAGCAAGTGGAGCATGAGTTGCAGGTGTTCTGGGCATTCTGGGCAAAACCTTCCAGAAGGTCTTTCGGAAGGTGACAGCTCAGGACCAGTTTTGGTAACATTGTCATAACTTTCGATCCAACCGTTGGATTGAGCTGAAATTTTGAACAAATACAGAAAACATCCAGATCTAAAACTTTAATGTTTTGAAATTTTTCAGATTAGAAGTGGATCATGGTCAAAAATTGGAAAAACAGCGGTACTATGTCAAAAATGGGAAAAACCAGTGAGCTAAACCTTCCGGAAGGTTTTTATCCAAAATCCATTTTTCTTGGTTTCTTCACCTTCCAAGCCTCCCAATCCTCATTTAATGTGTCCATCTCTTCACCACACATTCATACTTAGTTGCAAGGTTCCAAAAATCATCATTTATGCTATAATTACCTGCAACATCAAAATTTTCACATTATTCATAACTTTAACTAACTCTAAGTAATTACATGCAAAGTTAAGTTAAAAAGCATGTAATAATGAAGCCATTAAATATGCAATATTATGCGCTCATCAGCAGGATGTCAAACCGAGACTCATTAGGTGGATACTCCTCCTATAAGAATTCAACTTGACGATCAAAGACAAGAAAGGAGTTGAGAACGTGGTGGCGGATCATTTGTCCCGACTGGTGGTGCAAGAGGCCGATGAGCACATTCCTACCCTTGATTCTTTTCCTGATGAACATTTACTTTCAATTCATTATGTTTTTCCTTGGTATGTGATTAACCCTAATTAATGCAAAATGTAATTAAATTAAAAGGTCAATTGTGTAATTAAATAAAGTTAAACTAGTCAAAATAAATCTAATTAGGGTTAATGTGTGAATTAAGGATAATGCATTGAATGTTGTTCTTTTCAGGTTTTTATGCGTCAAAACGATGGGAGCCAATTATCAAAGCACGGAGAGCAACTTATCAAAGCATAGGGTGTAAATTGTTAAAGCTCAAAACAAAGGGAGATCAAAGTGTAAATCAAGATCTTCTTGATATTTGTAAATAAATATCTTTTAGGATATTTGTATTTAAATATCTTTTAGGATATTTAAATATATTTTAGGATATTTGTAATTAAATATCTTTTAGGATAAATATCTTTTAAGATATTTGTAATTAAATATCTTTTAGGATAAATATCTTTTAGGATATTTGTAATTAAATATATTTTATGATAAATATCTTTTAGGATATTTGTAATTTGGATGCCTATAAATACCCTCCTTGGGGGCTTGTAATAAGGATCCTTCTCTTGTTTCATTTTCTTGTAAAGAACATTTCTTCCTAGTGGAAAACACTCCAAAGGTCTTGAATCTTTTTCTTGAATCATCTTTCAAGTATTATTGCTTTATTTATTTTCTTGAGTTATTGTTTTCTTTTTATTAGATCTTGGTTGTGAATTAAACACCAAGAAGTTGTTGTTTTCTTTTTATTAGATCTTGGTTGTGAATTAAACACCAAGAAGTTATTGTTTTCTTTTATGTTTTTATTATATCTTGGTTGTGGATTAAACACCAAGAAGTTGTTGTTTTCTTTTATGTATTATCATCTCTTGGTTGTGGATTAAACACCAAGTATTTATTGCTTTCTTTTAATTTAAGTATTGTTTTCTTTTACTTCCATTGTTGGAGCTTCCTTCTTCCCCTTAGAGGAGTGAAACTCTTCCACTTTTCTAGAGCTTTACCAAAGCCGTGAAGGGTGGAACGTGATTCACTCATTCTTTGTCGAAGATCGGCTCCTTGTTTAGCTATTTTACTTTAAAGCATTTCACTTCTAGTGCTTGAGCATTTTACTTTGTAACACCTTTTGGGGATGAGTACCATTCATCATTCTAGCTTTACCATAGCTATGAAGGGTGAGTAGTCCTCATTCACTCTTTGGGAAGGGATGATAGATATGTAAAAGATTAATCCGGACATTATGTTTGTGTATCACCTTTATGCTTAAATGTTCTATACTCCACTTGATTTTTGGGTGATTGAATGCACCTAGCAAAGTAAAGGTACTTTGTATAATCAACGGATCTTTCTATGATAAATGGATGACTCCTACATGGAAAGATCCATTGATTCA
Source organism: Ilex aquifolium (assembly GCA_951799425.1). Classification (NCBI taxonomy): domain Eukaryota; kingdom Viridiplantae; phylum Streptophyta; class Magnoliopsida; order Aquifoliales; family Aquifoliaceae; genus Ilex; species Ilex aquifolium. Next base: position 863,332 of record OX637407.1, on the reverse strand, counting down.
AGGCAAGTACCCTAACTAACTCTTCATGACAAACTTTCAATGTCCACCATTATTGCACTTCATTCCTATCTTCCGATTAATTTGCCGTTGACACGGGAGTTAATTGAGTTATAAAGCACAAACATAATGCACCGGACAATCAACTACATATTCTGATTCCCGAACCAAAGAGTGTTTGTTACATTTAATCATCTTATATTTTGTCTAGCAAAATACCCATTGGAAAGAATCTTACATTCTGTCCAAAACTTCCCACAACTTCAAAATCATAATATTTTCAATTACAAGTCTTTCTCACTATTTACTTCAAAGAACACCAACCATAGTTCCCTGAGGATTCGACTCTGGACTCAAACCAGATTATTACTACAACTTGACCGCCTGCACTTGGGTGTACACATTTCGGATCAAGCCAAGTTTTTGGCGCCGTTGCCGGGGAATCATAAAAGGTGTTTTTTTTAGAAAAAAGTGAAAAAAAAAAAAAAAAAAAAACCTCTCTTTTTGTTTATATTTTTTGTCTTATTGTGAATAATTTTGTTTTATGACTGACACCAATCGCCTCTTTCAAAATTTGCCTGCTGAATCTTCTGGGTCTGTAAATCAACTTGAACCACCTTCACCCAAATCAGAAGCCGATTCTTGTAACTTCAATATGGCAAATATTGACAGGCAGGGTGAAGGTCATGTGAGAGAGAGGGAAGTACCCAACATTCGAACATTGCGAGATTACTTACATCCCACAAGGAATAGTGTCCCCTCTTGTTTTATTTTTCCTGAAAATGCTCCCCTCGTTACTGTAAAGCCGGGGACAGTGCAGTTATTGCCTGTGTTTCATGGATTGGATGCAGAAAATTCGTATCTGCATATCAAAGACTTCGAAGAAGTGTGTGGAACATTTCAAGACAATTCTGAATTGACAAAAATGAAATTGTTTTCTTTCTCTTTGAGGGATAAAGCCAAACAATGGTTACATTCTTTAAAATCTCTTTCAATCCCTAATTGGCAGGCTCTACAGAATGAATTTTTCAGAAAATTCTTTCCTCTGCACCGCACTAATACACTCAAAAGACAAATCATGAATTTTTCGGTCAAAGAAGGGGAAACTTTTTATCAAAGCTGGGAGAGATTCAAAGATCTTCTCCAATCTTGTCCACACCATGCTTTTGAAAATTGGACTTTGGCAGGTTTTTTCTATGATTCCTTGCCCACTAGGTTACGACAGTTTGTCGAAATGATGGCTCAAGGAGAGTTCATGGGAAAAAGTCCGGATGAGGCATTCAATTTTTTTGATACCATATCTGACAGTTCTCAAATGTGGGACTCAGCCTCTCCTACCACTGTAGAAGCCAAACCACCTACTTTCCAAGGGGGTAAGTATGTCTTGAGAGAAGATGATGATCTTAGAGCAAAAATGTCCACTTTGTCTTGAAAGCTTGAAGCTTTAGAGATGAAAAAGATCCATCAAGTTGATGTTGTCCCTCCCACAGAACAAGTATGTGGGATTTGTGCGCTAACAGGGCATCCTACTGGGGAATGCCCGACCATTCCGGCATTCAAAGAAGTTTTGTTGGAACAAACAAATGTCATTTCCAATTTCAACAAGCCTTACTCCAACCCATACTCTGAAACATACAATCCAGGGTGGCGGAACCACCCAAATTTCAGTTGGAGAAACACACAACCAACCCCCATGAATCAGCAACAAAGTCCACAACAACCACCTCAAGGACCTCCACAATATCCTCATCAACAAAGTCCACCACATCCACCTCAAGTACCTCCACAATATCCTCCATATCAACCACCACACAAAAGGAACCTTGAAGATACATTGAATCAATTCATGCAAACCCAAATGAGCTATAACAATAGTTCTACTCAGGCTTTTATTGATTTCAAGGCCCAGACCACACAATCTTTTGAGGATCTCAAAGGCCACATTCAAAAGCTGACCCAGTCCATGAGCACACATGAGAAGGGAAAATTTCCTGCCCAACCAAAGCCTCCACAAGGCCAATTTCAGGTGGGAAATCCATCAACTATGGAAACTCCACAAGACTAAGCCAAAACTGTCACCACATTGAGAAGTGGAAAAAAGATTGACAAGTCCATCAGAAACATGCTGATTCCAGACCCAAAACCAGTCTCAATTCCAGCCAACCCATTAAGTGAGCCAGAACTTGAAAAAAAAAATGACTGTGATCCCATGATTGAACAAGAACCAGAGCCATCAAGGGAAGAAGAACCCTCGTGTTCTATTCCTGCTCCTTTCCCTCATAGACTCAAGAGCATACAGAAAGCAAACAATCAGTCTGAAATTTACGAGCTTTTCAAGCAAGTAAAAATCAACATCCCACTTCTGGATGCAATCCAACAGGTTCCAGCTTATGCCAAGTTTCTAAAAGACTTGTGCACAGTCAAAAGAAGCCAAAATGTTCAAAAAAGAGCCTTCCTCACAGAGCAAGCCAGTGCCCTACTTCAACACAAAATCCCTTCAAAGTGCGAAGATCCAGGGTGCCCCACTGTGTCATGTGTCATTGGAAATTTCAAAATTGAGCAAGCATTGTTAGACCTTGGAGCTAGTGTCAACTTGCTTCCTTTCTCTGTCTACCAGCAGTTGGGTTTAGGTGAACTGAAACCCACTTGCACCACACTCCAATTGGCAGATAGATCTGTAAAAATTCCTAGGGGTATTGTTGAAGATGTACTTGTCCAAGTGGATAATTTTGTCTTCCCTGTAGACTTTATTGTTCTAGATACTCATCCAGAAGTTCATTCAGAAACTCCAATTCCTGTCATTCTTGGTCGACCTTTTCTAGCAACCTCCAATGCACTAATCAATTGCAGAAATGGTATTATGAAATTGACTTTTGGGAATATGACTCTCGAAATGAACGTCTTTGACATTGCAAAACACCCAAGAGAGTACGAGGAGGTAGGAGAAATAAATTCCATTGAGTCATTGATACAAGCACATCTGAATGACTCATTCTGTGAGGATCTTAGTGAATCAACTTTGTCAAAATCTGACTCATCTGACTCTCTGGAACAAAACTCTATTGAGTGCCCTACCTTCAATGTGGGGACATGGGCTCCTAAATTTGAAGAAATTTCATCAAGTGGTACAAAACCACTATCTTCAAGTGACAGGCCACCAAAGCCTGAACTGAAACCGCTCCCATCTGATCTCAAGTATTCATTTTTAGGTGAGGATAAATCTTACCCAGTGGTAATTTCTTCAAAAATCACAGACTTGCAAGAAGCTCAATTAATTGAAGTTCTTAAAAGTCATAAAAGCACCATTGGGTGGACCATCGCTGATTTGAAAGGTATAAGCCCGTTAATTTGTAATCATGCCATATACCTTGAAGAGGACTCAAAACCCTCTCGTCAAATGCAGCGACGATTGAATCCTCACATGAAAGAGGTTGTGAGACTGGAAGTGCTCAAACTCCTGGATGCAGGGATAATTTTTCCTATCTCCGATAGCAAATGGGTTAGTCCAACCCAAGTTGTACCAAAGAAATCTGGAGTCACAGTAGTCAAAAATGATGCAAATGAACTCGTGCCAACACGAGTCTTCACAGGATGGCGAATGTGCATTGACTATCGAAAACTCAATCTGGTGACTAGAAAAGACCATTTTCCTCTTCCCTTCCTTGACCAAGTCCTCGAGAGAATAGCAGGCCATGAATTTTACTGTTTCCTGGATGGGTATTCCGGATACAATCAAATTGAGATAGCTCTGAATGACCAAGAAAAGACCACATTCACATGTCCATTTGGCACCTTTGCATTCAAAAGGATGCCATTCGGACTTTGTAACGCTCCTGCAACATTTCAAAGATGTATGCTGAGCTTGTTCAGTGACATGGTCGAAAAATTTTTGGAAAGCTTCATGGATGATTTCTCGGTATATGGTGACTCATTTGATTTGTGTCTAGCTAACCTAGAAAAAGTTTTGATGAGATGCAAAGAGGCAAATCTGGTGCTTAACTGGGAGAAATGTCATTTCATGGTGAATCAAGGCATTTTCTTGGGTCACATTGTGTCGTCTGAAGGCATGAAAGTTGATAAAGCAAAAATTGATTTGATAAGGAATCTTCCTGCTCCTAGGGTTGTAAAGGATGTTCGATCATTCTTAGGTCATGCAGGATTCTACAGAAGGTTCATAAAAGACTTCAGCACCATAGCAAAACCTATGTGTCATCTTTTGAGTCAGGATGTCATTTTCGACTGGAATGAAGCGTGCCAAAAATCCTTTGACAAACTCAAAGGCATGTTAATTTCTGCCCCAATAATGCAACCTCCTGACTGGACTCTATCCTTTGAATTGATGTGTGATGCTAGTGACTATGCTGTAGGTGCTGTTTTGGGACAAAGAAAAGATAAGAAGCCACATGTGATTTACTATGCAAGTAAAACTTTAAATGATGCCCAAATGAATTACTCAACAACTGAAAAGGAATTACTTGCTGTAGTATTTGCATTGGAAAAATTTCGATCTTATCTTGTTGGTTCTTCTGTTACTGTATTTACTGACCATGCAGCACTGAAATTTTTGCTTACAAAAAAAGATGCCAAACCAAGGCTCTTGAGATGGATCCTCTTGCTCCAAGAATTTGACTTAGTCATTAAGGACAAAAAGGGTGTGGAAAATGTGGTGGCAGATCATCTGTCGAGATTAACTTATGAATTTCATGAGGATGGACTGCCAATCAATGAAAAATTCCCCGATGAACAACTATTCAGGATTGATGAGACCCCATGGTACGCTGATATTGCTAATTTCCTTGCTACCGGAACACTTCCTCCATTTTTCACTCCCATGGACAAAAAGAAGTTTCTGAGGGAGGTCCGCAATTTCTTTTGGGAAGATCCCTACGTATTCAAGTACTGTAAGGATCAGATCATAAGACGTTGCATCCCCGCTCAGGAAAGTAGACAGGTAATAACATTTTGTCATTCAGAAGCATGCGGTGGTCATTTTTCATCTCGAAAAACCGCTGCAAAAATCTTGCAGTGTGGATTTTACTGGCCCACACTTTTCCAAGATGTCCATGCTTTTTGCGTAACTTGCGATAGATGTCAAAGGTTGAGAAACATTTCAAAAAGAAACATGATGCCCTTAAACCCAATTTTGGTGATCGAAATTTTTGACTGTTGGGGTATCGATTTTATGGGACCATTTCCCCCCTCCTTTGGCTATCTATACATTTTAGTAGCCGTAGACTATGTATCCAAATGGGTTGAAGCAATTCCATGCCGAAATAATGATCATCAAACAGTGATCAAGTTTTTAAAAGAAAATATTTTATCTCGGTTTGGAATTCCAAAATCCATTATAAGTGATGAGGGTTCTCATTTTTGCAATCGTCCCTTCTGGAATTTAATGAAAAAATACTTGATTTTTCACAAAATTGCAACCCCTTATCATCCACAGACCAGTGGACAAGCTGAGTTAGCTAATCGGGAGATCAAATTAATTTTGGAAAAAACGGTGAACCCAGATCGCAAAGATTGGTCATTAAGACTAACTGATGCGCTCTGGGCATACCGAACTGCTTTTAAAACAATTTTGGGCATGTCTCCCTATCGATTAGTCTATGGAAAGCCATGTCACTTGCCTGTGGAATTGGAACATAGGGCATACTGGGCTATTAAAGCAATGAATTTTGACTTAGACAAGGCTGGACTGTCACGGAAGCTTCAGATTAATGAATTGGAGGAATTGAGAAATGAAGCATATGAAAATGCTAAGATTGCAAAACCAGGATGAAAATTTTTCATGACAAGAACATAGTGCGAAAATCTTTTGAACCTGATCAAAAGGTTCTACTTTTCAATTCGAGACTTCGCCTATTTCCTGGTAAGTTGAAATCAAGATGGACTGGACCATACATTGTTAAAAAGGTATTTGAACATGGGGCAGTGGAAGTGGAGAACCCATCAAACGGTAACATTTTTACCGTCAATGGTCAGCGATTAAAACCCTTTGTGGAGAATTTTGTCCAAAATGTGGAGACCATTTTTTTTATGGATCCAGAAAGTATCTCCGGAAATCACTCCGGAGATTACGCTTGCCGACACAAAAAAGGGTCGGGTCAATCAGACACCCGACACGATGGACTGCCTTTATAAGGCCCCCATCGTTTTTTTTTTTTCCTTTTTCTTTTCCCCAACGCCTTTACTCTTTTCTTTTATTTTTCTTCTTCTTTTTCTTCTCTTTTCTTCTTCTTCTCCACTGCATCTGGTCTTCTGTACCACGATCCAACCCATAACAGTACCATGTCTGCATTTTTCGATGACCCTATCCTCCTTCTCATGATCTACATTTGTTTGTATTATTTACTTATGGCTGTTCTTCTTCAGGCCGCACTGATGATCAAGGGTTTTTGTCCCAATGAAAACCCAGACCACCCCAAAGATGCTTAATCTCTGTTTTTTTTGGTATAGGTCATCGGCGATTGAACAGATCTCCACAGTTAACTACGTATTCAAGCTCTACAAACCGAAAAACTCGAAACATTGGGGACAATGTTCAGTCTAGGTTGGGGGGTGAGATTTACAGTTTACAGTAGTTGATCTGCAGTTTACAGTAGTTGATCTGCGCAGGTTGAACCCGTAAAATTTTCTGTAAATTTTTTTTTGTTTTTATTGTTGTATCTGTTCAGATTATGTACCTTGTATTAATGATAATATATGTGGGTCAGTTTTGATCGTCTTTGTGACTGGAAGACGTAAAAGAACCAGATAGTGGGTTATAAAGTAGCAATCATGGATGTAAATCTTTTTTGGTTTAGTCTAGGAGTCCTATGTACTTTTCCATCTGATGTACATACCATGATCATGAGAAAAGCAAGATTAGTAAGGAAGGCTGAAATCAAAGAAAAACAAGCGAAACCCCTCTGTGGCCGAAGCAGTTATTCTAAACGTCGTCGTGCTACACGACTTGGTGCCTGTAAACAGTGTGGCAGATACTTTCATGAGAAAAGATACAACAAATGTTCTGAACCAATTTCCGGTCGCGCAACCGATCGATTAAACTGGATAGTGAATGGGCTGAGTAAGGATTACCCTGATACGCCATGCTATTCCGGTACTGTGCTTAACCGATTTGTGAGAAAGGAAGTTGGGAGAGTTACTGGTTGTCCATTTTACACAGATACGGAGGGGGAATCGGATTGACCTCTGTGGAAAAGTGTACTGAGGTTGGGAATGAGAGCTGAAGGTCCGAGTCTGTAAATTTTATTTTATTTTATTTTATTTTTTTATGTTCTGTACAAACTCTTTTGACTAAAATGAAAACATGGATTCCTTTTAGTATGCATAATGTAGTGTAGAAAAAAAAAAAAAAAAAAAATTTTTGATTCGACGTTCGAACGTTACAACACGTTTGAATGTTTTTGCTAAAATCCTTCTACAATAGTGTACAGTTGTTTTTATTTAATGTTATTTTTAATGCATGTCACTTTCTTTTGTTGTATAGTTTTGTTGTTCCTATTTTCAGATATCGGTGCCAGGTCAAAGCTCAAGGGCAAGGTGTTCTCTTACTCTACTCATTTTTTTATTGTGCGTCATTAATTATCATATCTTTTTGTTACATTGAGGACAATGCATGAACCAAGTTAGGGGGTGAGGTTGCATTATTTGTGGGAATATTCTGCGTGGATATCCACTCTGCCGACACTGCGCACCATTAAAAAAAAAAAAAACTCACTTCCTTGAAAAATGGTATTTTCTCTATGCTTAAATGTCAAATGTATATTGCTATTTGTTATTCTTAAGGTACAGAATGACCAGACTCGAAAATAGAATTAGTATATAACCGACATTCCATGAAAAAACCTAACATTACCAGTGGAGATGATAAAGAATACCATAGTAAGTTTTGAGCCTTATCATACTTTTGAGAGATAATTAACATTTATTCAAGTAAGGTCTTTCACTCTCTATTTTTGAATAATCTCATTAAATTTGCTTTGATTGACGCAACTAAGGTAATCTGTTGACATATCCCCCAAGAAATCTGTTCATACGACACATACATGTTCACATACTTGAGAAAGGATCTTAGGCCATCTTTGATTTGATATTGAGCCTTAGCCATTTGTTCTACAAAATTATTTCCCTAGTCAGCCATGTTTGAGCCCTCAATGTATGATTTCTTCTTTGATAAACCCAAATGTTTACCAAGCCACAAGAAAACATACTGGACACACCATTGCTATCTAATTTTCTTGCACACTCTTATAAATCAATATGACACAGAAATGCAAAGAAATGGAAATGCAAAGAAATGGGGAAAACTGTGGAGACTACTTTACGATGCAAGGAGAATCAAAAAAAAAAAAAAACGTTAGAATTAGGTGTGCTACACTACATAAACAGAAGATAGCTTTTGAAAACCTCTGACGTCATTTCGTTAGCCACTGACCTTTAGCCATGCTACAACCTATGAAAAGCCCTAATTGATCTCAAGTTAGTTTTTACATGTGTGTGTTGTTAATCAAAATTGGGGTATGGTAAATAGTATTTCTTTAAATTGCATCAATATTCTTTCATGAGATTATGCCAAACATGATTAGTTTGTTTCCTTAAACTTCACTCCCTTCCTAATTGTGCATGTGATTTTTCGATTGGCCACCTTCTGATCACATGCGCCGTGAGAGACAAGTCACTATAATCGGAGTGAATTTTTGCTGAGAGCATTCTACGAGAGGTTTGTGAAATCGAAGCTATCCATGGAAGGTAGTAAAGTGGAGTGTTTGTTATATAACAATTCTTGTTGCTAGAATGATCATTCTTACTACATAGGGAATTTCAAATACCAATATAACAAGTGTTTATTTTTGCATATATTACGTACCAATGACAGAGAAGTGTTTTATTTTGCTAAAAAAAAAAAAAAAAATTCGGCGTCTCAGCTATCATGGTGCTAATGCATATACACATTTTTTCAAATGGAGTTTGTAGGTAGCTTCACTGAAAACCTTCACGAGACAAAACTCGTCCACTAGGAATCACCTAGGGGTTTAACGGCTTATTGCATATGCTAAATGCAATCGTGTTATCTACGAAAGTGATTTTGTTATGCTGTTATTTATTACTAGGGACTAGTAATGTTTAGGTTGGGGGGTGTGATTAACCCTAATTAATGCAAAATGTAATTAAATTAAAAGGTCAATTGTGTAATTAAATAAAGTTAAACTAGTCAAAATAAATCTAATTAGGGTTAATGTGTGAATTAAGGATAATGCATTGAATGTTGTTCTTTTCAGGTTTTTATGCGTCAAAACGATGGGAGCCAATTATCAAAGCATGGAGAGCAACTTATCAAAGCATAAGGTGTAAATTATTAAAGCTCAAAACAAAGGGAGATCAAAGTGTAAATCAAGATCTTCTTGATATTTGTAAATAAATATCTTTTAGGATATTTGTATTTAAATATATTTTAGGATATTTAAATATATTTTAGGATATTTGTAATTAAATATCTTTTAGGATAAATATCTTTTAAGATATTTGTAATTAAATATCTTTTAGGATAAATATCTTTTAGGATATTTGTAATTAAATATATTTTAGGATAAATATCTTTTAGGATATTTGTAATTTGGATGCCTATAAATACCCTCCTTGGGGGCTTGTAATAAGGATCCTTCTCTTGTTTCATTTTCTTGTAAAGAACATTTCTTCCTAGTGGAAAACACTCCAAAGGTCTTGAATCTTTTTCTTGAATCATCTTTCAAGTATTATTGCTTTATTTATTTTCTTGAGTTATTGTTTTCTTTTTATTAGATCTTGGTTGTGAATTAAACACCAAGAAGTTATTGTTTTCTTTTATGTTTTTATTATATCTTGGTTGTGGATTAAACACCAAGAAGTTGTTGTTTTCTTTTATGTATTATCATCTCTTGGTTGTGGATTAAACACCAAGTATTTATTGCTTTCTTTTAATTTAAGTATTGTTTTCTTTTACTTCCATTGTTGGAGCTTCCTTCTTCCCCTTAGAGGAGTGAAACTCTTCCACTTTTCTAGAGCTTTACCAAAGCCGTGAAGGGTGGAACGTGATTCACTCATTCTTTGTCGAAGATCGGCTCCTTGTTTAGCTATTTTACTTTAAAGCATTTCACTTCTAGTGCTTGAGCATTTTACTTTGTAACACCTTTTGGGGATGAGTACCATTCATCATTCTAGCTTTACCATAGCTATGAAGGGTGAGTAGTCCTCATTCACTCTTTGGGAAGGGATGATAGATATGTAAAAGATTAATCCGGACATTATGTTTGTGTATCACCTTTATGCTTAAATGTTCTATACTCCACTTGATTTTTGGGTGATTGAATGCACCTAGCAAAGTAAAGGTACTTTGTATAATCAACGGATCTTTCTATGATAAATGGATGACTCCTACATGGAAAGATCCATTGATTCAAGGCAAGTACCCTAACTAACTCTTCATGACAAACTTTCAATGTCCACCATTATTGCACTTCATTCCTATCTTCCGATTAATTTGCCGTTGACACGGGAGTTAATTGAGTTATAAAGCACAAACATAATGCACCGGACAATCAACTACATATTCTGATTCCCGAACCAAAGAGTGTTTGTTACATTTAATCATCTTATATTTTGTCTAGCAAAATACCCATTGGAAAGAATCTTACATTCTATCCAAAACTTCTCACAACTTCAAAATCATAATATTTTCAATTACAAGTCTTTCTCACTATTTACTTCAAAGAACACCAACCATAGTTCCCTGAGGATTCGACTCTGGACTCAAACCAGATTATTACAACTTGACCGCCTGCACTTGGGTGTACACATTTCGGATCAAGTCAGTATGCTGACATATGTAACTATCTTGCAACAGGACAAATACCACTGCATTGGAGCCCAGAGGATCGAAGAAGATTTATGGCAGATGTGAAGTACTTCAACTTCGACAACCCGTACCTGTTCAAGTACTGCCCTGACCAAGTCATGTAGAGATGCGTACCAAAAAATGAACAGCGGGAAGTCTTTGCATTCTGCCATTTGGAGGCATGCGGTGGCCATTTTTCTACAAAGAAGACTTCTGCAAAAATTCTACAGTCAGGTTTTTATTGGCCCTCTTTGATAAATTATTGTATTTCATTTGTAAAGAATGTGATAGGTGCCAACGTTTGGGTTGTGTGACCCGAAGGAACATGATGCCCCTCTCTGCTGTGCTTGTTATCGAGATATTTGATTGTTGGGGCATCGACTTCATGGGTCCCTTCCCCGTGTCATTTGGCTACCTATACATTCTACTGGTAGTGGACTACGTGTCCAAATGGGTGGAGGCTATCCCAACCAAGACCAATGACCACCAGGTCGTGGTCAAATTCTTGAAGGAAAATATCTTTTCGAGGTTTGGGATGCCTCGTGCAATGATAAGTGATGGTGGGTCACATTTTTGTAATAGACCATTTGCATCGTTGATGCATAAATATGGTGTCACACATAAGGTATCCACCGCATACCACCCACAAACCAATGGCCAAGCCGAGTTGGCCAATAGATAGATCAAAAATATCTTAGAGAAGACGGTGAACCCAAATAAGAAAGATTGGTCATTTAGACTGACCAATGCCCTATGGGCTTACCGCACTGCCTACAAGACTATCTTAGGCATGTCTCCCTACTGGCTCTTCTATGGAAAGGCTTGCCATTTGCCAGTCGAAATGGAACACAAGGCCTATCGGGTCATAAAGACTCTAAACTTCAATCTGAGAATGGTCGGAAAGCATAGGAAGCTAGAAATAAATGAATTAGAAGAGATTCGAAGAGACGCGTATGAGAGCTCCAAAATTTCAAAAGAGCGGGCTAAGATCTTTCATGACAAATCCATTGTGAGGAAGTCATTTGAGACCGATCAAAAGTGTTTTTATACAACTCTCGTCTCTCAATTTTTCAAGGCAAACTCCGATTCCGTTGGGATGGCCCTTATCTTGTCAAGATGGTCTACCTCAATGGAGTTATGGAAGTCACAAACCCTGAGGATGGCAGGACATTCAAGGTCAATGGCCAAAGACTCAAGTCATTCTTTGAGGGTTTTGAAGGACAAGGAGTGGAGGAGGAGTTAACGGATCCGGTATATCCGGAATTGGTGGAGGAGTAACTATTTTTATGCTTTTTAATGTACAATCGCTTTTATTTACTTATGTTATTTTTATTTCATTTTACTTACTTTGTCTTTTCGTATAGTGTTGTTTTTCTTAGTCGCAGATGTTGGTGTTTTTGTCAAAAGCTCAAGTGCGAGGTGTTCTCTAACCCTACTCATCTTTTTACAGTTTGTCATTGCATAGCATAAATTTTTGTTGCATTGAGGACAATGCATGAATCAAGTTGGGGGGTGAGGTGCACCATTTGTATGTTATACCAGTGTTTGTGGAAATTTTTTTTGGATAATACCAAATTATGTGAAAATTTTGAAATTTTTTGTGAAAATATCTGAATGTTGGTCTGTATTCCCTTATTATGAGTGTTTTGGGTTTGTTGATATGTTAATCTTTGCTTTGAACTTTGAATATATTAGCACATTATAGAAGTTCATCCTATGCTTGAGTATCACTTACGTATTTGCTTTTGAACTCACCAATATGCACACTTTGAATGTGTAATTTCGTCAATTTATGGATTGAGTTCACATTTTAGTGCTTAACATGAATAGTGGAGATGAGTGAGAGACCCAGGACTAGGGGGCCAGAGCCGTCAGAAGCCGGGCCATCTTCTTCAGCACCTCCACCACCTACGCCTACACCTGCTCCTACCCGTACCATACCTCAGCGCTTGGATGCATTAGAGTCCACTATGCACGGCCTATCACTCATGGTTACGAGTCTCTTCCAGCACACATTCCCGGGTGAGCCTATCCCCGGAGGACCACCACCACAGCCAGCTGGTCAGTCGACTTCAGCCCCAGTGCCCTCGACGACGGTCGAGGTGGACGACAATGACGAGGAGTCAAAGTCCGAGTCCGAGACCGAGGACGAAGATGCTTTTGATGAGGAGGATGACTGAGGATGACGAGGGATTTTTGGTTTTTATTTTGAATTGTGGTTGTACATAGCTAGGATTCTTGTGTCGGCCAGTAGAAGCATCTTTAGGTTTTGGCCGTTTTGTTTTGGAACTCAAACTCAGTGTAAATAAATTTTGAAAGTGATCAATGAAAATACCACAGTTGTTACATTTATATTAGTGCCCAAAGCTATTTCCTTAATTGCAATGTGATTTGTGAATCTTGATTGTTTTGATATTTACTTGTATGAATGGATGTTTAATGTAGTTTATAGCTGTGGTTTGAAATAATGTTTGCTAGGGACTAGCAAAACTCAAGTTGGGGGTGTGATTAGCACAAAACTTTGCATATATTCTATGTTATTATGCCCTTTTATACTTGCTTTTGTTGTGAAACTGGGGAGAAATATGTTTAATCTTAGCTTTAATGGAAGTTTTGTGTAAATGTAGGTGAAAAGGCGTAAATGGTTGGATTTATACCCCCAATGAAGTGTTTGAAATCAATGAAGATGAGGGGATGGCTTAAAGGAAGGCTTGGAGGGTGAAGAAACCAAGAAAAAATGCATTTTGGATGAAAACCTTCCGGAAGGTTTGTCTAGAAACCTTCCATAAGGTTTATACTTGGTCTGCCTATTCACTGCCAAAAACCTTCCGGACGTTTTTTCTTGCTGGAATGCTCATTTAACTTTTCTTGTACAAACCTTCCGGATGGTTTGTCTCGACCTTCCGGAAGGTTTTGCACAGATTGCCCAGACAGCCTGCAACTCAAGCTCTGCCATTTAGTGGTCCCACATACACTTCTCCATCTTGTCCCCTGACATCCCTTACACATCTACAGGCCTCCCCTCACCTCTACTTGGACTTTGAAGGCTTGTGCATTTATGAGGAGGAGAGAGAAGAGGCAATGCAAGAGAGGAAGGCTAGGCATGTCCTAGCCTGCAAGATCCCATCCAATCAGCCCCCCTCTTGATGGGAAGCCTGTCACACGCCGAAGGAGCTCTCCATGGATGAAAATGCAACATTCACTACACATTATTGAGATCATATTGCATGGTAGAGAGAGAAGCTCTAGGTAGAAGACATAGTTAGAGAGATAAAGCTTGGATTTTTACATTTCTTCCATCCATTTCTCTTGTAATCTCTTGTAAGACTTCTATAAGCTTCCTTTATTGTCTTTAATACCATTTATTTCCAGTACATTTCAAGTTTAGTTGAATATATTTACTTCTACCATTAATGTATTTGGGTTTTCTACATTTCAAGCTTTAAATGGGTATTAAATGCATTTTCTTGTAGTTTGTGTTTTCTTACAGTAGTTTAAGTTTCAAGCTTCATTTCTTACAATGTCTCTTCATTTCATTTATGTTATTGCTTTAAACATGAGTAGCTAAGCTTATAGTTGGCTAATTCAAATGAGAACTCCTCTTGGGTATGTCATTTCAACTCATTTTCTTTCATCCTCGTAGTGTATGTTGATTCGATTTGACTAGGTTGAGTGTAGACATGGTTGTGAGTTCTTGATACACCATAGGCAATGTCACGGGATATGCTTGAATCCTCACCTCCATTTTGATCCCGTGCTTCCTACGAATCAATCGAACATCTAGACACCATTGGAGGAAGGTCTCGAGTTGACTTGGCATTCCCATTGGAATGACCCCTACGGATTAGCCAATACTTGTTTCCACTTCAATTCCATCCAGATACAATCATAAACCAAACTCAAACAACAAAAGATTTGTACACTTTACCCTTTTTCACCAAAATCACTTTCAACACGATTCACCTTCTTCCCTGAGGAGACGACCTTGGAATACTTTTCCTAGTAAAACACGACACTCGAAAGTCTCCCTACGCTTGGGGAGCACTTTTGTTCAAACACACACACACACACACATTTCATTCACCCACCATTATTCCGTTTCCCCATTTCTTGCATCATTCCGAGGGAGAGTGACACTTCCCTATCCCGATAAGCCATACACATATTGAGGGATGATGTCCGGAGATTAGGAACGCAGTGGAATAAACCAAGCAATTCACAAAATCAGTATTGACCAAATTAAGCATAATGAGCCTATTCAAAGAAAAAAGCTGAATGAAATTACTCTTACTGAGTAAATGTGAATGTCATTCCAAAAAGAATTGGCTCAAAGCTCATAAGGGACATATTCATCTCCACTTATTTGTATCAAGTTTCAAGGTAAGAATATAATTTCCTAATTTCTAATTCATGCATTGTCACACGAGTATATATATATATAATTTTGAATTGGGAATGCAAAATATATTATACTGAAGTATAAACTAAAATATTAACAAATTCAGGTTTCCATCAACTATACCCTCAATCAATATCAATCAAATTTAAAGTAATTAACAGATTAAAAAAAAATTATTGAAACAAAGTATGACATATATATATATCAGAACAAGTCTCGATTACATAACTAATGCATAAAATAAAGACTAAAATGAATACCAAGTGAAGCCCTGACTCTACTAACTACAACTGGGGGAATTAAAAACTCGATCCTAACTAGATACTAAAAGTAAAACAACAAAGTTTTTGAAAATTTTATTAAAAAGCAGGCACAAGAACAGATCATCTCCTAATAACTCTAGGAAGACAGGTCAGGACAGTCAGTAGGTGGAAGATGCAGATTGTCAAGAATTTGACCATGCCTAGAGAGCTCCCTTATAATCTAGTTCTAATCCTCCTAAATCTAAAGTAGAATGTCCCTATTAGTGCGAACATCCATCCGGTCCCTCATCAAGGTGACTTCATCTTAATCGAACACACCTAAGTATAAGTGGTCAAGTTGTAATATTCTCGGTGAAGTCCGAGATTGATTCCACAGGGAGTTATCTGTTGAAAACATGGAACAGAAAAGAGTGAATATAACCTAGAAAAAATTGTGAAACAGTGGATTGTGGTGTGAGCTTCGTGATTTGAAAATAACTTATTTGAAACACGAATTTGCAACAACTGGAAAAAGGCAATGTTTAGTTCTGGGATCGGGACATGCATTTCATTGCTTGAGATTAGGATATTGTTACCATAGTATAATTAACTATTGTGTCAATGGTAAGTTAATCGGAAGGTATTTAAGATAAAACCATAACAGAACAACTGTTAGGTCAACTGAAAGGTATTTGCACCATAACATAACCATTTTACCCTATCAAACCCGAAGGTACAACCATTCAGAGTTTTACTAGGATAACTTGATTGGAAGGTCTATGTGTTAATGAAACAAAGAGCTTCAGATTATGCATTAAATCAAAAGAATTGGATATGCTGAGACTTTACCCGTCGATAACCAATCTCCCAACTTTTACATAATACCCAGCTTAGTAATTCATTACATCATGCATGAAGTACATAAAACAACAAAGATGGTATGGAAATAATAGTAAACCCTAGCCCGGTACTTGCGTGAACTAGGAGCATAAACTTGGTTACACATTAGGAATACAAAGTACAACACATTAAAGGAAAGTATCATCCATCAATTAAGGGAGGTATATAGCAATAAAGCATAACTGAAAAATGCAATTATCAAAACTCAAGCAATGTTACATAAGTCCTTCCCCCCTCACTAAAGAGCTAATGAAAAACTACCAACTCTTCATAGTCATAGAAAACCTAGAAAAGTAGGTGATCTGACTTGAATTAAATCATACACCTAAGTATAAGTGGTCAAATTATAGTATTTCTCGGTTTAAGTCCGAGGTCAAACCCACAGGGAGCTAACTGTTAGTACTCAAAACAAAAAAGGTAAGATTGTTGTGTGTGTGGTGTGTAACAGAATAGCTTGTGATGTGAGATTAGAATTATCAAATAAACACTTAACCAAACTTTAAATAACAATGATAAAAAGTACTCTTCAGTTCGGGGATCCAACATGCATTACACTGCTCGTTTATGAAAATGCCTCCTTATAGTAATTAACTCCCATTTTATTGGAAAGCTAATCAGTAGGTTTGATGTATATCTGAACCATATCACAACAACTGGTTAGGTTACTAGAAGTTCTATGTACCATGCAACAATCAATAACCTTAGTGAACCTGAAGGTGGACCATTCAAAAGATTTACTCTAGCTATTCGATCGACAGGTTAATGATTGAATGAAAATGGAGTTCCGGTTTATGCATTGAATCAAAAACATTAGCTATGGTGAGATTTAACCCATCTATAGCCAATCTCCTAACTGTTACATAAAGCCCAACTACATACGTCATCGTATCATGCATGAAATACGTAATAATTATAGATAGAATGGTATATAGCATTAAGCTTTGCTCGAAGTTCATAACCATGAGCATATTATAATAGTAGTCATCCATCAATTAAGGGTGGTATAAACATTAATGTATAAATAAGACATGCATTTTCATAACATAAACAGTATCATACATGCATTCACCCTTTACCAATGAGTATAAACAGACTATTCACGCCTCATTGCTATAGACGAGCAACAGAAGTGAGACGGTCCCATTACAACTGAAACAAAATACAATAAAGTCCTTCCCCGAGGATGAAACACTATCATTCTTATTACCAGCTAGAGCACAAAAGTGAGAGAGGTTCAACTCTTCAAGTAGAAAGGATAAATAAAAATGTAGAAGTAGAGAAAATTCTGGTTGAGAAGTGATTAGGGCAGGGCTTCGCTCGTTCTCTGACTGAAACACTCCTTGAAGTCTCTCTTTCTCTCTTCCCTTCCTTCCTTCCTTTCTCTCTTCTCTTGCACTGGACTAACTCTCGTGAATCCCCTGAAAATGGTTGAAGTAAGCTATTTATAGGCACCGAAAGAAGGGCGTAAGGCGGCAAACACCCAAGCTGACCAATAGGAGACTTTTGTTGCTCAAATGGACCAATGGGAGAAGAGAGAGAAGTGAGGCAGTTTAAGCATTGTCCGGGCGCCACCACCGCCATCCGGACGGTGGGGATTCTCTGGATTTCATGTTTGGAAGCCATTCTTGTTTGACTCTTTGACTTCTTAATTACACTTGCCTCCCTTGCTTAATTCTGCCTTTGCACTTTGATCCTCTCAAACTTTTGTATTTATGCTTGAAACCCTACAAAATATACAAATTACATAATAACCCAAATAATTTATAAATTATTCACTTTAACCTAATTTACACACAATTAACTCTAAACCCTAATTCATTTACGCACTATTTAGAGTTAATCAGTGGGTGATCTTCATTCCTCCCAGTAATGTTGGATTTATAATACAACATAATAAAATTAAAACAACAGAATCCTAAATCTTTCCCGATGTTAGATTAAAACACCACCACACTTCCTCTGCCAGGATAAGGCTAGGAAAAGTGAAAGAGGTTCAACCCTCCAAGTAATAAGAGGTCTTCAAGAAATGCATAAGAGAAAGACTAGGCTAGGGAAGTCTCAAACTAGAAACTGAAAACTGAAACTAAAGAAATGGAGAATGATTTGAAAATTTGGCGGGACGGGAATATTTTTAGGCAAGCAGGGCTGATCCAGTGGCAAAACTAAATAATCAGAGTGCAGTTGTCACCAAGCTAACCAATGGAGAAGACCTATCATTTGAGGCGGTTTAAGTACCGTCTGGACTCTAGGGCATTGTCTGGACGGTAGCCTTTCTTTGGTTCTTCAGGCAAATGCTCCTTGGGACTTGTGCCAACCACTTGCTTCACCCTCCGGATGCTCCTCAACGTCTAGACATTGGCAAGTTCGAAACTTTCTTCTTTTTGCACTTTGGCCCATCAACTTTCCAAAACAACACTTTAGTCCCTATATTTCCAAAATATTACAATTCCACCCATTAGTAACAATATCTTTTAATATCACCCCTTAATTATTAAATTGGCGCAATTAACCCTTAAAACACATGTAATAATGTTACTTTTTAGGGTCAATCCCAAGGCTCCTCTTTCTTCACCAATCTTCTTTTCATCACCCTTTTCTTCCTCATCTCCAACCTCAGGCTCGACAACACGACCTATGGCACTACAACTCTTAAGCAACACTGTGTTGTACAATGTCTTTGGACACTTCTCCTTAAGCATACAAATCCGATAATAAAGTAGCTAAAGGGAAAGTAGGCATTCTTCATAGTCCCCTTCAAAGTCTGCTGCATCTCAACCCTAATCAGGGAAAACAAGCAGATAGTTTGGTTGATGCCAAGAGCATAAAATAACTTCATTCTCTCAGGTTACACATGATTCTTTCTACTTAGTGGTAACAGGTTAGCAATAGAAATCCAGTTCAACACCTTATTCTAAAGCCAAAAAAAATTGGGGTCACCAGTAAACTCCCTCGCCACTACATGCATATCTAACATGTACTCAAAGAAATTTGTGGCCTAGACACCAAATTCACCCTAGCGACACTGAAAATTAAGGCAGAACCAATAATAAAAATAATACCCCTCACAAATGTACAAATCCACCTCAAATCCATTCTCTCAGCATTGCAATAAAATTCCCTAATCAAGGGAGCTACACCCCTCCTAGAGCTTTGCATGAACTCCACCTATACCATATTCCTAATAATATCACCCACTCCAAAACCCTCAAAATCATGCAAAAAAACAGACCTCTCCATAACTATAGGTCTAGTAGAAAAGTATAGAGAATACCTTCGATCCTTCTCAAGGGTAGGGAAGCAAAAGTGATTTTGAGAACTGGACCCAACACTCTGCCCATGTGATCTCTTTGAAGACATTGTTGAACAAAGTAGGTTTTGAAAGATTCAGAAAAAAAGGTTCGAAAACTTAAAATCTAGCCTAAAGGGTAGATTTTGAGTTTAAAGTGCTTTAGGTAAGGTTTGGGATGGATTTGAGAGAGTTTTAAAGGGATTCGTTCAATAAATGACAAGAAGAAGAAGAGAGCTTTTTGGTTTTTTAAATGTAGACTTGCAGACGAATTTGGAGAAGGCAACGTTCGTCTTTTTTAAATAACCAGTTGCGTTTGGATGGTGGAGGAGCATCCGGGACAGTAACTTCAAAATTTTGAGAGTTCCCAAGCAACATGTCCCTTCATATTTGACGATTAGGTCAAACGGTGGAGGCGCATCTGGATAGTGAGAGTTGTGTTTGGACAGTCAAACTTCTCTAGAATTGGAATGGTTACAAGTCTAAAAAAATTTTAAAAAAACGTTGCTACACTTTAGTTTCTAATATCCTAGACCTATATTCAAAATAAACCTATATGCAAGTATGAAAATAAATAAAAAAATAATGAAATAAATAAAATAAACAATGAAATAATGATCAAAGCAAAGAGATTAAAAATAAAAAAAAATAATGAAATTAAACAATTAAGCCAAGAGATTAAAAATAAACAAGCAATTATCCCATCCAACGTAAATCATACCTTGTCCTCAATGTAAAATAAAACATGAAAGCTCATTAAAATAAATGAAGATTAAGGAAATAGGAATACCTAGTACCGCAACCTCTTTACCAAATCCTTAAAAACAACTTTCAAAAACCAAAAAATATATATATAAAATTAAAGTAATCAAATAAAATAAATTTACTAAACTAGTTTACAATTACAAAGTAACAGTCATCTTACCCAGAATATTGAGGATCCACCAATTCAATGGACTCCACCTCAGCCACAAAACCATCTAAGAAGGGTTTAAGTCTTTGACCATTGACTTCAAACTTAGGGTTCTCAATCTCTATTGCCCCATGAGAAAATACATGTTGAACTATGAATGGGTCTGACCACCTAGACCTCAACTTACCAAGAAATAGGTGGAGGCGAGAATTATAAAGTAGAACCTTTTGAGAAGGCTCAAAGGTTTTTCTCAAAATGTGGTTATCATGGAAAATTTTCATCCGTGCTTTGGAAATTTTAGCATTGTCTTAATCTTCATTCCTAAGTTCTTCTAGTTCATATATTTGAAATTTTCAAGACACCCTTGCCTTGTCTAATTCAAAATTCATATTCTTAATTACCCAATACTCTATGATCTAACTCAACAAGAAAGTGACATGGTTTACCATAAACCAATCTATAAGGAGACATGCCTAAAAATTTTTTAAAAGTTGTACAATAGGCCCATAACGTATTAGTCAGTCTTAAAAACCAATCTTTGTGGTAAGGGATAACCATTTTTTTTCTAAAATTTGCTTAATCTCCTTATTTGCCAATTTAGCTTGACGAGTACATAATATTTCATATTTTGTGTCTCATATCATTCATCTTAGTTTTGTTTGTTATCTATTTGTCTTGCTTTTAGTTTAGTTTTGTGTTTTATAGAAAATTTATGTGTTTGCAGGTGAATTGATGTAAAGGCAAAGGTTTTGAAATGACTTCTATGTTTGGAAGAATTTGGGAATGAGCTAGGTGAGCCACGAGTTGAACCAAGAACATTATATTGGAAATATATAAAAAGTGAGGTTCTACCCGTACGTTTCCTACAGGTTCATCAGGCAGCAGATTAAGGTTCTACCAATAACTGTGAATTCCTATCGATTGAAGTAAAACAGAAATTGTGCTACCGGTAGGTTATTACTTTCTTACAGGTAGGTTTAAAATAGAGAGCAGTTGTACTAGTAGTTGTGTAGAGCTACCAGTTCGTGTGAAATAGTAACTTTGCTACTGGTAGGTTAGGACTTGCTTCCTACAGGTTCATCAGTGTTTTAATTTAGCAATAACTCTTTTTGGAAAGAAATTGGTTGGGTCTTTTAAAGCATCTTATTAGTGGAAAAATAAAAGAAAAAATTAGGCTAATATCTCCTATAAATACTAAGACTAAGCAAAGGAAGTGGGATCGATCGTTTACTACTCTTCTACCATTTTTTATTCTCCTACCTTAGAAACTAGGGTTTTGTTCTTTTAGTTTTCTACATGTTCTCTATTTCTTGTTCCTTATATTTCCAAAGAATTTTTTCTTTTTAGTCTTTTAATTTATGCAAGAAGAAGTTCGTTTCTTCTATTTTTTGTAATCGTTTACGATTTCAATTTCAATTTAAGGTACTTTGTTATTTCAATTCAAGTTCAATTTCTCTTTTGTTATGATTATGTCTTCAATAATTGCTTTTTGTTTTACTTTTGCAATGAGTGAGTAGTCGATTTCTGGTATGATCGG
Source organism: Ilex aquifolium (assembly GCA_951799425.1). NCBI lineage: Eukaryota > Viridiplantae > Streptophyta > Magnoliopsida > Aquifoliales > Aquifoliaceae > Ilex > Ilex aquifolium. The sequence goes on along the minus strand of OX637407.1, from coordinate 841,182 downwards.
ATGAGGGATTCTCATCCATAACTGAGGAATTTGACCTAACTAGGGTTTATGATGTTTAAGTTATTTTATTGATTAACAATTGATTTTTGAAACATGGTTGATATGTATATCTCTTTGCTTATCCATAGACAATTAGGTTTGGCACAGATAATTTTTGGAATCACTGTAATCAATGTAAAAATTACAACACCATTCCTGGTGCCCTTTAGGGTATTAGTCATGCAAGCTTGGAACACCTTCCTCAAAGTAGAGAAGTAGGAAAGAGTGGACACCCCAAACTATAAAGTAGTGAATCTCAGCAAAAAGAAATGCCATAAAAAATAGTCAATCTCTGCAATCCTTCCCGAAAATAAGATACCAAAAGTCGAGCTCTCATTGTAATGAGTAGTGCACAAATCTCCAGACCGAAAAGACCTAAATGACTTCTTTTGTAAGATTTTTCAACAGTGGATTCAAGGTTGTTTGATTACAATCTTTAATGAGTTATAAATTAGGTCAAAGTTCCTATTTACGGTGAGATGAGCTCTGAAGATTGTCCGGTTTCTTTTCAAAATTGTTTCTTATTTTATTGATTTCTCAAAACACTTTCAAAATTCAAGGATTTTATTTTTATTTTTATTTTTCATCTCTTGAGTTGCAACCGTTTTTCCTGAGGACGACCTCGGTAATCGACCGAATTACTAAACGATATACATTCTTACGCTTGGATACCCATATATACTTACCCACTTTAGAGGACAAGTATTTTTTGCGCCGTTGGCAGGGAAGGCAAAGCCAACTCAAAAGGTGATTGGACAAACGACAAGGTAAGTCTTGTGATTTTCATCACAAGCTCAGGTATGTTTCTCTGCTGTATTTTATTTTTTATTTTTAATTCATTTGTTTGTTAGTTTTTTGTTTTTAGAATTGCATGCGGGTATGAGACACTATACATAACAGACTTGTTAGACTTGACTCCACACAGAATTTGAATATGGAGGGAGTAAATAACGAGGATTCACAGAATGAAAGGAATAGGGGAAAAACTTTCTGCTAGTTCCTCCCATTAATCTAGGGAATGGTGAAAATAAGTCCCCAATTGTTCCTCTTCTGCGAACAATGAGGGAATATCTCCAACCCACGCGAACCTCTGCACCATCTTGTATCCATTTTCCGGTGCAGACACAATTTTATTGTAAAACCTGGAATGCTCCAACTATTTTCTCGATTCCATGGCTTGGATAGGAAAAACCTCTACCTCCATATCAAGGAGTTTGAGGAAGTAGTTAGTACATTCCTTGAAAATAATGTGCGAGAATAGGTTTTGCAGATGAATTTATTCCCCTTCTCTTTGAAAGATAAAGCAAAATCTTGGTTGAACTCTTTGAAGCCCCGAACTATAGCTACATGGGCTAATTTAAAAAGAGTTCTTGAAAAAGTTTTTCCCAGTTCATAGAACTACTACTTTAAAGAAAAATTTTCAATTTTTTAAAAAAAAAAATCAAATGAACAATTTTATGACTATTGGGAAAGATTTAAGGATCTCTTAAACTTTGTTCCACATCATGACTTTTGTGACGCCCCAAATTTCCGGGGGTCCTTTATTAACCGTTGACCATCCGTCAACCCGCGGAAATACTCGTGATAGTCGTATAACCCGACACCACGTCACTCACATGCTTTTAATCGGATTTACCATCCACAAGGTCAATTATACCTTCATTTATGTCCATTTATGTCATAGAAACCAAAGAAAACAAAGCCCAAAAGCATGGCTAAGCATTTTGAAAATTTCAAGTTTTTGGAAAAACCTTCCGGAAGGTCGATATACACCTACCGGAAGGTCGCTGAAGGAACTGTTACATGAAAAGGATCAATTTCAAGAACTTCCGGAAGGTCGACATCAGTAGCAAAAACCTTCCGGAAGGTCCATTCCAGTAGCCAAAACCTTCCGGAAGGTTCATTCCAGAAAACAAAACCTTCCGGAAGAACTCGGCAGTCAAAAAGAAACCCAAGGCAAAACCTTCCGGAAGGTCCACTCCAGTAGACAAGTCCTTCCGGTAGGTTTTACTCCAGTAGCTAAAATCTTCCGGAAGGTTCATTCCAGTGGGCAAAACCTTCCGGAAGGTATTAGCCGTGAGCAAGGCAAGCTGGGGTTTTTAGCAAAACCTTCCGGAAGGCCGACACACACCTTCCGGTAGGTTTTCAGACTGTGAGCATAAAAATGGATTTCTTTCCCCTCCAAACCATCCTTAAAGCTACCCCATACACTCCAAACTCATTCAATACATGTTTAATGAGATTTTCCATATAATACCCAACTCAATACAATCTCTATTACAATTCATTCCATAATATATATACATCAAAATGGAATTTTGTTAAAGGTTTTACAAAACTTAAACTAAGGCCACAAGCCGGCCCCCTTCATGCTTGATGCTCTCCAAATGAGCCATCCGCCGGAGCAAAACCCACACCTGAAATGTTTTTCCCATAAAGGGTGAGCCACGCTCAATAGGGTATCTCCTAGAGAGGCTACTCCCCAACCTAAATGCATATGAAATGTCACATGCTATCAATCAACAATCCACAACAAGAATATATTCCATGTTGAAACATGTAATGTCATGCTATGAAATGAGGTGAGACTCACTCATGCACATCAACCGAGCCCTTCCCGGCTCCTCTACACATGCAAGTGCCAATGTGTACCAATCCGTCATTTATGTTCCACATCAAATAACATTTCATTCTAGGGTCTTTGTAAGGGGTGGATGTTCATGGACTCACACCAAAGGTCACCCAACCTACACGGAATTCATGGACTTCCACCAACGGTTCCGCGTACACCGACACACTTTATGGGCTCTTATACCAACGGAGTGCGTATCCAATCACCGGGTCTCTCACCCGAGGGATTTTCTAGCCCTTCTTGCTACCCCAACCCTATCAACATATAAACCATTCGACTCGTCTAGGTCATCGACCCATATTACCCGAGCTCACTCGTCATCCACCATGTGTGGTGAAGACAAATAACCATGCACACACACCTCCTAAAATGCGATGTTCCCGTGCATATGAAATGTGGTGCTCCATTGCAACACCAATACAATGTTCGATATGATATGAGTGACATATGAACATTCTCAACACATTTCTCATATTCCATGGCAAAATCATATCAAAAGCATATAATTCCCATAATACAAATTCCAAGCATGTTATCAACATACTAAAATTTCATGGCATATATATAAACACATAACACGTCCACAATTTCATATAACACATGAATTTACATTGGGTTCATTTCACATATCCAATTCATAGAAATCACAATTAGTAACTTCTAAATATTCATCCAAGTTAGGATTTCCTTTACCCATTTCAATACCCAATTCACCCAATTTCACAACAATAGGCAAGAGACACATAGGCTATCATCCTACCCATTCCATAAAAACATTATAGGCTTGGAATAAACCTTAGTAGGAAGAAACCCTACCTCTTGAAGCGTGAGGAACGACCAAGGGAAGTTCCAAGACCCGATTCAAGCCAAAAACCCTCACTTCTCGAAAATCCCGTACCTTAATCTTCGGTAAAACTTGCGCTTTTTGGTATAGCCGCGTAGCCCTCGATGAGTAGAGCGACTTTAATTCTTGGCTTGCGTGGATTCGAGGTCCGTAGCGCCGTAGATCGTAGAGAGAAGGTGAGTTTTTCTCTCTTTTCTCCCTCTTTCTCTCTATCGGCTGAAACCGGCTGAACAATGGGGAAAAATCTAATTTTTCCCCCTATTTATATTTTAGAATACTTGGCCCACAATTCGCCACACGTCCTATTTAATTCCGGGTCCGTTTTAATCCCGAAACGATTAAATTTCGCTCCGGTTCAAGTTCGAATTATTTTTGTTTTAACTTGTGTTTAATATTTCCCCAAACCTGGAAACTTTATAAAAATTTCGTGTACAGGGTCACCCGGGGCCCGTTCGTCTCGTAAAACGCGAAAAATCCGACTATCTCGGAATTCCACGAAATTTGACGTGGTAACTAGATTTCGCGAGACGAATCCAACGGTGAGGTCCGTTTCGTCATCCGAGTTCTAGAAAAATTCAGGTTTACAACCTGTACTGTAGTGGCAATTTACCGTTTTGCCCTTTTTCACAAAGGTTGAAATTTTCTCGGGTTTTACATTCTTCCCCCCTTAAAAGAATTTCGTCCCCGAAATTCACACACTCATGCACACACAATTACACGCATATGCAACAGTCATATAATACTAAATGACTATAAGAATGTACCTCCATCCTCAAATAAGAAAGGATAGTTGGCACGTATGGTGTCCTCACGCTCCCATGTTGCCTCCTCCACTCCTCGGTGCTGCCACAACACCTTCACTAGCCTCAAGGTCTTGCCTCGCAAAACCTGCTCTCGGCTATCCATGACACGCACTGGTCCCTCCTCGAAGGTCCCATCCGCATCAACTATGAGCTCGCCCCAATCCACAACATGCGACGGATCTGGAGTATACTTCCGGAGCATGGAGACATGGAATACGGCGTGAACACCCGATAAAGTTGGCGGTAACGCCAATCTGTAAGCCACAGTGCCAACTCTCTCAAGCACCTCAAAGGGCCCAATATACCTCGGCGACAGTTTTCCCCGCTTGCCGAATCTGATCACCCCTCTCTTAGGCATCACCTTTAAGAAGACGTGGTCTCCCACCTCAAATTCCAGAGGCCGCCGCCGCCTATCGGCGTAACTCTTCTGCCGGCTCTGAGCCGTGAGAAGACGCTTCCTTATCAGGTTCACCTTCTCCGAGGTGTCTCTAATCAAGTCTGGACCCGTAGAGGGTCTTTCCCCAACTTCAGTCCAACAAACCGGAGAACGACAAGGCCTCCCATAAAGCGCCTCATAGGGTGCCATCCGTATGCTCGCCTGATAACTGTTATTGTAGGCGAATTCCACTAAGGGCAAATGCTCTTCCCAGCTACCCTTGAGATCTAGGACGCATGCCCGTAGCATGTCCTCTAATGTCTGGATGGTCCTCTCCGACTGACCGTCCGTTTGGGGATGGTAGGCTGTGCTCATCCTCAACTGAGTCCCCATGGCTCGCTGGAAACTCTCCCAAAAGTGAGCCGTAAACCTGGGGTCCCGATCCGATACTATAGATACGGGTACCCCATGCAACCGGACTATCTCCCTTATGTACAACCTGCAGAATTCCTCCAGAGTGAAGGTCATCCGCACCGCCAAAAAGTGTGCCGACTTCGTAAGCCGGTCCACTATCACCCACACCGCATCGTGTCCCCGTGATGTCCGTGGCAAGTGGGTCACAAAGTCCATTGTGATGTGCTCCCACTTCCACTCAGCCACTTCCAAGGGCTGGAGCAACCCTGCTGGCCTCTGGTGCTCGGCTTTAATCTGCTGACATGTGAGGCATCTACTGACAAAGTCGCCAATTTGCCTCTTCATTCCGCTCCAGTAATACTGGCGACGAAGATCATGATACATCTTCGTGCCGCCTGGGTGCACCGCAAAACGAGAGCAATGGAACTCCCTGAGGATCTCCTCTCTCAGCTCCGCCGACTGGGGAACCACTACCCTTCCCCTAAACCGAAGACTGTCATCCGAGTGAATGGCCCAGCCCTCGTCACCAGTACCCGCCTGCACTCGGTCCCTGATGGATGATAACTCTGAGTCCTGTCTCTGTGACTCGATCACTCTGCTCAGTAGGGAAGGCGTAGCCACCAAACTCCCTAAAACACCCTGAGTCCGACCCCGATAATGCAGCCCAAATTGGCCCACGGCCTCAAGCATCCGCCACTCCCGGGAAGCCACACTAGCTAAGACACCCCGTGACTTCCGACTAAGTGCGTCAGCCACCACATTTGCCTTACCGGGGTGGTAATGCAAAGTGAAGTCATAGTCTTCTAGGTACTCCATCCACCTACGCTGCCTCATGTTGAGGTCCCGTTGAGTGAAGATGTACTTCAGACTTTTGTGGTCCGAAAACACTTCAAATCGTTCACCATACAAATAGTGGCGCCAAGCCTTTAAGGCAAAGACAACGGCCGCCAACTCCATGTCATGCGTGGGGTAATTCTGCTCGTGATTCTTCAACTGTCGAGAACCATAAGCCACCACTCTCCCGGACTGCATCAAGACACAACCCAGTCCGTCTTTAGAGGCATCGCAATATATCGTGTAGTTTTGTCCCCTTTCTGGAACAATCAAGATAGGAGCTGAAGTGAGTCTCCTCTTTAGTTCTTGGAATGCCTTCTCACACGAATCATTCCACTCGAACTTGACCTCCTTCCGGGTCAATCTAGTCATAGGTGCGGCTAGTCGGGAGAAGTCCTCGATGAACCTCCGGTAATACCCTGCCAATCCCAAGAAACTACGTATCTCGAAGACTGACCTTGGCCTCTCCCAGCTCATAACTGCCTCGACTTTCTCCGGATCAACTGATACCCCCGAAGCCGACACCACGTGTCCCAAAAATTTCACCTCCGTAAGCCAAAATTCACACTTGCTGAACTTGGCGTACAACTGGTGGTCCCTCAAGGTCTGGAGAACAATCCTTAAGTGACCCTCATGCTCCTCCTCTGTCTTGGAGTAGATCAGGATGTCATCAACAAACACTACGACAAACTGATCTAAATAGGGCTGGAACACCCTATGCATGAGATCCATAAATGCCGCCGGGGCATTCGTCAACCCAAATGGCATCACCGTGAACTCGAAATGCCCGTACCTCGTTCTGAACGCCGTCTTAGGGATATCTGACTCCCTAATCCTCAACTGATGGTAGCCCGTGCGGAGATCTATTTTTGAATAGACCCGCGCTCCCCTCAGCTGATCAAACAGATCATCGATCCTCGGCAAAGGGTACCTATTCTTGATGGTGACCCGGTTCAACTGCCGATAGTCTATACACAATCGAAGGGTCTTATCCTTCTTCTTGGCAAACAGCACCGGAGCGCCCCAAGGTGAGGTACTCGGTCTAATAAAGCCCTTGTCCAATAATTCTTGTAATTGAACCTTGAGTTCTTGCAACTCAGCTGGCGCCATCCTATGTGGAGTCATAGAAATGGGTGAAGTACCCAGATGCAACTCAACGCTAAAGTCCACATCCCTATGGGGAGGTAATCCCGGTAACTCGTCCGGAAAAACGTCCTCATATTCACACACCACCCGAGGTAGACCCAATTCTTGTCTCGCCTCGTCCTCCAGGGTAAGGCTCGCAAGCCAACCCATCAATTGCCCATGCCATCGTGAATCATACACGACTTGAGGTAGAGCATCATGCTTTTCCCCCTGAAACTTGAAACAAACACCGTCCGGTGTATAGGCGGTGACCCTCTTCCTGTCACAATCAATAACGACCCGATACGCCGCCAACCAGTCCATCCCAAGGATGACATCGAATTCCGACATGTCCATAACCCTAAGGTCCACGGTGAGTAGAATCCCCGAGATCTCTAGCTCACAACCCCGACATATCTGATTCACACACACCCTAGCTCCTAGGGGTGAATTCACATATAACGGCTCCTCCAAGGTATCAACCTCTAAGCCCAAATCCCTCACACATGATGCAGAAATGAATGAATGTGATGCACCAGAATCAAATAACACTTTAGTCCATAGGCGAGAAAGTAGAAATGTACCCTGAATGACTGACTGGTCCACTGGCTCAGCCTGAGGTGTAATGGCGTAGACACGCCCCTGGGTCCCCGAAGTCCCGGCCTGCATGCCCTGTCCTCGGCCTCGACCCATGCCTTGGCTCATCTGGCCCGACTGCGGAGTCCCCGCTCGAAAGGTGGTAGGGGCCTGAGTAGCGCCCTGGAACTGATACTGGTTTCCCTGGCCCGTGGTGGGGTAGGGAGGAACAAGGCGTGTCTGCGACTGCCCCACTGATGACTGGGACTGAGGTGTCCCATAGCTCTGGAATCCTTGCCTCTGCGGACAATCCCGCTTCATATGCCCCGGTTGGTGGCAATGGAAACATGTCTTCTGGCCCGCCTGGTAGGTAGTCCTGAAGTTTCTCCCGCCTTGGGAAAGCTGACCTTGGCCTTGGCCTTGATAGCCGCGGCCCTGTCCTTGAGGAGCAGAGGTCCTCTGTTTCTTCCCCGAACTAGAAGAAGAGGATTGGCCCTCCTTCTTCTTATCCTTAGCACCCGCCTCACGGATGCTTCGAGCATCGTCCACCTCCCTCTCAATGGCCATAGCTGTCTCGACCATAGAGTCCAAGTCTTGCAGGCGGAGGCCCACAATCTTTCCCCGGATGGATAGCTTCAACCCATCCTCAAACCTTCTTACCTTGGCCATATCCGTGGCCACGTAATCATCAGCAAATCGGGCTAATTCGGTGAACTTAGCCACATACTCCATCACTGTCATTGACCCTTGCTTCAAATCTAGAAACTCGCGGGCCTTTGCATGTCGAACGGCCGTTGGGAAATATTTACCCATGAAGAGCTCCTTGAACTCTCCCCATGTCATGGCCTCTAAGTTCTTCGAGGCCGTCACCCAATCCCACCACAATTGGGCTTCTCCTTCTAGCTGGAATGCAGCTAGCCTTATCTTAGTAGCGTCTGAGGTGACCTCCATCGCCCCTAAGATCTTGTTGACTTGCCGGAACCAATGGTCGGCCACCATCGGGTCCGCCCCTCCCATGAAGACTGGAGGTTTGTGTGCTTTAAACTGTTGGAGGTTACTCGCGCCTCCATGTCCGGCATTTGCACTAGCTTGTGCAACAGTAGCCGCCATTAGGCCCATGGTTTCCGTAAACGCTCGTTGATCGAAGACCGGTGGTGGTTGGTTATTGTTCCGCCCACCGCCTCGACGTCCTCTTCTTCCACTTGCCATCTACACACAAGTCAAATGGCAATGGCACAACAACTTAGTATCCCTAGATAGGGATCAAAGTTAAAACGCTCAAATCTTTCTCATTGTCTCACTAGTAGAGCGTATGCCTCCAATAGTGGACCCTTTCGCTTTGAACCTTCCCGTTCATTTGCTTTCCCACTCCCAAGGTTAAGTTCTCTAACCCTAGTGTGTCCATTTCCATACACATTTTACCATGCATATAATACACATACCACATATCACATAACATGTATCAATTTAAGCACATAACATGTAATGTACAATGAATGCAATGGTCTAAACCCATGCCCCATCAAGCCCTAGGTAAATCGCATACCTATGCTCTGATACCAAGCTGTGACGCCCCAAATTTCCGGGGGTCCTTTATTAACCGTTGACCATCCGTCAACCCGCGGAAATACTCGTGATAGTCGTATAACCCGACACCACGTCACTCACATGCTTTTAATCGGATTTACCATCCACAAGGTCAATTATACCTTCATTTATGTCCATTTATGTCATAGAAACCAAAGAAAACAAAGCCCAAAAGCATGGCTAATCATTTTGAAAATTTCAAGTTTTTGGAAAAACCTTCCGGAAGGTCGATATACACCTACCGGAAGGTCGCTGAAGGAACTGTTACATGAAAAGGATCAATTTCAAGAACTTCCGGAGGTCGACATCAGTAGCAAAAACCTTCCGGAAGGTCCATTCCAGTAGCCAAAACCTTCCGGAAGGTTCATTCCAGAAAACAAAACCTTCCGGAAGAACTCGGCAGTCAAAAAGAAACCCAAGGCAAAACCTTCCGGAAGGTCCACTCCAGTAGACAAGTCCTTCCGGTAGGTTTTACTCCAGTAGCTAAAATCTTCCGGAAGGTTCATTCCAGTGGGCAAAACCTTCCGGAAGGTATTAGCCGTGAGCAAGGCAAGCTGGGGTTTTTAGCAAAACCTTCCGGAAGGCCGACACACACCTTCCGGTAGGTTTTCAGACTGTGAGCATAAAAATGGATTTCTTTCCCCTCCAAACCATCCTTAAAGCTACCCCATACACTCCAAACTCATTCAATACATGTTTAATGAGATTTTCCATATAATACCCAACTCAATACAATCTCTATTACAATTCATTCCATAATATATATACATCAAAATGGAATTTTGTTAAAGGTTTTACAAAACTTAAACTAAGGCCACAAGCCGGCCCCCTTCATGCTTGATGCTCTCCAAATGAGCCATCCGCCGGAGCAAAACCCACACCTGAAATGTTTTTCCCATAAAGGGTGAGCCACGCTCAATAGGGTATCTCCTAGAGAGGCTACTCCCCAACCTAAATGCATATGAAATGTCACATGCTATCAATCAACAATCCACAACAAGAATATATTCCATGTTGAAACATGTAATGTCATGCTATGAAATGAGGTGAGACTCACTCATGCACATCAACCGAGCCCTTCCCGGCTCCTCTACACATGCAAGTGCCAATGTGTACCAATCCGTCATTTATGTTCCACATCAAATAACATTTCATTCTAGGGTCTTTGTAAGGGGTGGATGTTCATGGACTCACACCAAAGGTCACCCAACCTACACGGAATTCATGGACTTCCACCAACGGTTCCGCGTACACCGACACACTTTATGGGCTCTTATACCAACGGAGTGCGTATCCAATCACCGGGTCTCTCACCCGAGGGATTTTCTAGCCCTTCTTGCTACCCCAACCCTATCAACATATAAACCATTCGACTCGTCTAGGTCATCGACCCATATTACCCGAGCTCACTCGTCATCCACCATGTGTGGTGAAGACAAATAACCATGCACACACACCTCCTAAAATGCGATGTTCCCGTGCATATGAAATGTGGTGCTCCATTGCAACACCAATACAATGTTCGATATGATATGAGTGACATATGAACATTCTCAACACATTTCTCATATTCCATGGCAAAATCATATCAAAAGCATATAATTCCCATAATACAAATTCCAAGCATGTTATCAACATACTAAAATTTCATGGCATATATATAAACACATAACACGTCCACAATTTCATATAACACATGAATTTACATTGGGTTCATTTCACATATCCAATTCATAGAAATCACAATTAGTAACTTCTAAATATTCATCCAAGTTAGGATTTCCTTTACCCATTTCAATACCCAATTCACCCAATTTCACAACAATAGGCAAGAGACACATAGGCTATCATCCTACCCATTCCATAAAAACATTATAGGCTTGGAATAAACCTTAGTAGGAAGAAACCCTACCTCTTGAAGCGTGAGGAACGACCAAGGGAAGTTCCAAGACCCGATTCAAGCCAAAAACCCTCACTTCTCGAAAATCCCGTACCTTAATCTTCGGTAAAACTTGCGCTTTTTGGTATAGCCGCGTAGCCCTCGATGAGTAGAGCGACTTTAATTCTTGGCTTGCGTGGATTCGAGGTCCGTAGCGCCGTAGATCGTAGAGAGAAGGTGAGTTTTTCTCTCTTTTCTCCCTCTTTCTCTCTATCGGCTGAAACCGGCTGAACAATGGGGAAAAATCTAATTTTTCCCCCTATTTATATTTTAGAATACTTGGCCCACAATTCGCCACACGTCCTATTTAATTCCGGGTCCGTTTTAATCCCGAAACGATTAAATTTCGCTCCGGTTCAAGTTCGAATTATTTTTGTTTTAACTTGTGTTTAATATTTCCCCAAACCTGGAAACTTTATAAAAATTTCGTGTACAGGGTCACCCGGGGCCCGTTCGTCTCGTAAAACGCGAAAAATCCGACTATCTCGGAATTCCACGAAATTTGACGTGGTAACTAGATTTCGCGAGACGAATCCAACGGTGAGGTCCGTTTCGTCATCCGAGTTCTAGAAAAATTCAGGTTTACAACCTGTACTGTAGTGGCAATTTACCGTTTTGCCCTTTTTCACAAAGGTTGAAATTTTCTCGGGTTTTACAACTTTGAACTGTGGTAGCTTACCCCTCCATACTACCAGTTCATTGACATGATGTGCAATAGAGAGTTTTTGAATAAAGAGTCCGAGGAAGTTCTAGATTACTTTGAGAGTTTGGTAGAGAATGCCCAATCTTGGGATATTTTAGAACCTACCGAAAGAATAAAGCAATCTACTACATCCCAATCCACAGGGGGTGGAAAATATATTTTGAGAGATTGGATGATTTACTAGCCAAGATTGCACATTTATCTAGAAATGTGGAGAACCTAGAGGTTAGGAAAATAAATGAGGTGATTAGGGTGCCTCCGGTTGAGGAGCCTTGTACTATTTCTAAGTCAATTGAGCATTCTATTAAAGAATGCCCGACCATACCAGCTTTTAAGGAAGTGCTCCACGAGCAAGTGAATGCCTTTAAATGATGAAGAATTTTCTCGTTACTCGAACACTTATAATCAAGGATGGTATAGCCACCCTAACTTTAGTTGGAGAAATAACACCTCAGCTGCACTGTAAAACCCGAGTAAATTTGAACTTTTTTATGAAAAAGAGCAAAACGGTAATTTGTCACTTCGGTGCGGGTTAAAAACTCATATTTCTCTAGAGCTTAGATGATGAAACATACCTCACCGTTAGATTTTTCTCGCAAAATCTAGTTACCTAGACAATTTTTGTCGAATTCTGAGATAGTCAAGTTTTTCGCATTTTTCGAGACGACCGGGTGTCGGGTGACCTCAAAAACGAACCAAAAATAAAATTTCTAAAATTTTATTATAATTTTAATAAATTTCATATAAAAATATCTTGAACTTAAATCGGGAGGAAATTTAATCGTTACATGGCAAAAATGGACCCGGGAATAGGGAACGCGTGGCGCGACGTGGACCAAGCGTTAAAGGGTATAAATAGGAGTCAAAAAATCTTATTTTTTCACAAAAATATCTACTGGATTTCTGGGTTCTAATTTTGGAAGAGGAAGAGAAGGAAAGGAATAAAAAAGTAGAGATTCAAGACTTCTCTCTACAATCTACAGAGTTCTGCCGGTCGGAATCCTTCGAGCCAAGTATTAAAGTCGATCTACGCGACGAGAGCTACACAACCATACCAAAAAGAACGGGTTTCACCAAAGATTCAAAGACGATTTGGGTTCTTGGAGCTTCCTAGCATTGTTTTTATGCTTCAAGAGGTAGGGTTTTCATCTTAACTAGGTTTATTTCCAACCTATGATGAATATATATGAAATGGGTGGGATGTTATGTGTATTTTAACACTTGCCTATTGTAGTTGATTTAATGGAAATGGGTAAATTCAATTCTAGTATTAATTAGTAATTAGAATTGCTAGTTTGTGATTTCTTAGAAGTTTTGATAATTGGGTATGTGGAAATCACTTAATCTGATTTTTTTTTTGAGTTATGTGATAAATTTAGGCATTTTATGTGATTACATGATTTGTTGTCTTGAAGGTGTTTGATAAAATGCCTATATGAAATAAAGTATGTTAATTGTATGAGATTATGTGAAAAAACATGCTTGGGGAAAATTGTTGTTAAATGTAAATGTTGATACATGCTCATGATATGTTGACATGATGAGGATTTATGGAAATTATATGCTTATGATATAATTAACCATGGAATGTGTTGAAATGTGGTTGAAATAGTTCATATGGCATTCGTACATATTGGACATGATATTGGTGTTGCAATTACACATTACATTGCATTTGCACAGAGGCAACGTATTCATGGACATGAGTCATGAGTGTGGGTGTGTGTGCATAGTTGATCAAACACCATTCATGGTGGTTTATAGGTGAACTCAGGAAGGTTGGACCTAGGTCCGACTGAGTTGCATGGTCGCATGAAAAACTTGTGTCGGGTATAGCAAGCAGGGCTAGATTCTCCCTCGGGTACAAGACCCTGATTACTGGTTTATACACTTCCTTTGGTGCAAGTCCAAAAAAGTGTATCGGTGTGCAAAACCGGCGGTGAGACACCAAAATCCCGCTACCCAACAAAGACACATGATTTTGTTTTAAATAAAGACACATGATTTTGTTTTAAACAAAGACACATGATTTTGTTTTAAACAAAGACACATGATTTTGTTTTATACAAAGACACATGGTTTATTTTAAAAATATCATTGGATGTATAACATCAATGGTGGATTTATACATTGCATGTGTTACGGGAGTCGGTAAAGGCTTGAGTTGAAGTGCATGAGTGAGTCTCATCTCATTTCATGGAATGGCATAGTAAATTTTCAACATTGAATTGCATATTCTTGATTGGAATGTTGTTGCTTGTTGAATGTTGCATGCGGACATTTCATATGCACTTAGGTTGGGGAGTGGCCTCTTTAGGAGATACCCTATTGAGTGTGGCTCACCCTTTATGGGAAAACATTTCAGGTGTGGGTTATACACCGATGGATGGCTCGTATTTGGGGCCTCAAGGATGAAGAAAAACTGACTTGTGGCTTTTAAACCTTATTTTGTAAAACTTTTGTGAAATTCGATTTTGGGCATGTAAATCTATGAAAATGATTGTAATCGAACTTGTATTAGCTATGTTTGATGCATAAATTCATGATGTGGGAGTATGAATTTATGTATATTGGACCTTGGATGGGTCATGTGATTAAATGATGTATGATTGCACAGGTTGTGTTTTGGGTAAAACTCCCCGTACAAATGAGACTTTGCCCGAATTTTGTTAAATTATGGATCCCAGTAAATGGGGTATAACGGCATGATATCAAGTTGCACGGTATCCACGGGTATTCCACTGGTTGATGGGTGATCAACGGGTAGACAAAAGACCCCCAGTTTTTGGGGCGTCACATGCACCTTTTGCCCCCACGTCTTATGCCCCTCCTATTAATCAACCAGTGTCTAGTACCAATTCATCTACAAGTACTCTTTTTTTTTCATCTACAAGTACTCAACCCCCCATGCATGCATCCCAAGGGCTTGTTCAGAACCCACCTCAACAAGGGTTTGGTCCCCAAGGACAACCCATTGTACCTCCTTACTAGTCCCTACATAAAAGAAGCTTAGAGGACATGATGTATTAGTTTATCCCAAGTCAGACCACTATTAACAAACAAAATGTCCAAGCTTTCAATGGGCGTGCTTTAGCAAGAAAAATGAAGTTCCCAACATAACCCCAAGAGAATCCAAAGGGTCAACATGGTATCGAAGCTTCTAATGTCGTTAAAAGCACTAAAGAGCAACTCAAGTCAATCACTACTCTTAGGAGTGGGAAAGAGGTTGACAAAATCATTTTGCCTAAAGTTTTCAAACCTACATAAAAAGAGACTCAAGGTACCTATAAGGATAGTGAGAAACTTGAGTTGTCAGAGGTTGTTAAGTCTTATGAAATTCTATGTTAAATAGACTAACAATTTAAATAGGACAGAGGTTGTCTTATGAAATTCTATGTTTTTAAAAATTTATGCTAAATAGACTAACAATACTAAAATCATTGATTTTTTAAATTGGTGAAAATTAACATTCCTTTACTTGATGCTATTTAACAGGTGCCATCTTATGCAAAGTTTTTGAAGGACCTCTGCAATGTCAAAAGGAAATTAAATGTTCAGAAGAAAGCATTCTTGACAGAGCAGGTAAGATCTATCCTGCGAACCAATACTCCACCCAAGTACAAAGATCCCGATTGTCCCATCATTTTGATTACCATTGAGGACTACCGGGCGGAGCAAGCACTGCTAGACTTGGGTACGAGTGTAAATCTCCTCCCCTTCTCAGTATAAAAGCAGCTAGGCTTGGGAGAGTTGAAGCCTACATCAATTACTCTCCAACTTGCAGACCAGAGTGTGAAGATGATGAGGGGGATAGTAGAAGATTTATTGGTTCAAGTGGATAGGTTCTACTTCTCTGTTAACTTTATAGTTCTAGATACTGCACCTGTTGCTAACCCTTCTACGCATATTCCAATAATTTTAGCACATCCATTTTTAGCCACATTGAATGTGTGACGCCCCAAAATCCGGGGGTCCGTTGATTACCCATCAACCCGCGGAATACCTATAGATACCTAGTATCTCGATATCACAATGTTATGCCCCATTTACCGGGGTCCATAACTTACAAAATTTGGGCAGAGTCTCCTTTGTATGGGGAGCTCTACCCAATACCCAACCTGTGCAATACACAATTACCAGACCCATCCGAGGTCAAATATAAAGCAATGGCCGCACCGGGTCCATGTATAAGTAAACATTGGCCACACTGGGTCCAATTAACCATACTTATATAACATACAAGGTTAGATTAACAATTATTCACATATATTCTATTACAATTAATTTGCTTAATTTACATGCCAAAGACATAATATTTCAAATGTTTTCACATGAAATAAGGCTAAGACCACATGTCGGCCTTTCTTCAACCATGAGGGCCCAAACTTGAGCCGTGCGTCGGTGAACCTCCCGCACCTGAAATTGTTCCCGTATAGGGTGAGTCAACGCCCAGTAGAGAAATTCCTACAGAGGCTACTCCTCAACCTATATGCACATGAAATGCACATGAAATATTCACATGCAACATCCATAATTTCCATAACCATTCCAATCAAGAATGCAATTCAATGATGGAATGCCATTAAGCCATGTCGTGAATGAGATGAAATCCACTCATGTACATCCAACCCGAGTCCACCCCGACTCTCTTTACATGCCAATGCCATGTATGTTAAACCGGGCTACCTAAGCCCCATGAATGAGATGAGACTCATGTACTCGACCCGAGCCCTTCCCGGCTCCCACACACACAATGCGAATGCCAATGTGTACCACATGCTATGAGTGAGATGAGACTCAATCATGTAACACAACCCGAGTCCTTCCCGACTCCCACAACAAAATGCAATGTGTAATGAACCCGTCTTCGACGGAAAATATGATACTCATTGGATGAGTATATTTTATATCAAAATCTTGTGTTTCCTTTGGGCAACGGATTTTGGAATTTCACCCTGGCTCCGTAAGCATTACACTTTTGCGGAATTTCACCCCGGGAAGTGTATGAACCAAGTGGTTTAGGGCTTTTCACCCAAGGAAGTCGCCATGCCCCTTCTTGCTATACCCAACACAAGTTTTCCTTATGCAATGCAATCATGTGACTTCATGTGACCATCGGTCCACATTTCCAAGCCCACATATCAACTACCAAACAAGGTGTTGATTAACCATGCACCACCTACACATGCCTCCACTAATGACTAATGTCCATGAATGGAGTTACCAATGTCATGCTCTATATGCAATAATGCCAATGAGCAATTTCCATGACCATATGCATTTAATACCACATAGATTGTGGTACAAACACCCATGCACAACATCCTTATGACACAATGTCCATGTATGTGATGTTCCCGTACATATGCAATGTAATGACCCATTGCTTCCCTCATGCAAGGTTCATATGTAATGAATGCCATATGAACTGTCTCTACCACATTCCAACATATGGTATTAACAACAACCATGCACACACACACACCACTCATGATGTGAATTCCCCCGTGCATATGCAATGCGATGTATGTTATTTCATCAAACAACAACTTCAATCACTCAAGGCATTTCATTAAACACCTTCAAGGCACCAATCATGTAATCACATAATTCACTCATATTCATCGTATAACTCAAGAAATCATATTAAGTGATTTCTACCATTGACCATCCGTCAACTCATGGAAAGATCCATGAATGTCACACAAACCGACATCACGTCAATAATATCCCTTTATCCGGGATTTTAACTCACACGTGTAATCTGTGACCCTTTAATCATGTCTAACACACCTCAATGTAACTTGTTCAACAGTTTTAACTTGCAATTCTTCATTGAATGCTGTTGGCATCCAACTTGTTTGGTAAATTTCTTCATTGGATGCCAACAGCATTCAATGAAGAATTGCAAGTTAAAACTGTTGAACAAGTTCATCCTTTAAAAAATGATGAAGAAATTGTCAGACTTCTTGATAAGAAGATACTGGAAAATCACAGATCCAAAGGATTTAAATTTATCCATTTAGGTCTTGTCCAAATTGCAATTAAACCTTTATTAACTAAAGGAAAAAATGCTGCTGTTTTACTAACTTTAAGAGATGGTAGGTTTATTGATTATGAACCTAGTCTCTTAGGAATTATGGAATCAGGCCTTCACCAAGGACCTGTATATTTTAATTGTTTCCCAGATTTCACCTTGAGTCTAACTTGTAAGAACACTTACAAAGCTCTCACTCTAGGAATCAAATTATTTGGTGATATCACTAGACTTGAAGCAAATACTGATTCTATTGTACTTATTTATAGAATTTATTACAAATGCATGAAAACAAATTTAAATGTTAATGCATTATGTAAAAGTCCTACAGATAGTACTTTGTTGTTACAAGCTAGTACCCCAAATTCAAATATCCAAACTCCTAAGAGAATTCTATGGAAAGATGTAACTCTTCCAGAACATTGGACAGTTGAAAATGAAAATTTTGAAAAAGATTGTGAAGTTTCTACCACTAGGATAGATAACATTCACCAATTAACTGATGGTTCAGTAAGAATTTCATTTGGTGATACTGGATCACGTAGATCTAGTACATCTTCCATTCCTCCAAATTTGTTTAAAAAACCAATTCAGATCAATGAAGGCAGAAGATCTGAATCTTCCAGAATCTCCAAAAGAGATAAGGATATTGCTGAAGAGATAGATCGAAGATTAAAAATGAAAGGAATTGATAATTCTTCACCCCAGATTAGCAGACCTTTTTACACTCCCTATAGTTCCAAATTCAAAGAAGACAAGAAAGAAGATGATTTTACTCCATCTCCTACTCTTAGTCCTTCTAGGAGTGAATTAGAAAGTCGTGTTGATGAACCTATTCATCATCAACTCAGAGTTATTAAAAAGGAATCTAATTTATGCTTTATGCCCAATATGTTTAAATTAATGAAGGAAATTGAATCTGAAGAAAATAGATCTAAAAAGAAAGATTTCTTTAGAAAATTTGATCCTCAACAGATCCAAGAAATTAAAATTCAATGGGTAAAAACAATGCACAAATTAGAATCTGAAATTCAATTTTTTGATTACGTTGATTCCTGTTGTAAAGATTTAAAAGTCATAACAAATCACAAGTGGATTACTGTTGACTCAGGAACTGTGTCCTCTAGTCATCCTCCCACTGAAACTTTTAGCTTTACACATGCTGATACTCAACTTACTGCGTCTCCTTTTAAGGTTCCCTCTAGTGAATCAGACAAGAAGACTGCAGAGCAAAATAGTTTGGCAAAATTTGAGAAAAAAATTGTTGAACAAACCAATTTTACTAACCAAAACCTAATCACCATAGGTAGACAGTTAGATAAAATTGAAACAAAAGTTGATAAAATTGAATTATTATCTACAGGTAGAAAATTAGAGAAATCTCTAGTTACCTTGCCTGAAGACAGATCTAAGTTAGGAATTGCTGATACACTTAGAATTCAGAAGATTGACCAATTACTCAGGAAGTTAGATGCCCATCCAGAGACATCAGGAACCTCCCAAGTAACTGTTATTAATCAAACTTCAGATGCAGAAACCAGCACTGATGAAAGTTTTTCTGATCCTGAGATTAGAGAGTTAGAAAAAGCTTTTGAATCTCAACAAATTAATAAATTAGTTTTTCCAAATGTAAATCCAACCAGTACCACAAAAAACTGGTACCCCAGACCTACACCTCCTGATTTACAATTTGAAGAAAAAAATATTTCAAACCAATTTTCTGTTCAGTCAAACAAACTCTATGAATGGAACATAGATGGTTTAAGTGAACAAGAGATTTTAAATAAAATTCACCACATGTCTATGGTTATTAATAGTTATGTTACTAACCAAGATACTCCTGAGCCAGACTTAGTTGACCTAATTGCCTCAGGATTTACTGGTGTTCTTAGAAGTTGGTGGGATAATTATCTTACCCAAGATTCTAGGGATGAAATTAAACATGCTGTTGTTTTAAATGACGAAGGTATTCCAGTTTTTAATGAAAGAATTGGAAAAGCAAAACCAGATGGTTTAAATACCCTAATTTTCACTATAATTAATCATTTTGTTGGAACCCCTAGCAACATTGAAGCTAGGATCCATGATCAGCTTAGCAATCTTAAGTGTCCAACACTTAGTGATTTCAGATGGTACAAAGATGTTTTTGTTTCAAGGGTAATGAACCGTGCAGATTGTAATAAATCTTTTTGGAAAGAAAAATTTGTTAATGGTTTACCAAGTTTATTTGCTCATAAGATTAGAGAAGCCCTTGCTAAGGACACAGGAATCATAGAATATGACTCCCTGACTTATGGCCAGTTGATTAGTACCATCCAAAAGGAAGGACTTAGGATGTGTATTGATTTAAAACTTAGTAAACAATTACAAAATGATAAGAATAAAGCTAAGTATGAAATGGGAAATTTCTGTGAACAATATGGTCTCCCTCCAGTAGCACCATCAACTAGTCACAGAAAACACAAGTCTTATAGAAAACATAAGCATTATTCTAAATCCAAATCTCACCATGATCATGGTAAGAAAAGATTTTCTAAATCTGAGTTTTACAAAAAATCTGAAAGAAAACACCATAGGTCTTTTAAACCTAAGAAAGATTCTAGGAAGAAGACATCTGGTAAGGGTAAAGCCCAAGAGGATATTAAATGTTTTAATTGCGGAAAATCAGGCCACATTAGTCCTGAATGCCCAATTAAAAAGCAGGTTAAGTTATTAAATTTAGCTGAAAATGAAACAGAAGAAATTCTTAGGATTTTCAGATTACATAACCCAGCTCCTGAAGTTGAAGAAATTCCAGACTCCACAAGTAGTCCAGAAGATTCTTCAGATGATCACCTAGATTCAGATGATTCTACTGAACCTGACATCAAATTAGGATGTAAGGATAATTGTTGTAACAAAGTTAGGGTGATCACTAACCAAACTGAAGAACAAATCTTAATAGATTTGATCAGTAAAATTGAGGATCCCGAACTTAAAGTTAAATATATAAAAAATCTCAAAGATTTGTTTGTTAAAAAAGACAACAAACAATTTTCAAATGAAAGACAATTAATAAGTATTAACAAAACAATGGAAAGATTTAGTAAAGAGAAAAAGAAAGAACTCACTTTACAAGATCTCCAATGTGAAGTTAACAAATTAAAAGTTGAGATAAAAGACTTAAAAGCACAAGATAAAATCTTTGCTGAAAATTTGAGTTTTTTATCCATGTCCAATACTAGTTCTCTGGAACCTAAAGTCTCAGATAATAAACAATCTGATTCTGAAATAGATTTATCAACTCGAACACTTTCCCAGCGGATACCAGTAACCTCCCCTGTTTTGATGGAAACTTCTGGTGTAACAAAGCTGCCATCGCAAGATGGGTGTTCACAAAGTGATAATCAAATTAATTCTGTTAATAAAATTAATTTACAAAAATGGTATTCTCAAGTACGAATAATCATTAACAATGATTTTATACTTGATACAATTGCTCTTATTGATACAGGTGCAGATGTAAACTGTATTCAAGAAGGAATTGTTCCTACCAAGTTTTATGAAAAAACTCTTGAAAGATTAAGTTCTGCTAATGGCAGTAAAATGAATGTTGCTTACAAATTACCTAAAGCTCATATTTGTCAAGATAATGTTTGTTTTAAAACATCATTTATCTTAGTAAAAGATATGACAGATCAGGTTATCTTAGGATTACCTTTCATCTATTTGTTATACCCTTTTACTACAAATATTGAAGGTTTATCTACAAAACCTTTAGGTCAATCTGTAACATTTAAGTTTATTCTTAAACCTGAGATTAAAGAATTAAAACAACTTAAAACTGATTCTATATATCTCAGAATAATTAATCAGAAAAAGAATCAAGTGAAATTTCTTCAAGAAGAAATAAATCACAAAAGAATCACTGATCAATTGACTGATCCAATTTTAGTTGAAAAGATTAGCCAATTTCAACAAAAGATTGAAGATGAAGTTTGCTCTAATCTTCCTACAGCTTTTTGGCATAGGAAAAAGCATAGTGTTAAACTTCCCTATATTAAAGGATTCAATGAAAAAGATATTCCCACTAAATCAAGGCCAATTCAAATGAATCATGATTTAATGGAAACTTGCAAAAAGGAAATTTCTGAGTTGCTAAAAAATGGAATTATTAGCAAGTCAAAATCCCCTTGGTCTTGTCCAGCTTTCTATGTTATGAAAAATGCAGAACTAGAAAGAGGCACCCCAAGACTTGTTATTAATTATAAACCTTTAAATGCTGTTTTGGAATGGATCAGGTATCCTATTCCTAATAAACAAGATCTAATTAAAAGATTAAAAAATTCTGTTATATTTTCAAAGTTTGATTTGAAAAGTGGATATTGGCAAATACTGATATCTCCTGAAGATAGGTATAAGACTGCATTCACAACGCCTTTTGGTCATTATGAATGGAATGTTGTACCTTTTGGTTTAAAAAATGCACCAAGTGAATTTCAAAATATTATCAATGAAATTTTTAATCATTTAAGTCATTGTTCTATCACCTATATTGATGATATTCTCATCTTTAGTAGATCCATTGAAGAACACTGGAAACACTTAAATGCATTTTTAGAGACTGTTAGACATAGTGGTCTAGTCATCTATATATATATATATATATATATATATATATATATATATATATATATATATATATATATATATATATATATCATTTGAAACCAAAGAACACATAGTGATGAGTGCAAAAGATTGCACAAATCATGTATTTTAGAACCTTGCAATTATGTTGAATGTGTTCGACATCTCACGAGGAGTATCCCATTTACCGAGTTTATAACTCATTCCGTATTCACCCCAAATATTTCAACTATGTTGGTGAAGATATGAACATGTTACACGAAGATTTGGAGGTTTAGAAGTGAAGATATCAAGGTGGTATTGGTGTTTGGTAACAAAGGCACCAACACTAGCACCCCCTGGTGGAAATACCTCTGTTTTTCTCCATTTTGACCATGATCCATTCAGAATATGGAAAAGTTCAAAACACAAAAGTTGTAGATCTAGATGTCTTCTGTATTGTGTCAAAATTTCAGCTCAACCCAACAGTTGAATCAAAAGTTATGATAATTCTACGACAACTGGTCCGGAGCAGAAAAGTGTGCCGACTTTTCTTCACCCAATTTCTACATCCATTGTAAATCCTTTCTTACAAGATTTATTTAGCACATTTAGGCACCCTTTTCCCACACTTAACATACACTAATGGTGCATTAAACAAGAGAATTTATCTCAAGTCATGACACCCATTCTACACCCACTTACTCAAGGCATAAAATAACAATTGCTATTTAATCCCAATTCACAACTCACATGTTATATATAGCTCATGCTAATAACAAATCAATTTTCAAGGGATTTCACAAGTGATTCCGACATATCACATACAACTAAAAAATTGACCTAAGTCATTTCTACACCCTTTCTCTTTTTCATTTCATCAACCCAAGCTAGGGATTGATTATAAACCATTCTTCATAGGCAATGAACAAGATATATCCATAGCAACAATTCGTGTTTTTATCACATCAACTTGCTCACACGTCACAAGGCACATTAGAATATATCTCATGCCCTCAAAACATCAAGTTCCAAGAATATCACATAAGTAATTTCTTATGTCAATCTTTGCTAAGAATTGGTCTAGCCTCAAATTTCATACCCATTTCAACTCTTCTCATGCATAGGTGAGTGATACATACCTATTTCACATGCAAAGGTGAGTGATACATATATATACTCTTTAATAACCTACACATTTCACATACACTATAGGTAGGAAATGAACAAAGGTAGGAAAATCCCTACCTCTTGTAGTGTGAGAATCCCGTAGGAAGCTCCCAAGACCCGAAAACCCAACTCGAAGCTTGATTTCCCAACTCCCGAAATTTCACCTTCGGTGAAATTCGTTGTTTTTGGTACCCACGCGTAGCCCTCGTTGCGTAGATCAACTCTCCCTTCTTGCTCGACGGAATCCGAGCGACGGTTGCCGGAGAAATCGCCGGAGAAAGCCTAAGAAAACTTTGTTTTTCTCTCTTTCTCTCTTAACGTCTAAACCCAGCTGAGACACAGCAGAAAAATGTCTGAAAAATCAGATATTTAGTCCATATTTATAGTTGCAAATGAGCGGTCCACATCGCACCGCATATTTTCGACTTCCGGGTCCGTTTTTCGTCCCGAAACGATTCATTATAACTCGGATTTAGTTCAAATTAATTTTATTTGAACTTTAATTCAATTATTAGAAAATTTTATAATTTTAATAAAAAATTCGTTTTTGGGGTCACTCGAGACCCGACTGTCTCGTAAAACGTGAAAAATCCGACTATTTCGGAATTTGATGAAATTTTACATGGTCACTAGATTTCGCGAGACGAATTCAACGGCGAAGTCCGTTTCGTCATCCGAGCTCTAGAAAAATTCAGGTTCGCAACCCGTTCATAGTGGCAAGTTATTGTTTTGCCCCTTTGTGAATAGTTCAAATTTTCCGGAGTTTCACAGAATGCACTGATAAATTGTCGTAGTGGTGTCATGAAATGTTAATTTGGAAATATGACTACTAAATTTAACATTTTTCATGTGGTTAAGCAACCCGATGGTGAGGAAGAATTTTGTGAGGTAGAGGGAGAGGAAGAGTTTGTAGAGGAAACATTTAATAAGTCTATTTGCTCTGATCATTTGCAAGTTTCTTTAGTTAATTCTGTTCATGATGATTAGAACTGTGAGTCTATTTTTTATACTAATTTGTTGAACTCATTGCAGGAGTTGTGTAGAGTTGAGAAAATTATAAGAAAAAGTTTATTGGAGGAGTCCAGTCCCAATGGGAGTCGGGCATTGGGATATTGGAGACCGGATGATCCCTTTATCAAAAAATATTTGTACTTAGTAGTTTTATTTTTTTTATTTTATGTTATGCTAATTTTTTCTTCTTTGTTTTGTAGTTAGTATTTTAGTTAGGAGGTTTTTTCCATATATTTTCCTTCCCTTGTTTTTCTCATTGCATTACTTTTTTTGCATTGAGGATAATGCATAAATTAAGTTGGGGGGTGAGGGTTACACCACTGAAAAAAAAAATTGAAAAATTAAAAATATTTAGAAAAAATATGTCTATCTGGATTCTATTGTTGTTTCATATTGTTATGAAGTTTGGATTTGCTATTAGAATCACGGATTGATTGCATAGTAGTGTGATTTATTAAATGAGGTTTATATTTTGAAAAAGCTTGACATCTATAGTGGAGATGCATGTATAGACCCTGTAAGTTTTATGCCTATCATTTTTGGAGGGTTTAAATGCAATTTCATTCAATAATCTCATTATTTTGTTTTGGTTAGGAACATATGGGTTATGAGTTGGTTATATCTCAAGAATAAAAAACACTTTTCCATGCTTTCTTAGAAATTATTTTAGGCAATTTTTGGAATTTATTTCATCTTTAAGCCTATTCCTTCTTTTCATTGTCTTTAGAAGCCATAATTGAGCTTTAATGAATTTTTGTTTCTTTGCCAATTAATAACCAAACCAAGCCAAGCATAAAAGATATATACCCTACCTTGGTTATCTTGGGATTTTCTATTTACTTGCTATATGTTTGGGAACTATTGGAGGAATACTCAATCATGAATGGAAGAGATGAAGAAAGAAAATAAAGAATAAAAGAGAAAAGTGATGCTCAAAAGAAAAAAAGGTTGAAAAGTGTGAAGGGCCAAAGGTTGTTTAAAGAAAGAGAATGAAGGTTATATGGTTGCAACTCAAGTGATGACAAATAAAAGAAAAATAAAATCCTTGAATTTTGAAAGTGTTTTGAGAAATTAATAAAATAAGAAACAATATTGAAAAGAAACTAGACAATCTTCAGAGCTCATCTCACCGCAAATAGGAACTTTGACCTAATTTATAACTCATTCAAGATTGTAATCAAATGCCCTTGAACGGAAAATATTCAACTTAAAATCAAGAAAATAACAAATGTGTATCTAAATTGATTGAGTTAATTGGTGAAATAATTATAGTCACGTTTATTGCTGTGATTCCAAGAATTATTCGTGTCAAACCTAATTATCTACAAATAAACAAAGAGATATACATATCAACCATGTTTTCAAAATCAATTGTCAATCAATAAAATAACTTAAACATCATACACCTAGTTAGGTCAAATTCCCCATTTACAGATGAATATCCCTCATTTGATCATACCGGAAATTGACTACTCACTCATTGCAAAAGTAAAATAAAAAGCAATTATTGAAGAAATAATCATAAACAATAGAGAAATTGAACCTGAATTGAAATAACAAAGTACCTTGAATTGAAATTGAAACCGTAAACGATTACAAGAAATAGAATAAACAAACTTATTCTTGTGTAAATTAAAATACTAAAAAGAAACAGTACTTTGGAAATATAAAGAACAAAAATAAAGAACATACAGAAAACTAAAAGAACAAAACCCTAGTTTCTAAGGTAGGACAAGAAAAAATGGTAGAAAAGTAGTAAACGATCGATCCCTTTTCATTTGTTTAGTCTAGTTATTTATAGAAGATATTGGTTGATTTTTTTTTTTTATTCTTCTACCAGTGAGATGCTTTAACAAACCCAGCCGATTTCTTTCCAAAAAGAATTATTGCCAAATTAAAACACTGATGAACCAATAGGAAGCAAGTCCCAACCTACTGGTAGCAAAGTTACTGTTTCACACGAACTGGTAGCTGTTCACAGCTACTAGTACAACTTTCTATTTTGAACCTACCAGTAGGAAAGTAATAACCTATCGGTAGCAAAGTTTTTGTTTGACTTCAGCCGATAGGAATTCACAATTACTGGTAGAACCTCAATCTGCTGCCTGATGAACCGGTAGAAAACATACGGGTAAAACCTCACTTTTTCTGAATTTGCACTGTAATGTTCTTGGTTCAACTCGTGGCTCACCTAGCTCATTCCCAAAGTCTTCCAAACATAGAAATCATTTGCAAACCTTTGCCTTTACATCAATTCACCTGCAATCACATAAATTTTCTATAAAACACAAAACTAAACTAAAAGCAAGACAAATAGATAACAAACAAAGCTAAGATGGATGATATGAGACATAAAATATGAAATATTATGTACTCATCAGGCCCCCTAACTTAGGCTTTGTTAGTCCTTTGACAAACTAGAAATAAAACGAAAAGAAAATCCTAACATCACACTTATAAATTCCAAAGCATAATTCAAGAAATTAATATCATAAACTGAAATGTATATACTCTTAAGAACTCAAGGCACACATTGAAATAAAAAAGACTTAGTATATATAGATGTGTTTTGCTTTTGGGTACAAAAATTAGAATGTAATAGCCCTCCTAACTCCTAAGGTTCTTCTACTTAGGATATTACTACCCAAAAAAACATCCTAAACCACTAAAACTTAAATACTTCCTAAAACAAGAAAAACAAGAGAAAATCAAAAGAACACCCTAAAATTAGGATCTCATGGTTCACCATCACTCTAAATCAAAAGAAACATCATCCTCATCCTCATCTCCATCATCATCCCTTGAAGTATACTCCCCACTACTACTCTCCTTGTAACTCGATTTCTTCCTTTTCCTGGGCACAAGAGGTTGCTTAGGCCCCTCTAACTCAAATTCAACCATTTGCCTCTTTCTTTTACATTTGGCTTGTGCTGACTTCTTAGCCGTAGCTGGTGAAGGCACACTCACCCTAGCCATGCCCCATCACCACCATACTAACCATAAACACCAACAAAATCAAACCCATAATACAAGAAATCCATCCCTCAAAATCCCACCTTAAATTCAAAGGGAAATGAAGAGATGTTATGGATTGGAGGAGTATAGAAGCTAGAGAAAGGGTTCCCGG
Source organism: Ilex aquifolium (assembly GCA_951799425.1). Lineage (NCBI taxonomy): Eukaryota > Viridiplantae > Streptophyta > Magnoliopsida > Aquifoliales > Aquifoliaceae > Ilex > Ilex aquifolium. The sequence goes on along the minus strand of OX637407.1, from coordinate 813,357 downwards.
AACCTAAGAGAGGGTTTTGGGGGTTTGAGACTTTGTGGTTTGTTAGAATGAAATGAGAAAAACCGTTAAACTCCCCCCTTTTTTTTGGTCAGAACAGGAATGTACTGGTAGAAAGCAAGTTTCAACCTACTAGAAGATTATAGCAAAAATCTTAAAAAATCCTAACTTTCCCCCTTTTTTTCAAATTAAAACTAAACTAATAAACTAGATCTTAGGACCCAAAAATGTACCCAATAAAAGCCTTTACATTCCATATGTGCCCAAAATTTTTTGAAGTATATGCAAAGCAATTTAAAGCATAATAAATTAATCTAACAAATTGAAAAATTAAATATAAAACAAATAACCACTTTAGTAGGTAATCACGAATGCATTTAGCCTATGCACTAAGTCGTTAAATCCCTAAGTTACCCCTAGTGGACGGGTTTTATCTCGTGACGGTTTTTAGAGAAGTTACCTACAAATTTTATTTTACCTATATGGAAACATCATTATTCCTTAATTACTATGAAACTAAATACATAACACATCCACTCAAACTAATACACAGAAAGCTCAACTACAGGATTAAATGCTATATAAGAGTATTCACAATTCTGTTAGCATCAAAAACTCGTGTGTGTGACATGAATCAACGATTTAAGAGATTTATCAAAAAAAAAAATCACATCTCTAGTAGCTATCCAATGCTAGTTTCAATGCCAATCTCACCAAGGTTTGCACTCTCAAAAAAGAAGATCTCTGATTATGGTGACTATTCACTAATAAGCTATATGAGAGGAGCAAACAAAAAAAAAAGTATACTCATATATGTCTTTAGAATAAAAAACATCAATCAAGTGAAACAACCTTGATATAATCTCATGAAAGAATGTTAAGAGACATAGAAGCAATGTAGTTGGTATATCCCCTATTCATTTTTTTTTTTTTATCATCCACACTCTCTTAAATCAGATTGGATTTTTTCTAATTGTAATGTAGCCTCGGGTGAAGGTTTAAGAAACAAAGGGTAATAAGGATTCAAAATAAGTTATCCCATGGACATATTCTTTATTCAACACTTGCATTCTTCTTTTGACATAGCATAAGTAATTGACCGAGTTATTAAACGATATACATTCTTGCACTTCGGAACCTATAGATATTTTCCCTCTTTAGAGGACAAGCATAGCTTGACCACTTGTCTGTGGATTTTAGGGAGCTGCAACCTTTATGATTTATGAAATATTTTCTCATTAAAATTTCAAAAAATCGGTTGCAAAAATTAGATCCCCCATCACTAATAATAGCTCGAGATATTCCAAATCCTGATAAGATATTTTCTCTTATAAATTTCACCATAGTGTGATGGTCATTATTACGGCAAGGAGTAGCCTCAACGCATTTGAAGACATAATCAAGACAACTAAGATATTCAGATAGTCAAACGATTGAGGGAATGGTCCCATAAAATTTATGCCCAACAATCAAATATTTAAATTACCAGAATTGGGTTTAAGGGAATCAAATTTCTTCTTGAAATACCCCTAACCGTTGGCATATGTTACATGATAGGCAAAAGTCAGCCTTGAGCGATGATCCGCCACCCCTTTATGTTCAAGTCAAATTCCTGGAGTATGAGTATTCATCTAAGCAATTGTAGTTTTGACATCCTTCTTGGTGAGTAAATACTTCAACGCTGCATCGTTAATAAAAACAATAATCGAGGGACAAACCAAATAGGAACAAAATTTATCCAAAGTAAAGACAATAACAAGTAACTCTTTCTTAGTATTAGAATAATTCATTTGGGTATCATTAAGAGTGTAGCTAGCATAATAGATCACATAAGGCTTTTTATCCTTCATTTGGCCTAACACTACTCCTACCACATAATCACTAGCATCACACATCAATTCAAAGGGTAGGGACCAGTTAGAGGAATGCATAAGAATAGTAGAAATCAACATAACCTTAAGGTTTTCAAAAGCTTTCTGGCATGCTTCATCCCACTCAAAAGGTGTATCCTGACTTAGGAGATGACACATGGGTTTAGATACGGTACTAAAGTGTCTAATGAATCTCCTGTAAAAGCCCGCATGTCCTAAGAATGGTATGATATCCTTAACAGTTTTAGGAGTAGGTAAATTGCTTATGAGATCTATCTTTGCTTTGTCTACCTTTATCCCCTCAGCTAAGACAATATGACCTAAAACTATGTCTTGTGTCCCCGTAAAATGACATTTTTCCCAATTAAGCACTAGGTTGGTCTCTTCACAGTCGATTAAAACATTCTTTAGGTTATTCAAGCATAAGTCAAAACAATCTCCATACATAGAAATATCATCCATAAATACTTCTAAGCACCTCTCTACCATGTCACTAAATAAACTAAGTACATATGTTTGAAAAGTAGCAGGAGCATTACATAAATCAAATTACATTCTTTTATGTGAAAATGTACCAAAATGGCATGTGAATGCCATTTTTTCTTGGTCATCAAGTGCTATCTCAATCTAGTTGTACCCCAAGTAGCCATATAGGAAACAATAAAAAGCATGACCAACTATCCTCTCTAAGATTTGATCAAGGAATGGGAGAGGGAAGTGGTCTTTCCTAGTTATCAAGTTGATTTTATGGTAGTCAATGCACATGCACCATCATGTGATAACTCTAGTAGGCACCAATTGTAAAACCCGGGAAAATTTAAACTTTTCCGAAAAAGGGCAAAATGGTAATTTGCCACTATAATGTGAAAATTAAAGTACGTGTTATATAGACCACGTATGACACAACGGACTTCGCCGTTGGACTCGTATCGCGGAATATAGTGACCATATCGAATTTCGTCGAATTCCGAGTTAAAATAGATTTTTGCACGTAGATCGAGGTAACTGGGTGGCGGATGACCTCACCAAGGTCCCTAAAAGCGAGAAACTCAGAATTTAATTATTTTTGATTAAAAGTTCAAATAAAATTAAATTAAGATTAACCCGTAATGTGATTAATCATTTCGGGACGAAATCGGACCCGATTAAGCGAGGGACACGTGGCGAGACGTGGGCCGAGTGTTTAAAATTATAAATAGGGGTAAATATCTTATAAAATCAGATTTTTAACTCACTTGTTCAGCATTGTTCAGCCGCCCAAGAGAGAGGAAGAGAAAGAGAGAGAAAATAGTTTTCTTCAAGCTTTCTCCGGCAATTTCTCGGACTTCCGTTGCTCGGATTCCGTCGAGCCAAGAGAGAGAATCGATCTCCTCAATGAGGGCTATGTCTACGTACCAAAAACAAGATATTTCACCGAAGATCCAAAAGGGTGATCTTGGAGAAATCAAGTCTTGGAGGCTTTCTTTGGTGTTTTTGGGAATTCTATCATTCCCTTCACGCTACTAGAGGTAGGGTTCTAACTACTTTGGTTCATTTCCCACCTAGCATGTTCATAAGGGGTGGTTAAGTGTATGTTGATGTATATCACTTGTGTATTGTTAAGGAAAATGAAGAATTGAGTGTAGGAATAACTTAAACTAAATTCTAGCTTGCAATTGATACATGGACTGTTTTTGTGCATTTTCATGGACTGTTTTTGTGCACTTTCATGGGCTGAATTTGTGTACTTTCATGGACTGTTTTTTTGCATTTTCATGGGCTGAATTTGTGCACTTTCATGGACTATTTTTGTGCACCTTCATGGACTGAATTTGTGCACCTTCATAGACTGTTTTTGTGGCTGTTTATTGGGGCTGTTTTGTGTCCGTTTATGGACTGTTTAAGGGGCTGCTTAGTGGCGGAATTGTGGGCTGCTTAGTGGCTGATTTATGGGCTGTTTTATGGTTGTTTTAAGGGGCTGTTTATGGCTGTTTTATGGGCTATCTTATGGCTGTTTATTGGGGCTGTTTTATGGCCGTTAGGGACTGTTTACGGAGCTGTTTAGTGGCTGAATTTTGGGCCACTTTGGACTGAAATTGCGGACTGTTTTTAAGTTTTTTTGGATTGAAATTGCGGACTGCTTTTGAACTGATTTGGAGCTGAAATTGCGGACTGTTTTTAAGTTGTTTTGGATTGAAATTGCGGACTGCTTTTGGACTGATTTGGAGCTGAAATTATGGACTGTTTTAGGTTGAATTTATGGACTGTTTTGGGCTTATTCCATTCTATGATGTTCATGTGAAAAATGTTGATGTATGAGACCTTGTATAGGACTCTTACCTATTGTTGGTGACTTGATTAAATGGGTGTTGGAAGTGGAGAGAATATATTCCATCTTGAAATAGTGGAGTAGAAATTACTTAGAATAAATTCTTGTGTTATATGATACTTGTAGGATTCTTCCTATTTGGGATTATTCCTAACCTAGGTGGTTTATATAAAATGTTTATATGGGATGAGTAGGGTGTTAGAGACTTAACACTTACTAAATGGTTATGGAAATGACCTAGATCACTTTCTTGTTTAATTGGATGTAGGGATCCTCCTATTTGGGATTATTCCGGTAGAAATGACTTGGAACAAATTCTATCATGAGATTTGGTGTGGAAGTTCTTTGTGAAACCACTTAGGACATGGTAGTGTATAGGCACTCTAAATGTTAATATTGTGTCTTGTGAATAAAATGGATTGGTGACATGAATTATAGGATGACTTGTAGAGTTTTCCTTCCATTTGGGTTCCTCCTATTGTGTATAGTTATGGAATTAAGGAAAAAGGGTAGAGAATTGGCTTAGGCTATCTCTTAGCTTGAGAATGATGCATGATAGTTACTTGTGAATTTTCTTGTAACTTAGTGGAATTTGGGCATGATTTGTGTTCAACATGAAGGTTGCCTTGAAGGTGATTGATAAAACACCTTGAGTGATTGAAATCATGTGTTACATGACTATGTTTAGCATGTTGAATGTTGTGGTGAAATATGTTAATATGTTGCTAAGATATTAGTTTCATGATGTTTTATGGTAATTGTATGCTTAAGAGATATATTGACATGACATATGTTGATATGTGGTTTAAATTGTTCATAAGACATTCATTGCATCTTGAACATGTGGAAAGTGTGCAATGAGGCATTGCATTGCATGTGTATGGGAGCATCACATTCATGAGCATAAGTCATGAGTGTGGGGGTGTGAGGTGCATGTTTAATCAAACACCTTGTTTGGTGGTTGATATGTGGACTTGGAAATGTGGATCGATGGTCACATGAAGTCACATGATTGCATGAGAAAAACTTGTGTCGGGTATAGCAAGCAGAGCTAGACTCTCCCTCGGGTGCAAAGCCCGGTCACATAGTACAGGCACTTTGCCGGCGGTGAAATTCCAGAAAAGTGCTGGTGTTTACGGAACCGGAGGTTGAGATACCAAAATCCGTTGCCCAACAAGACACAAGATTTTGTTAATAAAAACATACTCTGTCAATAAGTATCATCCCATAATGATCTGATTTATAAAATGCATGACTTTTATTCAAAGCAATCATTGGATGTTTTTTTCCGTCAATAACGGGTTCATTACATATTGGTACTGCATTGTGTCGTGTGAGTCGGGGAGGACTCGGGGAAATCTGCATGAGTGAGTCGCATTTCATTTCATGGCATAACATAGTAGAAGTCCAGCCCTTAATGCATGTTCTTTTAAGGAATAGTGGATGTGTGTGTAAATTGTTGCATGTACACTCTTCATGTGCATCTAGGGGGGGGAGTAGCCTCTATAGGAAATTCTCTACTGGGCGTTGGCTCACCCTATACGGGAAACATTTCAGGTATGGGACATACGCTGGCGGATGGCTCTCATTCGGGGCCTCTGGGGTGAAGAAAGTCGACTTGTGGCTTTTATAACTCTTTTTGTAAACCTTTTGGAGCAAACTAGTTTTGGCATGTAACTTTTATGTAAAGAGTTGTAAGTTGAACTTATATTAACTATGCTTGATGCATAGGTGTGATGTGTTTATATGTTACACTTTTACAGGCCATGTTACACTTTTATACGCCATGTTACACTTTTACACACCAATGTCACACTTCGTACATTAACATAGGAACCCCGGTTTTAGGGGCATCACAAGTATGCATAAATGGACCCGGTGTGGTCATTATTTTATATTGGGCCTCGGATGGGTCATATGATTATATATTGCACAGGTTGGGTTTTGGGTAGAGCTTCCCGTACAAAGGAGACTCTGCCCGAATTTTTTTTTAAATTAGGGACCCCGGTAAATGGGGCATGACGGTGTGATATCGAGTTACTCGGTATCCACGAGTATTCTGCGGGTTGATGGGTGATCAATGGACCCCCGGATTTTGGGGCGTCACACCAATTCATTATTCTCATTTTTTTTTAACTATCGTAACCCCACACTTTTCAGGGACTACTTGGGTTGGGTTGGGTTGGGCTGAGCTAACCCATTTACTATCAGAATGGAGAATATGATTCCTACATCCAACAATTTAAGAACTTCAACCCGTACAACCTCTTTCATGTGGGGGTTTAACCTTTGCTACATTTGACGAGAAGGTTTTGAATCCTCCTCTTGGTATATAGCATGATTGTGAACTAAAAGGCTAATACCTTTCAAATCAGTGATGGTCCAACCTATAGTACTCCTATGATGTGTACGGATCTCTAACTCAAGTGAAGGTGTAAGCTTAGATTAAATTACCACCGGGTAACATTCATCCTCCCCAATAAAAGCATACTATAAATCATATGGGAGGGGTTTCAATTCTGATTTTTCTGGTTTGACATTGGATGAAAGTGGCATCTTGCAACCAGAAGCTAACTCCTCAAACTTGGGCACCCATAGCCCGACAGAATAAACTAGGACAACTTATCGCTCCCTAGCTAGACTCAAGTTATTCCCCTCTGGGTAGAAATCTAATTCTATAATAATAGACTCAAACATGCAAGTTTCCAAAGAATTCCCATATAATGCCAAATTTAAATGGTCTTGTGCCAAAGATTTAATATAATTCACCTCCCTCATCTCATCCCTTCCCAGATAGTTTAGCAATATTAAAGATATTCAGCTTAAGAGTTTTATTTCCAAAAGTTAATTTTCTGACACCATTCATGCAATTGATCAAAGAATTCAAAGTAGCCAGGAAGGGTCGACCAAGAATAACAGGAATTTGACTCCCTAACTATACAACTGGTTGGGTGTCCAAAATAATAAAATCTACCGGAAAATAAAATTTGTCCACTTGGACAAGGACATCTTCAACTATCCCCCTCTGAACTTTTATAGATTGGTCTGTCAACTGAAATGTTATGCATGTAGACTTAAGCTTGCCTAGACATGAACCCAGGAAAATTAAAACTTAATTAAAATGGGCAAAATGATAATTAGTCGTTACAGTATTGGTTGAAAACCCAAAATTTTCTGGAACTCGAATCACAAAACAAAACTTATCATTGGACAGTCAAATTTTTATTAAATTCTGAGACAGTCAAATTTTTCACGTTTAACAATGCGATCAGGTGTCGTGCGACTAAAATAAATGCAATCAAAATTTATTCACGAGACCCAAAAAAATATTTAAATTTAATTCAATAAAAATATACTAAATGCGGGGTGAGATTCAATTGATTCAGAATAAAATTGGACTAGTCAAAATGGGACGTGTGACGCATTGTGAGCCAAGCATAAGAGAGTATTTAAAGGGGAAAAAATCTGATTCTCCTCCATTCTTTGGCCTGCATTTTCGATAGAGAGAGAGAGAGAGAGAAGGGAGAAGTTCTTCAAGCCTCTTCCATCTTCCTTCTTAGATCCATGGAGATCCGACAGTTAGATCGCTTCGGGCCAAGAATTAAAGTCTCTCTACGCAACCATACCAAAGATTGCGCCTTTCTCCAAAATCTCAAAGACAAGAATTGAAGGCTAAAGCTTGGAAGGCTTGATTTGGGGTTTTTGGGACTTCTACTACGCGGGCTTACGCTATAAGAGGTAGGGTTCCCTCCTATCTAGATTTATTTCCATCAAAGGGTTATGATATGAAATGGGTATGACTATCGAGATAAATGCTCATGTATTATCTTACACCTAGTGTATCTAGGATATAGAAAATGGGTATGAGAATATGCTAAAAGCATTTCTTGCTTGATATGGGTTTGATAAAAATGGATTGTTTGGGAAAGCTATGTGACGCTTTAAAATTCGAAGGTCCTTTCTCAACCCGTTGATCATCCATCAATTCGCGGATGTAACTGTGTATGTCGTATAACTCGACACCACCTCATCACATCCCCTTTACTGGGATCGTAACCACAACATAGTTTGGCCAGAGCCTCCCTTGTACCAGAGCACTCCAAAACACATAACATGTGCATATATCAATCACTTGACCAATCCAAGGTTCAATCCCCATCAATTTACACTTGATATTGAACCTATTACATCCCTTAATTAAGAAGGCTCAAGGCCTAAAGAATTGGCAAGTTATATTTAAATTTTTGAAAAGTTTGAAAGAGGTACCGATACCTCTTACACGTGGCACTGGTACCTAAGCCTTCTGTCTGCCAGGTACTGGTACCTAAGTAACGCGGTACCGGTATCTGGACCTTTATTTTCCAGGTTCCTTCCAGTTTCTAAGTACCGGTACTTAGTCATCTGGTTCTGATACATAAGCCCCCTGTTTGCTAGATACCGGTACTTACGTGTCGTGGTCATCTGAGTTCTAGAAAAATTCAGGTTTTCAACTCGTACCGCAATGTCTAATTACAATTTTATCATTTTTAATAAAATTTTAAATTTTCCCAGGTTTTACATGCTTTCCCCTTAAAGAAATTTCATTCCTGAAATTCACACACACATGCACATATAATCACATGCATATGCTACAAATCATATCATACTACACTACTATAAGAATGTACCTCCATCATCAAACAAGAACGGATAACTAGCACGTATTGTGTTCTCTCGCTCCCATGTCACCTCCTCCACACCACAGTGTTGCCATAACACATTTACCAGCCTCACAGTCTTGTCTCGTAAAACCTGCTCTCGGCTATCCATGATGCGCACCGGTCCCTCCTCGAAGCTCCCATTCACATCAACAACGATTTCACCCCAATCCACCACATGTGTAGGATCTGGAGTCTACTTCTGGAGCATAGAGACATGGAATACCAGGTGAAAACCTAAGAGATTTGGTTGTAAGCCAACCGATAAGTGACTGTACTAACCCTCTCGAGTACCTTGAAGGGCCCGATATACCTCGGCGACAATTTTCCTTGCTTCCCAAACCTGACCACTCCCCTCTTAGGCATCACCTTCAAGAAAACGTGATCTCCAACCTCGAACTCTAGAGGTTGCCGCCATCTGTTGGCGTAGCTCTTCTGTCGGCTCTAAGCCATGAGAAAACGCTTTCGTATCAAGTCCACCTTCTCCGAGGTGTCTCTGATCAAATTCAGACCCATAGAGGGTCTCTCTCCAAAAAGTGTCTTTTAAGGTTTCATCTGTATGCTCGCCTGATAACTGTTATTGTAGACGAACTCCACTAAGGGTAAATAATCTTCCCAACTACCCTTGAGACCAATGACGCATGCCCGAAGCATGTCCTCCAAAATTTGGATGGTCCTCTCCGACTGACCGTCCATTTAGGGATAAAAAGTTGTGCTCATCATCAACTGTGTTCCCATGGTCCGCTGGAAACTCTCCCAAAAATGAGTGGTGAACCTGGGATCCCGATCCGATACTATAGATACGGGTACCCTGTGTAGCCGAACTATCTCCCGTATACACAATCTGTAGAATGCCTCTAGTGTGAAGGTCATCCGCACAACCAAAAAGTGTGCCGACTTCGTAAGCCGGATAACAATCACCCACACCGCGTCATGCCCATGCAATGTCCATGGCAAGTGGGTCACAAAATCCATGGTAACATGCTCCCACTTCCACTCAGCCACCTCCAAGGGCTGGAGCAACCTTGTTGGTCTCTGGTGCTCAGTCTTGACCTACTGACACTTGAGACATCTACTAACAAAGTCTCCGACGTGTTTCTTTATTCCACTCCAATAGTACTTCCAGCGAAGATCATGGTACATCTTCGTACTGTATGGATGCATAGCAAACCGAGAGCAATAGAACTCCCTAAGGATCTCCTCTCTCAGATCTGTAGACTGGGGAACCACAACTCTTCCCCTAAACTGAAGGCTACCATCAGCTTGAATGGCCCAGCCCTCATCACCTGTACCCGACTATATCCGATCTTGGATGGACAGTATATCAGTGTCCTGAACCTGGGACTCGATCACTCTGCTCAATAGGGAAGGAGTAGCTACTAGACTTTCAAAGTGCCTTAAGCCTGATCCTCGTAGTGTAGCCCGAACTGTCCCACAGTCTCGAGCATCTGCCACTCCCGGGAAACCACACTAGCCACGACTTCCCGTGACTTTCAAATGAGTGCATTAGCCACTACATTTGTTGTACCGGGGTGGTAATGCAAAGTAAAGTCATAATCCTCCAGGTACTCCATCCAACTGCGTTGCCTCATATTAAAGTCCCGTTGTGTGAAGATGTACTTCAGACTCTTGTGGTCTGACAACACCTCAAAAAATTCTCCATACAAATGGTGGCATCATGCCTTTAAGGCAAATACGACAACCGCCAACTCCATGTCGTATGTGGGGCAGTTTTGCTCATGGCTCTTCAATAGTTGCTTGCTTTATTTCCTTATTGTTCCTAATCTCCGCACATCACCCTCAAATGTGTGTATGGCTTATGTGTGAAGGGGGTGTGTCATTCTCCCTCGGAATGATGTCAAAAGAAAGGGCAACGGAATGGTGGATGAATGAAATGTACAAAATGTGTGTGTGTGAACAAAAGTGCTCCCCAAGCGTAGAGAGACTTTCGAGTGTCGTGTTTTACTTGGAACAAGTATTACAATGTCGTCTCCTCAGGGAATGAAGTGAATTATGTGAAGGTGATTTTGTCAAAATGGGGAAGTGTAAAATCTTTTGGTTTTGAGTTGCTGTGATTTTGTGTTCTTGATGAAAATGAAATAAAACAAGTGTTGACTAATCCGAAGGGCTCACTCCAATGGGGATGCCAAGACAACTCGAGTCCTTCCTCCAATAGAGCATAGATGTACAATTGATTCGTGTGAAGCTAGGGACGAGATGGAAGTGAGGATCCAAGCATAACCCGTGACCAGGCCTACCGGATATCAAAGACTCACAATCTCATCCACCCTCAACCCAGTCAAATCGAGTCATCATACTCTGAGAGGAGGAGAGAAAATGAGTTGTAAAGGCATACCCAAGTGGAGGTCTCCCTTGGGTTAACCAACTAAAAATCTAGCTACTCATACTTGAAGGAAAGACAATGATGTAATGGAAAGACATTGTAGAGCAATGAAGATTTGAACTTAGTTTAATGCAAGAAAACTTAACTACAAAGAGAGAAATGCAATACCCACTTTAAAACTAAGAAATGAAGAAAGCTTGACACAACAATTGTGAAATGAAGAACATGTAACTAAACTTGCAATACACTTGAAATAAATAAGATTAAAGACAGTAAATAAAGCTTAAACAAGTCATAAAAGAAATTACAAGACAATGTATGGAAGAAAATGCAAAAACATAAATTTATTTATCTACTATTCATCTTCTTCCTTGGAACTACTCCTAAGCTTAGGTAGCCACACCTTCAAAACTTGTGGAATGCTGAATATATAGTGAAGACCTCTGCAATTTCGTCCATGGAGCGTCCCCCTAGGTGTGTGATAGGCCTCCCATCCATAGGAGGCTGAGTTGATGCATTGCACAGGCTAGACAAGCCTAGCCTGCAACCAACCATGCCTCCATCTTTCTCTCTCCTCATCTCCCATCCTTCACCTTCCTTTGCTGACTTTGAGGTGTAGGAGGCATGTATATATGTAGAATATGTCAGGGGGCAAGTGGGAGAATCATAGGTGGGACCCCCAAGCAAGTGGAGCATGAGTTGCTGGCATTATGGGCACAACCTACTGGTAGAACGATGAAACCTACCGGTAGGTCTTTCCGGAAGGAGCCAACTCTGGACCAATTTTTATAGAATTATCATAAATTTTTATCCAACCTTCCAATTGAGCTGAAATTTTGACACAATATAGAGGACATCTAGATCTACAACTTTCATGTTTTTCACTTTTTCAGATTTGAAGTTGATCATGTTCAAAAAGTAGGAAAACCGAGGTACTGCTACCAAATGGTGCAGGTGCAGGTGCAGGTGCTGGTGCCTATGTTACCAAGCATCGATACCTCCTTGATTTCTTTCACTTTTAAGCCTCCAAATCCTCATGTAATGTGTCCACATCTTCACCACTCCTCCATACTTAGTTGCAAGGTTACAAAATATATGATTTACGCTATAATTACCTGCAACATCCAAAATTCAACATTATTCATAATTTCGGCGAACTCTAAGTACTTAAATGCAAGGCTAAGTTAAAATGCATGTAATGAGGCCTTTAAATATGCAATATTTTGCACTCATCAATAGTCATGAACCATAAGCTACTACCCTCCCGAAATACATCAATACACATTCAAGTCCGTCCTTCAAGGTATCACAGTAGACTGTGTTCCTCAGTCCCCTCTCCGGAACTATCAAAATTCGTGCTGAAGTAAGCCTCATCTTCAACTCTTGGAATGCCCTCTCACACGAGTCATCCCACTAAAACTTGATATCCTTCCTGGTCAATCTAGTCATAGGTGCATCTAGTTGGGAGAAGTCCTCAATGAACCTCTTGTAATATCTTGCCAATCCCAAGAAACTACGTATCTTGAAGACTGATTTCGGCCTCTCCCAACTCATGACTACCTTAACCTTCTCTAAGTCAACTAACACACCTAAAGCCAACACCACGTGTCCTAGAAATTTTACCTTCGTCAGCCAAAATTCACACTTGCTAAACTTGGCGTACAGCTGGTGGTCTCTCAAGGTCTAGAGGACAATCCTTAAGTGACCCTCATGCTCCTCCTCAGACTTAGAGTAGATTAGGATGTCATCAACAAAGACCACGACAAAATGATCTATGTAGGGTTGGAACACCCTATGACTGAGATTCATGAATGAAACTGGGGCATTCGTTAATCCAAATGGCATAACTGTAAACTCAAAATGCCAATATCGCATTCTAAACGCCGTCTTAGAGATATCTGCCTCCCTAATCCTCAACTGATGGTATCCCGTGCACAAATCTATCTTAGAGTAGACCCGTGCCCCTCTTAGTTGATCAAACAAGTCATCAATTCACGACAATGGGTAACTATTCTTGATGGTGAGCCGATTCAACTGCCGGTAGTCTACACAAAGTCTAAGGGTCTTGTCTTTCTTCTTGGCGAACAATACCGGAGCGCCCCAAGGTGAGGTACTTAGCTTAATGAAACCCTTGTCCAATAATTCTTGTAATTGAACCTTGAGTTCTTGTACCTCCACATGTGTCATTCTATACGGTGTCATAAAAATAGGAGATGCATCGGGTTGTAACTCGATAGTAAAATCTACTTCCCAATGTGGAAGTAATCCTAGTAACTCGCTCATAAAAACATCTACATACTCACAAACTACCTGAGGCAGACCGAACTCTTGTCTTGCCTCATCCTCAAGTGTAAGGTTTGCTAGCCAACCCATCAACTGCCCATGCTAACGAGAGTCATACACGACTTGGGATAAAGTATTATACTTTTCCCCCTAAAACTTGAAACAAACACCCTCCAATGTATAAGTAGTGACCCTCGACCCTCTTACGATCACAATCGATAAGGACTGGGTGTGCCGCCAACCAGTCCATCCTGAGGATGACGTCAAACTCTGATATGTCCATGACCCTAAGGTCCACGGTGAGTAGAATCCCTTAGATCTCTAGCTCACACCCCCGACATATCTGATCAATACATAGCCTAGCTTCTAGGGGAGAACTCACATGCAATGGCTCTTCTAAGATATCAACCTCTAATCCCAAATATTTTACACATAATGCAGCTATAAATGAATGCGATGCACCAAAGTCAAAAAATACCCTTGCCCATAAGCGAGAGAGTAGAAATATACCCTGAATAACTGACTGATCCACCGACTCAGTCTGAGGTGTGATGGCGTAGACTCGCCCTTGGGTCCCCAAAGTTCTGGCTTGTAAGCCCTGTCCTCGCCCTCGGCCCATGCCCTGGCCTATCTGGCTTGATTGCAGAGTCCCCGCTCGTGAATTAGTAAGGGCCTATGCAGCACCCTAGAACTGAAACTAGCTTCCATGGCCCATGGTGGGGTAGGGAGGAATGAAGAATGTCTGTCGATGCCCCACCGATGATTGGGACTGAGATGCCCCGTAGCTTTGGGACCCTTGCCTCTAAGAGAAATCTCGCTTCACGTGGCCTGGCTAGTGGCATATGAAACAAGTCATCTGGCCTGTCTGATAGGTGGCCTTGAAATTTCTCCCGCCTTGGGAGGATTGACCTTGATAGCCGTAGCCCTATCCTTGATACCCTTGTGGGGTAGAAGTCTTTTGCTTCTTCTCCAAGCTAGAAGAAGAGGATTGGCCCTCCTTTTTCTTGTCCTTAGCACCCGCCTCCCGAATACCCCTTGCGTCTTCCACTCCCCTCTGAATGGACATGGTTGTCTCGACCATTAAGTCCAAGTCTTGTAAGCGGTGGCCCACAATCTTTCCCCGGATGGACAACTTCAAGCCATCCTCGAACCTCCTCACTTTTAGCCAAGTCTGTGGCCACATAGTCATCAGCAAAATGGGCTAACTCAGTGAAATTAGCTACATACTCCATCATCGTCATCGTCCCTTGCTTCAAATCCAAGAATTCCTGGGCTTTCACTTGCTGAACAGCCGACGGGAAATACTTGTCCATGAAGAGCTCACAGAACTCTCCCCATGTCATTGCCTTTATGTTCTTCAAGGCCTTTACCCATTCCCACCATAGATGGGCCTCTCCCTCAATTTGGAATGCAGCTAACCTTATCTTAGTGGCATCAGATGTGATCTTCACAGCCTCCAAGATCTTATCAAGTTGTTGGAACCAATGGTTGGCCACTATCGGATCCACCCCTCCCATAAAAGTCGGTAGCTTATGTGCCTTGAACTTTTGGAGGTTAGTCGAGCCTTCTTGGCCCACATTGGCACTGGCTTGCAAAAAGGTGGCAGCTATCGTGCCCATAGCCTCCATAAAGGCTTGTTGGTCAAAGGTCGGTGGTGGTTGGTTGTTGTTCCGCCCACCTCCTCGACCGTTTCGATGTCCTCCTCCTCTATTTGTCATCCACACACATGTCAAATAGCAATAGAGCACTGACTTAGTATCCCAAAGGTAGGGATCAAAGTCAAAACATTGAGATTTTTCTCCTTGTCTCACTAGTAGGATGTGTGTCACCCACTAGTAGACACCTATACCCTGAACCTTCCCGTTCTTTCTTTTCTAACCCCCAAGGTTATGTTTTCTAACCCTAGTATCTCATTTTCATACACATTTAATCATGCATATAATTCATAGAGCACATAACATGTAGCATTTAATGCACATAACATGTAATGCATAGTGGATGCAATGGCCTAGACCCATGCCCCATAATTCAGATAGGCTCTGATACCAAGCTATGACACTCCAAAATTCGAGGGTCCTTTCTCAACCTGTTGATCATCCATCAACTCACGAAACTAACTGTGTATGTCGTATAACCCGACACCACGTCATCATATCCCCTTTACCGAGATCGTAACCACAACATAGTTTGGACAAAAACTTCCTTGTACCAGAGCACTCTCAAATGCATAACTTGTGCCCATATCAATCACTTGACCAATTCCAGGTTCAATCCCCATCAATTTACACTTGATATTGAACATATTACATCCCTTAATCAAGAAGGCTCAAGGCCTGAAGGCTTGGCAAGTTATATTTAAATTTTTGAAAAGTTTGAAAGAGGTACTGGTACCTCTTACACGTCTTACCGGTACCTGAGCCTTCTGTCTGCAAGGTATCGGTACCTAAGTAACGGGGTACTGGTACCTGGACCTTTATTTTACAGGTTCCTTCCAGTTGTCAGGTACCGATACTTAGTCATCAGGTATTGCTACCTGAGCCCACTGTTTGCTAGGTACCGGTACTTACATGTCGTGGTATCGGTACCTGAGCCCACTGTCCATCGAGGTACCGGTACCTAAGCCTTGGTACCAGTACCAAAGCCCACTGGAATTCAGGTACTGGTACCAGTATGTCGAGGTACTGGTACCTGGGCCTCCCAACAGCATGGTACCGGTATTTAATCACTTAGGAACCATCACTTGGGCCTAGATTTCCGTCAAATTCATTCTAACCTCAACCTTTTATATTTTTTTATTATTTTTTTTATTTTTTTTTGGGGAAGGGGAGGGAGGAGGGGGACTTGAACCCTTGACCTCAGGAAGACAAATTATTCACAAGATAAGGAGTACCATTAGACCAAAGGTCCATTGGTCAACCTCAACCTTTAACCATCCAATTCCATTCCGAGTTCATCCACACTCATGACATCCAATTTTACACAAAATATAGTCCATATGAATTTATTATACAATCCTTTACACAACTTTACAAGTCCAAAACAATTTACACCATTATTTTACAAAAACGTGATTCTAAGCCACAATTCGGCTTCTTCTCAACAAGGACCCATTTAAGGGCCATCCATCGGCGGTTATCCCTCACTTGAAATGTTATCCCCATAAAAGGGTGAGTCACGCTTAATAGGGTATCTCTTAAATAGGCTACCTCACAACCCATATGCATATGAAATGTTCACATGCAAATTCAACAATCAATCAATCATCCATTCAAGAATATACAATTCATAAATGGATTCTACAATGTCATGCCATGTCATGAGATGTCACTCACACATGTAATGCAACCTGAGCCTTCCACCGACTCCCATACCACATGCAATGCCATGCGTATCCATCTGGGCATTCCAAGCCCCTGCCATTGATGTTACACATTCAATGACCATTTATAAATCCCGGGTCTTTCTTGGGGTGGGTATTTATGGACTTCTACCAACAGGCACCCAACCGACACGGCATCTATGGAATTCCACCAATGGTTTCGTGTACGCTGACACACTTTATGGACTCAATATCAACGAAGTGCGTATCCAAAACACCGAGTCTTGCAACAGAGGGATAATCTAGCCCTTCTTCCTAACCCTGACGCTTATTTTCAATTCAACCCGTGCGAATCAGTCGAACCTTAGTCCAACTTTCCTGAGCCCATGCATCATCCACCAAGAATGGTGTTTGATCAAAACCATGCACACACACCCACACTCATGTCAGATGCCCACGAAAGTGATGTTTCCCATGCATATGCAATGTAATGTAGAATTGTAATTTTCATGTCATGTTCAATATGTCATGAACACATTATGAACAATACTTCATCTCAACCAACATTCTCAATTGTCAATTATATCATTAGCATATAATTACAATTCACAACATCATCAAAACATGTTATACTCATTTCATTCAAATAACATGCTCATATCATTCAAGGCCTTTTATCAAACTCCCAAAAGGGACAAAATCATGCAAACAAATAACATGCCCAATTCATCACATTTCTCATGAAATTACCAAACAAGCAATTTCAACAACCCAATTCATGCAAAAATTGGTTTTACACATTCTTCTACCATTTTTCATACTCTAGTTACACTATGAGTATATATAAACAAGATATTTGCATCTCTAATCAAGCTACCCATTTCATATGCAAACCCTAAGTTGGAAATAAACCTAGCTAGGAGAAGAAACCTACTTCTTGGTGCATAATACTCGTAGTAGAAGCCCCCAATGACCCTAATCAAGCTTCAAACTTTGATTCCCAAAAATTCCGATCTTGAGACTTCAAGGAAATCTGCAATTTTTTGGTACATAGACGTAGCTCTCATCATGTAGAACAATTTTTGTTCTTGGCCCGAAGCGATCCAACGAACGGAGAGTCGTATATTGTAAGGAGAAGGCATGAAAAATCCTTATTTCTCTCTCTTCTTTCCCTCTCTCTATCCAGAAATTGTAGGAAAAAATGGGGGAGAAATTCAAATTTTCCCTCTTTACATACCCCTTGGTTGCTTGGTCCACAATACGTCACACGTCCTGCCTTCTCTAATCCGATTTCATCCCGAATCAATTAAATCTCGTATCGTGTTATGTTCAAATTATTTTATTTGAACTAACTTTAAATTATTTTCCATGTTTTTTAATTAAATCCCGATCGCATTTATTTTAATCACGTGACGCTTGATCGCATCGTAAAAATGCAAAAACTTCGACTGTCTCGAAATTCAACAAAAATTGACTAGGTTACTAGATTTCGTGAGACAAATCCAAAGGTGAGGTATGTTTCTTCATCCGAGTTCTAAAAAAATTTAGGTATTCAACCCGTACCATAATAACTAATTACAATTTTGCCCTATTTAATAAAAAAATTAAATTTTCTTGGGTTTTACATGCTATGTGTTTACATATTTTTGCCTAATAAGTGTTAAAATGCTATGAAATTCAAGTATGTTATTTGGATTGAAATTACATGTGACATGCTTGGGAATGGTTGTGAAGAATGGACATGTTTATGATATGCTTTATGATATGATGAGCATGATGATATGAAACACAATTGTACATTACATTTACATTTACATATACACTGGTAACATTACATTCATGGGCATTCAACATGAGTGTGGGTGTGTGTGGATGTGGATGTTTTAATCAAACACCATCCTTGATTGGTTGATATATGGGCTCAAAAAATTTGGACCTAGGTCCGACTGAGTCGCACGGGTTTGCATTGAAAAATATGTGTCGCAGTTAGTAGGAAGGGCTAGATTCTCCCTCAGGTGCGAGACCCAGAAATTTCAGATATGCACTCCCGTTGATATTGAGTCCACAAAGTGTGTCGATGTACATGGAACCATTGGTGGAAGTCCATAGATATCGTGTTAATTAGGTGACCACTGTTAGAAGTCCATAAATACCTACCCCAATAAGACAAATTTTATAAAATAATCATTGGATGTCTAACATCAATGGCGGGGGTTTGGAATGTTAGGATGCATAAGCATGACATAACATGTATTATGGGAGCCAGTGGGGGTTAGGTTGCATTGCATGTGTGAGTTCTTATCTCATGGCATGGCATGAAATTGTAGCATTCATTTATGAAAAATATGTGTTTGAATGGATGCTTGACATGATAATTTGCATGTGACATTTTATATGCATCTAGGTTGGAAAATGATCTCCTTAGGAGATACCCTATTAATCATGGCTCACCTTTTATGGGAATAAATTTCAGGTGTTGGACAAGCTCCAGCTGACGGCCTTCACTTCGGCATGTATTGACGACAAAACCGATTTGTGGCTCTAGATTTTGGAATCAAAGACCCTTGTATAAATATTATCTTTTGGCCTTGTACATTTTGTAATACAAAATTTGTATTTTGATAGAGGCTTGTAAGTGTACTTTATATTTGGACAGTTAATCTCATTACGAATGGATGTGGTATGAGTTTGTAGGGTTAAATGTTGAAATCTGGGAAATCTGGGCCTCAAGTACCGGTCCTCATGCTTACAGGTACTGGTACCTAGCTTCTAGTGGGCTCAAGTACCGGTACTTATGCTCACAAGTACTGGAACCCCACTACCAATGGACCTAGGTACCAGTACTAAGGCTTACAAATACCGGTACCTAGCTTTCAGTGGGGTCAGGTACCGGTACTCCTTATCATAGGTACCGGTACCTTTTCCCTAAATTGGATTTTTGAACTTCAATGCTTCCGAGCCTTCACATCTTGAGTTCTTTTCTTTGAACGATATGAATTGTTAAATTTTAAGTCCTAGAACTTAGGATATGGACCTTAGAATGGTCGTATGAATAATGTATGCATAGGTTGTGTATTGGGTGGAGCTCCCGTGCAAAGAAAACTATGTCTGAATTCCGTTTTGTTATGATCCCAGTGAATGGGGTGTAACAACGTGGCATCGAGCTATACGGTATTCACGGGTATTCTACAGGTTAATGGGTGATCAACGAGTTGAGAAATGACCCCCGAATTTTGGGGCGTCACACTAAACCTAATTGTTGGTAAACTATAAAAGGGAGTAAGTTGACACTTGCTCCAAGATCAATTAGAACTTGCTCAATCTTGAAGTTCCCAATAATACAAAAAACTATGGAACATCTGAGATCTTTATATTTGGGAGGAGGAGCTTTATATTGAATGATGACACTAGCTTGTTCAATTAAAAAGGCCCTTTTTTAAACATTATGAGCCATTTTAATTGTGCACAAGTCCTTTAGGAACTTGGCATAAGAAGTGATCTAATTTATGACATCCAATAGTGGTATGTCATAAATTATGAGTCCTAATTTATGGCATCCAATAGTGGTATGTTGGTCTTTACTCACTTAATGAACTCGTAAATATCAACATAATTATTTATTTTTTGGGGTTTCTTGAGTCTTTGAGGAAAAGGAGAAGGTATGGAACATGATGGCTCCTCTACTTCCCTAGACTAAGTCTCATCTAGAGAGACTTAGGTAGGCTTAACCATAGGTGTAGACTCTGTGTGGTGGTATACCCTTATTAACAACTTTCCCACTTCTTAGAGTGGTAACAACCTATATATGTTCCTATGTAGGATCCATGGTGGGAGGGTTGCCTACTTGAAATTGACCTTTGGCTGTTTTGTTTTGTTAGGGAATTTTCCCTTTTCCTGTATTGTGCCAAAGGTCTCACCCAAGGCCACATCGCCAATACAAAAGGAGACCAAAGGTGACACCAAGGGGGGTGAGGTGAGTGATGAGGTAGGTGAGAAAGAGAAATTGGTTGATGAAAGTGTACTTGTTTTCCCTATTCCTGCTCCTTTTCCTAACCGTTTGAAGCCACCCGTCAAGGTGGCTAATTATTCTGATATAATTGAAATGTTTAAGCAGGTGAAGATCAACATCCCACTCCTTGATGCCAAAAAGAAAATTCCATCATGTGCAAAGATCTTCAAAGACTTATGCACGGTAAAGAGGAGGCTCAATTTCCACAAGAAAGCATTCCTCACCGAGCAAGTGAGCTCAATCTTGAGGACGAACACCCCACCTAAGTTTAAAGACCCCGGATGCCCCACCATTGCCATAACAATCGGGAATTACCGAGTGGAGCAAGCATTGCTTGATTTGGGTGCTAATTTGAACCTCCTTCCGTATTCGGTGTACCAACAACTTCAGCTCGAAGAATTGAAGCCTACTCCAATCACGCTTCAACTGGCGGACCGTAGTGTCCGAACACCGAGGGGAGTAGTTGAGGATGTTTTAGTGCAAGTTGATAAATTTTACTTTCCTGTTGATTTTATTGTGCTTGACACTCACCCAGTTGCAAATCTTAGATCACAAATCCCTATAATACTTGGTAGACCTTTTCTTGCCACATCTAATGCGGTTATTAATTGCAGGAATGGTCTTATGAAGCTAACATTTGGGAACATGACTATGGATCTCAATGGGTTCAACTTGTCTAAGCAACTGGGGGATGATGAGGAGATGCATGAAGTCAATAGGATTGACACCTTGGCGGAAGAACACTTGGAACTTTTTGGCATGTTAAAGTTGAAAGAAGAGGGGAATGTTGATCTAGATGAGTTTGAGGAACAAGAGGAATCGGAAAGTTTGAAAGGGGTAGAAAAGTGGATCCCTACATTCTAGAAGCTCCCACACCAAGACAAGAAGATTTTCCCTTCAAATGAGCAAAAGCCCAAGTTGGAATTGAAGCCACTACCATCTCATTTGAAGTATGCATATCTTGGGGAAGATGAGACATTTCCGATGGTGATTAGCTCAACATTGGATGCAAAGCAAGAAGAAGAGGTTTTGGAAGTGTTGAGGAAGCATAAAGGAGCAATTGGTTGGACAATTGCCGACATCAAAGGGATAAGCCCTATCATTTGCACACATCGGATCTATCTTAAGGAGGACACCAAACCGTCTCGACAACCACAAAGAAGGTTGAACCCAATCATGAAAGATGTGGTGAGGGACGAGGTATTGAAACTACTTGACGTGGACATCATTTTTCCGATTGCTAATAGTAAGTGGGTTAGCCCCACGAAAGTAGTACCCAAGAAGTCAAGAGTCACGGTTGTGGAGAATGAAGAGAATGAGCTTATTCCAACAAGGGTGATCACAGGTTGGAGAGTTTGTATTGATTATCAGAAGCTCAACCTGTGCACAAGAAAATACCACTTCCCAATGCCATTCCTCGGCCAAGTGTTGGAACGAGTAGTAGGGCATCTATTCTATTGCTTCTTAGATGGATACTTCGGCTACAATCAAATTGAAATTGCATTGGAAGACCAAGAGAATACCACCTTCACTTGTCCCTACGGTACCTTTGCTTACAGTCGCATGCTTTTTGGGCTATGTAATGCCCCTAGAACCTTTAAATTTTGCATGATCGGGATCTTTAGTGATATGGTGGAGAAGATTGTTGAGGTATTTATGGATGACTTATCGGTCTTTGGGGATTCTTTCAGTGGGTGCTTGGAAAATTTGGAGAAAGTTTTGGAGAGATGTGAAGAGAAGAGTTTAGTCTTGAATTGGGAGAAGTGACACAAGGAATTGTTCTCGGGCACATCATCTAGGCAAAAGGAATTGAAGTTGACGAATCAAAAGTGGAGGCCATCTCCAATCTCCCTACGCCGAGAGTCGTCAAGGATATCAGGTTGTTTCTGGGCCATGCTGGATTTTACCATCGTTTCATTAAAAATTTTAGTCCATTGGCCCAACCTTTGACCAATTTATTGTCTAAGGATGTCCCATTCGAGCGGTCGAATGATTGTGAGGCATCTTTTAAAAAACTCAAAAGCATGTTTGTCACACCTCCGATTATGCGACCACCCAAGTGGGATTTACGTTTTGAGCTTATGTGCGACGCGAGTGATTACGCAGTTGGCGCAGTGCTCGATCAAAGGGAGGATAATAGACCTTATGTAATATACTACACCAGCAAAACGCTCAATGAAGCTCAAATGAATTACACTACCACAGAAAAGGACTGCTAGCGGTAGTATTTGCATTAGATAAATTCTGTTCTTACATCATTGGTTCACCGATAGTAGTCTATACTGATCACTCTACTTGGAAGTATTTGTTGTCTAAGCAGGATGCCAAATCGAGACTCATCAGGTGGATCCTCCTACTCCAAGAGTTCAATTTGACAATCAAAGACAAGAAGGGAGTGGAGAACGTGGTGACGGACCATTTATCTCGACTGGTGGTGCAAGAGGCCGATGAGCACATTCCTATTTCGAATTTTTTCGCTGATGAGCAATTACTTTCAATTCATTACATTTGTCCATGGTATGCTGACATCTGTAATTATCTTGCAACAGGACAAATACCACCACAATGGAGCCCGGAGGATCGAATAAGATTTATGGCAGATGTGAAGTACTTTTACTTCGACAACACGTACCTGTTCAAGTACTGCCCTGACCAAGTCATGCGGAGATGCATACCGGAGAATGAACAGCGGGATGTCCTTGCATTCTGCCATTCAGAGGCATGCAGTGGCCACTTCTCTGCCAAGAAAACTTCGGTAAAAATTCTACAGTCAGGTTTTTACTGGCCCTCTTTGATAAAAGATTGTTTTTCATTTTGTAAGGAATGTGACAGATGTCAACATTTGGGTAGTGTGACCTGAAGGAACATGATGCCCCCTCTCCCCTGTACTTGTTATAGAAATATTTGATTGTTGGGGCATCGACTTCATGGGTCCCTTCCCTATGTCATTTGGCTATCTATACATTCTACTGGCAGTGGACTATGTGTCCAAGTGGGTGGAGGCTATCCCAACCAAGACCAATGACCACCGGGTCGTGGTCAAGTTTCTCAAGGAGAACATTTTTTCGAGGTTTGGGATGCCTCGTGCAATTATAAGTGACGGTGGATCACATTTATGCAACAGACCATTTGCATCTTTGATGCACAAATATGGTGTCACACATAAGGTATCCACCGCATACCACCCACAAACCAATGGTCAAGCCGAGTTGGCCAATAGGGAGATCAAGAATATATTAGAGAAGACGGTTAACCCAAATAGGAAAGATTGGTCAGACAGACTGATTGATGCCCTATGGGCTTACCGCACCGCCTACAAGACTGTCTTAGGCATGTCTCCCTATCGGCTTGTCTTTGGAAAGGCTTGCCATTTGCTAGTCGAGATGGAACACAAGGCCTATTGGGCCATAAAGACTTTGAACTATAATTTAAGAATGCCCGGAGAACATAGGAAGCTACAATTGAATGAATTGGAAAAGATTCGAAGAGACGCGTATGAGAGCTCTAAAATCTCAAAAGAGCGGGCTAAGATCTTTCATGACAAATCCATTGTACGGAAGTCATTCGAGCCCAGCCAAAAAGTGCTCTTGTACAACTCTCGTCTATCGATTTTCCAGGACAAACTCCGATCCCGTTGGGATGGCCCCTATCTTGTGAAGGTGGCCTACCCCAATGGAGCTATGGATGTCATAAACCCTGAGAATAGCCAGACATTCAAGGTCAATGGCCAAAGACTTAAGCCATTTTTCGAGGGTTTTGAAGGACAAGGAGTGGAGGAGGATTTGACGGATCCGGTGTATCCGAAATTCGTGGAGGAGTAACCAATTTTTATGTTTTTTAGTGTACAGTCTTTTTATTTACTTATGTTATTTTTATTTTCATGTTACTTACTTTACTTGGTTGTATAGCATTGTTTCTCTTAGTTTCAGATATTGGTGCTTTTGTCAAAGCTCAATTCCGAGGTGTTCTCTAACTCTACTCATCTTTTTACTGTCCTTCATTGCATACCATATCTTTTTGTTGCATTGAGGACAATGTATGAATCAAGTTGGGGGTGAGGTGCACCATTTCCATGTTACACCAATGTTTGTGGAATTTTTTGTTGATAATACAGAGTTTTGTGGTGAATAATTCACCTTTCACATATCATACAAATTTTTGTTTGCAATAGTTGAATTATGTGAAAATTTTGAAATTTTTTGTGAAAAATATCCGAATGTTGATTTGTATTCCCTTATTAAGAGTGCTTGGGATAGTTGATAGTTTGATCTTTGTTTTGAACTTTGAGCACATTATAGAAGTTAATCCTATGTGCAAGTATCACATATGTATCTGCTTTTGAACTCAACTGTATGTGCTCCTTGAATGTGTAATTTTGGTAATTTACGGACTGAATTCATATTTTAGGCTTGACATAAATAATAGAGATGAGTAAGAACCCAAGAGAGCTTTAGTAACAATCCTTTTTGGAAGGGACTTACATTTACTCAAGGAATAATTCTTAAATTTCAAATTTGTTCAATAATCTCATTATATTTGTCTTGGCTAGATGCATTTGGGTAGTAGACTGATTTTGTCTTGATACGTACAATGCCCTCCCATGCGTATCTAGAAGTGATCTTAGGCCATTTTTGAAAATTTTGAGCCTTAGCCTTGTTCTTGAGAAAATATTAACCCTAGTGCCGTGATTGAGCCTAATTGAAATTCGTTTCTATGTCATACATTTGACCAAGCCAATGAAAATGATAAATATCTACCTTACATTGGTTGTTCCTCGAACTGAATATGAGTGATCGCAAAAGTGAAGGAAGTGTGGTGTGAAAATTCAAGCAAGGGATAATTGTTGTTGAAACTCATAGAGTTGAACGAAAAAAAAATTCAAGAAAAGGAAGAAAAGGGGTGAGAATAAGAAAAGAATGATCAAAAGGAAAGGAAGACGTAAAGGAAAATAAAGAAAAGAAATAAAGAGTGTGGTGATGTTCTAAGAATGAAAATCCCATGAAAAGGGAGGTGTTTTTGACACAATCGCCTTTCACTCGGAACAACCCTCTTTGTTATCCTATATCCTTCGCTTCTTTTGCCTCAATATCACCCCAAGGCCCCATTATAACCTTCGAAGTCCTAAGTGATCTAGAGAAGTATGGGATACAAGGTTTTAAAGAAAATGATGAGTTAGTTTTGCTACCAAATGCCCTAGCATTCTTTTCATGAGATTATGCCAAAGTTGCTTCACTTTCATACATGAACTTCATTTTTGGATTACATGTGAGCACACTTTGTTTTGTACACAAGATTCTATCTCACATGTACACATGGAGTGCATGTCAGGATAACTAGAGTGTATTTCATTGTTAAGAGTGACCTTTGGTGAGTTTTGCATTGAAGCTGAAATTGGCTAGCCATTCGAATGTGAATTTTGTTGCATAAATGCTCAAATTACTTGTCCAGTTCACACACACACGAGTTTGAAAATGAATGTGTAGGTGCATATTTTAGACTAGTATTCAAGGCTATAGTGACGCTCATGTATGCTTAGTTCGGCCATATGAGCAATGTGTTAAATAGCTCCATGCTTGTAGAATAGGGGAATATTGCTCAACTTTCGTTGCTTGATAAGAATTAAGAATACTTGTGTGGTTTGAATTCATGTTTTACAGGTTGAGTATTCATTTTGGTAGTTTAAATTAGAAATCCATGCTTTGTACTTTGAAAACATCAAAATCTTAAATCATGTTGCAATTTCGGAAATGACTTTGGGCATGATCAACCAATTGTGGTTCATAAGGGTGGTTCAAGTTTGTGGTAGGTTATATGTCTTAAAAAAATGTGTTGAAATGTTTTGGAGTTGAGGAGAATTGGGTTGGATGTGAATTTTTGAACAGAGGATTGGTTTTGCAGCAAAAGCAAAACCTTCCGGAAGGTTTAGTCAAAACCTTTCAAAAGGTCTTGTCCAGTGAGCCAAACCTTTCGGAAGGTTTCTGTCGACCTTCCAGAAGGTTTTGCCTACTGGATTTTTTGACCTAAGCAGTAAGCAACACCTTCCGAAAGGTTTCTGTCGACCTTCCAGAAGGTTTTGCTCTGAAACCTAAAATCGAGGGTTTTAAGTTAGATTTTTTTCAAAAATCCTTTCACATTTCCCCTAAATCAAAGCACCCTAATCCTTATCCTCTCCTCCTACTCTCTTCTAAACTTCAAATTACTTCCCCCAAATCTCAAATTTCTTACTTTCTCTTGATTTAAGTTAACTTTTAGGGTGTTTTAGCCGAAAAATACCAAAGGCTCTACATAAACCCTAGAAGTCCATTTCTCATAAATTTCTAAAACCCTTTTTGTTCTCCTTAAATCTCCTCAACTTCTTTGTGATGGCTCGTACATATGGGATGTCTATGGAGGTGGTTGAAGCCTTTGAGAGTTTATGGAGGTTGTTTTTGGTGGCTCTTGGGTTGGGGGCACTGTTGATGCTCATAGCCCGAACAAAGAACACTGGCCCTAGGTCTTCTCCACCCCTCACAGACTCTACCTCCCGGAAGAGAACCGGGGAGGGTCCTAGCTCCCAAGAAAGAGCGGAGCGAAGGACCAAAGCAAGGCACGATACCCGGGGACAAAGGGTTGAGGAAAAGGGCGTGACTTGTGAGCGATTTGTGGATAAAGTTTCTCTTGGACCGAGGGATGAGGTGGTGAGAATTATTGAACAACGGGGGTTGAAGTTGTGGTTTGAGGAGGTCAAGGGGTATAACTTGGCAATGTGTCGTGAGTTTTACCAGAAGTTAGTGGTTTTTTGGTGATAATGGGAGTAAGCTGAAGACGAATGTAAGGGGCAAGACATTTGAGGTGACCCCGGACACCATAGCCACAACAATGGGCTACGAGAGACCTCCCCCGACCACCCCGGTCTACCCACACAATGTGGAGGGGGGTAGGACTCTCAGTGATTACGTGGCCCTCAGTTATGAGGACCCGACCACGTTCACGGGAACAACGTTGGTCGGGGGTCTCAAGCATGCATACGGGGTCATGAATAAGGTCCTCCATTATAACTTGATGCCCCGGGGTTCGAAGAAGAACCCGAATATTGAAAAGTTGGCGTTACTTCATGCTTTTATGACGGGAGTTGCCATTGATGTGGCTTATTTCATTTGGTTAGAGATGAGGGAGTTTGCCACGGCTGCAAAGCCAAAGGCAAACCTCCTCTTTGGTAGTCTAGTCTCTAAGCTCTATACTCTGGCAAAAGTAAAGATGTACGCACATGATGTACTGCTCCCCCCAGAGACTGGAGCTATTGGGAAGTCCAGCAGGAGTAAGATAGCTGCCAGGACTGGGGGAGAGAGAGCTAGGGCTCCGAGGCCACAGCCAGAGCAGTCTGAGGCTGGCCCTTCTTGTGACGCCCCAAAATCCGGGGGTCCGTTGATTACCCATCAACCCGCGAAATACCCGTGGATGCCGGTTGACCTGACACCACGGCCCACATTCCCTTTACCGGGATTTTAAAAAAAAATTCAAGTCCAATTTCTTTCGGTTGGTTGACCCATCCGAGGTCCAATATACCACCATTGGTATCCTATTATTATCCATTTGTAACATAGGAAAGAAAGAAAACATAGCCCAAAGACTTGACAAAAGAATAAAAAAATTTCTGAATTTTGGAAAGTGTACCGGTACGCGTACCGGTACGGTGAGCTCATTGGTCCTGGCTGTACCGGTACGCGTACCAGTACGCCTGGCCCAGAATTGCCCCTTTTTCCTGTTTCCCAATTCCAATCCACTCCAAACATTACCAAATTTGTCCCAAACTTACACAACATGTAATTATACATTAAAACATGTTTAATACAAGTTCTATTACAATTATTGACATAAATTTACATGCCAAAACTAAGTTTTCATAAATGTCTTTACAAAAATTTCAAGTAAAGCCACATTCCGGCTTTCTTCCTCCTCAAGTGCCCAAGTGAGTGCCGTCCGTCGGCGTAAAACCCGCACCTGAAATGTTTTCCCGTATAGGGTGAGCCACGCTCAATAGAGTATCCCCTACAGAGGCTACTCCCCACCTAGATGCATATGGAGTATACACATGCAACAATCAACAATCCATGACATTCCAAGCAAAAATATACATTCAATGTTGGAATTTATTCTGTCATGCCATGAAATGAGATGGGAATCACTCATGTGACTCAACCCGAGTCTTCACCGACTCCCACAACACAATGCAATGCACTTGTGACTTAAAATCTTTCTTTTACGAAAATCCATCCAATGATCGTTTTAACAAAATCATGTAGTTATAAAACCAAATCTTCATTGGATAACACTCATTGAATGAGTACTTTATAAAACAAAATCATGTGTTTTTTTGGGTATCGGATTCTCGGATTCGCACTGCCGGCTCCGCACGCCATTTACACTTTTTCGGAATTTCACCACAAGGGAGTGTATGATCCAAGTAACCGGGATTCGCACCCGAGGGAGTGTCTAGCCCTTCTTGCTATACCCGACACAAGTTTTCCATGCAACCATGCGACTCAAGGGGATCTTCGATCCAAACTTTCCCGAGTCCACACATCAACCACCATATGAGGTGATTAACCATGCATACACACACCACCACTCATGACTTATGCCTATGAATGTGATGCAATATCATGCTCAAGGTGCAATACATGCCAAATGAGCAACTACTACCACATGTCAACATGTACCATAGCAATTTATCTCATAAGCATAAAATCACCAAAATCTATCATACCGTTAATATATCATTTGGCATATATCAACAACAATAACAAGCATGTTATCTCATAGTTCATATCCAAAACACATTTCAAATTACTCAAGGCATTTTATCAAATACCTTCAAGGCAAACATATCATGTTAAACACATAATATGCCCAAAATTTCACCAAGTCACAAGAAATCATTCAAGTAACTTCCACATACCAAAATCAAGCTAGAAATTAGCCTAAATCATTTATATGTCAAATTTCCTCATTTCCATTTCCATAGACATGTCTTGGGTCAATTTCTATATCTAACCCTATGTCTATCAACACCCAAGGGTGGAATAAAACCAAAGTAGGAAGAACCCTACCTCTTAAAGCGTAAATCACCCGAAGGAAGCTTCAAGAACACTTCCCAAGCCCAAAACTTGATTTCCCACAAATCTCCTCCTTTGGATCTTCGGTAAAATCTCTCGTTCTTGGTGTGGTTGCGTAGCCCTCGTCGATGTGATCGACTTTAACTCTTGGCTCGACGGAACTCCGGGAATCGACGGAATAATATTGGATTTCTCTCTTTTCTCTCCCTCTTTCTCCCACACGTTGAAGACCAGAATTTCAGCAGATATTTCTGCTGAAATTCTGATAATTAAGCCTATTTATATTTTTTGATACTCGGTCCACGTCGCGCCACGTGTCCCCCACTTGTCCGGGTCCGTTTTCGCCCCGAAACGATTTATTTCATCCCGGTTTAAGTTCAAATTAATTTTATTTGAACTTTAATTTAATTATACGGAAATTATATAAAATTTATTTGTGGGGACCTTTGTGAGGTCAACCGCCACCCAGCCGCCTCGAACTACGTGCAAAAATCTGATTATCTCGAAATTCGACGAAATTTGACAAGGTGACTAGATTTCGCGATACGAATCCAACGGCGAAGTTCGTCATGTCATACGAGCTCTAAAGAGTACGTATTTTATTTCCACATTTCTGTGGCAAAATGCCATTTTGCCCTTTTTCAGAAAAAGTTCAAATTTACCCGGGTTTTACACTTCTTCTTCAGCAACTCCTGCACCAGCACCTCCACCAGCCCCTGCCAGTACCGTTCCTCGGCACCTAGATGCATTAGAGTCCCATATGCACAGCCTGACGATCATGGTTACGAGGCTGTTTCAGCATACTTTCCCAGGTGAGCCTGTCCCCGGAGGACCACCACCACCCCCACAGCCATCAGCTGGACCTTCAGCTTCTGTTCCTATACCTTCAGTGACTGTGGATGTGGATGATGATGACGATGATGAGGAGGAGTTGGGAACAAAGTCCGAGTCCGAGACAGAGGATGAGGATGCTTTTGATGAGGAGGAGGATTGAGGAGGACTGGAGATTCTTCTTTTGGTTTTTGTTTTAAGTTCTGGTTGTACATAGCTAGGGTTTTGTATCGGCCAGTAGAAGTGTCATTAGGATTTGGCCGTTTTGTTTTGGGACTTGAACACGTTGTAAAGAACTTTTTGAAATGATCAATGAATTACCACATTTCTTTTGCTTAATCATTGCCCAAAGCTATTTGTGTAATTGCAGTATGATTTGTGTATTTTAAGTGTTTGGATGTTGATTATGTGTACGCATGGATCGTAGTTTATTTTATAGCTTGCATTTAGAAATAATGTTTGCTAGGGACTAGCAAAGCTCAAGTTGGGGGGTGTGATTAGCAAAAAAATATGACATATATTATGTGCTAATATGTCTTTTATACTTGCTTTTGTCATGAAATTGGGGAGAAATGTGCTTAACTTTCATTTTGATGGAGTTTTGTGTGAATGCAGGTATAATGATGCAAATGTGATGAGTTAAACCCCCATTGAAGTGTTTGAGGTCAAAGAAGAGGAAGGGGTAGCTTAGAGGAAAGTTTGGAGGGAGAAGAAACCAAGAAAATTCAAATTGGTTGAAAACCTTTCGGAAGGTTTGGGTAAAAAACCTTCCTAAAGGTTTTGCCTTGGATTTCCTATTCACTGCCAAAACCTTCCGGAAGGTTTTGTCTACTGGAGTGAAACCTTCCGGAAGGTTTTGTCTATTGGAATGAACCTTTCGGAAGGTTTTTCCTGTTGACTTCTTCATTTAACTGTTCCTGCACAAAACCTTCCGGAAGGTTTATGTCGACCTTCCGGAAGGTTTTGCCCAGACAGCCTGCAACTCAAGCTCTGCCAATTGGGGGTCCGACTTACACTTCTCCAACAAATCCCCTAACATCCCCTGCACGTCTATGAGCCTCCCCTCACCTCTACTTGGACTTGGATGGCTTTTGCATTAATGAGGAGGAGAGAGAAGAGGCATGGCAAGAGAGGAAGGGTAGACTTGTCCTAGCCTGCACCATCACATCCCTTGCAGCCCCCTATGATTGGAATCACGTCACTCAGGATTGGGGGACACTCCATGGATGTTTTTGGAAAGCTCTTGCACCATTATGGATGATTATTGCATACACATTGGAATATAGAGAGAGAGTCTAGGAAGAAGATGAATAATGCTAGAGAGAGAAGTTGATGTTTTTCCATTTTCTTCCATACATTGTCTTGTATTTTTCATTTAAGAATCTTTCAAGCTTTGTTTGAAGTCTTTAATGCCATTCATTGCAAGTTTATTTCAAGTTTAATCTTCCATCCAAGCTTTCACCATTAATGCACTCATTGTTCTTCATTTATTAGTTTTAAAATGGGTATTCAATGCACTCTCTTTTAGTTTATGTTTTCTTCCATTAACTTAGCTACAATCTTCATTTCTTTATAATTTCTTCTCATTACATTGTTGTCTTTACCTTAAGCATGAGTAGCTAAGTTTTTACGTTGGCTAATCCAAGGGAGACCCCTTCTTGGGTATGCCATTTCAACTCATTTTCTCTCCTCCTCTCTGTGTACGATGGTTCGGTTTGACTGGGTTGGGGTGAGGACATGGTTGTGAGTTCTTGATACACTACAAGCATTGTCACGGTGTATGCTTGAATCCTCACCTCCATTTTAGTCCCGAGCTTCCCACGAATCAATCGTTCATCTATGCACCATTGGAGGAAGGTTTCTAGTTGACTTGGTATTCCCATTGGAGTGAACCTTTTGGATTAGCCAATACTTGTTTTCCCATTTCAATTTCATCACAACACAAATCACAAACCAATTCCAAACAACAAAATATTTTACACTTTTCTTTCACCAAAATCACCTTCTACATGATTCACCTCCTTCCCTGAGGAGATGACCTTGGAGTATTCTCCAAGTAAAACACGACACACAAAAGTTTTCTTGCGCTTGGGAAGCATTTTTGTACACACACACACACACTTCACATTACATTCATCCACCTTTTCGTTGCCCTTTCTTTTGACATCATTCCAAGGGAGAGTGACACTCCCCTCCATTCCACACATACACTATACACATTAAGGGATGATGTTAGGAGGTTAGGAACAACAACGGATTTTATCAAGCAGAAAGGGCATGCATAAAGCACCCCCACCAAGTGATCGAGGTCAATGGGGAAGAAAGGACCTCATGATGAATGGCTCGGGAGCTCAAGGAACCAAGAATTCCAAGACAAGGATAAGACCTACCGGTAGAAGAGCCTACTGGAAAACAGCTTAAGTGCCTCCCTGGAAGACCTACCCGTAGAACCCTTACGAGCTACTAGTAGCATAACCTACTGGAAATGATCTACCGGTAGGTCACCTATGAGCTACCAGTAGAAGATGCCCAGAAAGCCCAGACACTTCTCCAAACGACTCCACCAACTACGGGGGCCCACCTTGTGTCATCTAATCCATGCTCTGACACTTCTAACACCCCATGATGGTCTCCTAACTCCTACATTCAAATTTGAAGCATGAGAGAGTGGGAATGCAAAGGAGAGAGAGAGTGGTCGAAAAATCATGGGAGGACCATGCTTTGACTGATTTTGCTTGTTTTGATGGACAACCTCTCTCCAATGACTCCATGTCAGTCACTGATGCTAAGGAGGAAGGGTATAGAAGAAATTATCAATCTCTTACACACAATTTCAGATTATCATACTTTTAGAGATATACGGTCTAAGGTAGAAGATAAAGTTCTAGTAAATAAGAAAATTCAGATTCACGAACAGCCATTCGATCGATGGGAGGCAGTCATAGGAAAGTTGTCGCTGGAGTAAAAACAATGTTTCAAACATGACTAAGGTAGGCATCGCTTGAGCGACTATGGGCACCGCTCGAGCTAGCTTATAGAGCGAGCCCTATGCTGTCTTCCGTGGCCTTTTCCCATTTCCTTCTCTAAGTCATAAAGATACTGATCTAGCAAAGGCTAGCGAGCATAGATCGATCCCTATTGATTTTTAAGCACAAAACTATGCAAAAACTTGTCATTTTGAGATAATCCCACATTGACCTCGCCGGAGGATCAATCGGGATATTGTTTCCCTCATTCCTAAGAGGGGGAAATACATTCGGGGGTTTGGCATTCTAAGGTTTTGCATTCCCCCCCCCCCCCCCTTGGAACATTAGCATCATCATCCCCAAAGTTGTCACCTGCATCCTCAAGTGGGTCTTGGTCTAGGTTCATGTTTGGTTCTTGGGCTCCTATCACTAATCTATTTTTATCATCTCGTCCCCACATGCAAAAACACTAACTACAATAGAAAAGAAAAAGTAAACACAATTATGTACAAGGAGCAACATACCTCGGCCCGTGATGATAATCACGGGACTTACCTCTGTTGTCCGAAATCGCCTTCTAATTCAACGCTTTGTCTTCCCCGGCAACGACGCCAAAAATGCTTGATTGTGTTCACTCTAATCTCTGAACACGAGCCCTCGAATGTATATATGGCTTATGTGTGTAGGTGAGTGTCACTCTCCCTCAGGTTCGATGCTAGAAATGGGAAAAACGTGTGTGTGGATGAAAATGTGTGTGTGTGTGTGTGCAAAAGTGCTCCCCAAGCGAAGAGAGACTTTCAAATGTCGTGTTTAACTTGGAATGGGTATTCCAAGGTCGTCTCCTCAGGGAAGGAAGGTTGAATTGTGGTGAAGGTGATTTTGTAAAAAAATGAAAAAGTGTAAAATCTTGTAGTTGTGTGTTTTGCTAAAAATGTAATGAAAACAAGGTTGGCTAATCTGAAGAGGTCATTCCAATGGGAATGTCAAATCAACTCAAAACATTCTTCCAATGGTGTCTTGGTACTTGATTGATTCGTAGGAAGTGAGGGACTAATGTGGAGATGTAGGCTCAAGCATACCCCATGACAAGTCTACGGTGTATCAAGAGCTCACAACCACGTCTGCACTCAACCTAGTCAAACCAAACACCTTACACTACGAGGAAGAATGAAGGAGAATAGATTTAGCATACCTAACAGGAAATCTCCCTTGAATTAGCCAACTAAAAACTTATATATCCATAGTTAAAGCAAAAACATTCATAATGTAAAGAGACATGGTGAAGAAATGAAACATGGAGCTTGTATTAATGCAAGAAAAAAGATAAGTTCATTTCATACCCAACTAAAAAGCTTGAAATGAAAAACTCAAATGTAAACATGGTAGATTCAAGAATACATAACTAAACTTGATATAAATGAGATTAAAGTGCAAGAAATGAAGATTACAAGACTATTACAGCTTACTACAAGTGAAATTGGTGAGAAAATTGCAAAAATCCAACTTCTCTCTCTAAAACTATGTCTTCTTCCTTGAGTTTCTCTCTCTAAAGCTATGTAGAATGTTGAATAATGGTGTAGGAATGATGCATTTTCGTCCATCAGCCCCCCTATGGTCTGTGTGAGCAGACTTCCCATCCATAGGAAATGAGTTGACACTTGCACAGGCTAGGACAAGCCTAGCTTGTAACCCACCATGCCTCATTCTTTCTCTCTCTTCCTCTTCCATGCTTTTTCTTCCAAAGTCCAATCCTAGGTGTAAGGAGGCATGCTTGGATGTAGAATATGTCAGGGGGTGTGTGGGAGAAGCAGAGGTGGACCCCCCCAAGCAGGTAGAGTCTGAGTTGCAGGCTCTGGCATTTGTCAGCAAAACCTACCGATAGGTCGATGACAAAACCTATCGGTAGGTTTTCTTCCAGTGAGCAAAACCTCCCGGTAGGTTTAGCAGATGATCCAGTAGGTTTTTTCCAGTGTTGTAACACCCCGCATTTTCTTTTATATATGCATATAGATATATAGATATAGCAAATAATGGTTGTAAAGATGTGGATAGGGGTATTGAAGTGTGTTTGAACTTTGTAAATTTGAAAAGTAAAGATTTAAAATGTTAATGAAAATCATAGTTGAAATTTAGTTTTAGTGAGTGAAAATATAAAATGTTAGGTCCTATAACTTGTATTAGATAGGTTTGGTGTATAAATATGTGTTGGAGAGGTTTGTGATGGATGTGGTTAGTTTTGGAATGGATTGGAAATGGAAAACAAAAGAAATAGGCAAAACTGGGTAAATGGTACCGGTACTGAGTACCGGTACCCCCGATTCCAGAAGGTTTCTTGTACCGGTACTGGGTACCGGTACTGAATGGTACTGGGTACCGGTACTGAATGGTACCGGTACTCTACCGAAACCAGACTGTTTATTTTAAAGTCGCGAATTTCGGTCTCTCTCTCTCTCCCTATAAATACTTAAGGCCGACTATTTGAGCCACATTTCAGCCTTCCAAACCCTAGGCACCTTTAGAGAGAAAGAGAGGGAGAGAAGAACATCAAAGATAAGGAGAGATACACCATTTTAGAAGATTAAAACCCTAGATTTCTAAGATTTCACTTCTCTATTCATTCTCTTTTCTTCCATTCTTCACCCACTCTCACCCAAATCTTTTGAAAACCCTAGGGAGAGGAGATTAAAAGGAAAAGAAAGGAAAGCAAGAAGGTCTTGAAGCTTGGGTATTTGGCTTAAACTCTTGAGCATTGAGGTAGGGGATTTCTTCCTATTCTCTTACATTGAGGCTAGGATTAAATTATATGTATTCTTTTGGTTCAAAATTATATATACTTGTTATTAGTTACATGATTCTTGTTCCTCTTGAAATAAATGCCATGTTTTGAACATTGTGATGGTTGGGTAACTATTAAATTTCTCTTTTTCATCTTCAAACCTTGGTTTTAAAGAGAAATGGACTTTTCCCTCTATTTTTCCTTGGTATTGCTTTCAAAACTTTAGTGTTTGATATTGTACACCAAAATGTTACTTATGATAATCTCTTGCTCATCTTCTTCCATCATATTATGAAACATTATATTAGAAATTGTGGAATTTGGTAATTCCTTGAAATGTTGATGAATTGAGAATATTTTGGTTTCCTCAATTGTATGGTTGTTGTGAGGGACTTGGATTGCCTTCGAGAGATGTCGTAGAGTGTTAGAGGTTAGTCTACCTCAGTGGGGGTGAGATGGTTTCCTAGCACTTGTAGTGGGTTATCATTTGGTAATGAAACCACTATCGTTCACTAGAGTTCGAACAAGGGATAGTATACTTTTCCTGGGAAGGGACTCGTCACTGCCATTGGGATGGTAGACGCCCTTTCCTAAAATGCTTGTGAATGTGATTGTGATTGGTGGACTAGGTATAATCGTTGGGTAGATTCATGAGAAGCAATCAACATACATGGTACGGGGATGAACCAATATACATGAGAACATGAGATGATTAATATTGTTACAGAATGGTTTCCAACGAGTGCTTGTGGAGGTATGGGACTCCACAAGAACCTGTTGGAAATGGTTATGGTGATAATTGTGACTGAGTTTTACGGTTCATTTAAATTATTGCGAACATTTAAACTTGAGATCTATTTAAAATATCCTGCTTTTCCTTCAAAATGGTATATATGCTATTTGTGAAAATGAGACCAACCGTTTTATATGCTTTTCTAAACCTTGTTTGAGTTTGGGAAGATTTTGCTACAGAGCTTCGTGCTCATCCCCTACAATTAATATTTTTCAGATTTGGTGCTAGAGGAGGATCTCGGCATCGACGAGTCAGGGCATTGGGAGGCTCCACTCGAGGGGAACCTAGATCCCGAGGTGGATATGTAGAGATGTAGCTTCTTTTGTACTAGACTAGGTTATTCTTTTGGACACTGTAAGGTCTAGTTTCTTTTGCTATTCCGCTGTGCTACTTTAATTAATTTTTGAGATGTAAATGCCATGGTTGGGCATATTCTTTTGGATAATGATGTAAATATTTTATGGATGATGAATGAAGTTTAATTTATTTATGGATGATATTAGTGCTCTCATGATGTAAATGGTTTTAGTATGTAATGCCGTCCAGGGTGTGTTTTGGGGCGTTACAAGTATGCAAAACCTTCCGGTAGGTTTATGACCAAACCTATCGGTAGGTTTTCACTTGATTTGCTCTTTTCTTGATCTCTTCACCTTCCAAACCACCTGGTAAGCCTCCCCTTCATCTCCATTGTCTTTAAGCACTATGATAGAAGCTTAACTCAAGCCATTACCCACTTATTACCTACAATCACACAGAAACTTCATTAAATGTTAGATTAATTTCATTTCCTCCTATTTTCACCACAAAAGCAAGTATAAAAGGGGTGCAAATGTATACATGATGTGCAATATTTTATGCTAATCACTACATCGCTTCAATTGGTCTATAGTGTCATTGTAGAAAATTTTTGTCTTGTTTTCCACATCGTTATTTGCTCCTTCAACTCATAAATGGTGTAGGAAAAAATTTAAAATCATCTAGGAGTTATAATCAGATCACTTCCAATTCCATTTTTCATCATAATCATAAGTTAAAATAACTAAGAGTTCATCTTAGGTGTCTAGGTCATTACCTTTGTCCAAAGTTTGAAGGTGCATACAGAGGTTGAATGATGTAGCTTTAACGCTTAATCTTCTCTATTCAATGACGCTTTCAAATCTTGACTTTGATAGCATCATGACCATGGAATAGGTTGAGATTTTACAATGGACTCCACGAAATTAGTCAATTACAAATATGATCTAACAAACTACACAGTTAAGAAATTAAAATTACAACCCTCAAACCATTAAACAAAAATAATTTTAAACAAATCTCAACACTAGTGTATAAGTCCCTAATCTCTAAGTAGAAGAGCTATCTTTAGATGTAGCTTTGAAGATAAAAGTCTTGCACATCACCTACCTTGTGAAAAATATAATATGTAAGACAGACACAACATAATCACACATATGAACCAAGACAAGCATTAGGCATATTCATGCTAACATCATGCAAGTGTAAATATGTAGCATATATAAGAACTATTTTTTTCAATATGCCCGAGAACCTATAGATATAGCAATGACAATGCATAACAAGTTCTCCTCATTAGTTGGTGTTCACAAGTAAAATAACAAGTGTAAAATATCTGATGTCGTGCCAAGTTTGTAAATGTACTCCCTCTGAGTATTAGAACAAACTCCCTCTTACTCTAATCACATGTAACTTACTCAAGCTAGTCAAGAGAAAATGTCCCCGAATTCTCTCATATGTACCAAAAATATTCTCCCTTTTTTGTCACAAAGTGTCAAACCAATAACCTATCATAACAAGCATGGTACATAATCAAGTCATCTCAAAATATTCTTCCCTATTTGTCACATGGTGTCAATCCAATAACACATCATAGCAAACACGACATAGAATCAAGGTATAACAAGAGTGTATCAATTTAAACCAACTAGTAAAAATAGGCATGTAAAGCAAAGCAAAAGACAGGCAAAGAATATAACTCCAAGTCTAAAATGATAAATGCACTTAAGTTCATGACAAGAAGTGCGCCACAACAAAAAATAACAAACAAGTGCAAAAATCAATAAAAAGGAAAAGTCAACAAGAAAAAAATGGAATACTTTAAGTATAGAACATGACTAAATAACTCTCATAAAAGCTCCCATATGGTCCTATAATAAAAGTCTCCTAAGTAGCTCTTGTGGCCGCAT
Source organism: Ilex aquifolium (assembly GCA_951799425.1). NCBI lineage: Eukaryota > Viridiplantae > Streptophyta > Magnoliopsida > Aquifoliales > Aquifoliaceae > Ilex > Ilex aquifolium. The sequence goes on along the minus strand of OX637407.1, from coordinate 773,864 downwards.
TATCTCCACCATCTCAGTTACCCTCTCTGTGTCCATCACCACGTCGGGGCAGCTCCATATCTGACTCATCACCCTCGATCTTATTTCCCTTGATCAACTACCAAAGTCTCCCTACTCTGCGAATAATCGATGTAGGTGCAGACTCCTAGGACTCTTCAAGCGTTATGATCATGCCATCTAATACATCTAACCTCTATGAAGTGAGACAATGATGCCCTATCATGGTACGCTCAACCATTGTAGGCACGTCAACCAATGATGCCAACTTGGCAACAAGAATGTCTAAAATTGACTCAGGTGGTCATGGTCTAGACGAACTAGTCTCTAGGTGAACCGGTGGTGCACGAGGTCTAGTCTTTAATATGTGGATCCTCATCTCTTCTCCTCTCTCCTCTACTACAACAACATATACAGCTTGGGTCTTGCTCTATGTTAGTGAACTTTTGTTCAAAAGCCACATGTGGTTTTGCTTCTGATCCTTGGGTAAAACTACAACTCTCTTATCCTTGTAGATACAAGTGATCAATGATCCAAAAGGTAGACCATCTAATATTCTACCCTCTAAAAAGGCTCACCAAATAAACCGAAAAATCATCAATGGTAGATCAAGATCTAACCATGTCCCTATAGCATGTAGTATATGTGCTCTCTAAATTGGGAAGTCTGAAATATGGGTTTTTGTTTCGATGTTGTAGTTGGCTATTAGGTTCAACATCCTATAGTTTAGGGTTAAATGCTTTTGAAAGAAATTCAATGTGACCCGATGTTTAGGATGAGCTATACCATAAAACTCAGTAACCAAAACATAGAGATGAGACAACTAATCAACTAATCTCACACTTAGGCCATCATTCTCTACCCTAGGTAGGTCAAGTGTGGTAGCAATGTGATCTATAGAGAACGTGAACTCAATACCTCAATTATGTACACATGCATGGATGAAATACAGATGCAAATGTGATGCAATTTTTAGTTAATTAATCATAAAAATCACACATTATCATTAAAACATATCCATCCAAATTTCGTCATCTAGCACACTACTCTAAGGCATATTAAGGAATTTAGAAATAAATTTTCATGCATCCTATAACAATGGCCTCTCACTTAGTTCAATTTCACTCACATGTGTTCAAATTTTGCATCTTTGATCAATTCATATGCAATGTGTGTGAAGCCAAACTCCGACACAATTAAGATTCCGTCTAGGTTAAATCATTAATAAATCTCAACATGAAATCCTAATGCATCGTCTAAGTGAATACATGATCGTTTAGTAAGTGTCCTAATCACTTTCTCTTTTTTGACACTCCTCCTATATTTTATTCCTTCTACTCATATGACTTCAATTATCACGATTGTGAATTCCATAATTTTACAAATATGTTTCTTAATGTGATTAACATTAGCTCTTTGAGCTTTACGGTTGAACAATGAAAATTAGCATAAGTACTCTCAACAATTCAAGTGTAATTGGTTTTAGCCATTTATTTTATGCCTCATCTTTTTAAATTTTGCCACATTGGGCTCTTTTCCCTCATTTGGTTCTTTGAAATCTTTTAAAAGATTGGAACTTTATTAACCTTTAGTTATGTGTTCACCTATCACCAACACTTAGAGTCATGTAAGTCATTAATTTTTCAAACTAGCAAGACTCGTAAGTATAAACGTGAATGGTTGGCGTATACTTGATTTTATGAATTTTTACAAAGGATACATTATCCAAGCACGCTAAGGGAAAAGAGAATTGATTCAAGGATCATGCAATATGATTTATAACTACTAAGTTCTCTATTCTCTAACAGGTCTTATAATAGTGCACAAAACTTTGATCTAAGGATGGATACATTTCAAATCAAACCAAAGGGTGATTACCATGATCAACCAAGAAAAAAAACAAATAAAATCTTTTTGGCCTTTTCTTTTTTCAATGTTTTTGAATTTTTCAAATAACACATAAATAGAAAAATGTGCAACAACAAAGAAAAAATAAAACAACTACCATAAATCCTAAAAAGAATGACAAACTTGACATCAAAATTTTTTATGGGTTTTCAATTTTGATTTCTTTTTTTGTTTTTTCTTATAAGAAAACAAATCAAAATAAACAAAGAAAAATATATACAATGCATGACCCTAGGATGTTTGATGCAATGCATGAATGATACTCCTAGGTCCATACTAGTCACCTCACTTGCTTCTTAGGTTACTTGACTTTGTTGGACGCACTCAGGGCATCTTGTAAAACCCAAGAAAATTTAATTTTTTATGAAAAATGGAAAAACGGTGATTAGCTGTTGTAACACCCCGCATTTTCGTTTATATATGTATATAGATATATACTAAATAATAGTTGTAAAAATGTTGATATAGTATAACTCGAGGAAATAATATTTGAAATTTAGTTTTAGTATGTGAAAATATGAAATTTTATGTCCTAGAACTTGTACTAAATAGGTTTGAGGTAGAAATATATGTTGGAGAGGTTTGGGATGGTTTTGGAAGAGATTGGAATGGATTAGAAATGAAAAATAAAGGAAGTAGGCAAATCTGGGATCAACTACCGGTAGTAACTACCGGTAGTCAAGTGCCCAGTGTACTTGTAACACCCCGCATTTTTCTTTTATATATGTATATAGATATATAGTAGATAATTGTTTTAAAACTGTAGATATATGTAGTGACATAAGAATAAACCGTAGGAATAAATGCTATGGAGACAATTTGATTGGGAAGCTACGTATCGAAGATGTTTAAACTTGGAAAGGGTGATTAGACAAGTTTCTAAAGGTTTTTAGGTCAAAATAATGCTTCCATTGAATCCGGAAGGTCGAACAACCTTGGGAGAGGTAATATGAGGTGTATTGGAAGCTAGGAAGTATTTTGGAGTTAAAACCCACTTTAGAGTGAAATTGGGTAAAAAGTATCTTGGACACCTTCTAGTATTTTAGCCATAACTTTTTATCCTTACATTCAATTGATCTGAAATTTTGACAGTAGATAGTAGACATCTAGGGCTACAAAAGTGTATCTCTTGGAAATTTTCCAATTCGACCTCTAAAGGGGTCAAAACTGCTCTGGAAGTCGAAGCAGCCAAACAGTACCGGTACCCAGTACCGGTACCGAACAGTACCAGTACCCCCGAACCAGTAACTAATTGGTACCGGTACCCGGTACCGGTACCCTTTGACTGGAGCCTTCCCGAACAGTAAAAAGTCGGGATTTTGGGTTTTAAAACACCCATTCCAAGCCCTATTTGCCCCATTCTTCATCACATCCTCACCACAAACATCTTAGAGCCCTAGGAGGAGATAAAGAAAGGGAAAAATACCAAGATCAAGATAGATTCACACCTCATAGAAATCAAACCCGAAATTCCTCAAGAACACCATTCTTCTCCTCTCTTCCTATACACATTCACTACACCCTTACCCACATCTCTTAGAACCCTAAGAGAAGACAAGAAGGAGAAGGAGAAGGGAGGAAGGAGATCTTTGGAGCTTGGGTTAGCTTATAACTCTTGGATTCAAGGTAGGGGTATTTCTCTCATTTCTCATACATTGAGGCTAGGGTTGTATATTTATGTATGTCTCTCACTTGTCTTCTCATATATATGATATGTAGTACATGACTCTTGATATTTTTGCAATAAAGGACATGTTTCAAACATTTTGGTGGTTGGGTAACCATGAAACCATTCTTTTTCACAATCCAACCCGAGTTTTGAAGAAAATGGATTTTTCCTCTTAAATTCCTTTTGTCTTGGTTACCAAACTTTAGTGTTTTATCTTGTACAACAAAATGATGTTGCTAATGATCTCTTGTTCATTTTCTTAAAATTATGCTATGGTACATGGCTTGGGAAATTAGGGAATTTGATAATTTCTTGGGATTGTTTGTAAATGGAGATATTCTTGGTTTCCTCTTTTGTATGGTTGCTTGTGATGGACTTGAATTACTTACGAGATATGCCGTAGAGTGTAAATGTCAGTCGAACCTAGTGGGGGGAGATGGTTTCTTGCATTCGTAGTGGGTTGGTGTTTGGCAACACAACCGCTATCGTACGCCTGGAGTTCGAACTAGGGATGGTATACCTTTCCTGGGGAGGGATTCGACAATGCCATGGGTATGGTATACGCCCCTTTCCAAAGGTGCTTGTGATTATTATGGGTGGACTAGGTATAATCGTTGGGAAGATTCAGGAGAAACGATCAACATACATGGCCTTGAGGATGAACCAGAATACCTGGGATTGTTATAGTATTTCTTGGGGGTTATTGTTCATTGCACCAGATACGGTTTCTACAAGAATTTTGGGGTAGTATGGGATGCCACGAGAACTTGTGGAAATGGTGTATGGTGGGATGGATTATGTTTTGGAAATTGATTATTAATTGTATATTGGTTCCACTCACTCATGAATTATTCTTGATGCGTAAACTTGAGATCTGATAAATTGTCCATGTTTTCCTTCAAAAGCTCTATATTATATTTGTGAAACGAGACCGACCTGTTTTATATATTTTCTAAACCTTGTTTGGGTTTGGGAGAAATTTTCTACAGAGCTTCGTGCTCACCCCCTACAGTTGAACATTTTTCAGATTAAACTCTTGAGGAGGATTTGGGAGTCGAGGAGCCCGCACATTGGGAGACTCCGATCGACAGGAGCGTGGATCTTGAGGTGGACGCTTAGAGCGACCCTCTCTTTTGTACTAGACTAGAATATTCTTTTGAACACTGTAAAGTCTAGTTTAATTTTGCTACTTTCCGCTGCGCTATAATAGTTAATTTATTGGGATGTAAATGCCATTGTTGGGCATATTCTTTTGGATGTTATTGTATGTGCTTAAATGATGAAGTAAATTCTTTTGGATATTAGGTTGTGTAGTTGCTCTCATGATTGTAAATGGTTTTAGTAGGTAATGCCGTCCAGGGTGTGTTTTGGGGCGTTACAGTACTCGGACTACCGGTAGTCAACAGGTAGTCAAGTGCCCAGTGTACTCGGACTACCGGTAGTCAACAGGTAGTCGAGTGCCCAGAATAGTCGAACTACCGGTAGTCATAGTTTAACTACCGGTAGTCACTGTAAAAATCAGACAATTTTAGTTCGCGAACAGCCGGTTTTTCCCCCACTATAAATACTTCTTGCCATCCCCTTAGCCTTCATTACACACCTTAAAACCCTAGAAAACATTAGAGAGAAAGAGGGGAAGAGAAAAACACAAGATCAAAGGTGAAAAACAAGGAATTTAAGGGTGATTCAAGATCCAAGCCCTAGATTTCCAAGAACATCAAGGTAGGGGATTTCTTCTCTTTCTCTTACATTTAGGTTAGGGTATTTATATATGTATGTTTTGGCTATCAATGGTATATATATGCTATGTAATCATCCTCTCTTAGGCTTTTTGACAAAGATTACATGTTTTGAACAAAGCTAGGGTTTAATACCCATGAAATCTCTTCTCTAGTTTTAAAATCCTCATTTTTTGGAGAGGGATGTATTTCTTTCTTAAATGTTTTCTTTATTATGGATTTTCGAACTCATAGTGTTTTGTGTTGAGTAATAAAATGATATTGTTGTGATCTCTTGCATTTTCTTTGATGGTTATTGAAAATGTCACATGCTCAAATTGGGGATTTTTAAGATATTCTTGTAAATTGTAAAATTGGGTTTGGTATTGTATCTCTTATGAGTGTGGGAAGACCATGGGTGGCCTTTGACGAGATATCGTAGAGTAGGTAGACGTGTTGCTTGCTCCGTGCGGGTTAGCATTTCTCCTACCACTCGTAGTGGGGTTAGTGCTTTGGTAAGACTAAACCGCTATTGCTCACGGGTGCCGTGTAAGAGGGTTAGTATACTAATACTTGGGTTGGATACGTCACTGCCATTGGTGTGGCATACGCCCTTCCTAAAGGATGGATATCTTTGATAAGATTTGTGTGGGTGTGTGTGGGTTAGATATTACTCAATGTGTCGATTCATGGGGTTTGTCTTACATCATGTTTGAGATACATATACATATTGATGGATTGTTGTATTATTGTGGAAAATGGTTTCCTACAAGGACTTGTGGGAGTATGGGATTCCACAAGGTCTTGTGGGAAAATGGTTTATATTTTGGAAAATGGATATGTATTGGATCTTGGTTTCTTTTACTGTTTATGTAAATTACTGTTGCTACTTAAACTTGAGATCCATTTTAAAATGTCCCTGTTTTACTTCAAAGATTATGTATGTTATTTGTAAAATGAGACCGGCCATTTTATATGTTTTTATAAACCTTGTTCGAGTTTGGGAGGAATGTTGCTACGGAGCTTAGTGCTCACCCCCTACAAATTACATTTTTCAGATACGGTGCTAGAGGAGAACCTCGGAGTTGACGAGCAGGGGTATTGGGAGGCCCCATTCGAGGGAAATCTAAATCCCGAGGTGGACATATAGAGATATAGCTTCTTTTGCCCTAGACTAGAGGATTTATTTTGAGATCATGTATCGTCTAGTATTCTGTTTATTCCGCTGTTAAGTTTAAGTATAATTCTTTTGGAATGTAATTGTCATAGCTTGGCTTATTCTTTTGGGATGATATTGTAAATTATATGGATGATGAATGGAAAAATTTTCTTATTGATGGAATTATATTAGTGCTCTCATGATATGAATGTTTTAGAATGTAATGCCGTCTAGGGTGTGTTTTGGGGTATTACAGAAATGGTATCAGAGCTTAGGCTTTAGGTCTTACATGGGAGCTGTAGGTTATGGATTACCACTGGAAAGGTAGGACTAGGTTGAAGGAACCGTAGGCTTGCATTTGTTTGGAGTTATGTGCTTATCAGATAGGTTAGATTTATTGTATATTTAGGTTAAAGGTTAATTATTTGTTCGAATTCGATGAGTTGTCTCGCTACGCAATCAAGTTTGTGGTCACTGAGGCAAGGAGGGCTAAACGCTTTGAACAAGATTTGAGGCCTTCCATCCGCGAGAAGCTGGTTACACTCTGAATTCGAGAATACAAGATCTCGTGGACGTGGACGTGGACGTGTACGTGGACGTAGACGCGGTTGAACAAAGACTTCAGACAGTTGGAGAAGATGGAGTTACTTAGACGAGAGCAGGCATGGACCCACGCCAATGCTTTGCATGTGAAGAGTATGGGCACTTCAAACATAGATGCCCCTCGTTTCCCCCAATGAACAAGCAAGCACTCGAGTAAGTACCAGCAAACAAGCCACCTCTACAAAGGCCAGCACAGCAGAGACCTCAGATAGCTCGAGGAGCGGGAGGCATACTAGAGAGAATAGGCACGGATGCACGCCGATGTTTTGCCTGTGGAGGTGTTGGGCACTTCATAGATAATTGTCCATTACTTTCTACCAAGACCAACCAAGCAACTGGGCGAGTGAATGCAAACAGGACACTGCTACAACAGTCATTACCACCACAGAGACTGTTACAAGCTCATGCCCCCGGCGGCGCCAATCAAGGAAGGGTTTTTGCTTTGACTCAACCGGAGGAAGATGCCTCCAACGCCGTTGTGTAAGGTATTGTTCTTCTCTACCATTCTTGGGCCCGAATTTTATTGGATTCCTATGCGACTCATTCTTCTATACGTACTGCGGACGTTGTGGAATTGGGATTGGGTTCCAAGGAGCTAGAACATGCTTTATATGTTGACTTGCCTACGGGAGAACAGGGGGATACCAGGCTAGTCTGTAAGGGTTACGTGCAAGCGGATTACATTTCAGTTACCAGTAGGTTTACTTATATGTATTTCTTTGACTCTACTTTATATCTACTTGCTAGGGAATCAGCATGTCTTGCCATTCTGGATAATACTACCTTGTTCCAAAATATATTATGGTTGGGTAAACCCTAAATCTTTTCTTATGCCTTCAAACCCCAGTTTACAAAGGAGATGTGTTTTTCTCTTGATTTCTCCTTTGTTCTTGATTCCCGAACTTAAATATTATTTGTTCTAAGCTATGTTATGGGTGGTAACCACCAAAATCCTTTTGGTATGCCCTTGAAATCCTAGTTTTCAAGGGAGAGGTGTTTTCTCTTTATCTTGCCTTTGTCATTGATTTCAAACCTTGATAGTCGTTTGTTATCGATTCCAATATATGATTGTTACTTTATCTCTGATTCCAAGCTTGATATCCGTTGTTATTGATCTCGAGACTTGATTGTTTCCTTGTCCTTAATTTCCTAAGCTTAATGATCCATTTGTTCTTGGTATCGAAAATTTGATATTCGTTTGTTATTGATTCTACCCTTGTGATTCAATTATTTTCAATATTCAATACTCGATATTCTTTATTCTTGGTTCCAAGACTTGAGTGTTCTTTTGGTCTTGATTTCTAAACTTCATAATCATTTGTTCTTGATTTCACACCTTGATAGTCGTTTGTTATTGATTTCCATACATGATTGTTCCGTTAAATCTTAATTTCTCCTTTGTTCATGACTTTCAAGCTTGATACGCTTTTATTCTTGATTTCCAAGCTTAATATTCATTTGCTCTTGATAGCCAAATTTGATATTCATTTGATTGATTCTAACTATTGTAATTCATGTATTCTTGATATTCAATATTTGACATCATTTGGTTCTTGATTTCAAGACTTGGTTGTTCCGTTGTTTTTAATTTCCCCAGGCTTGATGATCCATTGGTTCTTGATAGCCAAATTTAATATTCATTTGTTATTGATTCTAACCCTTGTGATTCATTTATTCTTGATATTCAATGCTTGATATTCATTGGTTCTTGATTTCAAGACTTGACATTCAATTGCTCTTGATTTCAATACTTGATTTCTCCTTGTCCTTGAGTTCAAAACTTGATACTCTTTAGTTCTTGGTTACAAAGCTTGATATGCATCTGTTATTGACTCCAAGACTCGATTGTTACTTTGTTCTTGATTTCAAGCTTTGATTGTTTCTTATTTTGATTCCAAAGCTTGATATGGGTTTGTTATGGAATTCGAGACTTGATTGTTCCTTTATTTTGGATTCCAAAAACTTGAGATTCGTTTGTTATTAATTTCAAACCTTGCTTGTTCTTTTGTTCTTGATTTCCAAGCTTGATAGCCATTTATTCTTGATTCCAAAGCTTGATTATTTATTTGCTCATGAATTCAAAACTCTAGTGATTGGTAGTGACCACTAAAATGGTATTTTCGATGATATTATGTTAATTTTTCTTAAATTATTTCGTTGAAAAAAAAATGTATATGGATTTGGAAGCTAAAATGGGAGGACAAGTCGGGTTTGGTTTCAACTGTAACCTTTGGTGGATTGTAATCTATATCAGAGTGCGCAGCGAACTAACAGAGTAATGACTAAAAAGGGGAAAACTACGGAGAAGATTCAACTCATCTGAGAGAGGCTACGGACGGCGCAAGGTAGACAGAATAGCTAGGCGGACCACAGACGAAGACCCTTAGAATTCAAGGTGGGAGACTACGTATTTCTCAAGGTGTCACTCAAGAAGGGCGTGTTTCGATTCGGCAAGAAGGGGAAGTTAGCGCCAAGATATACCGGACCGTTTGAGGTAATCAAAGCGGTAGGCAAGGCGGCATATCAACTTCGACTACCAGCCCAGCTATCCGGAGTACATGACGTGTTCCACGTGTCCATGTTGAGAAGGTGTCATTCGGATGCAACTCCAGTCGTGAACTTGGAGGAGATTGAAATTCAAGACGGAGCCACCTATGAAGAACAACCGTTGAAGATTCTCGATGCCAAAGAAAAGGTACTCCGTAACAAAGTCATCCGACTAGTGAAGGTTGGGTAGCAACACCATGGAGTGGAGGAAGCTACATGGGAACCGGAGCAAGAAATGCGGGAGAAGTATCCATTTTTGTTCACTACTTGAGGTAAGTTTCGAGGACGAAACTTTCTTTAAGGGGGGTGGATTGTAACACCCCGCATTTTCGTTTATATATGTATATAGATATATACTAAATAATAGTTGTAAAAATGTTGATATAGTATAACTCGAGGAAATAATATTTGAAATTTAGTTTTAGTATGTGAAAATATGAAATTTTATGTCCTAGAACTTGTACTAAATAGGTTTGAGGTAGAAATATATGTTGGAGAGGTTTGAGATGGTTTTGGAAGAGATTGGAATGGATTAGAAATGAAAAATAAAGGAAGTAGGCAAATCTGGGATCAACTACCGGTAGTAACTACCGGTAGTCAAGTGCCTAGTGTACTCGGACTACCGGTAGTCAACAGGTAGTCAAGTGCCCAGTGTACTCGGACTACCGGTAGTCAACAGGTAGTCGAGTGCCCAGAATAGTCGAACTACCGGTAGTCATAGTTTAACTACCGGTAGTCACTGTAAAAATCAGACAATTTTAGTTCGCGAACAGCCGGTTTTTCCCCCACTATAAATACTTCTTGCCATCCCCTTAGCCTTCATTACACACCTTAAAACCCTAGAAAACATTAGAGAGAAAGAGGGGAAGAGAAAAACACAAGATCAAAGGTGAAAAACAAGGAATTTAAGGGTGATTCAAGATCCAAGCCCTAGATTTCCAAGAACATCAAGGTAGGGGATTTCTTCTCTTTCTCTTACATTTAGGTTAGGGTATTTATATATGTATGTTTTGGCTATCAATGGTATATATATGCTATGTAATCATCCTCTCTTAGGCTTTTTGACAAAGATTACATGTTTTGAACAAAGCTAGGGTTTAATACCCATGAAATCTCTTCTCTAGTTTTAAAATCCTCATTTTTTGGAGAGGGATGTATTTCTTTCTTAAATGTTTTCTTTATTATGGATTTTCGAACTCATAGTGTTTTGTGTTGAGTAATAAAATGATATTGTTGTGATCTCTTGCATTTTCTTTGATGGTTATTGAAAATGTCACATGCTCAAATTGGGGATTTTTAAGATATTCTTGTAAATTGTAAAATTGGGTTTGGTATTGTATCTCTTATGAGTGTGGGAAGACCATGGGTGGCCTTTGACGAGATATCGTAGAGTGGGTAGACGTGTTGCTTGTTCCGTGCGGGTTGGCATTTCTCCTACCACTCGTAGTGGGGTTAGTGCTTTGGTAAGACTAAACCGCTATTGCTCACGGGTGCCGTGTAAGAGGGTTAGTATACTAATACCTGGGTTGGATACGTCACTGCCATTGGTGTGGCATACGCCCTTCCTAAAGGATGGATATCTTTGATAAGATTTGTGTGGGTGTGTGTGGGTTAGATATTACTCAATGTGTCGATTCATGGGGTTTGCCTTACATCATGTTTGAGATACATATACATATTGATGGATTGTTGTATTATTGTGGAAAATGGTTTCCTACAAGGACTTGTAGGAGAATGGGATTCCACAAGGTCTTGTGGGAAAATGGTTTATATTTTGGAAAATGGATATGTATTGGATCTTGGTTTCTTTTACTGTTTATGTAAATTACTGTTGCTACTTAAACTTGAGATCCATTTTAAAATGTCCCTGTTTTACTTCAAAGATTATGTATGCTATTTGTAAAATGAGACCGGCAATTTTATATGTTTTTATAAACTTTGTTCGAGTTTGGGAGGAATGTTGCTACGGAGCTTAGTGCTCACCCCCTACAAATTACATTTTTCAGATACGGTGCTAGAGGAGAACCTCGGAGTTGACGAGCAGGGGTATTGGGAGGCCCCATTCGAGGGAAATCTAGATCCCGAGGTGGACATATAGAGATATAGCTTCTTTTGCCCTAGACTAGAGGATTTATTTTGAGATCATGTATCGTCTAGTATTCTGTTTATTCCGCTGCTAAGTTTAAGTATAATTCTTTTGGAATGTAATTGCCATAACTTGGCTTATTCTTTTGGGATGATATTGTAAATTATATGGATGATGAATGGAAAAATTTTCTTATTGATGGAATTATATTAGTGCTCTCATGATATGAATGTTTTAGAATGTAATGTCGTCTAGGGTGTGTTTTGGGGTGTTACAGCTGTTACGGCATGGGTTGAAAACCTAAATTTTTCTAGAACTTAGATGATGAAAAAGTCAAAATTTTCACATTTTACGAGGTGATCGAGTGTCGCGTGACCAAAATAAACGTGATTTGGGAATTAATTGTGAAAAATAATTTAAATTTAGTTCAAATAAAATATGTTGAACTTAAAACAGGACAATATTTAATTGATTCGGGATGAAATCGGATCAGTAAAAGACGGGACGTGTGACGCATTGTGAGCCAAGTATATGGGGAGTATAAAAAAGGGAAAAATCAAAATTTTCCCCCATTTCTCAGCCTTGCATTTCCGGAAAAGATAAGGGAAGGAAAGAGAAGGAAAAAGAAGGGTATTTCAACCTTCTCTCTAAGATCTACGGCTCTCCGTTCGTCGAATCGCTTTAGGCCAAGAATAAAGATTATTCTAAGCGACGTGAGCTACAAAACTATACCAAAGGTAGCAGGTTTCGCCGAAGTCTCAAGATCGAGATTTTCAGGGTCAAGCAATTGAGGCTAGAGTTGGGTTTCTTGGAACTTCTCCTACGTGTATTACGCTTCAAGAGGTAGGGTTCTTCTCTTAGCTAGGTTTATTTTCAACCTAGGGTTTCATATGAAATGGGTAGAATGAATTGAGATGAAATCTCTTATCTAAATGTATTTCTAGTGTAACTAGAGTATGGAAAATGGTATAAGAATGTATAAAATCAATTTTTGCATGAATTGGGTTTTGGGTGAAATTGCTTGCTTTGGTAATTTCATGAGAAATGTGTTGATTGGACATGCTATATGTTTACATTTATGCCTTGAAGGTGTTTGATAAAATGTCTATGTTGATTTAGCATGTTGGTTTCATTGAAAATGTTATAACATGCTTGGTAGAAATTGTGGAATGTAATTATATGCTCGTGATATAATTGACATTGTGAAAATTGTGTATGTCACGCTACACTCATGATATGATGAACATGACATTGGAATTGTTCATATTGTGCTCATAACATGTTGAACATGATGTTGTAATTGAAATTAAAAACTTGGTTGCATAATGATATGAAATGCAATGGTTCATTACATTTGCATATACACGGGAAGCATCGTATTCATGGGCATTTGACATGAGTGTGGGTGAGTGTGCATGTTTTTGGATCAAACACTATTCTTGGTGGTTGAGGTGTGGACTCGGGAAGGTTGGACCTAGATCCAACTAAGTTACACGGGTTGTATGAAAAACTTGTGTCGGGTATAGCAAGAAGGGCTGGACTTTTCCTCGGGTGCAAGACCAGGCTACTGGTTTATACACTTCCAACAGTGAAAATCCCAAAAAGTGTATTGGTGTACGCGGAACAGGAGGTTGGATACCAAAATCTGTGTCGGTGTGGTGGACCGTTGGTGCAAGTCCAGGAAATCACCTACCCAAAAACGACACATGGTTCATTTTATAAAATAGTCATTGGATGTGCAACATCAATGGCGGGGGCTTGGAATGTCCGGATTCATACGCATGACATCCTGTGTTATGGGAGCCGGTGAAGGCTCGTGTTGCATTGCTGTGTGAGTCTCACCTCATAACATGACATGAAATTATGACATTCATTCTTGAAGTTGTATGTTCTTGGATGAATGCTTGTTTGATTGTTGAATTGCATGTGAGCATTTCATATGCATCTAGGTTGGAGAGTAGCCTCTTTAGGAGATACCTTATTGAGCGTATCTCACCTTTTGTGGAGACAACATTTCAGGTACGGGACAAGCGCCGGTGGATGGCTCTCACATGGGCCCTCATTGATGAAGAAAGTCAAGTTGTGGCTTTGAATTAGATTTTTGTAAAACAAGTGTGTAATTAGTTTTTGGACATGTAATATTGTGTAAAAGATTGTAAAACGAACTCATATGAACTATATTTTGTGTAAAATTGGATGTTATATGAGTTTGAGTGGTTGTTGTATAAGATTGAATGAATTGAAATTGAAAAATGATTGAATTGAGGGCAAACTGGGCTCTTCTACCTGTAGAACATTGATTATCTACCGGTAGAAAAATTCCAGAAAGCTCTTCTACCGGTAGAATGTTGATTATCTACCGGTAGAAAGATTCCAGAGTGCTCTTCTACCGGTAGAACGTTGATTATCTACCGGTAGATCCTCTTAAATTTTTAAAAATCTAAAATAATTTTGTCAAGCCTTCGAGTCTTGAGTCATTTTGTTCAAATGATGTAAATGTAGTAATATTAAGGACAAATTGATGTATATTGGACCTTGGAATGGTCAAATGATTGAAATGTACAAAGGTTATGCGTTTGGGAGTGCCCGGTACAAGTGAGACTCTGCCCAAACTATGTGTTGTTTATAATCCCGGTGAACGGGATGTTATGCCATGGTGTCGGGTTATGCGGTATTCACGGGTACTTCTACAGGAGTAGAAGGAGTTTTGTGCACTCTAGCATTTGATCTTGGGAGTAGAAGGAGTTTTGTGCACTCTAGCATTTGAGCCTTTAGAAGATGATGCATGGATATGCTTAGACTCACTTGACCTTTACGAAAGGTTAGAAAAATTCATGACTTGTTCATTTAAATCTTTGGATTAGTTGACTAGATGTATGAGCTTTTTGTCCAAGACTTCCCTACTATGCATGCAATGCGTGCTATTGTGACCATGCTCTTCACATATATAACACAGTAGATTTTTGGTTTGAGTTGTCTTTTTAACTGGCTTCTTTGATTGCACACTCTTATCATTTTTACCCTTTGGTGAACTTATGTTTACACGTGGGGGTGATGGGTTGAGATTATCCTTCACAAACATGGTCTTGGATGGAGTGGAGGTGGTGTTCTCATTAGTGTAGATCAGGCCTCTTTTGCCACCAGCACTCTTCCCTATAGACAATATTTTATTCAATTTTTCTCTGCTAAGGGGAAGTCTCTTTGAGAGTTCTTGCAATACGTGAAGGTATGTATTAAGTTTGATACGTTTAAACTCTAGACTTTTCTTCGACTCTAAAAGCCCATTGTGCTCATTCTCAAAAAAGCTCACTTTGTCTAGAAGAGACTTCTTCTCTTCCTTAAGCCCACCAATATGAGCTTTGGACATCACTAAGTCTACATGAAGTGCTTTCTTGTCATCTTCACTTATTTTCAGCCTCGCGCTCAATGAAAACATCTTCTTCTTTTGTTTGAGGCATTTTTCATATAATTGGTTATATGCATCTTGAAGGTTCTCAATATTTTCAGTCTCATCATCACTGGTAGAGACTTCAACATCTAAGTCATCTACTTCCGTGGTAAGACTTGGCTCAACTTCAACACTATAAGTTTTTCTCAGGAGAGGGAGGCATGCGAACCAACAAAGGCTATAAAATTCTCTTCATCCTCTTGAGAAAATGAGTCATCATTTGGAGAGAACTCACTTTCAATCTCACTCAACCTAGCCTTCGTGGCTCTCCTCCTTTCTTTGGGCATGCCCTTTTTCTTTGCACTAGGATATTCCACAGCTACATGTCCAAAACCTTGACATCTTTAGGGTTGGAGTCCTTGCCCTTTCTTATCAACATCTTGTTGAGAAGTTTTGCCCTCTCTCTCTTCCCTCCTTAAGAGTTTTAGGTTTACTTGTTTTTCCTTTCGACCTTGAGGACTCGACACCATTAGCTTTAAAATATGTTTTGAACTTTCATGCAAGGTAGGCTATGTCCTCTTCTCCTAATAGGGGGTGACTCGGATTTACCTTTATTTATTTTTTGAGTTTAGTTAAATTTGTAAAATTCACATATTGCATGTCTTGCCAAATGCCCGACAATTAATCTACAATAAGATGGATGTTACCTTTTGATTTGATATAACTTGATGCATGGTGAGGCTTGGTATTCATTCATGTAATATAAAAAATACTCTTTATTTTTTTGAATAATTACAACTAATTTTATTTTTGATTCCATTTAATTATCTTTACTCGTTAAGTGTATATGCCATTCGGTTTACCATGTTGGAGAAATCCATGGATTTGATTTTTGTTTCGTTTTGTACAAAACATTTTGGTATTTCAACCTTTTGAAACACAATAGTGGTATGTTTCGAAATGTTTCGGTATTTCAATCTTTTGAAACGCAATAGTGGTATGTTTCGAAATGTTTCGATATTTCAATCTTTTGAAACGCAATAGTGGTATGTTTCATCACTTTTTGAAGAAATAATAAACGAAACATTCGAAATCAGTGAGTTATAAAACTAAAGTCGTCTGACGTGCAAATGAATTATGTCGTATTTGATGATGCACAAATCGGTCTTCGTGCAAGATCAACAGTCAAGTATATGAACAGGTGTAATCAATAAGCAGTAAGTAGGCAATCAATGACAGATCAATGGCAAAACAGTAAATATAGAGTAAACACAAAGATTTATAGTGGTTCGGTCCGGGTGACCTACTCTACTCTCGGGAACGGCTGCGATGGTCGGATATCTTTATTGATGAGTAACCGGGAGAATATACACCGGAGTATTACAATGCTTTAGAAGAGAGAAGCAATGTGTATAGGGAGGTGTAGTGTGTGTAGGAGAATGTATTGTAGAGGTGTCAAGGGTGTTGTCCAGATCCCTCTCCTTGTGGAGAGAACTTACATTATATAGGCTTAATACTCTTTGTGGAGAGAGCTTACATTATATAGGCTTAGTAAGGCGGTGACGTGAGTGAGAGGTCTTCCACTATTTTGGTAAGTACAATCATGGTAGGAATATATCTCTTTGGTAAGCACAGTTAAGGTAGGAATAGATCTCCGTCTGCATTCCAATATTTTCTCCCTCGTGTTCCTATTCCTTTGGAGGAGTATCCTGAGCTGGGTTGGACTTGAGTTGTCTTCTTGAGCTGGGTTGGATTTGAGTTGGAGTGACGGAGTCAAGAAGGCGAAGGAGAGGCAGAGGACCTGGGCGGCGCCCCTTGGTGTCCCCTTTGGGCGGCGCCCTCTTGGGTGACCTCTTGGGCGACGCCCCCCTTGGGGTGGTCCCTTAGCTCCTCCTTGATGACTACTCATTGCCTTGATCTTTTGATGACTTTGGTGACGTGGGCCCCTCTTAATTCATTGGGCCTAGATCGCTTTTTATTGACTTGGGCCTTCTTGATTTATTGGGCCTGAACTAGTTAATTTCGGGCTCATCATTTGCCCCCCATGCCCCAAGCCTCTGACTTTTTACGAGAGGAAGGGGTTGAGGGCATGTGCTTCGTCTTCGCTTGAGTGAGCAGAAATTTTCTTGTTTCCCACTGTGCTTTTTCATCTTCGGAGACTTACTGAATTTATTGGTATCGAATATAGAATTTTTTCATTTTTTTTTTTTTGTCTTGGGCGCAGGCCCTCTTTTGTCCTTTTTTTTTTTTCTTCCTTCTTTATGGGGTGTTGGCTTCCTGGCCTTCTCCTTTTCTTTTTTCTTTTTTTTCTTTCTTTATTCTTTCCTTGGGCTCTGACCTCCTTGGTCTTTCTTTCCCCTTTTTTTTTCTTTTTTTCTTTCTTTGCTTGGGCTGGGCTTGGGCGCCGCCCTTCTCTTTCTCTTTTTTTTTTTTTTATTTTCTTTCTTCCTTTGGGCTGGGCGCCGTCTTCCTCCCTTCTCTTTTTTTTTTTTCTTTCCCTTGGCTTAGGCGCCGCCTCCTGTCTTCTCCTCTTTTTTTTTTTTTTTTCTTGGGCGCTGGCCCTCTTTTTTTTTTTTTTCTTTTTGCTTGGGCGCCGCCTCCTGGGCGTTGGCCCTTTTCTCACCTTTTTTTTTTCTTTCTTCTTGGGCTTGCTTGGGCATTGCCTTTTCCTCTTTCTTTCTTTTTTCTTTCTTTTTGCTTGGGTGCTGCCTCCTGGGCGCTGGCCCTTTTCTCACTTTTTTTTTTTTTGGCTTGGGCGCCGCCTCCTGGGCGCTGGCCTCCTCCCCTTTTTTTTTTTTTCGATGCAAAGTGAGGAAGGACTTTGGCGAGGAGTCCATGGGCAGTGTGAGCGACACCCTGTCATGTGTTGGCGGCTTGGGTCTTGCACTAGGCGGTCGTGAAGGTAAGATGGGAGACTGGGCGAGATGGGAGGACCCATCCCCATGGGCGACGCCAACGCCTTCTTTGTTGTGGACCCCTGTATGGCATAAAATGTAAGGGGAGACTTGGTGGGTGGCGCCAGCTTGATAGGCGAGGTAGGAGCATTGCAGGCGGTTTTGGGCGACACTAAGAGGTTGGCAGGGCGCCTTAGGCGACACCTTGAGTCTTGCTATAAGCGGCGCCTCTCTAGTGCTTGGTCATTAGTTGACCTTGTCTCTGATTACAGGCGTCCTGTTGATAGGGCGATGATGGAGACTCTCTGTGCTTTTAGGGTGATGTCTTCCCCTCCTCCCAAGAGGGCGAGGTTTGATGCCCCCAGTGCTTCTCGGTTCAGGTCCGATGGCTAGATTGCTTCCTGGGAGATGGGACCTCGTGGTCCCCCACTCCTTCTCTGACTGTGACTCTTGTGTGTATCAGAGCTAGCTGCTGTACTATTGTAGGAGTTGGGACTCCAGTGCAGACGACCTGAGTTTCAAAAGTGTACCTGGCAAAAATAATGTTATCCTAACATTAAAATATCTAACATGATTACCTGGAGAGAGATGCAGATTGTTTGCGTAAGAGCAAAGTCAGAGCTGTGGATGTCTCATGAGAGGGCCACATGAGCTGAGGCCGAACTACTCAGAGTCTCGGAGGATGGCTGTCGTGGCAAACTACATAGGCCGAGCTACGTATAGTCTCGGGAGATGGCTGCCGTAGTAGAGGTTTACCAGCTGACTACTTGCGCGAGAGCAGAGTCATAGACCGAGCTACGTATAGTCTCGGGAGATGGCTGCCATAGCAGAGGCTTACTAGATGACTACTTGCGCCAGAACAGAGTCATAGACCGAGCTACGTATAGTCTCGGGAGATGGCTGTCGTAGCAGAGGCTTACTAGGTGACTACTTGCGCGAGAGCAGAGTCATAGACCGAGCTACGTATAGTCTCGGGAGATGACTGTCGTAGTAGAGGCTCATTCCATTGAGATGGAGATGAGGAGGGTGCTGAGGAGCTAGGCGGCTGAGGTGCGCCTGGTGAGATGGGACGAGACTCATCGTCTAGACGGCATCATTGGAGGCGCCCAAGGTGGAGAGGGCGAGACCCCTTGTCTGGGCGGTATCATGGGGGGCGCCCAAGGTGGAGAGGACGAGACCCCTCTTCTGAGCGCCTGCTGCTGGGTGCCTGGTGATGGGCGCCCTTTGTCTTTTTGTCTACCTTGTTGTGTCATGTTCTGACTTTTGTAAGCTATTTGTAAATTTTAGGAAGGCAAAACAATTCTGGATATAATAATCTCCGCAGAATTTTATTTCATAAAATAACAAATAACAAGATAAATCAACTAATAAAGGATAGATAAAATCTTCAGGTGTTCGGTGTCCCGTAGGTGGGCCAAGACTTTCTTGGTGAAGTTGGAGTCACCTCCTCCTCTTAGCCTTCAGGAGATTGTCTGGATTTCTCCGAGGAGTCGCTGGTGTTCTCTGTCGTCTTGGTCTCGGCCAGGTGGCGGGGCCTGTCCTCTACCAGCAATGTACTGCCTCAACTGGCCACACTGTATGAGCTCCTTAACCTGCCTTTTAAGATCAAAGCAGTTGTCAGTGTCGTGCCCATGGTCGCGGTGGAAGCGACAGTACCTGCTGGGATTCCTGCGGTTTGAGGCATTGAGTGGTGTGAGAGCTTGCCGCTCTCTCAGAGATGGGGGACCAAGACGGTCCTTGACAAAGATTTTCTCTGTTCTATTTCTTTTGTTCTCTACCTCCCACTTGTCTTTGCGGGTGTCCTTCCTTTTCTCCCCTCCTCAGGAGGACTCACCTCGACGGGCCTTGGTGACGTCCTCGGCATTCACATACTTTTGGGCCCTTGACAGCAGCTCGGGCATGCTGGAGGGCGGCTTCTTGAGGACAAAAAACATAAAACTGGAGGTGCGAAGGTCGGCGATGAAGGTGGCCAGGGCTACCTTGTCATCTGGCTCCTCAATCTGGAGGACCTTCTCATTGAAATGAGCAATGTAGTCTCTAAGGCTTTCATCCCTGTCCTATTTGATGGTGAGCAGGTGGGTCACGGGCTTCTGATGCCGGCGTCCCCCAATGAAGTAGGAGACGAATGATCTGCTTAATTCTGCGAAAGAGTGAATGGAGGAGGGCTTGATCTTTGCAAACCATTGGCGAGCAGACCTCTTCAAGGTGGTAGGGAAAGCTCTACACATAATCTACTCAAACACGTTGTGGAGTTGCATGAGAGACTTGTATGTGTCAAGGTGGTCGAGGGGGTCTTTGGTACCGTCGAATGTCTCGATGGTAGGCATCTTGAACTTCGAGGGTAGGCGATAATTAACTATATCAGTAATGAAGGGTGTATCAGTGCGTCTTACCAGGTAGTCCACGGTTTCGGGCGCCTGTGCCTTGATAGCGTTGAGGGCATCACCGAGTTGGTTTTGTACCTCTCTGATTTTCTCGTCCCACTGGTTGGGGACATCCTCCGTCGGGTGGTGGTACTGGCTTCCATGATCGCCATACTGACTCTCGCCTTCGTCCTCCTGCGCAGGTACATGAGGAGGGACTGCTGGGTGAGGGGCACCCGGGCGTGGTCCTGGGGCGCTCTGGCGAGGGACCCCATGGCGGGATGCTGCTTGGCGCCTTGAGTGAATAGGCAGTGGCTCCCCCTGTTGGAGGGGGTGGGACTCCTCCCACGGGGTGAGGGGCAACGCCCCCTTGGGCGAGCATCAACTCGATGATCTGCTGGTTTTGGTTCACCAGCAGTTGCATGGTTTTGAGGAGTTGTTGTCCAACAACGGGGGTCGCCGTAGCAGACGGCTCCGACGGTGCAAGGGGAGGCGGAACCTCCTCCCGGTGGGCTGGGTTGTTGTCTCCCGGCTGTTGACTCATCGATCTGGTTGTGATTGTCATGAATTGAGTGAGAACAGGAAAACTAGTCGTTTCCCACAGACGGCACCAAACTGATGATGCACAAATCGATCTTCGTGCAAGATCAACAGTCAAGTATATGAACATGTGTAATCAATAAGCAGTAAGTAGGAAATCAATGACAGATCAATGACAAAACAGTAAATATAGAGTAAACACAAAGATTTATAGTGGTTCGGTCCGGGTTACCTACTCCACTCTCGGGAACGGCTGCGGTGGCCGGAGATCTTTATTGATGAGTAACCGGGAGAATATACACCGGAGTATTACAATGCTTTAGAAGAGAGAAGCAATGTGTATAGGGAGGTGTAGTGTGTGTAGGAGAATGTATTATAGAGGTGTCAAGGGTGTTGTCCAGATCCCTCTCCTTGTGGAGAGAGCTTACATTAAATAGGCTTAGTACTCCTTGTGGAGAGAGCTTACATTATATAGGCTTAGTAAGGCGGTGACGTGAGTGAGAGGTCTTCCACTATTTTGGTAAGTACAATCATGGTAGGAATATATCTCTTTGGTAAGCACAATTAAGGTATGAATAGATCTCCGTCCGTATCCCGATATTTTCTCCCTTGTGTTCCTATTTCTTCGGAGGAGGATCCTGAGCTGGGTTGGACTTGAGTTGTCTTCTTGAGCTGGGTTGGATTTGAGTTGGAGTGACGGAGTCAAGAGGGCGAAGGAGAGGCAGAGGACCTGGGCGGCGCCCTCTTGGGTGACCTCTTGGGCGCCCCCCCCTTGGGGTGCTCCCTTGACTCCTCCTTGATGATTACTCCTTGCCTTGATCCTTGATGACTTTGGTGACGTGGACCCCTCTTAATTCATTGGGCCTGAATCGCTTTTTATTGACTTGGGCCTTCTTGATTTATTGGGCCTGAACCAGTTAATTTCGGGCTCATCAGTATTGTTAACCAGAAGATGTCAAAGAATTCAAACCAAAGATTCCATTGGGTTACTCACACCTGAATCACTATACAAATCATGTGTAACCATGAGTTCTTAGCTACATTTTGAAGCACAAGTTTCTAAACATTTACTCGGTGATGTTGGGATAATTAGGGTTTGGGTTTGTACTACTCCTCACCACGTGTTGAAGAGATATATAATTTATTGGTTAACTTTCTTTTGGAAACAAATTAGACATAACCAGTGGGCCATAAATTCTTTTCTTTGAGCCGAATTGGTTTTGTGAATTGAATCTTTTTGATTAATTTGAAAAATGGTGCATGTATTATTTTTGGTGTTTCTTTAATGCTTCTAAGAATTTTTCATCGTTTCTTCAAATTTAAAAATTTGAATTTTTGACTAATGGAAACATATGTTCCAAGCGAAACTTTGGACAAAGGAGAAATCTACCCAATCTATCACAAGTGGGCAGATTCCAATCCCTAACCATGGTGGTCACGTGTCACTAGCTACTAAATTACCATTTTGCCTCTTCCTCGCTGATGTATTTCCCTCACAATCACAAAATTGCTCTCCTCTGTCTCTGCCACACCAACGCTCTCTGATCGATCGCCTCAACTTCTCTCTCTCTCTCTCTCTCTCTCTCTCTCTCCCTCCCTACAATTCGAATGCAGAACCTGTCTCCTCCATCCTAGCCTCCGCGACTCTGAGGTTCCGATGCCCTGACATCACCGTCGCCGGGAACCTCTTACCGTCCGTTCCCCGGCGGGGAAGCCAGCCTCGGCTTATTTGCAGCCTCTTGCTTGGAATCTTTTAACCTTGGTTTGGGTGTGATCGGATTCTGAATATAAAGACGACGTGTTTTGTGTGGATTGTAGGGTTTTTGTCTGCGCCATGGCTCCTGCTCGTAAACGTGGAGCAAAAGGAGCGAAGACGAAGAGTGAGTTGAGTTTGGGCGATCTTGTCCTCGCCAAGGTCAAAGGCTTCCCTCCTTGGCCTGCCAAGGTTTGTACATGCCTCCTTAATTGTTCATCAGCAGTGTTGGGATTCCATTGTTTTATTCGGGCATTCCTCTTTTTTTTAAGGACCTCAATTCGCTACTGTTTCATCACATCAATTGAGTCTCTATATGTTTTCTTGACTAGTTTTTTGATTGGTTGTTTTGTATTTACTTGACAATTTATAATCCTTTTGATTGTTCTTTACTGAGTTTATATATTGACTTTTTATACATTATTTTTGCTTTAGCTTGTTTCTTTAGAATTGTTGAGTTTCTGCATATGCTTTGGTGGTTTCGTAATTATTGTAATTTTTAAGTAATTAGTTCTTGTTTAAGGAAGTTTCTTTTGACAACCCATTTCAATTAACTTCCTTGAACTTGTTGGATGAATCAATGCAGAGGCTTTTGATTTGCGTTTTTGTGAATCCTGTAGTGATTATTGCCTAATACGTGATAGGATTGCTCAGTAATTACTGAATTAATCCTAGAGGTGATGTAAATTGGGGGTTAAAAATGTTTTTTTAGTGACCACTGTTTTTTGACATTAGTGAGCCTACTTATGATTTTGGTCTGTAATATTGGATGTAGGATGCTGTAAGTCTTGAGTAGTGGATGAATCAATTTAGACGCTTTTGAGTTGTGTGTGAGCGTGCACGAACTTGCGGATCTTGTACTAATTACTGTGTAAAATGTTATGGGACTGTTCAGAAATTGCTGACTTAATTGAAAAGGTGATGTAAATTAGGTTTAAAAAGGTTTTTCAGTGATGAGTGTGGTTTGACTTTAGTGAGTTTACTAAAGCATTTTAGTCTGTAGTACTGTTGTAGGACGCTGTAATACTTGAGTAGCCAACGAGTTTAGGTGCCCTAGCCCAGTGTGTTTGCAAATTATGACATTGGTAATGACCTAGTGGGTGCATGTCATTGAGAAAAAGAGGGGCAGGGGACTTAGTGTTTCTTGTGGTGTTCTCTTCTTTGGCCAAAAAGAATATCTAGAACTTTCCATTGAACTAGTTGCATGATTTGATTTTTTGGGCCTACTTGCAGTTTTGCATTTGTCTTTATTACTTTAGTCAAGTTCTCAAACTAAAAAGGGGAAGAAAGGAAGAAGATTTTATTAATAATTGAGATGATTGTAGATTGTGTGATGCGTGCATTTGTGTGCATGTGTGATATCTTTGCTCTTGTTGCATATATATATGACATTTTTTAATGTATTATGTGCTACATTTTATGGTTTTTGCATAATAAAAAGATTAATGTAAACTTGGTGTCAGATGGATTTATTTTTGCACCTTTTCTTTGCATTCCAAGCTTGTTAGATTAGGTATTGAGCAACTGTAAACTTTATTTTATTGGTGCTTTGTGCTTTTATTTTATTAGGATTTTATTGTTGTTGCTTGCATCGTTTTGTTATATAAGATAGATACATTTTCTATGTAGTTAATTGTTTTGCTTATGAGGCAATTTTTTTTTTGTGGGCATGAATTTTCACAGATTAGCAGAGCGGAAGATTGGGAGAGAACTCCTGATCCTAAAAAATATTTTGTCCAGTTCTTTGGTACTGCAGAGATGTAAGTTGTTTTCATTAGACTTTTCCATGTTTTTCATGTGAATCAAGTGTTTGTGCATGAATGTATGGTTTTCATTTTTGGTAACGAATGAGAGCATAAATTAGGTAAAAAATTTGGCTTGTAGAATATATGCTTTCTTAATGTATAACATAATCTATTTACTATGCTATTTTTTTTTTAGTTTTGGGTGGTACCAGTGAAAACATAGACTAGTTAGAAATGACAATTGCTTAGTAGGTTTTTGTAATTGAAAATGATTTGTTATGGGATAGAGGGAAGTTTTTGGCATCTTTATGGGCGGTTGTTACTAAAGAGTTTCAAGATATTTCTCTATCTGCTCTTCAACACAATTGGAAAGCTGTATGTATTTCTTAATTTTGTTTTATTTTTTTTCTTTAATTTTGCTCTTTTAGGTGGGTTCCTTGTCCAATATTTCTTATCAAAAAAAAATAAAAAAAAATTGAAAACTTGTTTTTTATTGATTCTGGTGAGAATGAATGGGCTCCTCATGGGACCATGACCATTTTAAGACTTCTTGGCTCTTTGGAAAGAACTTTGAGGTTTATAGAAGGGACTTCATGGTCGAGTCTTGCAGATCTTACGATAAATTACACTAACAACTGGCCATCTGGTGAATGCACAAGATGTTTGTGGACCTTTTAGGGTTAGAAACCTCAGAAGAGCTATAGGATCATTTGACTTTAGGCTAGTATGTGTGGCTTTTATAATGAAACATGGTGTGAGATTGTAAGTGTTATTAAAAGTATTCCTAGGCACTAAGGAGTGTGAATTGTTGGAAGCACAACAATAATGATTGCCTTCACGCTACATAACACAATCATGTGCAAGTCTCCGTGTGCTTTGTCCAGGCACAACGTTCAGAAAAGCACATTGTTGTAAATTTTTTAGAATTGTTTCACATTACTAATACCTATGCTTTGGAGGCATCTTGCTCCATAACAATTCTTTTTATGTTGAACATTTTTTTTGTGTTTATTGGGAGGAGAAGGGACCTTTTGAGTTTGGAAAGTGCTACTCATTAGGTTAAGGCATGGTATCAAGATTATTACAAAATGTCATCTTTTGGATTGTTTAATGGTACTTTATATTGTGGTCTTTAATATGTGAGTTGGGAAGTGAATTTATGAGATGGAAGTGGGAATCATAGCTTTTAAAAAATAGGAACTTATTAAGGATATCTACCGATAACTGATATTCAAATGTATAGTGACATCTACCCTTTTGAAACGTTGGGTGGGGGAGAATTTCGAGAAATAGGGGGGACTTTGATACCGTAGTTAGGGAAACTGCACACATGGTCCAATTTTACACGAATTGTGTGTAAAAGATTGGATAGATCCATTTTTTCATTAGGTTGAGAAGACTATTTTTCGGGGGTTAGACAAGAAGCTTTGTCTATAGTAGCATACTAGCATTTGATCACTGTCCTACTCCTCTTGAGACATCAACGGTGAGATGGGGGTAGTGTCTTTCGAGGTTTGGAAATATTTCATTGGAAGATAAGGATTGTGGGATGAAGGTGAAGGAGTGGGGGATAGAGGGGAGTTTTCAAGTATGAGAAGGGTTTAAGTTTTTTAAAGGACTTGATTTTACTAACATAAACTTAAGATGTGGAACAAAGAAGAGTTTAGTTATGTTTGGTTTATTAAAAGGGTAATATCTGAAAGGATTGGGAAGATTGATGGATTAAAAGGGAATTAGATGAGGAATTGAGGAAGGAGAGGTGGAACCATAGGAATAAATTTGAGGTCTTTTTTTAAAGATGAAATAAGTTGGAGACAAAAAACTCTAGATTGAAATGGGTGAGAGGAGGAGATGGTAACTAAAATTTTTTCATAGAGTGACGAACGAAAACAAATTGGAAAAAATCATTAATAAGCTGAGTCTTGATTACTGTCCCATTCATGGGGGAAACTAGTTGCATGGAAATGCCTTTTGAGGAGGAGAAAATAAAAAGAGTGGGTTTTTGATGTAGTAAAAAGAAATCTCATGGTTTGGATGGTTCTTCTATGCCTATTAAAGTGTTTGAGGAATTTTTCCAAAATGGTGTGGGAACGCCATTAGAAATTTCACTTTGACATATCTCATTCTACAAAAAGAGAACTCTTTGAAATTGAATGATTTTAGACCAATTAGCTTGATAACAAGCCTTTATAAGATTGCTGCCAATGTTTTATCGGTTAGGCTTAGGGAGGGTTTGAATGAGACAATAACAGATGTTGGATGTGGCTCTTGTGCCTAATGAAGTAGTTGTAGGAAGGAGGACATTGTTCTCAAACATGATTTTGGGGAAGTTGGTGACCATGTGGATTGGAACTTCTTAGATTTTGGAGGCTAAGGGCATCGGAGAAAGATGAAGTAGATGAGGGGTTTTTTTGTGGTCAATGAACATTTTTGTTATTCTAGAGGGTAAAGGGGTAAGTTTAACGCATTTAGAGGCTTAGGCAAGGGGATTCATTGTCACTTTTTTGTCTAGTATAGTGGTGGATGGTTTGAGGAGGCTTGTGATGAGGGCATAGAAGTGTAATTTGGTTGAAGGCTTTGCTTTTGGGAGGGGGACCATTTCAATTTTTCTATAGCAATTTGCTAATGATACTGCTGTATTCATTTCCTCGGTGGAAGAAAATAAGCGAAATTTTGGAACCTTAAGAAAATTTTGGATGTATTTGGTGTGACTTCTTTGCTCAAGTTTAGGATGGATAAAAGCATGATTGTTGGAATAAATTTTAGTGACCATAAGATTGTTATGCTGGCTTCGGAGTTGGGGTGTTGTGGGTAGCCTCTTAAGAATTTAGGCCTTCCATTGGGGTAAACTGTTGTCCTTAGCCTTTTGGGTCATGTCATCGTGAAAGTTGGGAAAAGATTTGAAGGGTGGAAGAAAGCCTTTGTTTTAGGGGGAGGAGACATTTAACATTAGTCCGGTTTGTATTGGCTAGTCTTCTCGCCTATTTCTTCTCTCTATATAACATTCTATATAACATGACTAGATTGAGGGATGATAAGAGATTTATTGTGGGGAGGGGAGTGGTGAGAGAAAAAAAGGATAATTGATTAGTTGGGAGTTGGTGTCTGGGCCTAGAGAAAAAAGTGGTCTCACATTGTGGAATTTGTTGAATAGAAATGTACTCTTGGTTGGAAAATGACTTTGGAGATTTTTTTTTAGCGCAGCATTCACTGTGGCACTATGTTATTAGAAGCAGACATTGTAAATACAAACCTATGTTTGAGATTCTAATGTGGTTGAAAGATAAAATTTCTGAAACCCTTGCAAATTTATTTCGTAGGGATTATTGTGTTTTTCTCAAAATGTAGGGAGAGAGTTCGTTTCTAGGAGGATACTTGGTTTGAGGAGGCTTCGTTCTCATGTCTGTTCCCCAACTCTATCATCTATCTTGTGATCATGATGCTTGTATTGCCTTTTTGGTTAGGTCCAATTTGTATCCACTTTTTGGGATTTTAGCTTTACTAGAAATCTTAGATTAGTTGGTGCTTCTTTCCTTTGTTCACAATACTACTTTGAACTTGAATACTCGGATAGATGATGTTGGTTCATTAATCCAATAGGTTTCTTCTCTTGGGAATCATTCTTTGAGTCTTTGATTGATTATTCTTAGCTTCCTCTCTTTCACTCGTCACTGAGATCGGGAAGCTAAAGTGCCTTTAAAAGTATAAGTGTGTGCATGACCAATTGCTCACGGTAAGATTAATACTAAAAGTGTGTTAAAAAAGACGTTTTTTTTTTGTTTATTGCCACAGTGACGTATTATGTGTTGAGGTGATGGCGAGAGCATGCCTCATTTATTTGATTTTTTTAGATAAAATTAGAATTTTATTAAGGTTGACAAGAGATAAAAAAATTTCAATATGGAGGACAAGATATCCTTCCAAAGTAAAAACATAAAAAACCAGAAAAGAAAAAAAAAAAAAAATTAAACCAGAGCCGCATTCCAATCCCTTTGAAGATCTGCTAAAGGTAAAACTCTGAACTTCCTTGCGGACTTAGACCATAAAGAGGCATGAAATACAATTCCGTCCCAACTAAAGGCAATGTAAGGAATTGATTTTTGAATATTCTTGAGTACCTTTTTGTCAAAATATTCCAAAAAATCGGGAATCAAATCACAACTCCACAAAACCTTACCTTTTTTACTCCTCCCAAATCATCTAAATTTAGTTTGCAACATTTCCTCCACATAAGCTGGACAAACCTATGCCTCTCTGTACACATTAAACAAGTTGTTTCACAATCCCCAAGCAAAATAAAACAATGAATAAATAATGGCCATTGGACTCTTCATGTTTCATGCAAGTGGAACATACATCAGGTCTCAAAGCTTTGTAAGGTCGTCTCATCTGCAACATGTCATTAGTATTCACTCTATTGAGCACCATAGATCAAACAAAAGCCTTTATTTTAGAAGGACTCTTTACCTTCCAAATGAACTTATCAAAAGAAAAAGAATGGACAGTATGGGGACTAACAAGAAAGGAGTAAAAAGATTTACAAGAGAAAATGCCTTGATCATCCTTAATCCAAATTCTACAATTATGAAAGTATTAGGATGGAAATTTTGAAGAATAAGAAGTAAAGATGTCAAATCCTATGCTTCTCTATTTTTCAGACTCCATAAGAAATTTAGCATTTATTTGTGCATTGTTCTATTGCTTTAACTTCATGGAACAGGTTATTTGAGTTGGTAGGAGTTTGTTGGGTGCCCGTGCTTCATGTCATTTTTGCTTTGTGTGGATGTTAAAGGTATTGTAGGGGGTACGAGAGGCGTTACTTGCTAGAGCTGCGCTTTTCAAGCCATTGTTTTGGTTATTTGGTAGGAAAGGAACTCGAGATTTTTTGAGACCAAAAGTGAAGTGGTGTAAGGATCATGGTCTATTTCTTGGCTTCTTTTTGGCCTCTGTTTCGAAAGATTTCAAGAATATCCCTATGTTTGGTATTATTGCAAGTTGGAATACGTGATATGGCATATGATGTGGTTTTTTGTTCCTAGTAGTGCCATGCACCATTTGTTGCAGAGTGTCAAGGGAAACTACTCTAATGAAGAAAGTCATGTGTCTCATGTTTATGCCTTTTGTTTCCTGGTTGGATGCTTTATTCACCTTTATCTCGGATCATTCGACGCAATATTGTATTATCAATAAAATTCTGTTTCTTATAAAAAAAGAACATGTGTGTTGGGCGTTTATCTTTCTTTTCACCATGATAGACTGACATTGAAGACTTGATTAATATCTGGAATCCAAACAAAAAAATGGAATTGATTAATTTTAAACTTTTGCTTTTTT
Organism: Ilex aquifolium; assembly: GCA_951799425.1. Taxonomy (NCBI): domain Eukaryota; kingdom Viridiplantae; phylum Streptophyta; class Magnoliopsida; order Aquifoliales; family Aquifoliaceae; genus Ilex; species Ilex aquifolium. The sequence goes on along the minus strand of OX637407.1, from coordinate 744,160 downwards.
GTGAAATGAGGGTAGCTCCTTGCAGTGGGACCCCTCGAAAGGGTTGAACAACATTAGAATGTTTGGATTAACTCTCATTTCGGTACATTCCGTAAATATATTGGGATATTTGATGTGGGTTCGTGCTTCTGAGTGTAAGACATCAAGCAAACATTTTCTGACAATCTGAGTGGATATCAGCAGAGAAAGAAAGAAATATGGTGTATTTAAATGTCACAGGTGAAGTTGTGTGTTGTTTTGAGGTCATCGGTTACTATATCTGATTCGCCATTACCTTAATGGGTTTTTCTATATTTTGCCTTGCATCTGTAATTGCGATTTTGTTAGATCTCTTTACTGGATTCTTATATCGTTTATCTTTCATATCTCTTGTCAAGCAGCATAGGAAGCAATGAATTACCAAGTTAGTTGTATTAAAGTTGCCATGTTTCTTAATGCCAACTTGAAGAAATGCTTTATTTGCTGTTCCGCTCTTATTGTGAAGTCATTTACCACTGCATATATGCTATTGCCAGTTATATTAACTTTACATAATTCTTCTTGGTTCATGGACATTCATTCTAGTTCTTGGCAATTCATATTTGGGATGGAGTTTCCTGATCTTTTCCTTATTGTATATACGTGTCTGCATCTGTTTATAAAACATGACAAATTGGCATTTTAGATGCTTGTGGCATCCTTGGATCTTTGCAATGATAACCATTCTGTTGTAATCTTCCTTTTACGCGGTCATACTTTTTTATCTCTACTGAAAAAATTATGTTGATCTTGCCTGGCCAGTGAGTGGCTTTTAACCACATGACATTTTTGTATTACTATGGTTCTGTGGGTAAAAGTATAATCCTGTATCTTTTGTTCAAAAGATGATAGTGTAGTCTGTTTCTTTGTTTTGGTAGGTATGCTGTAACAATTGTGTATGCATTTATTTGGGTATCATGGAAATTAATGGCCAACTTCTGGAATTTTTTAATATAATTTAGATGGTTATATAGCAGCATTATGTTTCTTTTTTGGTAGTTATGTTGATTTACTTAGTGGATTACCCATTGAATGCTTGTGGAATTTTGTTTTTATGTTTTTCGGAAATGATTTTCTCAATTAGTTCTCTTTTCCAGAGCTTTTGTTGCGCCTGCTGATATTCAGGCATTTACTAGCGAGGCAAAGAATAAATTGTCAGCTCGATGCCAAGGCAAGACCGTTAAATACTTTGCACAAGCTGTGAAGGAAATCTGTGAAGAATTTGGAGCTTTGCAGAAAAAGAATTCAAGTGGTGTAGGAGATGATTCAGACAGATCAACTCCTGGGTGTGATGCCCCCTCTGTTGATGGGGCAGTAGATAGTGCTGTAGAGGTTGACTTAAAAAATGGTATTGGGACAAATGAAACTAGGGGAGAAATAGAGGTTAAAGGCACTGGGTTGGAGCGCTGCTCACTACGACTAGGAGACATCAATTGCCAAGATATAAAACCTGCCATTTCAAGCAATGCTAATGATAGTTTGTCTCCAGTAATGTCCTCCAAAAAAAAGAATAAGCTTTGCAGTGATGGTGCTAAAATACCAAAGCAGGAGGCAGTATCAGGATCTAGTCCATGCAATTTTTCCTGTCCCAAGGAGGAAGTCTCTTGTGATAGTAATACTGAAGATACAAGGAATACGAGAACCCAACTTGGACATGTAAAGCATACTTTAGTCAGTTATGAAGTTTCACATCCTGCCAAAAGGTTGAAAAGTTCAGACTTGGTGGACGATGCCACCCGGGGGTTACTCAAAACAAACAGACAAAGTGATTGTCAAAGCCATAGTGTTGTTGAGGGCAAAGCAGATAACGCTGAGATTAAAAAGCCTGCACTGTGGGGGGAAGTTGAAAATCGCTTGGCATCCAGAGCACAGACAGGTAGTGTTGATGCCAATACTCCAAGTGATGAAGACGTTCTTCCCCCAACAAAGCGCCGTCGCTGGGCATTGGAGGCCACGTCTGGTTCTTCCACTTATGAAGGTAAAGTGGGAAAAGGTTCTGCTGCTTTTAGATCTGATTTGTCATGCTCAGGCAATGTTAAGTCATCGGTTACTCAATTGCACACAAAGCGGAGAGCTGTTCGGCTATATGGAGGCGATGATGATGACGAGCCCAGAACTCCAATACATGGAGGATCTGCGAAAAAGGTTCATGCACATTCACATGTCTCAGAATATGTCAAGAACACTGATGCACATATTGAGAGTTCTATACATGATCGGCCATGTGTAAGAGATTCAGGTATACTTGAGAATGGTCCTTCAAAGGAACTTATATCCTTTGCCAAACTGAATGGGTCTTCATCACCTAATCCTCAGCAGACTGTAGAGAAGAGGCCTAAAAAGTCAACAGATGCACATGCTGTTCTTAGTCCAGGGAATTTGGGACCTGATAAAGTATCATCAACTGAGGCTAAACCAGTTTTGTTTTCCCCTAATAATTCTCCCTTTGCCACAAAACCAGTAGTTGAACCACATAAAGCCAATAAACCTTCAGCTAAGGTATCTGGTAGTGTTTCTCAGAAAAAGGCCCCAACTGGGCCTTATAAGGGATCTGAAGTGGTTTCTAACGCCTTGAATTATACTCGTAATCAAGCAACAATTGAAAAAAGTAAACCAATTTCTTCTGGGGAAAGACAAAAATCTACTCCAAAATCAAATTTACGGGTAAATGATTCTTCTCTTGTAGCTGGAAATCCAATGGAATGTAAATCACTATCCATTGAAAGGTATGGTTTGATTTTTTGCGCTCTAATTATTCTTTGTTTATAATTTATTTTTATGCCCATGATAATTTCTGCTGAATTCAGGCTGGAAGCCGGAAGAGAAGATAAGACAAGCTCAATGATTGACACGCAGATTTCAGACTCTGTTACATCTATGAAGCATCTCATAGCAGTTGCTCAGGCGAAAAGAAGACAAGCTCTTTCACAAAGTCTCTCTCATGGTAATGCTAGTTCTGTTTTCGTCCCCACTACCGACGTAAGTGGCGGGAGCCCCAGCCCTGCCCCTGCTGTTCAGCGCCTTCAATCCAGCTCCAGCATCATGGTCGAACCAGATAGTCAGGGATACTATCCTCATTCCTCTTTAGCTTCTCCATCTTCTCATGCTCGGCAGATTTCGTCAAACTATCAACTTGATAACGAAGAAATTGAGGAGAGAAGAGTTAGTTCAGGGCACCGGCCTGCTGGGGGTTCCCTTAGTGGTGGTACTGAGGCAGCTGTTGCTCGTGATGCTTTTGAAGGAATGATAGAGACACTGTCAAGGACCAAGGAAAGTATTGGGCGAGCAACCCGACTTGCAATTGATTGTGCAAAGTATGGCATTGCCAATGAGGTATGTATGGAATATGTTTACCTTTTCTTTTCCGAGTGAGCTGTTTCGAACCGGTTCTTGCTGAGTAAGTGTCTAAAATTTGACTACAATTGGGCTTTGCAGTTTTTCATCTTACCTGTTCATCTTTTTCATCAATGATAACTGAGAAATTCATTATTATTTAGTATTGGTTTTCCTACTAACTACTGTGAACCATGATTCTCACTACCACTCTTGTTAAATTTATGGGCCTAGCAGCTGTGATTGTCAAATCCTTTTATGCTAAGTTGTGACCAACTTGGCGAATTTTCATGAAGTTAATGGTGATAAAAGAATTAAGCAATTGTACTCTTTAAACTTGAAGGAACTGGAAAAGAGCCGTAACTCCAATTCCAAAAGTCAGAAAAATTAAATTAATAATGATTAACAAAATGCCAAGATAATTCGTTTCATTCTTTTGATAGGTATCAAGGATTATTCATTTTGTTTTTCCTTAGCATTCAGTATTCTCTGTCATCTCCCATCAGAAGAACAAAGAAAAGGAAAGCCGTTATTCATATGAAAATTTACCGGTCCATATAAATGTTTTTGAAATTTTGTCATATTTGTCCTCTTCCATTTCTTTGGTTTTTACTGTTTTTTTTTTGTTTTTTTGGGGGGGGGGGGGGGGGGGGAGGGGTTCTTGTGGGCCTTGTTTTGATATTTATTCTTTGTAGGCTCCTATTGTATATTTTGCTGTACATAATTTTGCCTGCCCTTTCTGGCAGCTGTAATTAACTTCCTAGTCATAGGAAAAGTGGGAGAGCGTAGGCCGTAGTGTAAATGCATACTTCCGTTCAACTAATGGAAGAGGCTAGACCAGTTATGCTCATCCCTGCATCCAGTATTGGTGGGACCAATCAAATAGTGCGTATACCAGTCGATAATATTGGATCACATTCTGAATCATTGTGGTTCTAATATATGTATTAGGTGTTTAATGCCATTCAAGGTCACCATCATTACATATTCATTGATGGTCTGGTTGCTGGTCTAGAGAGCGTTCCTAGCCGCCTAGAGTGCAGCCTGCCTGCTTAAGACCGTAATGTAAGTAACTCAGTGCTCCATAGGGGGAAATGAAAGCAGAATTCATTCGGATCCTCCCACATGTTCAATCATTTTTTGTTACTCATTTAATTTCAGTTATATTTTCCTCATTTCATAAAATGAAAGGTCTTATTTATAAAATGCCAAAATAATGTCTCTATCAAGGCTTTTGATTGTTACTTTCTAACGAGATCAACTTGTCAGAGTTACCCTGGAACGATATTATGCATTTTAAGTGGGACTTAATATTATGTCAACCCCTCCTTTCTTGCAGGTTGTCGAACTTCTCATTCGGAAGCTGGAAAGTGAGCCTAGTTTCCATCGCAAAGTGGACCTGTTTTTTCTCGTGGATTCAATTACTCAATGCTCTCACAGTCATAGAGGTACCTTAGCCAGCTCATCATTGGCCATGATAGTTATGACTGCTTTCCTCCGTCCCTTACTGTCCCTCTCCTTCTTCCCCTCGCCCCCTCTCTCTCTCTCTATATATATATGTATATCACTATATGTGGGTGTATTGCTTATGGATGGTTCGCTGCTGCAATGTATATATTGAATTGATTATGGTCAACTACTGTGATATTGTTCTGACAAAGTATATTTGTCGACCCTTGTGTTGTTGAATGGAGCAAATTTGCTTTTCGTTCTTAAGAAAGATATCTGCACCGCCATGAAATTTCAATATTTTGATTGCTTTTGTTTACTTCTTTGCTTGTGATGTTTCTTCAGGCATTGCAGGAGCCTCGTATATCCCTACAGTGCAAGCAGCATTGCCTCGTCTCCTAGGAGCTGCTGCTCCACCCGGGGCTGGTGCTCGGGAAAATCGTCGTCAGTGTCTTAAGGTGATACACTCACACGTGTGTGTATACATGTATAGACACAAGTTGGAGAACCTTATTGTGATTTGAATAAATTGATTTAATTTCTTTCTCAGGTTTTGCGATTATGGCTGGAGAGGAAAATTTTGCCAGACTCTCTTCTTCGGCGATTTATGGATGACATTGGAGTTTCAAATGACGATACAGCTTCTGGGTTTTTCCTTAAGCGTCCATCTCGAGCTGAGCGGGCTGTGGACGATCCCATTAGAGAAATGGAAGGCCTTCTTGTTGATGAGTATGGAAGGTCTGAATATCATTCTTCACTCTCATGCTTTGTATGATATATTCTCTGTATGCGCTATAGATTATGGTTCTCCAATCTTGTCGTTTCTTTCTTTATTTTTTCAATCAAATGTGAAGGTTGTTTCTATTTTTTCTGCTGGAGATGAGGCAAATGACTTGGAAAGATGATGGTTATGACAAATAACAAATAGGATGTACATATATTCGCTATGCAATGACAATTTCCATAAAAAAATTTACTGCCATGTTGTCATCTTTTCTGCCAGAATACAGTGGTGAGTACTACAGAATTTTACCATCCCACTTTTGTGATGAGGTATCTTTTTTTTTTACTTTTGGATTAATACTGCAGATTATTGGTGTTACCCTCTTAATAATAAGTGCTATGATAACCACATTTTATAATAGGTGTATGATAACCACATCTTATAATAAGTGCTATGATAACCACATCTTATAATTAGTGCTATGATAATCTCAGTTTGGAGATGATTGATGATGAAACTGAGTATTAGGAATTTAAAGCTTTCCTAGGGGTGTAATAGCCTTACTTCAAGCGTGTGATTATTAATGCACTTCTTGGTGTGGTTTCCAAGTTTTCCTTCCTCTATTCTCTTTCTTTGAATATATACTTCATGTCCCTTGGATCAATAATGGTTCCACAGTTTTGACCCTAAGTCATGCCTGATGGTGCTATCATGGTTGATGATTAATTTTTGATTAACCTCAGTGTACCTATTCATTAATGTTACAATGTTACTTTCCTATTATGTTCTACTTTCCTAATATTGCTATTGCCTTCAATATCAATCTATTATAAATAGGAGATAGGGTGTTAGCAATACACACCATACACATAATATTGTTTCATACTCTCTTTCTTATTTTTTTTTTCCTTAATCTTAATATATAATTATTCAAATTTCAACTTCGTTTCAGATCAAGATACTTGAGTAAATGGGGTTGACCCTAGGCGAGCGCCTCACTGGCCTAGTGGTTGGGCCGACCTAGCACACATCAAATTATAGTCATCTGCGTTTGTTTATCGATTATTGTGATCATTATCAACTATTGTGGGGTGCCTGAGTCGGTGTTCGTGTCTTCGGCGTTTGATCATCAACGCGAATTTTGGTGTTTTCAGTTTGATTTAGTGTCAGTTTAGTGTTTCTTGGGCTAGTTTGGTGCTAGTTTGGTGTTAATTTAGTGGTTTTCATGTCGGTCCAATTCCTGTTTAGTGTCAGTTCAGTGTTTTCCGGGCCAACTTGGTTATGTTTTAGTGGTTTTCATCCCAGATGAATTTCAGTTCAGTGTTTTCAATCCGGTTTAGTCTTGGTTCAGTGGTTTTCTGAACAGTTTGGTGCTGATTTAGTGGTTTTTATCTTGGTTTAATATCGGTTCAATGTTTTCAACATGGTTTAGTGTTGGTTCAGTGATTTTCAGCATAATTTGGTGCTGGTTTATTGGTTTTCATTTTAGTTCAGCTCCAGCTCAGAGTTTTCAACCTGGTTTAGTGCCAATTTTGGAGTTTTCTTCATGGTTAGGTATTGTTTTTGTGGTTTTTAGAACCGGTTCAACCCCTTTTTAGATGGTTCAACTCTGATTCTGTTTGGTTTATCTTGTTTTCAATTGTTGCGGCTTCATTTGTTGTTGCATGTGGTTCATTGTGGTGGCGTTGGTTGTCTTTGCTTGTGCCAGTATTGATGGTGTTAGTGTTGATATGTGTCTTTTGTCATCACCATGTATTTTTTCCACTGTGTCATGATCGTCGTCTGCTATTGCTTGTTTTGATGTGGTTATTAATTGATTCTTTAAAAAACAAAAAAGGATATCTTAGACTTCACATGGAGAAACTACTTGGATTTGTTGCTCCGTGTAGTGTGTGTCAATTAAAGAAGTCCTTGAAAGGTCTGAAACAGTCACCTACACCTTGGTTTTATCATCCTTATTGCTACGTGAAGATACCGCAATCAGCTAGTGATTTTCTCACCAAACCATTGACACAGTTTACCTTTAGGAGCCTTTGTTCCAAACTGAACATTTTTGATCTCCAACTTGAGGGGAGAGTGTTAGAGATTAACTTTCTTATTATGTTACTTAACTATTGTTCTACTTTCCTATTATGTTCTACTCTCTTATTATATGCTTTCCTGCTATGTTCTACTTTCCTAATATTACAATTGTCTTCAATATTAATTTATTATAAATAGCTGATAGAGTGTTGGCAACACACACCCTATACTCAATATTGTTTCATATTCTGTTTCTTCTTCTTCTTCTTCTTAACCCTAGTATGCAATTGTTCAAGTTTCAACTATAGCCATTCATTACTAATCTAGCCCAATTTGTATTAAAACACTGGGTCTACGATGTGCTGCATCTAATGTGTTATTGGAGATAATTTTATGTGATTTTCGAAGCAGTTGTGTATTTATGTCTAATTTTTTTAGTCTCTTTATGATCCTGTACATTCAACAATTAATATTCGGCTTTGGTAGTCATCATTTATGTTCTTCGATTTCTGCCGCACACTGAAATCATATCAGGTTACATTATCCTGCAAGCATGCAAACAATATAATAATTACATCTTGTTCTTATGATGTTCTTGGTTTATATTGCTACTTTTTTATCTTTGAGCTGTTATCTCTGGATTCATTTACCGTTCTGATTCTTATTCTCTGGCTTTCAGCAATGCTACATTTCAGTTGCCTGGCTTTTTGTCTTCTAATGTATTTGAAGAAGAAGAAGAAGAGGATCTTCCAAAGGCTTCAAGTAAGGAATCGGGTGATAGATCACCATTTGAACTGATCCCTGCCACAGGAGATCCTGAAACTTGTACGTTCACTCCGAATGACAGACGCCACTGCATTTTAGAGGATGTAGATGGTGAGCTTGAGATGGAAGATGTCTATGGGCACCTAAAGGATAAAAGACCAGTTACAAATTGGTTGTCTGATTTGGCTTTGGAGCAGCAAGGTTCACATAGGATCTTGGAAGATGCTCCAGACAATAGCACGGATTTGTCCCCTCTCTCTGAGGGTTCTCCACCATTGCCTCTTTATTCCCCCCCTCCAACCCCACCGCTTCCTGCTTCACCTCCACCTCCACCTCCTACACCGCCACCTCCACCTCCACCTCCATCATCTCCATTACCACCTCCACCCCCACCACCACCATCACATCCACATTTACTTCCTTCAGTGCCTGCTGGCCTGCCCCCATCATTACCACCTCAGCCTTCTGTAGCATCTCAACAGTTGCAATCACATCAATCATCAATACCACCTTCTCCAAATATAGCATATCAACCTTCAGTACCATTTGAATATTGTGGCACATCTAGTGTAAGGCTTCCAGCAGTTTTTTTCTTTCTTTCTTTATGAGAATAGGATCATATTGGGGCACACCTTTTTTCTCATCTGACTGTTATTTATTTTCTTTCTAATGAATATAGAATAAGAAATATAGTTCCTCTTTTTTCTATTTGCAGGGAAATCAAGATGTCCAAATAGCTGCAAATACTCCTCATGGGGCTCATATTGATGCTGCTGTTAGAAGTGAAATGTTTCTGCAGCAATCACCTTGCTTTGCTCCAGCAGGGGTCTGCTCTTCACGCGAACCATCTGGATACAATTCTTGTGGATCATTAGATTATGGACGTAGTGACATATATATAAATCCCCAAGCTTCTCAGCCCAACCCTCAATTTCAATCTGGTACTGCACCTTTCACTCAAAGACCTTTCCATCCTGCTCCACCACCTCAAACTCCATCAAGTCATTTCTCATATACAAAGGCCTCAGTTCAGCAACATCCACAGAAGCCATACCCCCCACCATACTCAATGCTGAATCTTCCTGACGGTTCCAGGCGATATGTTGCTGATGAACCATGGAGGGTGCCCTCAAACGATTTTAACCCAGATAATCAGCATGGTGTGTGGATGAGTGGAGGGAGAACATCATGTTCTGGCCCACCTTTTACCCAGGAAGGTATGTGGCTTTTCTTCTGCCATGGTAACTTGTATAGAAGTTGCTGTTGAATGAAACATTGCCATTGACATAGCCTACCAACTCAACTGCAGAATGTCTAGTAAGTTTTTTATAGGAAACAAAAATTTCATTTCATAGCAAAAAAGGAAATATACATAAATGGTAGAGTAAGAAATGCTCTTAGAGGAGCAAATAAAAATAAAAATTAATTTAAACAAAATAATCAATCAACTAAAAATGACTTTCCAATTTTGTTGAAAAACCGGTAACGGAATATTACGAAACTCATTTGGTACCACTACAGATGTCTATATGTAGTCATTGATTGCAGCTTTTGATTGTGTCCTCTCAATGTTTGCTCAATTTCATGAAATGATAGGCTCCGTGGTTGTCTATGCCTTCATTTCTTATCATTATTGTCACAATTCACTTACCTTTCGTATTATCACGCCTGACCAGCACATCCACTGGCATGTTCCCTTAATAGCTAACTTCCCTGTTGGAGAAGGGAGCTGCAATCGGATGGGCTTGCTTTGTTTATTTATTTTAAATACTGGGGCATTGTGGTTCTATCATATTGGGACATCAAGCTAATTAATGATGATATATAATATGGCGAAATAAGGAAGTGAACTTTAGGAAATCTCTTGCCATGAGGGACTAAATCAGTTATGGTATTTGTTGTATGTGCTTGAGAGGTTAGAAGTACCAACTGCTGGCATTTTATTGATAGGAGCTTAAGACCGAAAGAGATATTTTACGCATATTCAACATTAAGTCAGTGTTCAACTGCTTGAAATGTTTTTTTTATAGACGACAATTGTTTGAATGTTTCAAGGCTAGATTCCTTATCTTTAGTGGCGCTTCTTTATGTTTTTTAATTAATTGTCCCTCGTTCCTCAATACCTTTCTAATTTTGTGGTTTGGGCTAACAAGCCTTTGAGTGGTCTTGTTCTGTATTGGGAGCAATATTCAAAGGATCCTTTCCCCCGAACTCATATGTGTTTCTGTGGGTCTTACTGTAACTGGTTTGTTTAGAAATATCCGTACCCATATTTTTCCACCACGACGTGCATTTCATGTCATTTCTTGTTGACATGTTTCGATTTGTCTAGATGTGATCCAAGTAGGTTCAAGTGCTTGAAGAGCATCTTTACCGAAACAAATATGATTACCTCGATAAGATATTCTCTTTATTCTTCCTCTATGTTGTTTGCAGAATCTGGTTCTTTTGGGGTTATAGTTGATGGTTGTTTTTGAATTCCATCTCTACTACATAACCGGGCGTGAAAGTTTCTTCTCATCTAGCTCCTCGCGAATAAAATAAAAAAGGATGAAAAAAATATTTCATTTGAATTTATAATTTATATTGATATTTAATAATTATAACTTTTATTTATAAATAATATTTTCTTATAATGAATATTTATTTTGTTTTGCCTTTTTATTGTATTCTTGTTCCGACTGGAGATTTTGAAATTGTAGCGCTGAGTATTGAAAATAGGCTATAGTGCTTACTCCTGGGAATTATATTAAAGCGCATAATTGGTTGAAGATCACGGGGCGTTTTAAATAAAAAAATAGGCCTTTTTTTTAAGTATTTAGAATTTTTTACATATTTTTTATTTGTTATAATTAATTTCTTGTTGGCCCCATCAGTCAATCATTCCTCTGGGAAGAACTAATCAAAGAATTTCATTATATCTCTTCTAAGTGTTCTATTTCGTCTTGTATTTTGTAGGGATAAAGGATACACTTCATGAACTGAAGAATGCATTAAAAGCTTGGATTCCTATTTTAATTTATTTTGATTTTTTGGAGAGACGACTTGAACAAAAACAAGGACATTGAGTCATACAAGATAATTTGTCTTTATAATTTACATGATTTGTGTTATGTTTCACATTGGATGTATTTTGCGCTTCGGTATTTTAGATCTTGCAAAATGTTTGGAAATTGTCATCTCATATAATCATTCATTTAAGAAATTGTAGTCTAATTTGATTCCATGATGGTGGTTACTTTTTAAGTGCTGCAGTTGCTTGCTGGATTTAGTTATGCTCAGAAAGTTCTTAGGTGCACAACAGTACACATCTGTAGGTTTATTAACACTGACTACTTATCTAGGGCATGTATATCTTTGCTTTACATCCCCGACATCAGCTGTACATTGTGTCTAAGCAGGTGGAAACATTTTTGACAGTTTGAACACATTTTTTTGTGGCAGGTTATTTCCGGCCGCCTCTTGAAAGGCTTCCCAACAGTAGTGTACAGTTTCAACCGGCTGCTTCTAGCACCCTACCAGCTGACGCTCCACCTCGAGGTGATCTTTACCAGTAGAAAAGATGGTTCATTATTCTTAGAAGTGACTTCCTAAATGGTAGAACCCCAGCTTTGGAAGGATAATTTGTGGTGGAATTATCTCAGGTCACCATAGTTCTCAGATGATGCCCTGTAGACAAGATATGTCTTCCTTAACTTGTTGGAGGCCAGCTTAAGACAGCCTGACCTGTTGTCTATCTTTGGTGAGTTTTTGTTCCTCCATGTCTTATTTGCTTGTTTCAGAACTCTTCAGTCTGCTGGTTGATACAAAGAAGGCCATCCACATTTGATATTTTTTGTTCTATTCGGATGGTTACTGTACTGTGGCAGTGTGTGTTTCATGTTTCAACCATTGATAGATGCCTTGTGATGATGCAACCATTGGTTGGTTGGCTCAATATAAACGAATTTGGAAGCCTAGACTGAACAGTAAAAATTTTTGGTCAAAAGGGAAAGTGTGATTTGTAGATTTGTTAGGATTATTTTAAATTAATCTGATTATTATCTGTTAGATTATTTAATTATTGAATATTTGTTTGACTATTTGATTAGGAAATTTTTTTAGAATTTTAGCTGGAGAGTAATTTTTGTTTTGATATGGGACTTGACTTATAAATATTGATGTAGTCTCTACTATTTTCATTAGATGGTGATATTATTGAAGTGAGTTTTGTGTGGAGAATTTGTGTTTCTTCATCTAATCCTTGTGAGGGTTATGTTCAGGGTTACCAGAAAACGTGAGATGCCCTACGAACCGCGAACTGGGTCGCACGACCCCAAACATGGGTCGTTCACGACTTGGATCGCTCCTGTCTCCGACCCCAACTGTTTATCCAATCATTAAATCAAAACCCAGATCCCCAATATAAGCCCTAATCCCATATAAAACCAAATAATTGCAAATTGCACAAATTAAATTATAATAAGTTATAATAGGCCAAAGTAAAGATTAGGTAACTTAGTCGATGGATCTCATACAACTTTTCGTATTTCTCGATCGACAGACAATCGTATTCCTCAATCCACAGTCGCCAGCGAGCAGGGTTCCTGTCGCAGATCTCTATTTCTCTCTCCCCATCGACTTTGTTCCCGTCACATCTCTCTCTTATTCGACTTCTCTGGTTTGCCTCTCTTTGCATCGCTTTCTTCGACTTCTCTGGTTTGCCCTTCTCTCTCTATCTCTGCTTCAACTTCTTCAGTTCACAACTTCTCTCTCTCTCTCTCTCTTAATTGGCACCGACTCATGTGATTTCTTGTCTGGGAACTAGTACTGATTTTTGTAGACTTAATACCTAGTGGGTATTAGTTTGTGTGAAAAGACAAAAAATCCCATATATTTTATATGATAGGAGAACACAATTTGGATAAAAAAGTCGATAATATGTAGGTTATGTTAATTAGGCAATTGCCTCGTGCACGTTTGCACTTTTTTTCACGCAACCCTATATATATTTTGATCCCAATCACGTTTGCCTTTGTAGTTTGTGCCACATCTCTCTGCTACCCCAATTTTCCTTGAAACTCGTATTCCTTGAAATTCGTACAACTAAATACAAAATAACTGTTAATTAAATGATAGCTTATACACATAAATAAAATAAGAGTGTGCAACTGCTATAGGTTTAAAACAACTAGCACCTGATTATGTGTATAATGTATAACTATATATAATTCTTTGTAATAATGAAAAGGATTCGTATAAAAGTCCAATAGTGTACCGGCTAACCCTACCCCCACCGCACTGCGCACCGAGGAAAGTAACGTACCCCGTATTTGTACTACATACCCAACTGACCCGCGAACTAGGTAACCCTTGTTTTGTATCTCTTTTTCTTTCTTCTCCTCTCCTTGTCGTGCATCGATTCATATTAGCTATCCATCATCACTAGGTCTTGAGAAAATGAAAATCTTGATTCATCCTATTCAGCTTGAGAAAATGCAAATCTTGATTCATCCTCTTCAGCTATCCATCATCAATAGCTTGTTGTCCAAGCTCCAACTCGAGAAGATCCTAGATTGTTTCATGTTGAGAGGGGATAAAGTAGATGCTGGTGATTTCCGTAGGCATAATAATTATGAGGTATTCTTTGATTGGTACACAATCTTGAGTGCTTCTCTAGATGGTATTGATGAGAGAAATGTGTTCTTTGTAGAATCTACATCGAGGGGCATGGCAAGATTTTGGTGGGTAAAGTATCAACAAACTCATTCTAATGTCAATACAACATGGGATGACATGAAGACTGTTGTTACTAGATATTTTGTGTTTGTTAATTATAAGCAACAAGCTCATCTATAATTTACCTAGTTTTTTTTTGTTTTTTTATTTTTTTTTTAATTTTTAAAAGGGGTGCAACACGAGGACTTTCCAAGGGGTCACCCATCCTAGTACTACTCTCGCCCAAGCACGCTTAACTGCGGAGTTTTGATGAGATCCGAAAACATGTTAATTCTATATTTTGGCCACACGTTCAGAGTTTTCTTGAATTGAGGATGTAATGATTGCCATGTAGATAAAAGGACTTAACTCACATTTATTTGGGCTTACCTGCAAGTTGTTTTTGTACCATGGCAAATAGAGTACATGTTACCCAACCGATAGAAGATGAGTTGAAAAAAAGAGCTTCTATGAAATCGTATATGGTGCCTACAACCTGAAGCGAAAGACCTTTCATGGATGCAAGTCAAGTCCATTAATAAACTGCAAGAGTGCACTTTTACTCCAAATAAATTTTAAGGGGCTAGTGCTACTTATTCTTCTTAAGGGAGTACTAATCCTAAGACGAGATGTTTTAATTGCCATGACTTTGGTCATCTATCTTTTCAATGTCCTACAAAATCTATTGCTATGGTTGAAAAGCAAAATCTCAAGGTGAATAGTGAGTTTGATGAGATAGAATTTAAAATAGAAATTGTGGAAACTCTTGATATAGGTGATGTTAGTTTTGATGATTTGGATGATGATCATTTGGTGGGTGTTATCCGTTCAGTATTTTTTGCTTATAAAGAAGTTGCTAAGGCGAGTTTATTCATAAAGAAAAAATCTTTTAGACAGGAGTTAATTGTGAAGGAGAGGTATGCGTATTAGTGATCGACTTTGGGAGACGCACGAATGTGGTATCAAAAGAGGTTCAGAAGTAATTGAATTGGAAAGTTCAACCAACTTCTAGCACCATATCATGTTGCATGGATTACAAATGTGAAGCTGAAGGTTAATAACAGATGTTTAGTTCCGTTCACCATTGAAACACTTAAGGAGGCTGTCATATTTGTGTATTGCCTCTCAAGATTTGTCACATACTTTCAGGGCACACCTGGATATGGGATTGTGTTGCGCAATACGTTGGGCGTGCCAACTCTTATTCTTTTATTTCTAAGTAAAAGAAATGCATCCTTACTTGTGCTACAAATAGACATACAATGCAATTGAAAAAGGCTTCATTGGTGATTCAGTGGAAACAACCTCTTTGCTTGTGAAGCTAAGATTACGTACATCTGACCCTCCCTTGACCCCATAGTGACAGGAGCCTCATGTATTGAGCCGTCCTTTTTATTGGTTCAGCGAGCTGCTTCATCACATGGTATTATTGGCCCTCCTTACTCATTGGAATCGAGCTCTTTTCAACTGGGGAGAATTGATGGTACAACCATCGGTTAGTTGGATCAATATAATCGACTTTAGAAGTCTAGACGGAAGAGTAGGAGTTTTTGGTGAAAAGGGAAGTTTGATTGGTAGTTTTATAAGGATTATTTTGAACAATTATTATTATTTGTTTGACTAAGAGCGTTGGAGAGAGTTTGATTTGGAAACTATTTTAGAATTTTAGTATGAGAGTATTTTTTGATTTGATAAGAGACTTGTTCTATAAACATTGATATAATCCCTACTATTTTTATTAGAGAGTAAAGTTAGTTCTCAGTGGAGAATTTGTGTTTCTTAACCAAATCCTTGTGAGGATTTTATATCTCTTATTCCTTCTTCTCCTTCTCTCCCAGTCCTACATCACACCTTGGGCCATGCTTCTGATAATATGTTGCTGGAAATTTCTCTATTCAATGGTTATTACAAACTGAACAGATGAATGAACCAGGAAATACTAGGCCTGGTTTTCTCAGTCGGATTGATAATTGAACTTTCAATAGTAAGAGTTAAGACTTCCAAAAATTTCTAATTCATGATATTGCCATGAAGAGTAGAACTTTTTCGCATATAATATTCAAATTTTTTGGCTTTCATATCACAATTTCGAAGTGTTGAACTTACACTAGTATGAGTATGTATAACAAAAGGGCAGCGTAGTTCACAATGCTCTCGTCACTATGGGGTTTGTGGGGGGTTAGATATACATAGTTTCACTGTTGCTTTTGGAGAGATTGTTCCCATGGTTCAAACCCCTTACGCCCAAGTGACAATCGACCTTAGCGATGCACCAAAGCCCAATGCTCATATATATGTACACACATATATCTATTTAGATCTTTAATTGGTAGTGTATTGATATGTCATGTTGACTTGATATACAAAACTTTCATGTAGCAAAATATTCTTTTGGTTACAAAAGCCTTTTTAACTACGTTAGCCTTAAAGATTGCCTTTCATAATTTTTGAAAGTTATGAGCTATACTTGGCAAACAAGCCAAACTAGTCGGTTCCTGTGGTAAAACTTGTTTTAATCTGGTTTTTCCTTTTTGTGTCTTATAAAAGAACTTGATAGGAAGATGGACCGATCTTGGTCAGAACAGTGTTACATGAATTCGCTCAAGATTGTATGCCCTCGATCTGGGTCGCATGACCCCAAACGGGTTATGTTCGCGACGCGGATCGCAAAACCCTACCCCTAAATTGAAACCCTAGCTACAAGTTATTCCAAGATAATAGAAAATCGCATTGAATAGATTAAAGACTGAGAAAAAACATAATCCATGAATCATATTTCTAAATTAAGTCATCTAGAACACTAAACAAATTGAGAATGAAACTTAGTGTTATTGGAAATATTGTATGTCTAGTTATAGATCACTTTATATGTATGTCTAAATTATTATGTCTAATTTTATAGAGAGGAAAATTACTAAATTAATTTAAGGACTAATACACTAATTTATTGTAAAATAAAATGACCAAAATCGTCTCTCAAGTCTTTTAAGATATATACGACATATTATTGTGGAAATTTTAGTATAAAATATATACTTTTCAGACTAATAAAAGTCTGGGAGTCTCACAAAATATCTCATTTAGTTGTTCAGGCTTTAAAGACTCATATAGTCTTTAGTTTAATTCGAAGGAGACCTTCCACAGAGAGAGACACACACAGAGAGAGGAGAGAGAGAGAGAGCACCTGAGGGACCGGTCTTCCCTATTGCGATCGAATTGTGGTTGCGTGGGTCACTAGGTCCTCACAATCGACGTGGGTCTAAGTGGAGAAATGAGGTTGGTGTGCGACAACATCACAAAGAAGAAGAAGAAGAAGAAGAAAGAAAGAAAGAAGTCTAGAGGAGGAGTCATGGTGCACTGTAATCATGGAGATGGCTTCGATTATCTAGTTCTTCCTTTCAATTTCTTCTTTTGGTTATAAAATTGCAGATGGGTCATAAGGGTATTGTGTTAATCTATTGCATCTGGGTTTTTTCAGACGTGGATCTCTAGATTATCCTTTCTCCTCGTTACATTCCTTTGTTCGTTGGTTGCTTCCTTTTGAGTTGTCTGTTTGGTGAATGTTTCGTCCGACTCGGTCTAGCTCGATTGCAACTTGTCCGTTTCAAACGAAACAACTTCGAGTGGGGCCAAGTCATGACCGAGTCGAGGCCGATTCAATTGAGACTCGTGATTTTTGTGGAACAGGTATTGGTATTGGATCGAAGAGGGTTGAGTCATATCGGATTCGACTGATACTTTCTTTCCTATGGAGGTTCTATATCTTCCTTTTTGGTTATATTGCTTTTCATTTTGTTGTGTTTTTTTTTTCTATTTGGTTTTATTCTTTCATAATCTTGCCTAGCAATTTAATATCCATGCTTTTGTTTTGTGCAAGTGGGTTTTAAGGAAAAAAAGTAGTCATTAAAGGGCTATCAGAAGATCGATGCTTAATGACCTTAAAAAGATCTAGAGGGATTGGAATAAGTCTGTTTCACAAATTCAATCACCCTTTAAAATGTCACCTAATAACCTTGAGGTTGTAGGTTCAAGCTTGAGGGTAGCTAGTTTGTGCAACTAATAGACTCCATTAATGGGGTCTAAATTGTGTTCTATTTTTGTATACTAATTCAGCACACTCAAGGCAATTAGTAGTCCAATCAAAAAACACACTATAAAATAATGGGCAAACAAGTTAAATATAAGAACAAACATTGCTTCTCAATCACCTATGATCAATATATTAGGGGTACCTAGTGAGTTTGATTCAATCTATCAAGCCACCACAAAACTGACAGGCTCGAATATTACGTGAATATCGGGAAAGAGAGAAACCACGGAGCCTAGTACAGTCTAAAATCCACTAGACTCGACTTACGATACTCAAAAGACATATAACACAAATACCCAAACTCCATAGAATTTGATGATTTACTCTTGTCTTGAACCGCTCTCGAGTCTATAAGTGCTCTCTGACGTTGCTAATGAATGTTCCACATTGAAATCCAGTGCTCTAACAACAAACTAAAATCCACAGTTGCTTCACAATCGAAATCCATAGCTGCTAACCTTCCTAGTATTCACCGAAGGATCAACACTAATGGAATCCCCCAATTTGACTTTTAGAGATATCTTTTTTTGAAGTTTATGATTGGTTAGAGAATCTAACTCTGAGAACTCAAAAACTAGGCGGAAAGTCTTCAACAGGATACCTATACCTTGTAGCTAGTCAATTTCTAAACACAAAGCCGGAGGGTATGCTTTTGTTTTTTGCTCTCTGGTATGTGTACTCTTCCTTTATGTTCATTCCCTAGAGTGTATATGTCCTCTATAGATAGTCGGGGGACACTTGGGCTGAGTTAGTAAAGGTTATACTGAAGTAAGGGAACTTTGGATCCGAAATCCGCTAGAGCAAGGAACATAGTTCAAGGTCGCGGTATCGGCCATCAACTCGGAGAGTTCTGAGACACATTGGTCGCGGCATCGGGCATACGACCTAAAAAAAAATGTTGAATATGATGAGAAATTAGGTTATATCACGGCGTCGTGGAACCGTATTGGTTAATTCAGTGACGATATTTCGATGACTTGTGATTGATTCGAATACAACTCGGATGATTCGACCGAGTTTTGCGAGACTCGGGGTTTATATGTATCGTGTAACGATATCGTCCCCGAAAATACCGAGACGGATACGGCTAGGCCGACTCGTATCGGTATTGGCCGATACTTTGAACCATGACAAGGAGGCAGCGTAAATCAAGCACTAGCTACTGGAATTCTCATTTCTGAAATATATAACACTACGCTCGAGCACCAAGCAATCGTTAGCTTATGGATTTGCCCAACATCATCCTAAATTACCTTGCTTAAGCATCATGGAAGTCTCCTCGATCATGATCTATACTTAACCTTTAACTATGATTTTACACCATGTTTTTCCTCTTCAAATACAAGACTATGTGTCCATCATGCAAATCAAGACCTAGATAATTTTAACCTAATTCCCGCTAAGATCAACTATGTTCTCTACGTCTACGTACCACTCCTAGTCGTTGTACAATTTGATTATGAGATCTTCAATCAATCGTCAAACAACTCTCTAATCATAATCAACAATATAAAAAATAGAAGTTATACTTATACGTACAACCCAGCCAAATGTCTTCAATCTTCAAAGCTCAATGAACCTAACCTGACTTGACTCATGTGATTCACATAATTTTGCCAGTTACCAATATAATGCTAACAACAATTGATATAAAGTTTCCTTCCCAAGACTTCAAAAAAACATGTTCAAACGTTGGAATGGGAGAGCGTGTTCTTTGTTGTAGGTTTCCCATTCCTAGGTGGGGATTCCAATTTCTAACTCAATGTTCTCATCTAAATAGGAATTCTCAAAACATGAATGGTGTGACCGTGTGACGTTAGCTAGTTTGCCAAAACTATTATTTTCCTTCCCCCAATTACTACTAAACAATTTAAGGAATTTTCATCCAGTGAGAATATTGCTCTCGTTCTTTCTCTACCTGATATGATTATATATATATATGTGTGTGTGTGTGTGTGTGTGTGTGTGTGTGACGCACCTAATTGGGGGGTTCTTTTTCAACTCATTGATTACCCATCAACTCACGGAAATACCCCTGCATGCCACATAACCCGACACCACGTCATCACACCATC
The DNA here is from genome assembly GCA_951799425.1 of Ilex aquifolium. Classification (NCBI taxonomy): domain Eukaryota; kingdom Viridiplantae; phylum Streptophyta; class Magnoliopsida; order Aquifoliales; family Aquifoliaceae; genus Ilex; species Ilex aquifolium. The sequence goes on along the minus strand of OX637407.1, from coordinate 723,987 downwards.
ATTCCAAGGTCCAATATCCATCAATTTGCCATCAATATTACTCCAATTACATCCTTTAAACAATAGGGCTCAAAACCCGAAGGTTTGGCAAAATTATTTCAAATTTTTGAAAATTTTGGTGGAGCTACCGGTACCTCATTGCTTAGTATCGGTTCCTGGGCATTCTGTTTGCGTAGTACCGATACCAGTGAGCGTGGTACCGATACCTGGGCTCTCGACAGCGTGATATCGATACCTTAAGCCTTAGTACCGATACCTAAGCCCTTAGAATCGTGGTACCAGTAGCTCCTCCAAAACACAATACCAAAGCTTTGACGAGTAACAAGCTCTTTGTAATAATTCCCAATTGAATCGATCAATTATAATAGGAATTGATGAGTTTCAATTGATGGTCTTTTTGCCAGAGAAGATTGTGGGGATGATGCTTCTGTGTGAGTTTGCCATTGGTCATGAGTGTTTGTGAGTTATGGTGGTGTGTGATGGAGTGTTTCTACATGTGTGATTCGAGAGACCATAGAGAGAAGGAAGCGGAATAGGTGGTGCAGCTTTGCTAATGGGGTGCAAAATGCCGATCATGACGAGGGAGAATGCTGATGGAATGGTGGACCTTAACTTGTTTTGAGGGCAGACGAGAGGGAGGGGGAAGAACATGAAGATTTGTGATGGTTTGGGTTTGAGTCATATTTGTTGTGGATTGGCTTGGACCAATGTTGCCTGGATCGTGGATCGATCCGATACAGTTACACGTATGCGGTACAATAATTTCTCCAGTACGCGATGCAGTAGGGGTAGGCTTAGGTGTTTCGGGTCGTGGTTTGTTTTAGTACCCTTGTTTGGGACCTCCCACGATTACAAAAAATTTATAGAAATATACATGTCTACACATAATGAATTACAAAGAAAAAATTAAACCACAATACAAATTATAAATTTAAAGATCACTAAAATAAAGAAATAAGGCATAATGATTAAATAACTTCCTACTTGAAGAGAAAATAAATAGAAAACTCTTAAACAATTAACAAGTCTCAAAATAAAAATGACTCAATAGTGGGGAAAATTTCTAGCGCAGTGCTTAATTTTCAACTTTTTCCTTTATCTTTTGTAGTGTTCCTGCCCAAACTTTACATATTGAGTGTGATGTAATCCAGGATGATGGAGTGGTGGCTTGCTAGAAACAAGAGATGCTCCACCAGTAGAAGTGGGCGTGAAAGCATGTAAAAATGGTGCATCACGATCTTCCTCAATAGCATTGACAGAAAAATCTACACAATTATCCTCCAAGGATTTCCACTACAAATGGTCCAATCACACAATGTAATCATCTATATGTGTGCGCCGAATCAATATCCCATTTTTTAAAAGGCCCATCTATGTAACTTTCAGTAAAACGTGATTGAAGACATATTTGAATGGACAAAAACCAATTTGTTAGCCCTTGTAGAATTCAACCTATTTCTCTTGACATTGTGAATGAATGAGTGTGCTCCAATTTCTTTCTGCTGATGAGCTTGTTATTGGTTGAGATAATATCTTGAAATGAAGAATAAAGAAAAAAAAATGGCAATAAGAAATGACATTAGTAATAAATAATTAAATAGAACTAGTACTTTTTTAGCCACACCTACTAACTGGAGTTTTTGAACCATATGTTGACCACCAATCAATAGCATCATGGTCACAATATCTGTTTGAGCAGTAGCCATGACCCATGACATAGATACCCTTCCGAGAGTGAAAAGTTGCATATTGTTCTTGTAGAAGTTTTGGTTCTTGTACGTTGTTCATTATCTTTTCAAATGCTTCCATAACACCCATAATTATTTTCTTGTCTTGATTTGGACTCTTCCTAATAGTGCTAGTTTGGAAAGATATTGAATATCATAAAACCGTGGTGCAAGTGCAAAACCTAGACAATGCATATGAATGTCCATCTTCTCCCCTCTGTCAAGTTAATTTTTTCTATATGTGGAAATTTGGCGGTATGCTTTCCACCTCAGTATTTTTTATTTCACCAAGCATGTTGTCTATCTTTTCATAAAATTCACTCATTTGTCGACCATCTCCATCGCAATATTTAATTAGAAAATATATGGGTTTTGTGATATTTAGTATATTCTCCACACCATTCCAAAATTCTTCATTACTCACAGTATCTGTAACCATAGCACCTAGCTTCCTTGTGTGGTAATTTCCAACTTTGAACCAATCTTTCCATGTTCTGAGAACAGCTGTAGTTGCAAGGGACTTTCTACAATCAACAAGTCATTCCAACAAAATATAATGGGATGCAAATCTTGTTTTTGCCACTTTTAGCAGCTCCAGTTTTGATTGAGCCCTAAATATAGCCAAAGAATGTGTATGATTCTTGAAATATTTTGACAATTGATATTTTCCTTCTATAAATATTTCCTAAACCATTTAAATTCTTTTGTGAAGTCTTTAAAAATGACATTCAAAGTATGAACAACATAGGGAGACCAAAATATATGTTTGTTTATCTTCTCTACCTCATTCACGACAAGTTTACAATGACGTGCGTTGCACGTGAACATATTTCAATAGCAATTTTTTTTATAAAAATTAGAATAATGTGTAATTAAATTGAATAATATATATTTTGTCAAATAATTAATTCTTATTTTAATTATTGCTAAATCTAATTATTGATCTATTCTACCATTCTTTGAGTACTTAATCTTTCTTTTTTTACATAAAATTTAATTATTGATCTATGCTACCTCTCTTTGAGTACTTTATCTATCTTTTTTAGGTATCTCCCCGGCCCTGTTAGACATTTTCTCTTTTGTTTATTATGGAGTTTCATTTTAAGATTGTCATTCTTGAGTTTTTGCACATTTAATTATAGCATAAATGTAGTACATTTTTTGTCAAGGAGATTGATTAAATTGTAATACTATTATTTTTATTATAATAATATGATATTGTTGCATACCAAAAAAATCAAATATGACACATGTAGTGGACCGTAGAATCTAATCTAGCAATTACATGTATATAATAATAGAACATAGATTGAGTTTTACTTCTTCATATAAATATCGATATAGATATAGAAAACTGAATGTAAGTGTACTACTAATAAATGAGTTCAAAAGAATTTAGAAGTCAAATATTACTAATAAAAGAGTACAAAAGAACTTGGAAGTCCAATAGGTATAGAAAATAAAAATTGGATAAAAAGAAATATATGGGTATAATTAACTTTATAATAATAATTAGTGATAAAATAGGAAATTCAAATTTTTTCATAGATGCTGACATTTATAAGTAATATAGATATCTTTAAGAAACATCCTAGAGGTGTGATCTTTAACCTTTATTCTTCTTCACTTATCAAGATCAAATCAACGATGTTGTTGCATAAGCTTCTCATGCTCATTGCTTTCAATTCTTCTCATCTTTGATCATCCTATTTAGCATACATATTCTCCTTTGATTCTTGTATATGGTGTAGCACATTACTTATTCAAGTTTTCGCATCAAACTTGTGTAAAACTTTAACACAAAGATGATTAGTTACACAAGAGTCTTTGTTATAATCCAAATCTTACTTAACTAAGCATAGGGTTAACACAACCCTTAGTGGTTGAGTAAAATCTCTTCGAATTGTTCATTCAGAACTGGATGGTGCATTATATACGTTCCATAGATGAGTTAATGACTTAACAGTTCTCTAAGCACATGGGCATTGCCTTTGAGGACATTAGCTCTTTGGAATCAGATGTTTGATATGTATGAACTCAAAATCTAGTAAGTTAATGGAATTTTTGAAGGGGAATGAGGGAAAAGTCGATGGCTACAACAACACTTGGTAATTGTTTTGTACAATGTTGGATTGGCTGTTCAAATTCGGGGAGTATAGACAGGATCATTCCCCTAGAATTAGCAGTATGGATGGACTGCACCAGTGCTTTTAGGGGGCTTTCTGATTTCCATTTACGAGTCAAATGAAAAGGCTAAACTATAGAACATTTTGTGCCAGCATCTCGTTTATGTTTAGCAGCTGGAAATGTCAAGGAACAATATCCTGCAGAATGTGTTTGGGGCTGAGGTGTGGATATTGCTCAAGCCACTTCAATGAACATGAAGAAGGCCTTGTATGCAAGTGTTGATCCCCCCCCTCATACACCGGGGAATTCTCGGCAGAGAAGGAAGAGTGCTTGTCCTTAGCACAATATGTACGAATTTAAGGAAAAGGATTCTTATGATGCAGTCTTTCCCTTGAAAAATATTTTAATAGTGCAGGAATGAATAGGAGACCTTTAATATTGAAAGGGAAAGAAGATAAAACTACAATGACTTGGACCTGGTAAAAGTAACAAATGACAAGCCTCCTCGTGGATGCTCTTTTTTTTGCTAAAAAATCAGCCTGTCATATGCGGACTTGTGGATCCATATGATCTCTGTCAATAAAGCTGTGGAGCATGAAGATACCAACCATAATGTTATGGAACCAATGGTAGAGATAACAACTGGCCAACTATTACATTTGCAGTGCTTTCAATTAGACCGTTGTATGACTTACATAATTAGAAGCAGCCTCCTCCTGGCTTTTCAAGAGGGCAGAGATCTCTGCCTTTAGAGAGCTTGTCTAGAAAAGAGAAGAATAGGGGTCCCTACAGTGTCTCTAAATATTTCCAACGTTTGTTTGGCCCAGGTTCTTGTGGAAACAGTCATCCAAATTGACTATACTCATGGGTGGAGGCCTCCACAACACAGGAGTGTCACTGCTTGTCATAATTATAAGCATCCTTTTAGAAGATTAGGTGGTTGATTATGTTTCCGTTAAAGTGAATCCAGAAATAGCTGCTATAGCACAGTTGGGAAAATTTTTGGCTTTCTTAGATGAACCAAATGTGGGATACGAATCTCAAAGAGATCTAAGGTCCCTATGAACAACCTAACAAGTCTTCAAAATGACTGATAGTATCTTTGCCTCAATGAAATGTTACACGAAAAAGATCATATACAGATAAGTGTGTATCTGTGTGCATACATATATTTAAACAATAATATACATTGGTACACATGGTAAATGGTGTATTTGGCATGTAACTTGTCTTGTAACTGCCAATTACTTATCAGGAAGAAAAAAGTTCTCTCTAAGTGGCCTTTACTTGTCATGCACTTTTTTTGAAGTAGTTCATATTTCTAGTGCTTATCAAATTTCCCCCTTTAGTAAATTACGCTGAAATGTATCCTGCAATACAAGACGCCAAAAATAAAGATTTTGAAAACTATAGACACAATTATACAGTAATGCTTCCATGGTGAAATAATTAGACAGGGCCATAGCTTCTATGATGGGAAAAAATCTGCCACTGAATTTGTCTGTGTTATTAAGCTGGGCCATTTGGGATGCATTCTTAATTTATTTCACAGAGTTTCTTCATCTTCAACTTATTTTATTTGTTTCAATTTCTGCTATTTTTTTAACCAAAGAAAGCTCAGGTTGATTCCACTTTTGAGTTCGAGACGGAGTTCTACTTGTAAGGTTCTTTGTCAATTGAAATATCACCTGAATTGGTACGTTGTACGAGTGCTGGTATACAGTACGATACTTATTCCCATGTGTAGTGCAAAAATGTAGACTTAGTTGGTACATTATTTTGGGTCATGGGTCAGTTTATAAAAGTTGACTGTACGCTTTCACTATTACCTGAAACTATATATAATAATTAATTCATATCAACATAATTTATATTTATATTTATTTCTAATAAGAGTTTCAAAACATACAGACAATTGGTTGTAAATAATAGAAGCTAGTAGTTGTGTATTTGTATTATGAAAAAATTCAAATCACAACAAAACAAAATGTATGTTTAAAGATTTCCAAAGTAAAGAAATAACAAGTTAGAGTTACAATTTGGGGTTAAATGTTATAATTTGAGATTACTTGGATCATTAGTCGATTTGGGGTTTGATTTACAAGAAATAATAAGTTAGAGTTACAATTTGAGGTTAAATGTTATAATTTGGGATTACTTGGATCATTAGTTGATTTGGGGTCGGGAATTTAAGTGATCTCGATTGCGAACTCACCCCACTATGGTTGTGAAACTCCAGTTCGTGGGACTCTAAGGGTGTTGTATGATCCCAGTAGTTGTGGTCAACGGTCAATAGGTCATTATCCTCTTTGACTATCTTGGCAAAGTTCTATTCTCTCTCTCTCTCTCCATTTGAAATCTCATTTATATATGTATATATTTATATATGTGGAATGAGAGAAATATGTATTCTTATTATAAGAACAACATTATTTGTTTAGGCATTGTGATGGTTTTGCCATTTCTCCTTAGGTTCTGGAGGAGTTATTATAAGAACAACATTTTTATTTTCAGGCGTTGTGATTGTTTGGATTCGTCATCCTTCTGTGCCGTTGCAACTTCCTTTTCCTTAATAATATAAAGCGATTTCCACAGCCCTCCCCCTCGCTAACCAGGAAAGGAAAATAGAAAATGGTTCATTCCTCGATTTGGCTCATATGTTGTCAACATGATTTTGCTTCCAAAAAATATATTGGATTAGAAAGAAAAACAAAAGAATGCAAGATTATGCTGGAACTTATTAAAGCTGAGCTGCTGGCGAATAATTATTTTTAGTTAGGAGAAGTATCAATACATAATGGAATGGTGTAGACAGTAGAAACCAGCCTGCTTTGTCTCAGAAAATGTTTGCCCCTTTAAATAATCATAGGAAATATGTTAGCAAATGTCAATTCTAGGTTGAATTTGGTTAGGGATATGAACTTGTGCTAATAATTGATCGTTTCCACCAAATCTTTATTTTATAAAAGCAAAAGTCTTAATGTGGATAGAGTCTCGGAAGTGTTATGTTTTTGGTATTAATTATGGAATGCAGTAAATTTGAAGTGGACTTTGAATCTATTAATTTAGTTAGTGGAGATATATTTTAACTTGTTGATTTGGCTTTATTCTCGCATAGTTTGTTAGGTTGTAGAGCTAAAATTTTCACTTTATTGTATCTGTTGCGTTCACCATGAACTGTCCCTGAACTTCAAATAAGATGATGCATGATAGGAATGATCGCGTCATTTTAAAATTATTTTGTTCCATCACCAAATACTATTTTCAGATAGCATCTTGTGGACTTGTCTTATGTGGCCTCCTTACACTGCAACCAAAGTGAAGAAAAATAACTTCTTTTTATAAAGATTTAGGGGGGGGGGGGGGGGGGGGGTTGCATTAGCAGACTAATTTCATATATGCCCTTTTCTCTTTCTAAAGGAGAATTCTTTTTTGAGAATGATTTTGGTACTACACATCATTGTTACAGGTTTTCTGAGGTTTCATATATTACGCACCGTGAAACAAAGTCCAAACATCCTGGCAGATGATGATTCTGCTGCAAATTTTTGAGGTAATTATGTATATATGATCTGTGAGCTTGGAAGATGCTCATAGTGTATCATGAGAACATCAATCATCTTTGTGAAAAGAGTCTCCGACTCGATTTGATAGTAGTTCTTATGCTGCTGAAGATTTGTAGAAAAATTTGATATTCATCTTTTGAATATACAAATATATTGCTTTTCTTTGTGGAATTTTTCGTTAAATACAAAGTGATATTACTTTTTAGAGAGATTAAAAAGCTGAGAAGTTTTAGGTTGATCAATTTTTCAAATATATATATATATATATATATATATATATATATATATATATATTTATTTATTTATTTATTTGACACTATTACAGGGAGGGGACGATGAAGTTCAAACCCGCGATCTAAAGATCCAATAGGCAACATCGGGTGTGGTAGCCATTAGGTCCAACTGCTAACCTCCAAGTTGGACACTTGAGAGGACTTATTTTTTCTTCTGCTAAGATCAACGTTGGTATGTCAAGTCTATCCTTGACCTCCCCATTTGGGAGGTGAGCGTGTTTGCCAGTCGGACTTGACCGTGGTTTGAAGGAATTACTAAAGAGGAGATTATTGTTTGCCAGATTGTTTACTCTATTATAATGCAGTAGTAAAATTCGACACAAACTCCATTGGTCCAATTGAACTGTTGCCCATATTATCTTGGACTACTTTGCCTCATTCCGTGATGTTACCAATTTCAACATTTCTTTGTCATTTTAAAATATCACAAATTTGCCGTGGTTAAAATTGGTTGAAGTTTTCCAAAAAATCAGATGAAATACAGTTAACGGGAGGAAAAAAAAAGGGGGGGGGGGGGGGTGTTGGGCGATGTTACCTGGATATCGGGTTGATTTTGGTAAGTGGAATGGTTATGAGTATGCAGTATTTATACTCTCTGGTGAATAGTACATTAGAGATGGGCTTAGCTGGCGGATTATTTTGTCACATTTTGCTTTGGAATGCTTATTTGCATTGCTTTCACTATTATAAAAATTACGTTAGCTTTATGATGTATATAATATATCCATACTTACATAATTAATTAATATTATTTTATATTTGTTATGTGAGTTTCAAAACAAACTGAGACCCAAATAGACGTACCAAGTAATAACCGTGAATAATTAGATTTAATGGTTAATGTCACTATTTGCTCATCTTCTGAATTGATATAACTTAGGGGGAGGCTTTCAACTTTTTTATCCAGCAGATAAGGTAGCTGATCGCCTTATAAGTATAACATAAGGGAAGGTTTTTGACTTTGCTCTTTCTATGGTTGATAAGCACGAGGCACACTTCGTGTTTTGAGTGAAGCCACTGTATGTGTTTACCAACACTTCACAATCCATTCAAATGCAAAATGCTAGTACAGATTCATTCAAAATTGAGAGAGACGACTGTCGATTGAGAGGGAGAGATAATTGTTGACTGAGAGAGCGAGAAGGAGATATCACTGTTTGTTTGAAGCACCCTCTGTTGGATCAATCCAGGTATGTAACTTCTACTAACAATCTCAACGCCTACAAAAATTTGTATTGTTTATTTCTTAGTTTTTCTTGTTTTCCCCCATTTTGATATGTTCTTTAAGATTTTATCTATTTTGGGAACAATTGTGGTCAGGGTTTAGATTTGGGGTTAGTGTTGTAATTCAAGGTCGGAACTTCTGGCGCTGGAGGTGGCATACGTCCATTTGGGGTCGTGTGATCTTAGATTGGGGGGTGTATGGTGGTGGGCAAATTTTAGTATCCCACGCTTCCCGCTTCCCATTGCCTCGAATCCCACCCTACTCTTTTCTGGTTGACCCCTCGCTAACTCCGATCCAATATTTTAATTTTTTTTGTTTCAAATTTTTTATATTTAATTTCAAAGGACAATTTGGATATTGTATAAAAAATACGCAAAATCTGTCTGGTCAATTACCTGTCAAGAGGTTGATTTTTAGTTAATCTTAAGGGCATGTTTGGTTTAGGTATTAAGAGATTGAATTGGATTAATTTAATTTGGTGATGATGTAATACAAAGTTTGAATTAGGTAATAACGACCGATATTAATTTCTCATTAATTCTGACCCATTTCACTATTGTCATCTACTACTTGATATTAGGTACTAATGAATATCATATGGTATGTGATATTATTTTTAACAAGTTTAGTATTAAAAACACAATGACTTTATTATTCTTGAAAACATAGATCCACATATTCATATTAAAGTTACACATTATGTAAACTCTTGTCCTCAATATTTATTTTATCATTTTTAATTTAATACCATACACTATTACTTAATTCAAACATAAATTTGTTATTATAATTATAGATTTATACTCTATCTCAACTTTGATCCAAATTTATTACACAAAGGATAAGATCAAAATGTACTATTTGTATGTATTAAATGAGAATTAATTATCTAATCTCATTTTTTGTTTATATTCGAATCAAACGTGTCCTAAATATCAAAGTATTGAGTGGAATTTCTCAAATTGCCACAGATGAAGTGCATTTTATTGAATCTTGAGTTTATTTATTTTTGTTTTTGTCAGGACGGCAGCGGATTGAGTTTGGAGCTACGCTCGGGGTGCCCCATAGGCCATCCAGTCTCCGTAGGAAGCTTTCCTTTGGTTCTTCAAGAGTAGGAACAACTTCATGAGTAAGAACGTGACAAAATGAGGGCTTCCCATCGAATATGAACATAACAAAATGAAAGTGTGACGTAAGAAGGACTTACTGAGTAATTAGTTATTGTAGTGAATATCAACGATACAGTCCTTTAAAAAAAACATATTTTGTAAGGGAAATACTATGCAACCCAAATTTATAACCCAAATTTGTATCCCAAATGAAGAGGGACAATTGGATGAGTGGGTCCCATCAACTTTTTTAAATGGGATTCATTGATTCAATGGTTCCCTTCATTTGGGATGCAAATTTGAGTTACATAGTATTGCTCATTTTGTAAATGCTGCAGATGACTATTATGCATGAAAAGAATCAACTATGAACAAAAAATGATGCGTGGTATCAAAATTATCTCTCATTTAATTTTTTTGTTATTTATTTTATGTTCAGTTAATTTAGCAATTTCACAAAACGCCATCAACACAAGTCTCTAGCCAACTAAGACAGCTTATTACTACTATACTCTTTACTGAATATCTTCCTATATCTGAAAGATAAATCATGTAATATAAATTTATCAACTTTCATTTAAACACCATACATGCTATAGTAAAAATAAGACGTGGGTGTTTGTTATTCTATTTTAAATTTTTTATTATATGTGAATTAGCACCTAAAACACATAAATTATGTATTTGTAGTACATAAAGTATTTTGTATAAATTATATACCTATATTATGTAAAATATTTCATATAATTATGTACCTACAATACATAAAGAATTATATCTCTTAAGGACATGAAATATTCTAGTACGTGGAGTACAGAGAAATTTTATAGTGCCAGAAAATATACATAAAGTACATACTTGAAGTTTATAAATTATTGTGATGTCAGAAAATCATAATTTAATTTTTAGTGTCTGGAGCTCAAATGACTAATTACAAAACACAGAGCTTGAAGCTCGTAAATTATTAAATGTTGATAATACATAAAATCGTGTCAGTAGCACATGAAATATTAATTGATGCTCACCGCATGTCTTCATTATATTATGCATATTTATATATTTCTAACCGAATTTGTTCAGTCATACGAATCTATTTGGAATGCTTGTGAGATGGTTAACCTCACCTCGAGGGAGTAGAGATCATCGGTTTGAATCTCATATATACAAGTAATTGTATATATTTTATTTTACTTAACCCAATTAATTTTTTTTTATATAGCTAGTTTTAAGAAAAGGGAGAATCGGCGAGAGGTCCACAGTCGCACACTTTTAGGCGAGAGGTCTAACTTGGACACTTTTAAGGTGAGAGGTCATAAAATACACAATTGATAAAAATGCCCTTGCTTATTTAAGGCGGTTATTGTGCAAACCGTCCATTTCCAAAAAATGATATTCCTTTCTCAGAAATCGCATCGCACCTAAACGATTCACTCAAAAAATTAATTCCTAATTCAAAATTTTATAGTATAAATTTAGCTTCAAATCCACAGGAAAATGATTTTAAACAGAGAATTGTTGCGAAATCCTCTGGTCTTCGACAATTGTTGAAGCAAAAATTGTGAATTTTTAACCAGAATCGTGTATAACTTCAATCAATAACTCTTCAATTATTCCTAAACAAGATCTTTATCTTAGCGAATCATTCTCAAATATAAGATTTTAAGTAAGTGGTTTTCAATTTCTTCGAATTGTTTTCTTCGCTAGGGTTTCAAATAAAATTGATTTTCTTTGTTATGATTCAAAGAGACAACACAAAAAGGTTTGTTCACTGACATAATTCGCCTAAATATCACAAAAATAACCTCTAACATTTCTTCACCGACATTCGCCTAAATAACACAAAATATTTACAATTTCAAAGTAATATTTTAAAAATATTGTTATAGTTTATTGAATTAAAACACTAATTGCATATTAAATATGTAATCCTAACATTTTTCAATGTAATATAAGTGATATAATGTTCATTTAATGATATATGTAACCCTAACCCTAACACGAATTGCATATTATTTATTCTTGATTAACTCTTGTAGTAAAAATCAGTTGCATTCATAATTTACTGTCTAAATCAGTTTAAAGCCTTTGATTGTTGGATTAACTGATATTAAAATGATTTACTTCTCACCAAATGCCTTAAAATTTTATTATGAACTCACATTTGAAGATTGTTAACATATGGTCCATTGACTGGATATATATTTGTAACGCCCCAAAACCACAACGGAGACATCAACTATCTATGAACCATCCAACTCATTAGAGCATACTAAAGTAACCATTAAATAATAAAACCATCAATTACTTCAATAAAATAACTAAACCAATTCCAAAAAAACATAGGAAAGTGAAAAATTTAGAGGTTACGAAAGTAAATGAGGTAGTTAGTGTACCTTAGGTTGAGGAGCCGCACTCGATTTGTGAGTCAGTTGAGCATTTTGTTAAGGAGTGCACGACTTTACTAGCTTGTAAGGAAGTGCTCCATGAGTAAGTGAATGCCTTTAATCAACCGAGATAGTAATTTTCTCCATACTCGAACACATACAATGAAGGATGGCGTAGCTATCCTAACTTTAGTTAGAGAAATGACACCTTAGCTGCACCCTCTGCCCCTATTATGTCTTATGCCCCTCCTGTTAACCAACCAGTGTCTAGTCCCAGTCAGTCTAATACCTCCTATGCATGCACCACAAGGGTTTGTTCCCATGGGACAATCCAATATACTTCCATACCAACCCCCACATAAAAGAAGTTTAGAGGACATCATGCATCAATTTATCCAAAGTCAGACTACCATTTACAACAAAAATGCCCAAGATTTCAGTCACATTAGAACCCAGATGGTCAAGTTGACCAATTCAATGGGTGTGCTTTAGCAAGAGAAATGAAAGTACCTAGTACAGCCCCAAGAAAATTCAAAGGGTCAACATGGTATTGAGGCTTCTAATGTCACTAAGAGCAACAAAGAACTCCAGTCTAATCACTACCTTTAGTAGTGGGAAAGAGGTTGACAAGACCATTCTGCCTACAGTCTCTAAACCTACAGAGAAAGAGACTCAGGGTACCTCTTTGGAGAGTGAAATGCTTGAGCTGCCAGAGGTTGTTAAATTTGATGAAATTGTCCTATTCTTGCTCCTTACCCCCATAGATTAAGAATGCCTAATAAACAAACAAATAATGCTAAATTTCTTGACTTGTTTAAGCAGGTAAAGATCAATGTTCCTTTACTTGGTGCTATTAAACAAGTGTCATCCTATGCAAAATTTTGGAAGGACCTTTGCACCGTCAAAAGGAAGTTAAATGTTCAGAAGAAGGGCTTCTTGACAGAGCAGGTAAGTTCTATCATGCGAATCAATACTCCACCCAAGTGTAAAGATCCCAATTGTCCCACCATTTCTATTATATTGGTGACCACCGGCTGGAACAAGCACTATTAGACTTGGGTGCGAGTGTTAACCTCCTGCCATTCTCGGTATACAAGTAGCTAGGATTAGGAGTGTTGAACCTAACATCCATTACTTTTCAACTTACATACCGAAGTTTGAAGATGCCAAGAAGAATAGTGGAGGATGTGTGAATAGGTTTTACTTTCTGTTGATTTTACTATACTTGATACACAACCAATTGCTAATCCTGCTGCTCAGATTCCAGTGATCTTAGGAAGACCCTTTCTTAAAACTTCTAATTCCATTATCAATCATAGGAACGGTTTCATGAATCTCACATTTGGGAAAGTGAAGTTGGAAGTAAATGTGTTCAACATTGATAAGCAGCAAGGTGATGATGCAAAAATTCAAGAGTTAAATGTGATTGACACCATCACAGAGCAACATGTGTCTAATTTAGATGATGAAAGAGAGGAAACTGCTTTGGAAGAAAGTCTCTGGTTGGAGGAAGTGTGTGAAGTAGGTAGTTGGTCGCCTAAGTTTGAAGATTTGCCACCCATAGAGAAGAAGATTTTACCATCTTCTATTCAGCCACCTACATTAGAGTTGAAGCCACTACCATCTACACTAAAGTATGCATACTTGGCTAGTGAGGAGACCTTTCCAACGGTGGTCAATTCATCATCAGAACTAGAGCAAGAAAAAAGGTTGTTAAGTGTTTTGAGAGCTCACAAGGGAGCCATTGGCTAGACCATAGCCAACTTTAAGGGGGTCTGCCCCCTTATTTGCACACACTGAATCTACTTGGAGGATGAAGCCAATCCATTCTGATAACCACAAAGGAGATTGAATTTGGTTATAAAGGACGTGGTTCGAGCTGAAGTCCTAAAGATACTTTATTTGGGAACTATCTTTTCAATTGCTAACAATAAATGGGTCAGCACCACACAAGTAGTACCGAAGAATTCAAGAATTATGTGGTAGCCAATGAGAGCAATAAGTTGATTCCTACCTAGGTGGTGACCGGGTGGAGAGTATGTATAGATTATAGGAAGCTCAATGCTTGCACTTGTAAGGACCATTTCCCTCTTCCCTTCGTTGATCAAGTGTTGGAATGGTCATAGGTCATTTATTTTATTGCTTCCTTGATGGGTACTCTAATTTTAATCAGATTGAGATAGCTCTAGAGGATCAAAAAAAGATAACCTTCACTTGCCCTTTTTGGGACATTTTCCTACTGAAGGATGTCATTTGGGCATATGTAACGCCCTGCGTATTTTCCAGAGGTGCATGATGGGGATCTTTAGTGATATGGTGGAAAAGATAGTAGATGTGTTTATGGACGACTTCTCGTTGTTTAGTGATTCTTTTGAGGGGTGTTTGGAGAATCTAGAGAAAGTGTTGGTAAGATGTGAAGAAAAGAGTCTAGTGCTCAATTGGAAGCAGAGCCATCTTATGGTCACTCAAGGTATTGTGTTAGGACATATAGTGTCAGAAAGGGGGATCGAGGTAGATAAGTCTAAAGTTGAGTAAATTTCAAACCTACTCACCCCTAAATGTGTGAAGGATGTACAGTTGTTTATTGGACATGCCAGGTTCTATAGACATTTAATAAAGGATTTTAGTGCTTTCTCATGATCTTTATGTAACCTTTTGGCCAAGAAGGTTCCTTTTGAGTGGTCACCAAGTTGTGAGGTAGCATTTAACAAATTGAAGAATATGTTGATCACACCTCCAATCATGCAACCACTCAACTGGGAACTTCCCTTTGAGCTCACGTGCGATGCAAGTGATTATGTGATTGGAGTTGTGCTAGGCCAACGATAGGAAAAGAAACCTCACGTCATCTACTATGTTAGTAAGACCTTGAATGAGGCCAAATGAATTAAACTTCCAGTGAAAAGGAATTACTAGTTGTACTTTTTCCTCTAGGTGATACATCATTGGTCCGCCTATTGTAGTTTATACTGACCACTCTGCTTTGAAGTATTTGATGTCTAAGCAGGATGCAAAACCTCGACTCATTAGATGAAAGCCTTGGCAGAGCTAAGGGATTTGGGTGTGGAATTTCAGCTATTAGGAGATGATGCAGTAATGGGGCAAATTAAAATTAAAACAATATTTGAAGATCAGATCCGTGATGCATAATTACAGGATTCATTTGCAAAGAAGATGCGGGAAGAAATTGAAAGTGTGCGTCAGACTGATTTCAAAGTGCGAAAAGATGATATGTTGATGTTTGGAAATCGTCTTTATGTACCAAATGACCCGGACATTAAGCTCAAGATTTTGGAGGAGGCACACAATTATGTTTATGCTATGCACCTAGGGAGCACCAAGATGTATCATGACATTCGGGAATACTATTAGTGGATGAGAATGAAATGGGAAATAACTGAGTTTGTGTCTAAATGCTTGGTTTGTCAACAAGTAAAGGCGGAACATGAACGACCTACGAGACTACGTCAACCACTCCCAATTCTGGAATGGAAATGGGAGCATATCACAATGGATTTTTTGGTAAGTTTGCCCCGAACTTAGAAGGGACATGACTCCATTTGGGTAATAGTTGATCGTTTAACCAAGTCTACTCATTTCCTCACGGTAAAAACAAATTTTTCCTTGGAGAAATATGCTAAATTGTATGTCGATGAAATTGTACGTTTACATGGAGCACCGGTGTCTATTGTAGTAGATAGGGATCTTAGGTTATTTCACGGTTAAGTTTGCAACAAGCTCTAGGTACCATACATAAACTCAATTCAACTTTCCATCCTCAAACAGATGGACAATCGGAAAGGATGTTCCAAATTTTAGAATACATGTTGAGAGCCTGTGTAATGAAGTTCAAGGGTAACTGGGATGATCACTTATCCTTGATTGAATTCGCCTATAATAATAGATTTCAATCTAGCATAGGCATGACTCCTTGCGAAGTATTATATAGCCAACATTGTAGAATGTCGGTATGTTGGACCAAGGTGAGGGAAAGGAAGATACTGGGTCCAAAATTAGTGCAGGTAACTATGGACAAAGTGAAAATGATACATGAGCGATTAAAAATCACCCAAAGTTGGCAGAAAAGTTATGCAGACAATAGGAGACGAAATCTAGAATTTTCTATTGGTGATCAAATATTCTTGCGAGTTTCACTGTGGAAAAGGGTTATAAGGTTTGGGAAGAAAGGGAAATTGAGTCCAAGGTATGTCAAACCATTTAAGATACTTGAAAAAGTTGGAGCTGTCGCATATCGTTTGGCATTACCGGTAAATTTGTCTCGGTTACATAATGTATTTCATGTGTCAATGCTACGGAAATGTTTAACTGATCCCTCTCACATCTAAACAACACTGCCAGTGAAGTTAGGAAGTAATTTGACTTACGAAGAAGAACCTGTGGTGATCTTGGATCGACGGGATCAAGTGCTTCGAACGAAAGTCATACTATTAGTAAAAGTGTTGTGACGGAGTCAAACAGTCGAAGAAGCAACTTGGGAAACCGAGGAAGTCGTGCGAACCAAATATCCTCACTTATTTCAGATATTTCGAAGACGAAATTCCTGAGGGAAAAATTGTAAGATCCGAACATGCATGACAAACATACAATATTTATAATAAGAATATTCACATGTGACATGCATGCGTATGATTGGTAACTATGAAGCACAGATACTTCGTTGAGGTCGGCGTATCCGTATCGGATACTTTATCGGATACGATACTCGTCGGATACTCGAGGATACACTTTCTACGTATCCGATAATAATTAAATATTAGGATACTTTACGAATACTTTTGTGTTCAAGTAATATATATAATTTTTGAGTTGAATTTTTAACATTTTCTTTCGAATTCACATACCATACAATACATTTACAAAAATTCATACTACTTTAAAGGCACATGAGTATTTTTTAAGTATTATCTACAATTACATGTTAAAAGAGCATAAAATAAATCTATTACATTATAGTTTTAGCAAAAATTACTTCTAAATAAACCGATTCGGTAAATGTTAGTTTTGATTCTTTAATTAATCACTTCACTTTGTGAATATACCATAGTGATACGATATATATTTTCTTCAAACTAAAAAGAATTACTAATTATCCTTATTGTCTTAAAGAACTACCAAAATATATAAGTATTATGTTGATTGAAAATAATAAAAATAATAAATATTTTTTATTATAGCCGTATCTTGACCGTACCCGTATCTTTCTTTTTTAGATTTTGTCGTATCGCCGTATCCGTATCGTATCGTACCCGTATCCCGTATCCATATCCGTGCTTCATAGATTGGTAACCAGTATTTAATTAAGAGTAATGATATGAGACCTGAAACCGAACGATGGATATTTTAATATTCGGAGATAATTTATAAATAACGACTACAGGGGGTAATTGTTTTATTTAAATGTGAAAAATTAAATAAAAATGTTGACATGTGATATAACATTATTTTATGTATGTTAGCGCATGTGAAATTAACTGGGTGACAAGCATGTGATATCAATTTATTATTATTAAAAAAAATGTGTTAGTATATACAAGGAGTAGATTAAAGGTTTGCAATACAAATTTAATGGGGTTAATAAATATTTTGGGATATATATACATGTTTATGCATAAATATGCATAGAAAGGAAAGGTGGATATGAAGTATATATATAAATATATATATATGTATATTACAACTCTAAGACTCTCATCCCTCATATAACTCTCTTTCTCTCTCTCTCTCTCTCTCATACTATTATCTTTTTTTTTTGTTTCCCCTGTATTGTTTTTGTTATTATTTACTCCATAAAACAGATGAAACTACATGTTATGCAATTATTTATTCCATAAAACTAATTCAAAGTATTTATATATTCGACGACATTTATTTTGTCACTTGCTTTTTAATTTGCAAATAACACTTAATGTAAATAAAAAATAGCACATTGACTACAAATATCAAATAATATTCAACACGAAATGAAGCTTAGATTATAAATTAATATATAATTTTATCAAAAATTGACATTTAATTTTGTCTAATTTATATTCAACTTTGTCGAATTAATATCAAATGAATTTTTATTGTTATCAAATTAATATTCAAATTCATTTAATCAATTTTTTGGAGTACTAATTATATCATTTTTTTAGGTACTAAATCAAATTTTATTTGATTTTATTAAATTTTAAATTTTTTTGGTACTAAATTTGGAGAAAGGAAATTGTAAAAATAATAAAAAATTTTGGGATAAAATTATCAATATTCATTAGCAACATTGACGGAAGGGAGACAGTGGGGGTCTCCATGCAATGAATTTCAAATCTTAGGGGTCACCGTGTTATTTATAAAATGTCAGGAGGTGTCCGTGTAATATTGTCAAAACTCAGGGGATGTCCGTGATTTTTACCCCTGTTTTTTAATTAAACATTAATTTTTTATTATTTTATCTTAAAAAATTAAATTATTGTATTTCTAATAAAAACAGTTATTGGTTAGGAGGGTTCGTTGGTAACCAAAAAAGAAATGTGTGTGTATGTGTTTTTGTGTATATTTATATGTGGAGGATTGGACATTTGGTAATTAAATTTATAATTATATTGTGTTATTTTGTGGTTAAATGGTGATAGTGGTGATAAATTCATGAATTTTATAAATGAGCATGGTTTAGTTGATTTTATTTATCGTTAAAAGATTGTGAATTTAATTGTGTCCTGTTATTATTATTTTTCCTTTAGTTATTTATTACGTGGGAAGAGGATGGATTAAAAATATGTTGGTTGAGTTTATAATTATGTTGTGTTATTGGATTGAGTGGTAGTAGAGGTGACAAGTTCGTTAGTCTTATAAATGAATAAGATTTTATTTATTACTTGAAGATTGTAAATTTCAATGGATTAGTATTTGTTTTTTTTTTTTCAGAGGCATTTGTATATATGGTGTTGTTTTGGGAAGTTTTTATATATTTTTATGACAGTTCCATTAATATGGAGGAAATGATCGACGATATATTTTGAGTCATTTTAAAAGAAGAATTAGTATGAATATTTTTAGGTCATTCCTTTTGAATTTGGGCAATTGTTTAATATTTTTTTGTTTAAGCACGGATAATGACTAGTATATATATAATACCAATAATGATGGGAGGCACTCCACTTAGGAATACATGCAAGACAAGATGAAGGGTGAAGATTAGAGGAGGACCCTAGTGGCGGCTAAAAGACGGAGAAAAGGGGGGAAGTACATGCAAGGCAAGAGAAAAAAAAAGGAGGAAAAAAAAACAAAAGTAAGGAGTCTCACACTTAGAAAATTTTGACAAGAAAAAGAACCAAAAGGAAAGAAGAAGAAACAAAGGGAAGAAGAAGGAAAGAAAAAAGAAGAAGAAGAGAATAAGAAAAGTGTGGGTGCAAATGTAAGAATTATAATCCATTTTCTTCTTCTAAGATGTAGAAATCCAACTCTAGTATATACATTTTGAGTGTTGCATGTATTTAAAGTATGGCATCCTGTATGTGTTTTGGGTGTTGTATATATTAAAGTATGATGTTTAGTATGAACTTCAGTTAATGCATGAAGGATGCACCTTAATATTTATGTTGGTGTGTAAGTTAAATTAGTGTTGTTGCATGAAAAATAGAAGAGTAGAATTATTGTATATGAGTTGAATTTTGGTCAAGAGAGATTTTAGTTTGGTGGGTAATTAGGAATCTTAGTCTCTTGGTGACCTGGGAATCACCTCTTGAAAAACCTCGCCTTCCCCAGCAACGGCGCCAAAAATGCTTGCTCCTTATAGTTGTATTCAATTAACAGGAATTCCCAAGAACATGAAGTGGTATCGTTTGTAACTCGGTTGATTACTGAGATGGTCTCCCCAGGGAAGACAGTTGGTATGACACCCCAAATTCGTGGGTCATTTCTCAACCCGTTGATCACCCATCAACCCGCAGAAGTATACCTGTGAGTACCGTATAACCCAATACCACGTTGTTACACCCCATTCACTAGGGTCATAACCAAAACGAAATCCGTGCAGAGTCTACTTTGTATCGGAGCATTACCCAACACGTCACCTGTTCTCATATTAACCATATGACCATTCCAAGGTCCAAAACCCATGGTTAGGACTTATTATACTCCATTAACAACATCCCAAGAGGATTGTTCAAGAAGTGAAATCCCTTAAGTGTTATATTTTTAAATTTCAAATTCTGGAAAGAGGTACCGGTACCTCTAATATGTCGTACCGGTACCTCTAATACGTCGTATCGGTACCTGGGCCTTCTGTTTGCCAGGTACCGGTACCTGTGTACACTGGTACCGATACCTAAACCCACTTTCCATCGGGGAACCGATACCTCAGCCCACTGGAATTCAGGTACTGGTGCCTATGGGTTTAGGTATTGGTACCTAGGTCATCCGACAGCGTGGTACCGATACTTAATCACTTAGGTACTGGTACCTGAGCCCAGATTTTCCCCAAATCTTTTCATTTTCAACTCTTAGCCAACCAAACTCATTCCATGTTCATCCAAAGTCTTACAACATTCATTTACATCAAAATATTGTCCAAAAAAGTTCATTACATTTCCCCTTTTACACAAATTTACAAGTTCAAAAAAAATTAGATAATTGATTTACAAAATTTAATTCAAAAGCCACATTCCAGCTTTCTCATCAACAAGGGCCCAAGTGATGGCCGTCCACCGGCGCTTGTCAAACACAAGAAATATGTCCCCATAAAGGGTGAGCCACGCTCAATAGGGTATCTCCTAAAGATGCTACTCCCCAACCCAGATGTATATGAAATATTCAATCATCCATTCAAGAATATACAATTCAAAAATGAATACAAGTATGCCATGCCATGTCATGAGATGAAACTCACACATGTAATGCAACCCGAGTCCTCCACCGGCTCCCATAACACATGTCATGCCATGCGTATGCATTCGGGCATTCCAAGCCCCCGCCATTGATGTTACACATCCAATGACCATTTTATAAAATCTCGGGTCTTTTCTAGGGTGGTTATTTATGGACTTCCACTAACGGGTACTGACTTGATCCGAAATGTGTACACCCAAGTGCAGGTAGTCAAACTGTAATAATAATCCGGTCTGAGTCCGGAGTCGAATCCACAGGGAACTATTGTTGGTGTTTCAAAGAAAGCAGTGGTGGAGACCAAATGATTGTAACCCTTGAGATTTGAAGTTGTGCGGTGTATGGGATTTCCTGAATAGAATGTAGGATTCTTTCCAAGAAAGTTTTCGTTTTCTAGACAAAATATAAGATAAGCTCAAATGTAAAAATGTCACTCTTTAGTTCGAGGATCTGTACATGTAGTTAGTCATCCGGTTTATTATACTTGTGCTTGATAACTCAAGTAACTCCTGTGTCATCAGCAAGTTAATCAGAAGATAAAGATGGACTGTGATAATTAAGAACATGGTTCCAATGTCTTTCTAGAAGTTTATAAGAATTGTCTGTGCTGAGACTCAACCTATCTACAAACAAGCAAGTGTTTCTACAAAACATCCAACCATGACATTAATATTCCATTCTTTAAATGAAGTACAATAATGGAGAAGATTGAAGGGTAGTCATGAAGATCTAGCCGGGGTACTTGCCTTGAACTGATGAGTCTTTCTATGCAAGAGTTATCTATGTTATAGAAAGTGCTCATAGTTATACAAAGTACCTTAGCTTTGCTAGATGCAATCAGTCATTCAATAAGCAAGGGGAATATAAAGCATTTAAGTATAAATGAAATGCACAAATATAACTTCCGGATAATTTATACATGCCCTTCACCTCTTACTAAAGAGTGAATGAGAAACTACTCACTCTTCATGGCTTTGGTAAAGCTAGAAAAGTGAGTGATGCTCATCCCTCCAAGTAGAGGAGTTACAAAGTGAAACACACTAAACACGGAGCCGATCTTCAACGAAGAATGAGTGAATCACGTTCCACCCTTCACTGCTTTGGTAAAGCTCTAGAAAAGTGGAATAATTTCACTCCTCTAAGAAAGAAGGAGGCTCAAGCAATGGAAGAGAAAGAAATAACGAAAGTAGAAGAAAGCTAGTCACTTTTGGAGGGTTTCCTCCTCAACCAAAGATGAACTATCTCCCTTGATACAAGTAAATATAAGACAATTCTACAACTATATGAGTGGGAGTCTAAGCCTCCATTAAGCTCTGTACAAGTCCTCCTTTTACTCTCGCAAAATGGGAGTATTTATAGGCAAGGAGGAGGAGACAAGAGGGGGTGAAGGAATAGTGCATGGCCGTCCAAGTCCAAGTAAAAGCTAACCACTTTGCAGCCAGTCTGCAGACAATGTTCGAACGTTGTCTGGCGTTTGAACGTTGTTTCTGTCTTTACTTGATGGGCGTTCGAACGCCAAATGGGGTCTGACCTTCCCACTCAAGTGGTTTGTGGTCTTCTGTGAAGTTCATTTCCACACTCCATGCAACATCATGGTCCTCAAATAATTCCAGGGGACGTTTGAACGTTGATTGACGTTTGAACGTTGATTGGCGTTCGAACGTGGTACTTGATTAGTCGTTAAAATTAGCATATTACTATGCCTTTTTAAGACTAATTATACTTTGATGGAGTTTAAATGATGACATTTCAGGACATAAATTGTACAAGGGAGCAAAGACGATGTATATCAGACTTTCATGGAATACCAGCATATTCTGGAGAAAAATTGGAAAAGCTTGGACCAAGGCAAGAACGTTAGAATGCCAATCAACGTTCGAACGTTACCTTCAATCGTGTGAAGACCAGACTGCTGAGACATGACGTGTTGCAGCCAAGAAGGAAGACCCTGAGGTACTTGAGTACCACGTTTGAATGCCAATCAACATTCGAACGTCCCCTGGAATCATGTGAAGGCCATGATGCTGCATGGAGTGTGGAAATGAATTTCACAGAAGACCACATGCCACTTGAGTGGGAAGGTTGATGAGTGGGTTTTATACCTACGAATTGAGTATTTTCGGTTGAGGAATTTGCAAGTTTTCAATTATTTTATGTTCTTTTTTATTTTTTTTGTGTGTTTTGATGTTATTTGGTAGGAATCATCATTTGGAAGCAAACAAGATCATTTGGAAGGAAACAACGTCAATTTGGAGCCTAAATGTTGGATTTTTGAAGGCTAAACAACAAGGGAAGATGCTAGGCTTAAAAGGGATCAGCGCCCCTACGCCAAAACCAGCGCCCCTGCGCCACAAGGGCAGTAACTCAGTGCCCATGTGCTGATTTATGGCACAGCTGCGCTTGTGTTGGAAGTTGGACGCGAATTCGACTTGTTTTTGACCCGAAATTGGTCTCTAATGCCTCATATATGCTAGGGTTTGAGGGAGATATATATAGACTGATTTTGGGGGCTGAGAACAAAAGAAGAAGACCAAGGATTGATAGAAAATTGAAGGCAAGAATCGAAGGAACCGACACGAAGAAAATCGGGATTGAAGGCTAGAGAGAGATTGAAGATTGCAACTAAGTTTTCATTCCTTTTCTCTTAATTTTAGTTCTTGATTTTTTGAGATGTTGTTTAATTTGAGAAGGATATTTTTCAATTACATTATGAACTAAATATTTATTAAGGTTGCAACGGAACCTAATGTCTAGTTAAATTGATCTACTCTCGATTCTAGTTTTATTGATCATATATGAGTTGTTTGTCATATTTTGTGCTTAATATATAATTGTGTGACCAACAATTAATTTGATAACCTAGATAAAATTGGGAGATGAATTCTAGGTTTAGATCGGAATATGATGACATGCGTCTAGTTGATTCTTCTTCGGATTGAATAGCTGAGTTTGTGTATAGGATATGAATATACCTATATGCTGTGTGTAACTTTTATGAGAGTTTGAACTTAATGAATCTTTTCCAACTTATTTTGCATAGGAATATAGTAATTTAATTGGGAGAGATATGCTTATCTTACTATCGGAAGAGGTTTGATAAATAATTTTGAAATCTCAGTTAACAACTTATTTTGATCAATTATCTGGAAAGAGAGTGGAAAGATTTATACGAAGCATTAGGGAAAGTTGTAATCTTAATTTCTTTTATCCGGTAAATTCAACCTTTGATTATTAAGTTTAGATTTAGTTTTAAATTAGTGAATTCATAGTTGATTGTAATTGTTTAAATAAAATTGAATTGATATAAAGTTAGTACTTGGAAGTTATTAGTAATAATTCTCTGTGGGAACGATACTCTACTTATCAATTTATTACTTGTTGATCGTGTATACGCACTTAGCCAAATAAATTCTCTAGATGATAACTAAGCAAACAGATGGATATGTGCTCATGCATGAAAAGATCATAAATAGTGTAAAACCAACTGGTATGTCAAACTTCAAACTCAACATGTTCATCAATTTCCCCTGAATTAACAATTAATTCCATTCATCATTGGCCATAATCAAATTCACTCAACCCATTGCTCAAGTCGTACTAAATCATGTTATCTAAAGTGCAAAATATTCTCTCTAAATGCATACCTAATAATGCAAATGCACACAAGAAAATACCCCCAAACTTTAAACTAAACATTGTCCTCAATGTATAAAGTAGGAAAAATTAAGACAGAGGACTTCCCTGAGACTTCGCTAGTTGGCATCGTCGTTACCGTCCTCGTCGTCCATTGATTCGGGAGTGTATTCGGGAAACATAGGTGGACTAGGAAACTTACGTTGCAAAGCTTAATCTTTACCCATGGAAAATGGAGAAATCCTTGGTGCTAGTTGATACTCATTGAAGCCACTTGAGTTGTAAGATTGTTGAGTAAAGAGGTTGAAAGATTCAAGATGATTGACTGAAATTTTGGGTGAATAAGAGTTGGGGTGTATGTATTTTTAGAGGTTTGAAATTTTTGGGAGTGGTAGGAGTTTATTTGGGTTGATGTATGTTTATTTGGGAAGCTGTTTTTGATGTTTGGATGCTAAAAATCTGAGTTTGGGAAGCTGAAAATCTGAGTTTGGATGCTGAAAATCTGAGTTTGGAGCAGTTTTTGATGTGTAGAATGCTGAAAATCTGAGTTGGGATCGATTTTTGGGTCAGCAGGAAGGCTGCCTGGGCAGCATGGGCGCAGGCTGGGCGCGCTGGTTCTGGCGCCTAGGCGCTGCCCCTCTGGCTTTTGGACTGCATTTTGGGCAGTAGGCGCGCGCAAGCTGCGATGCCTTACTGCTTTTGGACTTGTTCAAGCTCCCTTATTTTCTTTCTTTCTCTCTTTTTGTTATTTCTTTTCGATCCTCGGTACCTACAAGCAATCGACATAGTAATTAAAATGCACTAGTAATCTAATAACATGATTACTCCTAACATAAATAATACTAAAAACAAAAAAAAACTAAAACGACATAAACATAAAATAAAAACTAAAAGCTAAACTTTGGGTTGCCTCCCAAATAGTGCTTGTTTTATAGTCATCAGCCTGACTACTTCCTATATCATCCAGGGTCGACAAGGTTAATTGAGGTCTTCTGGCGATCAATATCGTTGCCCTAATAGTGCTTAAGTCTCTGCCCGTTCATCTTGAAAGTTATCTTCGAATTGCCTTTCTCAACTTCAACCGCTCCATGCGGGAACACCTTACTAATAATAAATAGCCTTGACCACCTTGATTTGAGTTTTCCCGGGATGAGCTTTAACCGCGAATTGAAAAGGAGTACAGCTTGACCCGGCTCAAACTTCCGTTTAATGATCCTCTTGTCATGCCACCTTTTTACCTTCTCTTTATATAGCTTGGTTTTCTTAAGGGCATCTGAAATAAAACTTCCTATGAATACCTCATTCACTGCATCTTCCACCAAATCAACCCGAAAACATTCTTCCGCTTCCTCTGGAATTTTCGTAGCTGAAAATACATTAAATTTAACCTCTTGATCTTGGACTCGCATAGTTAGCTTACCTTTCTGTACATCGATAAGTGTTCTTCCCGTTGCTAAGAATGGTCGCCCAAGAATAATAGATATTTCTCTATCTTCTTCACAATCTAAGACTATGAAATCCGCTGGAAAAATGAACTTATCCACTTTAACTAGAACATCCTCAACTATGCCCCTTGGATAAGTGAGTGATCTATCTGCAAGCTGCAATGTAACATTAGTCGGCTTCGCTTCCTTCAAACCCAATTGTTGATAAATTGAGAGTGGCATCAAGTTGATACTAGCTCCCAAGTCACACAACGCTTTCCAGAAAAATTGGCTGCCTATTGTGCATGGAATTGTGAAGCTACCCGGGTCTTTGAGCTTTGGTGGTAGCTTCTTTTGAAGAATAACACTGCACTCCTCCGTAAGTGCCACTGTCTCAAAATCGCCTATTTTTCTCTTTTTTGACAAAATTTCCTTCAAAAATTTCACATAGTTAGGAATTTTTCTCCATTGCTTCTGCGAAAGGGATATTTATTTGGAGCTTCTTAAACACATCCATGAATTTAGAGAACTGCTTATCCCACTTATGTTTCTGCAAACGTTGTGGAAATGGCACGGGAGGCACAATAGGACTATGCTTGCCTCCATTAGAACATGCAACTGGATCACATTCCTTCTTTTCATGGTCCACATTCCTGCTATCTTTTATTTCTTTACCCTCACTATCATCTCCATGTGTTTGTCTTGGAGTTCCACCAACAACCTCAGGTAACTCTTTTCCACTTCGTAATGTAATAGCATTGTAGTGCTCCTTACCTTCCCTCTTAGGATTGATCTCCATATCACTAGGTAGAGTGCCTTGAGGTCGGTTGTTAATGGCATTAGCGAGCTGACCCATTTGGTTTTCCAGGTTTCAGATTGATACATCCATACTGTTCATCCTTGTCTCACTTTGTGATATGTACCTGGAAAGCAGCTCCTCCAAATTTGACTTCTTTTCCTGCTGTGATGGAGCTTGATTCTGAAAGCCTGGTGGATATGATTGTGTTGGAGCAGAGGTTTGGGCTTGATTATTATTCCATGAGAAGCCCGAATGATTCCTCCAACCATGGTTATAATTGTCGGAATTATTGCTATATTGTTGTCTGTTGTGGTTACCAATGTATTGCACCAACTCAGGATTAATTGCACATTGATCACTTGAATGGTTCCCTGCACACAATTCACAGACAACTGCCACACTTTGAATAGGTTGCACTCCTAGAGCATCAATCTTCTTTGACAACGTAGCAACATGTGCAGCCAATGCAGTAACCACATCAACTTCATAAATCCCTGCTACCTTTGGCTGATTGATCCTTATAGAAGGCCACTGATAATTGTTTGCAGCCATCGTCTCTAATAACTCGTATGCTTCATCAAAAATTTTCCCCATTAATGCCCCTCCTGTAGCTGCATCGATACTGGTTCGGGTAGCACTAAACAACCCATTGTAAAGCGTTTGAACTTGCAACCAATTAGGAATACCATGGTGAGGGCATTTTCGGAGTAAGTCTTTGAATCGCTCCCAAGCTTCATAGAGAGTCTCAGAATCATACTGTGCGAATGAAGTGATGTCATTCCTCATCCTTGCAGTTTTAGTTGGTGGGAAGAATTTAGCTAAGAATTTTTGAGCTAAATCTGACCACGTAGTAATAGAATCCGGCGACAAAGAATGCAACCAACTCTTCGCCTTATCACGAAGTGAGAAAGGGAAAAGTCGGAGTCTAATTGCATCTTCAGAAACCCCATTGTATCTGAATGTGTCGCATATCTCCAGAAAACTCATCAAATGATCATTTGGGTCATCGGTAGGCAAACCCCCAAACTGCACTGAATTCTGAATCATTTGAATGGTACCCGGCTTGATCTCGAAATTGTTTGCTTGAATTACGGGCCTTCGAATGCTCGATTGTATTTCCGTCACAAGCGGCATAGCATAATCCCTTAACGATTTCTGTTCCTCTTCAGCCATAGCTTCTTGGTTGTTTTCTTCTTGACACTGTTTTATCAAGTTTCGGAGGCTTCTTTCGATTTCGTCTTCGTACGATAGTAGCTCCTGACCTGTAGATCGTGTTTGCATACAAAATTCAAGAATGCTTGCGAAAATAATTAACATAGAAAATTAAATAAGTTTAAACTAAAATCAAATTGATTGAAATTAATATTGAAATAATTACTAGAATAATTCCCCGGCAACGGCGCCAAAAACTTGTTGTTCGATTTTTGGTATTGACAATTTACGTGCAAGTATACACGATCAACAAGTAATAAAGTGATAAGTAGAGTATCGTTCCCCCGGAGAATTATTACTAATAACTTTCAAGTACTAACTTTATATCAATTCAATTTTATTTAAACAATTGCAATCAACTATGAATTCACTAATTTAAACTAAATCTAAACTTAATAATCAAAGGTTGAATTTACCGGATAAAAGAAGTTAATATTACAACTTCCCCTAATGCTTCGTATAAATCTTTCCACTCTCTTTCTAGTTAATTGATCAAAATAAGTTGTTAATTGAGACTTCAAAATTATTTATCAAACCTCTTCCGATAGTAAGATAAGCATATCTCTCCCAATTAAATTACTATATTCCTATGCAAAATAAGTTGAAAAAGATTCATTAAGTTCAAACTCTCATAAAAGTTACACACGGCATATAGGTATATTCATATCCTATACACAAACTCAGCTATTCAATCCGAAGAAGAATCAACTAGACGCATGTCATCATATTCCGATCTAAATCTAGAATTCATCTCCCAATTTCATCTAGGTTATCAAATTAATTGTTGGCCACACAATTATATATTAATCACAAAATATGACAAACAACTCATATATGATCAATAAAACTAGAATCGAGAGTAGATCAATTTAACTAGATATTAGGTTCCGTTGCAACCTTAATAAAGATTTAGTTCATAATGTAATTGAAAAACATCCTTCTCAAATTAAACAACATCTCAAAAAATCAAGAACTAAAAGTAAGAGAAAAGGAATGAAAACTTAGTTGCAATCTTCAATCTCTCTCTAGCCTTCAATCCCGATTTTCTTCGTGTCGGTTCCTTCGATTCTTGCCTTCAATTTTCTATCAATCATTGGTCTTCTTCTTTTGTTCTCAGCCCCCAAAATCAGTCTATATATATCTCCCTCAAACCCTAGCATATATGAGGCATTAGAGACCAATTTCGGGTCAAAAACAAGTCGAATTCGCGTCCAACTTCCAACACAAGCGCAGCTGCGCCATAAATCAGCGCAGGGGCGCTGAGTTACTGCCCTTGTGGCGCAGGGGCGCTAATCCCTTTTAAGCCTAGCATCTTCCCTTGTTGTTTAGCCTTCAAAAATCCAACATTTAGGCTCCAAATTGACCTTGTTTCCTTCCAAATGATCTTGTTTGCTTCCAAATGATGATTTCTACCAAATAACATCAAAACACAAAAATAAAATAAAAAAGAACATAAAATAATTGAAAACTTGCAAATTCCTCAACCGAAAATACTCAATTCGTAGATATAAAACCCACTCATCAAAGGTAAGACCCCGTTTGGCGTTCGAACGCCCATCAAGCAATGACAGAGACAACGTTCGAACGTTGTCTGCAGACTGGCTATAGAGTGGTTAGCTTTCACTTGGAGTTGGGCGGCAATGCACTATTCTTTCACCACCTCTTGTCTCCTCCTCCTTGCCTATAAATACTCCCATTTTGGGAAAGTAAAGGAGGACTGGTAGAGAGCTCGATGGAGGCTTAGACTCCCACTCATATAGTTGTAGAATTGTCTTATATTTACTTGTATCAAGGGAGATAGTTCATCTTTTGGTTGGGGAGGAAACCCTCCAAAAATGACTAGCTTTATTCTACTTTCGTTATTTCTTTCACTTCCATTGCTTGAGCCTTCTTCTTTCTTAGAGGAGTGAAACTCTTCCACTTTTCTAGAGCTTTACCAAAGCCGTGAAGGGTGGAACGTGATTCACTCATTCTTCATTGAAGATCGGCTCCGTGTTTAGGTTGTTTCACTTTGTAACTCCTCTACTTGGAGGGATGAGCATCACTCACTTTTCTAGCTTTACCAAAGCCATGAAGAGTGAGTAGTTTCTCATTCACTCTTTAGTAAGAGGTGAAGGGCATGTATAAATTATCCGGAAGTTATATTTGTGCATTTCATTTATGCTTAAATGCTTTATATTCCCCTTGCTTATTGAATGATTGACTGCATCTAGCAAAGTTAAGGTACTTTGTATAATCATGAGTACTTTCTATAACATAGATAACTCTTGCATAGAAAGACTCATTGGTTCAAGGCAAGTACCCCGGCTAGATATTCATGACTACCCTTCAATTTTCGCCATTATTATGCTTCATTTAAAGAATGGTGATTAACCCTAATTAATGCAAAATGTAATTAAATTAAAAGGTCAATTGTGTAATTAAATAAAGTTAAACTAGTCAAAATAAATCTAATTAGGGTTAATGTGTGAATTAAGGATAATGCATTGAATGTTGTTCTTTTCAGGTTTTTATGCGTCAAAACGACGGGAGCCAATTATCAAAGCATGGAGAGCAACTTATCAAAGCATAGGGTGTAAATTATTAAAGCTCAAAACAAAGGGAGATCAAAGTGTAAATCAAGATCTTCTTGATATTTGTAATTAAATATCTTTTAGGATAAATATCTTTTAGGATATTTGTAATTAAATATCTTTTAGGATAAATATCTTTTAGGATATTTGTAATTAAATATCTTTTAGGATAAATATCTTTTAGGATATTTGTAATTAAATATATTTTAGGATAAATATCTTTTAGGATATTTGTAATTTGGATGCCTATAAATACCCCCCTTGGGGGCTTGTAATGGGCATCCTTCTCTTGTTTCATTTTTCTTGTAAAGAACATTTCTTCCTAGTGGAAAACACTCCAAAGGTCTTGAATCTTTTTCTTGAATCATCTTTCAAGTATTATTGCTTTATTTATTTTCAAGAAGTTATTGTTTTCTTTTTATTAGATCTTGGTTGTGAATTAAACACCAAAAAGTTGTTGTTTTCTTTTTATTAGATCTTGGTTGTGAATTAAACACCAAGAAGTTATTGTTTTCTTTTTATTAGATCTTGGTTGTGAATTAAACACCAAGAAGTTGTTGTTTTCTTTTTATTAGATCTTGGTTGTGAATTAAACACCAAGAAGTTATTGTTTTCTTTTATGTTTTTATTATATCTTGGTTGTGGATTAAACACCAAGAAGTTGTTGTTTTCTTTTATGTATTATCATCTCTTGGTTGTGGATTAAACACCAAGTATTTATTGCTTTCTTTTAATTTAAGTATTGTTTTCTTTTACTTCCATTGTTGGAGCTTCCTTCTTCCCCTTAGAGGAGTGAAACTCTTCCACTTTTCTAGAGCTTTACCAAAGCCGTGAAGGGTGGAACGTGATTCACTCATTCTTTGTCGAAGATCGGCTCCTTGTTTAGCTATTTTACTTTAAAGCATTTCACTTTTAGTGCTTGAGCATTTTACTTTGTAACACCTTTTGGGGATGAGTACCATTCATTATTCTAGCTTTACCATAGCTATGAAGGGTGAGTAGTCCTCATTCACTCTTTGGGAAGGGATGATAGATATGTAAAAGATTAATCCGGACATTATGTTTGTGTATCACCTTTATGCTTAAATGTTCTATACTCCACTTGATTTTTGGGTGATTGAATGCACCTAGCAAAGTAAAGGTACTTTGTATAATCAACGGATCTTTCTATGATAAATGGATGACTCCTACATGGAAAGATCCATTGATTCAAGGCAAGTACCCTAACTAACTCTTCATGACAAACTTTCAATGTCCACAATTATTGCACTTCATTCCTATCTTCCGATTAATTTGCCGTTGACACGGGAGTTAATTGAGTTATAAAGCACAAACATAATGCACCGGACAATCAACTACATATTCTGATTCCCGAACCAAAGAGTGTTTGTTACATTTAATCATCTTATATTTTGTCTAGCAAAATACCCATTGGAAAGAATCTTACATTCTATCCAAAACTTCCCACAACTTCAAAATCATAATATTTCCAGTTACAAGTCTTTCTCACTATTTACTTCAAAGAACACCAACCATAGTTCCCTGAGGATTCGACTCTGGACTCAAACCAGATTATTACTACAACTTGACCGCCTGCACTTGGGTGTACACATTTCGGATCAAGTCAAATGGAATATTAATGTCATGGTTGGATGTCTTGTAGAAACACTTGCTTGTTTGTAGACGGGTTGTAAACTTCTAGAAAGACATCAGAACCATGTTCTTAATTCTCATAGTCCATCTTTATCTTCCGATTAACTTGCCGTTGACACGGGAGTTAATTGAGTTATCAAGCACAAGTATAATAAACCGGCTGATTAACTACATGTCCAGATCCTTGAACTAAAGAGTGAATTTTTACGTTTGAGCTTATCTTGTATTTTGTCTAGAAAACTTTCTTGGAAAGAATCTTATATTCTGTCCAGCAAAAAATCCCTAAACCTCACAACTTTAAATCTCAAAGGTTACAACCATTTGGTCTCCACCACTACTTACTTTGAGACACCAACAAATAGTTCCCTGTGGATTCGACTCCGGACTTAAACCGGATTATTACTACAGCTTGACCACCTGCACTTGGGTGTACACATTTCGGATCAAGTCAAGTTTTTTGCGCCGTTGCCTGGGAACTATAAAAGGTGTTTTAAGGTAAAAGGTAAAAAGACCTTTATTTTTGTATATATTCTTTGGTTTACTGTGAATAATTTTGTTTTGTTTTATTTTCTTTATTTTTATATTTGAGGGCACTCCTCACTATCAAAATTTGTCAGCAGAATCTTGTGAGTTTGTGAATCAGCCTGAACCAAATTCACCTAGATCAGTTGTAGACTCTTGTGAGAGTAATATGGCAAATAATGAGAGAAATGGAGAAGTCCCTATGAGAGAGGGGGAAGTGCCTAACATTCGAACTTTGCGGGATTACTTAAATCCCACAAGAAATAGTGTCCCCTCTTGTTTTGTATTCCCTGAAAATGCTCCCCTCTTTACTGTAAAGCCGGGGACAGTGCATTTATTACCTGTTTTTCATGGATTGGATGCATAAAATCCATATCTGCATATAAAAGATTTTGAGGAAGTGTGTGGAACATTTCAAGACAATTCTGAACTAGCCAAGGTGAAACTTTTTCCTTTCTCTTTAAGGGACAAAGCTAAACAATGGCTAAATTCTTTAAAAACTCTTTCAATACCTAACTGGCAGGCATTACAAAATGAATTTTTCAGAAAGTTTTTTCCTCTACACCGCACGAATGCACTCAAAAGGCAAATCATGAATTTTTCGGTTAAAGAAGGAGAAAATTTTTACCAAAGTTGGGAGAGATTCAAAGATCTTCTCCAATCCTGCCCACACCATACTTTTGAGGATTGGACTTTGGTAGGATTTTTCTATGACTCCTTGCCCACTAGACTACGCCAGTTTGTCGAAATGATGGCCCAATGAGAGTTTATGGAAAAAAGTCCGGAGAGGCATTCAATTTTTTTGACACCATCTCTGATAGTTCTCAGATGTGGGACTCAGCCTCTCCTACCACTGTAGAAGCCAAACCATTTACTTCCCTAGGGGGTAAGTATGTATTGAGAGATGATGACGACCTGAGAGCAAAAATGTCTACTTTGTCTCGAAAGCTTGAAGCTTTAGAGATGAAAAAAGTCCATCAAGTTGATGTTAGCCCTTCCACATAACAAGTGTGTGGAATCTGTGCGCTAACAGGACCCCTACTGGGGAGTGTCCTACCATCCCAGCGTTCAAGGAGGTCTTGTTGGAACAAACAAATGCAGTTTCCAACTTCAACAAGCCTTACTCCAACCCATACTCTGAAACATACAATCCAGGGTGGCGGAACCACCCGAACTTCAGTTGGAGGAACACACAAACGACTCCCATGAACCAACAACAAGGTTCACACCCACCACCTCAAGGACCTCCCGCATATCAACCATACCAACCACCACAAAAGAGGAGCCTTGAGGACACACTGAATCAGTTCATGCAAAGCCAAATGAACTACAACAATAATTCCACACAGGCTTTCACTGATTTCAAAACCTAGACCACTCAATCTTTCGAGGATCTTAAAAGCCACATCCAAAAGTTGACCCAATCCATGGCCACACATGAAAAGGGCAAGTTCCCTGCCCAACCAAAACAACCACAAGGCCAATTCCATGTGGAGAACCCTTCGATCATGGAAAACCCACAAGACCAAGCCCAAGTTGTCACTACACTGAGAAGTGGCAAGGTGATTGACAAGACCATCAGAGACATGCTAATTCCAAAGCCAAAACCTGAGTCAATCCCAGTCAACTCATCATTTGAGCCTGAACCAATTGAGCCTGAACGTGTAATTGAAGAAGAACCTAAGCCTATGATTGAACAAGTGCCAGAACCTTCTGAGGAAAGAGAACCTTCGTGTTCCATTCCTGCTCCTTTTCCTCATAGACTCAAAACCATACAGAAGTTGAATAATCAGCCTGAAATTTATGAGCTTTTTAAGCAAGTAAAAATCAACATCCCACTTCTGGATGCAATCAAACAAGTTCTGTCTTATGCCAAGTTTCTAAAAGACTTGTGCACAGTCAAGAGAAGCCAGAATGTCAAAAAAAGAGCCTTCTTGACAGAACAAGCCACTGCCCTGCTTCAACACAAAACCCCTCCAAAATACAAGGATCCGGGGTGTCCGACTGTGTCATGTGTCATTGGAAACTTCAGAATAGAACAAGCATTGTTAGACCTTGGAGCCAGTGTTAATTTGCTACCATACTCTGTCTACCAGCAGTTGGGTCTGGATGAACTCAAACCCACTTGTGTCACACTCTAGTTGGCTGACAGATCTGTCAAAATCCCTAAGGGCATTGTTGAAGATGTACTTGTCCAAGTGGACAACTTTGTCTTCCCTGTTGACTTCATTGTTCTAGATACTCAGCCTGCAATACATTCGGAGAATCAAATTCCCGTCATTCTTGGTCGACCCTTCCTAGCAACTTCCAATGCACTAATCAATTGCAGGAATGGACTCATGAAATTAACTTTTGGGAATATGACTCTCGAGCTGAACATTTTCAATATTGCTAAGCACCCGGGAGAGGACAAGGAAGAAGAGGAAATAAACTCCATTGAATCTTTGATACAGGAACATCTGAATGACACCTTCTGTGAGAACCCTACTGAATCTTCTCTACTAGAGTCTATCTCATCTGAGACAACAAATGATGACCCAAAGACGTGCCCCACTCATACTGTTGGGACATGGGCCCCCAAATTCGAAGAGATTTCGCCAAGTGGCAAAAAGCCACTCTCATCAAGTGACAGGCCACCAAAGCCTGAATTAAACCTCTCCCATCTGACCTCAAATATGCATTCTTAGGAGAGGACGAGTCATACCCAGTGGTAATTTCATCTAAGCTCACAGGCTTGCAATAGTCTAAACTGATTGAAGTTCTTAAAAGCCATAAAGGCACCATTGGGTGGACCATCGCTAACTTGAAAGGTATAAGCCCGTTAATCTGCAATCATGCTATATACCTTGAAGAGGATTCAAAACCCTCTCGTCAAATGCAGCGACGACTGAACCCTCACATGAAGGAAGTTTTGAGAATGGAGGTACTCAAGCTCTTAGATGCAGGGATAATCTTTCCCATCTCCGATAGCAAATGGGTTAGTCCAACCCAAGTAGTGCTCAAGAAGTCCGGGGTCACAGTGGTAAAAAATGATGCAAATGAACTAGTCCCAACTCGAGTCGTCACAGGATGGCGGATGTGTATTGACTATCGAAAACTCAATTTGGTGACTAGGAAAGACCATTTCCCCCTTCCCTTTCTTGATCAGGTTCTAGTGAGAATTATAAGCCATGAATTCTACTGTTTCCTGGATGGATATTTCGGGTACAATCGAATTGAGATAACATTAAATGATCAGGAGAAAACCACATTCACATGCCCCTTTCGCACCTTTGCATTCAAAAGGATGCCATTTGGACTTTGTAACGCTCCTGCAACATTCCAAAGATGCATGCTGAGCTTGTTCAGTGACATGGTTGAGACATTTTTGGAAGTATTCATGGATGACTTCTTTGTCTATGGTGACTCATTTGATTTATGTCTGGCCAACCTAGAAAAGGCGTTGATAAGGTGTAAAGAAGCCAATCTAGTGCTCAATTGGAAAAAAATATCATTTCATGGTAACACAAGACATTTTCTTAGGTCACATTATGTCGTCTGAGGGCATGCAAGTTGACAAGGTAAAAATAGATATGATTGGAAATTTGCCCGCCCCTAAGACTGTAAAGGATGTCTGATCATTCCTAGGGCATGCAGGTTTTTACAGGAGATTCATAAAAGATTTCAGTACCATAGCCAAACCCATGTGTCATCTTCTGAGTCAGGACGTAATTTTTGTGTGGAATGAAGCATGCCAGAAAGCTTTTGAAAAGCTTAAGGGTATGTTAAAAACTGCTCCAATCATGCAACCCCTTGACTGGACTCTACCCTTTGAACTAATGTGTGATGCAAGTGATTATTGTATAGGTGCTGTGTTGGGATAAAGAAAGGACAAGAAACCACATGTGATTTACTATGGAAGCAAAACTTTGAATGATGCTCAAATGAATTATTCAACGACTGAGAAAGAATTGCTTGCTGTAGTTTTTGCTTTGGAAAAATTCCGTTCCTATCTCGTTGGTTCTTCTGTTACTGTATTCGTTGACTATGCAGCCCTAAAATTCTTGTTCACAATGAAGGATGCCAAGCCAAGGCTCTTAAGATGGATACTCTTGCTCCAAGAGTTTGATCTGATCATTAAAGACAAAAAGGGTGTTGAGAATGTGGTGGCAGATCATCTGTCCAGATTAATGTATGAATTTCACGAGGATGGATTGCCAATCAATGAGAAATTCCCCGATGAACAACTGTTCACAATTGATGAGACACCATGGTACGCTGATATTGCTAACTTCCTTGCTACTGGTACGCTCCCTCCGTCCTTTACCATGATGGACAAAAAGAAATTTCTGAGGGAGGTTCGTAACTTCTTTTGGGAGGATCCCTACGTATCTAAGTAATGTAAGGATCAAATCATAAGGTGTTGCATCCCCGCTCATGAAAGCAGTCAGGTAATAACATTTTGTCATTCTGAAGCATGCGGTGGCCATTTTTCATCAAGGAAAACCGCTGCAAAAATCTTGCAGTATGGATTTTACTGGCCCACACTTTTCAAAGATGTTCATGCCTTTTGTTTAAATTGCGATAGATGCCAAAGGTTGGGAAACATTTCTAAAAAAAACATGATGCCCTTAAACCCCATTCTGGTGATTAAAATGTTTGACTGTTGGGGCATCGATTTTATGGGACCGTTTTCCCCTCCCTTTGGCTATCTATACATTTTAGTGGCCGTAGACTATGTATCCAAATGGGTTGAAGCAATTCCATGCCGAAATAATGATCACCGCACAGTGATCAAGTTTTTAAAAGAAAATATTTTGTCCCGATTTGGAATTCTGAAATCAATCATAAGTGATGGGGGTGCCCATTTTTGCAATCGTCCCTTCTGGAATTTGATGAGAAAATACTTGATCTTTCACAAAATTGCAACCCCCTATCACCCACAAACTAGTGGACATGCTGAATTAGCTAATCGGGAGATCAAATTAATTTTAGACAAAATGGTAAATCCAGACCGCAAAGATTGGTCATCAAGACTAACTGATGCACACTGGGCTTATCGCACTGCTTTCAAAATAATTTTGGGCATGTCTCCTTATCGATTAGTCTATGGAAAGCCGTGTCACCTACCTATGGAATTGGAACATAGAGCATACTGGGCCATTAAAGCATTGAACTTTGACCTGGACAAGGCCGGACTAGCAAGGAAACTTCTGATAAATGAATTGGAGGAATTGAGAAATGAAGCATATGAGAATGCTAAGATTGCTAAAACCAGGATGAAAATTTTTCATGACAAGAACATTGTGCGGAAGTCTTTTGAACCTTCTCAAAAAGTCCTATTGTTTAATTCAAGACTCTGCCTCTTTCCTGGTAAGTTGAAGTCAAGATGGACTGGGCCTTACATTGTCAAAAAGGTGTTTGGATATGGAGCAGTAGAAGTGGAAAACCCATCGAACGGTAATATCTTTACTGTTAATGGTCAGCAGTTGAAACCATTTTTTGAGGACTTTGTGAAAAATGTGGAGACCATTCTTTTAATGGATCCAGAATATTCCTCCGAGATTCGCGCCTGCCGACACTCAAACAGATCGAGTCAGGAAAAATCCAACCCTGCCTGACCCGAGAGGACGCCTTTATAAGGCCCTCACTTTTTTCTCTCTTTTCCCACGTCCACCTCTGTTGGCCCCCCTCTCATTTTCTTTCTTTTTCTTCTTCTTCTTCTTCGTTTCTCTGATCTTTGTAAAAACGACCCAACCCCAACAACCCCATGTCCATATACCCCGAAGACCTAGTCCTTTGTCTCATGATTACCATTTGCTTACTCTATTTGTACATGGGTGTCTTACTCCTGTTTGCACTCACGCTAAAGGGTTTTCATCCAAACGAAAACCCAGATCTAGCCAAAAATGATTAAATTGTTGTGTTTTGTTTGTAGGTTTCGGCAGATGAACATATCTCTACCTTTCAACCTCATCTCCAAGATCCATACACTGGTAAATTCGAAACATTGGGGATAATGTTCAGTTTAGGTTGGGGGGAGAGAACTACAGTTCATATTTTGTGCCATTTTGTGCCCGTAAATTTTTAAAATTTTTGTTGTTTTTTTGCTGTTGTTGTTGCTGTTATGATCATATTGTATACCTTGCCTCGTATTTTGTATAAATTAATGATTATGTTAGTGAGTCAGCTTCAATCGTCTTCGTGACTAGCAGACGTTAAATAACCAGATAGTGAGTCTTAAAGTTTAGAAAGCATGAATGTTAAACTTTTTTGGTTTAGTTTGGGAGTTCTACGCACTTTTCCATCTAATGTGCATACTGTGATCATGAGAAAAGCAAGACTGGTAAGGAAAGCCAAACTCCGAGTACAGCAAGCGAAACCCCTCTATGGCAGAAACACTTTTGCTAAACGCCGTCGTGCCAAAAGGCTTGGTGTCTGTAAACAGTGTGGCAGAGTCTTTCACGATTAAAGATACAATCAGCGTTCTGAACCAATTTTCGGTCGCGCACTCGATCGATTAGACTGGATAGTAAATGGGCAGAGTAAGGATTATCCTGACACGCCATCCTATTCCGGTACTGTGCTTAACCGATTTGTGAGAGAGGAAATTGGGAGAGTCACTGGTTGTTCGAACTACACAGATACGGAGGGAGACTCGGATTAGATTATTTTTTATAGGAAATTGTACTTTTGTTGGGATGAAAGCCAAGGGTCCGAATTTTTGTAAAAAGTGTAAAAATATTTTTGTTGTTTTGTACAAATTCTTTTGACTAAAATGAAAATATGGGCCGAGTAAGGAATGTCCTAGAATACCAACCTAAAGCGTGGGTAGGGACTTATCCTGAGACGCCATGAATTTTTGGTTCAAATTTGTGTATATAACCCTATCTTATTGTGCATATTAATGTGCATAATTTTTTTTTGATTTTTGATCTGATGTTCGTACGTCACGCGACGTTCGAACGTTACCTGCTTGTAGTACTCAGTCTCTGCTGAAGCTTCTGATGGAAACAAAAAGTACTGGGAGCTCAGCACGTTCGAACGCCAATAGAACGTTCGAACGAGGAGAGCTTACAGTACTTTGGTATTTGACAGAACTCAAAAGTACTGGGAGCTCACCACGTTCGAACGACACTCACGTTCGAACGATCTTTTAAAAATTCTTCTACACATGTTCGAACGCCATTGACGTTCGAACGTCAATTCTCAGGCTATAAAAGCCTGGTTCGTCTTCTTCATTCCAAAACCCCCAAAATTTTGAAAAAACCTCCAAACCCTAGGGTGCCTTTTCTATACCCAGTCCTCAAAACACCATTCATTCCCCATTTCTACCTAAAATTGACCCTCCCAAGACCATTCCCACATCAAAAATCCTTATTTTCACAAAGAAATCAAAACTCTCAAGCCCTAAAAACCTCAAACCCGAAAACATCATGCCTCCAAGGGTCAAGCTCCCTGCTAGGCGCAACCCAGCCACTTAAGAGCCCAATTTCGTGGAGGAGGTGATCGAAGAGCAACAAGGGAGGCCACCCATTGTCCGTAGATATGACAAGACTCGCTTCCCCATGGCTCTCAAAGCAGATAGGTATGAGAATTTTTACCAAAACAATGCGGTAGTTTGTGAGCATGATGTGGTATTAGAGGATTTTGTTGAGTTGGGTATTTTGGAGAATATGGAAAGGAGAGGTTGGGAGTTGTATTTGCGAAATGGCGGAGAGGCCGTAGTTGACTTGGTGCGGGAGTTTTACTCCAATGTCGAAATAGTCAACAGGGCGCTAAAAAGCTATGTAAGGGGGTCCCACATCGATGTAGATGAAGACTGCATAAGAGAGAATAGGCAAGAAGTGCCTCGGGTACCCAAGCCCACCTACCCCCCAAGGAAGAACGTAGCTATGAATGTGGTTGGAGCGGAGCTGACGGGGGTGGCTAACTTTTCTTGGGCTGGGCGGAGATTTTTTCGACAAGAGGAACTGACTGACAAATACAAGATGTTTAATTTGCTTGTGGTTTTGAACTTCGCCCCAATTGGGCGCAAGAACGAGATCTTGCCCGAAATGGCCCGCCTTCTCTACGCTCTTGGGAAAGGCTACAACATAGACCTCCCCTCTCTCATCTTGAATGAAATGAAGAAAGGATGCGATGTGAAGCGGAATTCGCTCCCGTTTGGCACCCTAGTGACTGAGATGTGCAGAGACCATGGGATCAGGGTGAGGCCTGAGATGACTATATAGAGGCCAATGGGACCACTTAACAAGGCTTCTTTTCGACGAAGCCAAGGTCATAGTGGAGGCCCGACGGCAAGACATGAGGTGCCCCCTACCCGAGGAGTTGATGAGGTGCAAGAGGAGATC
Source organism: Ilex aquifolium (assembly GCA_951799425.1). NCBI lineage: Eukaryota > Viridiplantae > Streptophyta > Magnoliopsida > Aquifoliales > Aquifoliaceae > Ilex > Ilex aquifolium. The sequence continues at coordinate 682,524 of OX637407.1, read as the reverse complement.
GATGAGGAGGAGGAGAGAGAGCTAGAGACTGAGAGAGCCTAGGAGCAGCCACCAGAGGCAGGACCTAGCTCTAGCACCCGGAGATCACTGAGAGATATCATGCTTGGCATTGAGACCAAGCAAGCTGAGATTCTCCGACAGTAGGAGGAGATTCTCGGCTACTTGAGGGGTGGAGCTGGAGGAGAGTGAGGATGAGATATTTCTGTACTTGATTGTGGTTTTGTGTGTTTGTTTCTTCTTTTATGGATGAGATTTTTCTTTTGTGGTTTGTTGTGGATGTTTAAGATTTTTGTGTGTTTTGTTACTTCTTTGGTTCGATGAATTGAATCCTTGGTGTTTGTGTTAAACGATCATATTTTGTGAAATGAATGGTTCAGTTTATCACTTTTATCTTTGTAAATGCATGTGTAGAATTAGCATGATATTGTTAATAAATGATGGAAAAAATGTGGATTTTGAGACTGTTTGTTAAAGTGACTAATCACATGATCGGTTTGACACATAACTTAGCAATCTAGACTTAAAACCATAGATCCTTGAAAAATGGTATTTTCTCTATGCTTAAAGTATCAAATGTACATTGATATTTATTATTCTTAAGGTACAAGATGACCAGACTCAAAAATGGAATCGATATATAACCAACATTCCATGACAAACCTGATATAATCAATGGAGATAATGAAGAATACCATGGTAAGTTTCGAGCCTTGCGATGCTTTTGAGAGGATATCAACATTTACTCAAGTAAGGTTTTTCACTATCTATCCTTGAATAATCTCATTAAACTTGCTTTGATTGAAGCAACAAAAGCAATCTATTAACATATCCCACCCAGAATTTGTTCATACGACACATGCATATGCACATACTTGAGAAAGGATCTTAGGCCATCTTGGATTTAATTTTGAGCCTTAGCCCCTTTTTTTACAAAATCATATCCCTAGTTAGCCATGATTGAGCCTTCAAAGAATGATTTCTTTTTCGAGAAACCCATATGATAACCGAGCCACAAGAACATATACTTGACATACCTTGCTATCTAATTTTCTTACACCCTCTTATCTATCAGTATGATACAGAAAAGCAAGAGAAAGGAAAAAGACGATAGTGGCTGCTGTTCAATAAAAGAAAAACTGTTGGAAACAATTGAAAAAGAAAAGAAACAGAGAGACAGGGAATTTCCAAGAAAGTGAAAAATGAGAAAAATGAAAGAAAAAAAATACCATTTCTTGGCATAAGGTCGAAAAGCTAGAAAGAGGTGTGCTACACTACATAATGAAAAGATAGTTTTTTGAATACTATTTGACGTCATTTCGTTAGCCACTGACCTCTGGCCACATTACAACCTATAAAAAGCCCTAAGTGATCTCAAGTCTGATGCATGTGTGTGTCATCCACCAAAAGTTGGGGCATGTTAAATAGTATTTCTTTATTTGCATCAATATTCCTCCATGAGATTATGCCAAAACATGATTAGTTTGTTTCCATTAACTTCACACCCTTACTAATTGTGCATGTGATTTTTCGATTGGCCATCTTTTGATCACATGTCCCTTGAGAGATAAGTCACTATAATCGGAGCGAATTTTTTTGCTGAGAGCATTCTAAGAGAGGTTTGTGAAATCAAAGCTATCCATGAAAGGTGGTAACGTGGAATGTTTGTTATATAACAATTCTTGTTGATAGAATGATCATTCCTGCTACACAGGGAATTTCAAATACCAATGTGACAGATGCTAATTTTTGCATAGACTAAATACCTATGGAAGAGGAGCATGCGGGATATGAGTCGAAATTGAGGGTTACTTTAACCACCAATCCCACATGCACATCTGTTCGATTGAAGTTTATGGGTAGCTTCACTGAAAACCCTCACAAGACAACACTTGTCCATTAGGGTAAACCTAGTGGTTCAACGGCTTGTTGCATAAGCTAAATACAACCGGATGACCTACGAAAATGGCATTAGAAATAGATTTTCATTCAAATTGTTGTATTACTAGAGACTAGCAATATTTAGGTTGGGGGGGGTGTGATTAGTCGTTAAAATTAGCATATTACTATGCCCTTTTAAGACTAATTATACTTTGATGGAGTTTAAATGATGACATTTCAGGGCATAAATTGTACAAGGGACCAAAGGCGATGGATATTAGACTTTCATGCAACACCAGCATATTCTGGAGCAAAATTGGAAAAGCTTGGACCAAGGCAAGAACGTTCGAACGCCAATCAACGTTCGAATGTTACCTTAAATCATGTGAAGACCAGACTGCTGAGACATGTCGTGTTGCTGCCAAGAAGGAAGACCCTGAGGTACTTGAGTACCACGTTCGAACGCCAATCAACGTTCGAACGTCCCCTGGAATCATGTGAAGGCCATGATGCTGCATGGAGTGTGGAAATGAACTTCACAGAAGACCACAGGCCACTTGAGTGGGAAGGTCAGACCCCATCTGGCGTTCGAACGCCCATCAAGCAAAGACAGAGACAACGTTCGAACGTTGTCTATAGATTGGCTGCAGAGTGGTTAGCTTTCACTTGGACTTGGGCAGCAATGCACTATTCCTTCTTCCCCTCTTGTCTCCTTCTCCTTGCCTATAAATACTCCCATTTTAGGAGAGTAAAAGAGGACTTGTAGAGAGCTTGATGGAGGCTTAGATTCCCACTCATATAGTTGTAGAATTGTCTTATATTTACTTGTATCAAGGGAGATAGTTCATCTTTTGGTTGAGGAGGAAACCCTCTAAAAGTGACTAGCTTTCTTCTACTTTCGTTATTTCTTTCACTTTTATTGCTTGAGCCTTCTTCTTTCTTAGAGGAGTGAAACTCTTCCACTTTTCTAGAGCTTTACCAAAGCCGTGAAGGATGGAACATGATTCACTCATTCTTCGTTGAAGATCGGCTCTGTGTTTAGGTTGTTTCACTTTGTAACTCCTTTACTTGGAGGGATGAGCATCACTCACTTTTCTAGCTTTACCAAAGCCATGAAGATTGAGTAGTTTCTCATTCATTCTTTAGTAAGAGGTGAAGGGCATGTATAAATTATCCGGAAGTTATATTTGTGCATTTCATTTATGCTTAAATGCTTTATATTCCCCTTGCTTATTGAATGATTGACTGCATCTAGCAAAGCTAAGGTACTTTGTATAACCATGAGTACTTTCTATAACATAGATAACTCTTGCATTGAAAGACTCATTGGTTCAAAGCAAGTACCCCGACTAGATCTTCATGACTACCCTTCAATCTTCACCATTATTATGCTTCATTTAAAGAATCGAATATTAATGTCATGGTTGGATGTCTTGTAGAAACACTTGCTTGTTTGTAGACGGGTTGAGTCTCGGCACAGACAATTCTTGTAAACTTCTAGAAAGACATCGGAACCATGTTCTTAATTCTTATAGTCCATCTTTATCTTCTAATTAACTTGCTGTTGACATGGGGGGTTAATTGAGTTATCAAGCACAAGTATAATAAACCGGCTGATTAACTATATGTCCAGATCCTTGAACTAAAAAGTGACTTTTTACGTTTGAGCTTATCTTGTATTTTGTCTAGAAAATTTTCTTGGAAAGAATCTTATATTCTGCCCAGCAAAAAATCCCTAAACCTCATAACTTTAAATCTCAAAGGTTACAATCATTTGGTCTCTACCACTGCTTACTTTGAGACACCAACAAATAGTTCCCTGTGGATTCGACTCCCGACTTAAACCGGATTATTACTATAGCTTGACCGCCTCTACTTGGGTGTACACATTTCGGATCAAGTCAGTACTCAAGTACCTCAAGGTCTTCTTTCTTGGCTGCAACACGCCATGTATCAGTAGTCTGGTCTTCACATGATTCTAGGGGACGTTCGAACGTTGATTGGCGTTCGAACGTGGTACTCAAGTACCTCAGGGTCTTCCTTTTTGGCTGCAACACGCCATGTCTCAGAAGTCTGGTCTTCACATGATTGAAGGTAACGTTCGAATGTTGATTGGCGTTCGAACGTTCTTGCCTTGGTCCAAGCTTTTCCAATTTTGCTCCAGAATATGCTGGTGTTGCTTGAAAGTCTGATATCCGTCGCCTTTGGTCCCTTGTACAATTTATGCCCTGAAATGTCATCATTTAAACTCCATCAAAGTATAATTAGTCTTAAAAGGGCATAGTAATATGCTAATTTTAACTACTAATCAGGTACCCAACTAACACGGCATCTATGGACTTCCACCAATGGCTTCGCGTACGCTGACACACTTTATGGACTCAATACCAACGGGAGTGCGTATCCGAAATTTCTGGGTCTTGCACCCGATAGAGAATCTAGCTCTTCTTGCTAACCCTGACCCTTATTTTCAATGCAACCCGTGCAACTTAGCCGAACCTAGGTCCAACTTTCCCGAGCCCATGTATCAACCCACCAAGGATGGTGTTTGATCAAAAACATGCACATTCACTTACACTCATGTCAAATGCCCACGAATGCGATGTTACCTGTGCATATGTAAATGTAATGCACAATTGTATTTAACATGTCATGTTCATCATATCATCAGCATATTATGAACATATTCAATGTCTACCAACATTTCCCAATTTCTCAATTGTTAATTATATCATAAAGCATATAATCCACTACACCACTAAACATGTTATAGCATATTCTACACACATAACACACTTAATCAACCATAGGCATTTTATCAAACACCTACAAGGTACAAAGATTATGTAAACACATAGCATGCCCAAATCAACACAATTCCTCATGAAATTTCAAGGCAAGCAATTTCATCAACACCTAATCATGCTGGACTTGGTTTAAAAATATTCTTATAGCCATTTCCATTCTCTAACACCCTAGGCATGCGTTATACATGAGATTTCATCTTTAACACTCTACCAATTTCATATTTCAACCCTAGGTTGGAAATAAACGTAGTTAGGAAATGAACTCTACCTCTTAAAGCATAATACTACTTAGGAGAATCTCCAAAAGACCCAAATCAAGCTTCCAACCTTTGATATCAAAAATCAAGTCTACGAGATTGTGACAAAACCCACGATCTTTGATACGTACGCGCAACTTTCATTGCATAGAACAACCTTTGTTCTTGGCCCGAAGAGATCCGATGGTCAGATTGCTGTAGATCGGAGGTAGAAGTGAAGGAGAACCCTTAGCTTTTCTCTCTCTTCTTTCTCTCTCCTTTTTTTGAAAATTGTAGATGTAAAATGGGTAGAAAATCTGATTTTCTTCCCTATTTATACCCCCTAATACTTGGCTCTCATTAAGCCACATGTCCTGTCTGATCCGATTTTATCTTGAATCAATTAATTCTCGTCTTGGGTTAAATTTGTTACATTTTTATTAAATTGATTTTTAATTATTTTTTGAGTCTTATGAATAAAATCTAATCGTGTTTATTTTAGTAGCATGACTCCCGATCGTATTGTAAGATGCAAAAAATTTGACTGTCTCAGAATTCGATGAAAATTGACTGGGTAGCTAGATTTCGCGAGACGAATCCAACAGTGAGGTCCGTTTCGTTATCCAAGTTCTAGAAAAATTCTGGTTTTCTACCCGCACCGTAACGACTAATTACTGTTTGCCCTTTTTAACAAAATTTTAAATTTTTTGGGTTTTACAGTTGGTTCAAAGGGTGATAAAACAAAAAGAAATTAAAGTTCGGAATTTTGAGAGTATTTGAGAGTTGAAAAGCTTAATTAATGAAAGAAATAACACTTAAATGAAATAACCGGTTGATCAGTAGAGATCACCTCACCGTGAATAGGTATTTTGAGTCAAATTCTATAACTCACATGAGCTTACGGTCAAGCTTAACCCAAGCGGTAGATATTCATTAAACACCCAATTTAATTAACAATTATGTACCCCAAATCAATTGAATCGATTAGTAGAATTAATTCAATTCCAGTGATTACAAGAATTACCCATGCCAAGTCTTAGTTGTCGATGGGTAAGCAAGAAGATATACAATTGAACTTCTTTCAAATTAACCTATTCAATTGACCCAAATAACTCGACAGTAGACTAGCCCTTGTTTTGAGTCAAAATCCCCAATTCTCAGATGAGACTAATTCATCCGATCAGCCCGGTGAACAACAACTCACGCATTATAGAAATTAAATTGAAAGCGATTGAAGAAAGCATCAATGTTAATTAAAGCAAAAAGGTAAGAATTGAAATTACAAATAATGTAAATAACTTGTATTGAAATAGCAATGGAAGGAAATCATTCGTAGCAAGAAAACAAAAGTAGTTGCTTTGCAGAATTTAAAGACTTGAATTTAAATAGAGCTTGTAAAGTAAAAAAAAAAAAAGAAAAACTAAAAGGAAGAAGAAAACTAAAAACCCTAGGAGAGAGAAGAAGAAGAACGGTGAAACTAAACAATGGAATAAGATCCTACTCTCTCTTGCTAGACTTGAGTATTTATAGGGAGTCTTGTGCTGATTTCTCTATTTTTAATCCACCAATCACAGCCTTTAAAATAACCCAACAGATGCCTTTCCAAATCTTTCCTCGTAGCCGATTTATAGGAACCTACGGTAGGAAACAAAAAATGACCTACCGGCAGGACTGTTCACCGTTTTCCTCCTACTGGTTGCTTTGCTCTTTTACTAATAGGACGCCCTACTATCCTCAACCTGCTGGTAGGACAGTACTCACCTATTGGTAGGACAACTCTTTGGATTGCACTTACCAGTAGGAGTGATGATCTATTGGTAGAACCTCTTTCTGGCTTTTGTTGTACCGGTATAAGACCTATCGATAGCAGTGGTATTTTCCTTAATTTTTCTTGTGATGGCCTTGGCTGCACTCTTAGACCTCTTAAACCATGCCCCAAATATTCCATGGCATTGAAACACGTGTAATTCCAAGCTTGTGCATCAATTCAACTACAAACACCCAAAATCAAATACAAAACTTGACTAACACAAAGGAATGAAGCGACAAACATATTTAAAATTAATGGTTATATGGCTTATAATATGCAATATTATACGCTCATCACACCCCTAACTTAGATTTTGCTAGTCCCTTTGCAAAACAAGATAAACAAACATTAAACTACCTAACATAATACTATAATTTTCAAAGCATACTCAACCATTTAATCAATATCATTAATTGAAATGCGTATGCTTGAAGAATAAATGGCACACAATTGGAATCAAAAGACTATGTATATATATATATATCCATTGTGTGATTTTGGGTACAAGGAACAAAAGTGTAGTAGCCTCTACCTATCGACTCTTCTATTGGCTACTACTACCCAAAATGAAATTCCTAAGATTCTACTAAACTAATAAAAAGAAGAAAAACTAAAGAGATAGAAAAGTAGGAAGAAATAGAAAGAGTGGGCCTATCAGTTAGATGCATCATCATCACCCTTATTCCCTCCCTCATCTTCTAAAGACTCATCCTCCTCAGTGGTGCGCTCCATAGCCATACTGAGAGGTGTAGCAGAAATAGGAGTGGAACACGATCCAAGAGTTGGGGTAGAAGTAGGTGTTGTCGTCCCCTCTGGAATCGTCGCTCTAGGAAAATCAAGCTCAAACAACATCCCCAACATCCCCATACACGTCTACCTTGGACTCAACCCTCTCCAGAGCTCTCCTAGTAGTCCTCCCACCATTATTTATACCACCAAGTCGCTCCTCCAACTTGCTCATCCTTTGATTCACAATGGCACGAGAGGTCGGCGCAGTCTCCGTAGCAATTTCAGTCGTAGTGGAAGGAGTGGCTGTACTCTTACCTTTCCAACCACTAGCCCTCGACATAGTTGAGCTCTTCCTATGTCCCACACTACTTATGGGCCCAAACTCTGGAGGACTCATAATATCGGATGCCAATCTCTTCACACCAGACTTCAGACAAAGCTAGGTGATCATATTACCAAAGGGCATGTTCCCCTTTGGCCTGCATGTGGTGCAGTAATCTCTCAACACGCCCCAAATCATCAAGGCGATGTCGATCCTCAACCTGACATGAACTCATAAAACAACGTAATCTTTTGCATCCCTAGTTGCTTCTATGAGCCCTTAGGGTACATATTATAATGGAGAATCATGTTCATCAACCTATAATCCCCATCCAAATGACCATGTACAAATTTCCCCTAGAAATTCACAGGATGCTCATACATCTCTGACACATACTCCAAGGCATCCTTGGTAGCAAAAGTGATGTGGGGATAATCAATCTCAGTGGGCTGAAGCCTCGTATAGCTTAGGTATTTAGTTATAGAAGCTAGCGTAACATCAATCACCTTCCCCCAGACCTTAGTCCTCATCAATAACAAATCTGCAACAACCAAACTCAACCTAAGTAAACTCACAACATAGAGCTAAAATATAGCCTTCAACGGGCTTAAAGAAAAAATCAAGCCCTCGATCAACGAGTACTCTAACTACTGGAGTCTTACCTAAGCTATTGGCATCCACCATCCGCTCACACATTACCCCTCTTCTCTATAGTCTCCTTGTACTCGGGCTTCTTAGGCTTATTTGCTTTCTTTGCCACAGGAGGTGCCTCATCCTCCTCCTCAGAATCAGATTGAACCCCCATTTTTATTTTCCCTTTCTCTTTTCCAGAAGCCAGAGTGGATGAAGAAGCCACACCTTTAGCCGCTGATGTATTCTTAACCTGAGGTGTCCTCTGGCCACCCAACATTCAGGCCATACCCAACAAAATCAGAGGGACTATTGAGATGAATAGAACCCATGGTAGGAGTGTAAACTCAAAAGCTTCATCAGAGAGGGAGAGTTGGAGACAAAAATTTCCTTGGAGCCATTTTTAGAAACTAAGAACAAAGTTGGATTCCAAGAGTGATTGAGGAGATTGAGGGTTTAGGGATTTTCGGAAGGTAGAGAGAGAGTTGAGAGGGATGGGTCTTAAGATTTGGTAGTATTGAAATTTTTTCCTACCGACAGAACCCTTATATATTTTTTCGATTTGAATAGGAACCTGCCGGTAGGAAGCACTTTTTGACCTACCGGTAGCTAAATCAGAATTTTAAAAGTTTTCTCTTTTTTTTTTCTTTTTACAAAATTGATTAAAAACAACACTAATTAACCCTAAATCCTAAAACTAAAAAAGTACCCAAATTAGAGTCTTAATCCTATTCCAATGTACCACAGATTCTCAAGTATATGCAGTGCAATTTATGATAAATACAATTCTGAAGAATCTAGAGCATAATAAACAACCTAATAAAATGAAAAATTAATTGCAAACTAGAAATACAAAACCATTTTCGTGGGAAACACAAATGCATTTAGCCTATGCACTAAGCCTTTAAACCCCTAGGTTACCCTAGTAGATGAGTGTTGCCTTATGAAGGTTTCCAGAGAATATACCTACAAACTTCACTTTGTCTAATTTCCAACTTATTATTTCTCAATTACTGTGAGATCAAAGATATATCGTATCTCCTCAAACTAATTAGCACACAGGTCCCCTAAAGGCTTCAAGGCTATACAAAAATATTCACCATCATGTTAGTACTCAAAACCCATGCATGTGTGATATGATCATGCACCTTAAAAGATTCATCAACCCAGATTCATATGCCTATTAGCTATCCAAAGTTAGTTTCAATGCCAAAACTCACCAAGGCTTCCCCACTCAGAAAAGAAATTCTCTAATTATCAATGACTAATACCCTCTTATGTATATGTGAGGATCGAATTTATGTAACTAAGACAATGTTTACTCACATATTTTCTCAAGAATTGAAGTGCTTAATTTCAATGAACAACCTTGACATAATCTCATGAAAGGAATATTAAAAGACATACAAGTAATGTAGTTGGTATATCTCCTATAAATCAAAGCTTACACACTCAACCATACCTTCTGAATCAAATAGGACTTCTATGGTTGTTATGGGGCCTTAGGTGAAGGTTTAAGAAATAACGGATTTAAGAATTCAAAAATGGGTTATCCCTTTGATAATTTCCATGTTCTCATTCACTAAACCTTTCTTTGTATACAACATGAAAACTCATATTCCTCATTCTTTCTTCACTAGCCTTTGGCTCTTTCATTCATTCATTTTTTCTTCCCTTTTCACTTTTCTTTTCATTTTTTTTCAAAATTTTTGTTTTTCTCCTCTTTCATTTCTCATCGTCTCTTTTTTCTTCTTTCTTTATTTTACCACAATTCCTCACTTTTATCAAAGAAAAAATTTAGGGAGAACCAAGGTGGGATATATAGTTATATGTCTGGCTTGGCTATTAATTGAGGTAAAGATAATGCAATGAAAGAATAGGCTTAAGGCTCAAGTAAAATTCAAAGATGCCCTAAAATCATCTTTCAGAAGGTATGGCAAAGTGTTGCTCTTTATAGAGATATAAAAAACTCATTACTCTTATGCTTCTAACCAACACTAGAGTAATGAGATTATTGGAAAACAATGGATTTGAAATGAGTATCAAAAGAGTAAATGTATTATAGCCCTCCAAGAATGATAAGCACAAAACTCACTGGGTTTATGCATGCATCTGTACTATGGATGTCAAGCTTTTTCAAAACATGAACCTAGCCTCATAAATCTCAACAGGCATTGCATGCTCATTGTGAACAAAGTTTGGGTCTCTAAATGCCAACATGGGCATGATATTTGAGCATAGACTACAAGTCTCCAAAGTACAATATGTAACCAATTCAGGTATCAGAAAATATATCTAAACCTCACGGTTCTTGAGAAACAAGTATTATTCAAATAGACATTTTTTTTTTCAAAATTTTTGAAAATTTTCACTATGTACAACTAACTGCTACAACTGAACCAAACAAAATAAATAAATGAATAGGAGCAACACAATGGTGTAACCTCACCTCCAACTTAAAATTTTCATTTTGCTCAATGCAATAATGATAATGCAACGAGTAAAATTATAAGTAAAAGTGAGGAAAAAAGAATACCTGAGCAACACCTAACTAATACTAACTGCAAAACAATAAAAGAAAAAATTACCATAAAAGAAATTAACAAGAAGTAATTAAACCAAAAATAAAAATTTCACTAACAACTCTACTATACAAAAAGAAACAGTTTATTCAAATAGTTCAACCGGGCTCCAATTGCCCAATACCCGACTTCTCTCGGGATTTGTCTTCTCCAAAGAATAGTTCTTATTGGAGTTTCCTCTCCACATCTTGTAACTCCTGAGAGTTGTTTAACAAATCAGTATAAAAGACAACCTAGGAATTATTAACCTTACATTCAGAATTGATCAGGCATAATTGAAGAGGATCAAAATACATAGAAGTTTTAAACTTCTCCCCCGCACACTTATCTACTAGGTCTATCTCACAAAACTCTCCTTCACCACCCACTTGCTTTGCTATATGAAAAATATTGAATTTAGCAGTCATATTCCCAAAAGAGAATTTCATCACACCATTCCTGCAATTTATTTGTACATTGGATGTTGCTAGGAATGGGCGTCCTAAAATGATGGGAATCTGTGCAGTTGGGTTAGCAACTGATGTAGTGTCCAGTATTATAAAATCGACAGGAAAGCAAAACCTATCTACCTAAACTAAGACATCCTCTACCACCCCCTTGGTACTTTTACACTCTGGTCTACCAACTAAAGAGTAATTGAAGTGGGTTTCAATTCTCCCAAGCCTAACTGCCTGTAGACCGAGTAAGGTAGTAAATTCACACTGGCACCTAAGTCTAACAGTGCTTGTTCGAGCCAAAAATCTCCAATGGTAATTTCAATGGTGGGATAGCTAGGATCATTATACTTAGGTGGGGTGTTAGTTCAGAGAATGGTACTGACCTGCGCCGTCAAAAATACCTTTTTTTGGACATGCAATTTCCTCTTAACAGTGCACAAATCTTTTAAAAACTTAGCACACTCCCTATCCTTGGTGTTACACTAGATCTCTTTTCTGTAGGCTTAGAGACCTTTTGTGGGATAGTTTTGTCCACTTCTTTACCACTCCGAAGAGTGGTTATTGACTTAAGCTGCTCCTCAGAAGGTGTGACATTCAGAATCTCAATCCCATGTTGACTTGCATATTGTTGGTCAAATTTTTTTTCCTTTTCTTGCCACATCACCCGCATATTGTTGGTCAACTTGGACATTTGAGACTGAATATCATTCAAAGCTTGGTTAGTCTGATTGTTGATGGTGTTCTGGCTTTGAATGAATTGGTAGAGAACATCCTCGATGTTTCTCTTGCATGGAGGTTGGTATGGAGGGACACTAGCTTACCCTTGGGGGACAAACCCATGTAGATTCAAGTTCTAAACAAACTCTTGTGGTGATGGGTGCAAAGAATGATTGGTAGAAGACTTAACAGGACCAGTTACATATTGAACTAGAAGGGCATATAACATAGAGGTAGAGGGTTGAGCAGCGGTGTCGTTTCTCCAACTAAAGTTTGGTGGCTACGCCAATCTTTAATTATATGTTAGAGTAGGGAGAATTTTATTGCCTAGTTTGATTAAAGGCATTCACCTACTTGTGGAGGACCTCTTTACAAACTGGTAAGGTCAGGCAATCCTTCATGGAATGCTCAACCGATTCACATAAAGAACAAGGATCCTCCTGAGGCACACTTACCACCTCATTCACTTTCTTAACCTCTAAGTTTTCAACCTTCCTTGATAGATGAACAATCTTGGCAAACAACTCATCTTGCTCTCTCAAAGCATTTTTCCACCCCAAACATACTAGGATGGATTAGACTGTTTTGATCGGTCAACGGGATCAGAAATATCTCAAGATTGGGCATTCTCTGCTAAACTATGAATAAAGTTTAATGCCTTTTCGGGGTCTTTACTCAAAAATTCGCCATTACACATCATTTCGATGAATTGGCAGTGAGTTGGTGTGATTCCTTCGTAAAAGAAACTCACCACTTTCCATGGTTTAAAGTCATGATGTGGTATAGCATTTAAGAGATCTTTAAATCTCTCCCAGCAGTCATAGAATTGTTCATTGGATTTTTCAGAAAAATTTTGAACTTGTTTTTTCAAAGCAGTTGTTCTATGAATTGGGAAAAATTTCTTAGGAAAATCTTTTTTGCAAATCAACCCAATTAGACATAGTTCAAGGCTTTAGAGAGTTGAACCAAGTTTTTGCCTTGTCCTTTAATAAGAATGGGAATAATTTCATTGTCGTCATTTTCTCATGCATATTCTACTCTAGGAATGTGTCAACAACCTCCTCAAATTCCTTGATATGGAGGTAGGGGTTTTCCCTATCCACACCATGAAATTGGGGAAGCAGTTGGAGCATCCCTAGTTTTATAACGAAAGTCTGTGCTTGCATAGGAAAAGGTATGCATGAAGGAGTGGAAAAACGTGTGGGTTGAAGATAATCCCTCATCATCCACTCATATAGGGGCCGGAGGGAGATTATTTCCAGCATTCCAATTATTAGGACTAGGTGGAATGATGGGAAAGTTATGTCCCTGATTACCCACGTTCTGTGGGTTCTCAGTGTTAATTCCCTTTATTTCAGTGTGTGTGGGGTTAAGTCTTACAAGTCTATTATGAAGTGTATCCCTTACCCACATGCAAAAGAATACTAAACAACTAAAACCAGATTATGCATAGAAACTAAGAACAAATAAGCAAATTAAAGATAAAATATAGTGAAGAACGCACCTGAGCCTGTGACATGAATCATGAGACTTACGTTGGTGATCATCAAATCACCTCTTGAAACACCTTGCCTTCTCCAGCAACGACGTCAAAAAATGCTTGCTCCTTAGAGTTGTATTGAATTAACATGAATTTCCAATCGCAGAAAGGGGTATCGTTTATAACTCGATCGATTACCAAGGTCGTCTCCTCAGGGAAGACAGTTGATTCAAAGGGTGATAAAACAAAAGTAAATAAAAGTTCAGAATTTTGAGAGTATTTGAGAGTTGACAAGTTTAATTAATTAAAGAAATAACACTTAAATGAAAAAAATCGGTTGATCGGTAGAGGTCACCTCACCGTGAATAGGCATTTTAACTCAAATTCTATAACTCAATTGACTTACAGTTAGGCTCCACCCAAGTGGTAGATATTCATTAAACACCCAATTTAATTTACAAGTGTGTACCCAAATCAATTGAATCGATTAGCATAATTAATTCAATTGCATTGATTAAAAGAATTACCCATGTCAAGTTTTAGTTGTCAACGAGTAAGTAAGAAGATATACAATTGAACATCTTTCCAATTAACCTATTCAATTGACCCAAATAACTCGACAACAGACTTGCCCTAATTTTGAGTCAAAATCTCCAATTCATAGATGAGACTACTTCATCCGATCAAACCGGTGAATGACTACTCACGCATGATATAAAGTAAATTGGAAGCAATTGGAGAAAACATCATTGTAAATTAAAGCAAAAGGGAAAGAATTGAAATTGCAAGAATTGAAATTGCAAATAATGTAAAATAACCTAGCACATTGTCTTTCCAAATCCGTCCTCGCGGCAGATTTACAGGAACCTACCGGTAGGAAGCAAAAAATGACCTACCGGTAGGACTATTCATTGTTTTCCTTCTACTGATTAATTTGCTCTTCTACTAGTAGGATGCCCTTATATCTTTAACCTACTGGTAGGAAAACTCTCTGGATTGCACGTACGAGTAGGAATGATGACCTACTAGTATAACCTCTTTCTGACTTCAGTTGTACCTGTAGAAGACCTATCGGTAGAAGTGGTCTTTTCCTCACTTTTGTTTTCAATGGCCTTGGCTGCACTCCTGGACCTCTTAAACCATGCCCCAAGTCTTCCATGGCATTGAAACACATGTAATTCCATGTTTTTGCATCAATTCAACTGTAAATACCCACAATCACCATAAAATACAAAACTTAACTAACAAAAAGGAATTAAGTGACAAACATAACTAAGATGAATGGTTATGAGGTTTATAATGTGCAATATTATACTCTCATGACTTCTCCCGCATCTCCAACTTTGGTTCCCATGTAGCTTCCTCCACTCCATGGTGTTGCCACAATACCTTCACCAGTAATATGACCTTATTGTGAATCACCTTCTCTTTGGTGCTCCTCACCGGTTATTCTTCATAAGTTGCTCCATCCTGAATTTCAATTCCTTCCAAATCCACTACATGCGATGTACCAAGTTCAAACTTCCTTAGCATTGATACGTGAAATAAATCATGTACTCTTGATAAATGAGCCGATAATCTGAGTTGATAGACAACCTTTCCCACAACTCTAATCACCTTACATGGACAGGCATACCTCGGGGCTAACTTTCCTTTCTTGCCGAATCTGAACACTCCCTTCTTTGGTGACACTTTAAGAAACAAATAGTCTCCCAACTGAAATTCTAGAGGTCTTCTCCTCTTATCAGGATAGGTTTTCTATCTACTCTGAGTCGTGCGTAATCTTTCCCAAATTAACAAGACTTTTTTGGTAGTCTCTCTAACAATTTCTGGTCCAAATAAGCTACTCTCTCCAAATTCTGCCCAACATGTTTGTAATCTACATGGTCTCCCATACAATGCCTCATAAGGCGCCATTCCAATGCTAGCTTGGTAGCTTTTGTTGTAGGCAAATTACACCAATTGTAAATGTTCACTCCATCTGCTCTTAAAGTCTAAAACACAAGCCCTTAACATATCGTCCACCATTTGAACCACTCTCTCCAATTGATCGTCTTTCTGAGGATGAAAAATAGTACTAAAGTGTAACTCTTTCCCCAATGCCTTCACCAAGCTCTGCCAAAATTTAGCCACAAATTGGCTATCTCGATCAGAAACAATTGATAGTGGTACCCTGTTGAGCGCGTAATATCGCATTTTTAACAGCATCATTACATGCATCTTGACTCAACTTTGCATTTAATTACTTAGAGTCAATCGAATTTGTGAATAATGTGAAAATTTTGATATTGCAGGTAATCATAGGGTAAATGATGGCTTTCGAAACCCTACAACTAAGTGTGGATGAATGGTGAAGAGATGGACACATTACATGAGGATTTGGAGGCTTAAAAGTGAAAGAAATCAAGGAGGTATCGGTACTTGGTATCACACCATTTGGTATCGATATTCACACCATTTGGTATCGGTACTTCGGTATTTTGTATTTTTTACCATGATCCACTTCGAATCTGAAAAAGTGAAAAACATGAAAGTTGTAGATCTGGATGTCCTCTATTTTGTGTCAACATTTCAGTTCAATCGGATGGTGAGATCAAAAGTTATGATAAATTTAAGAAAGCTAGAAATGAGCTACCGGTAGCAGACCCCTTATGAGCTATCGGTAGGAGCTTACAACCTACCGGTAGAAGACCCTATTAGACATGAGCTACCGGTAGAAGCCCCATGACCTACTGGTAGAACATGCCCAGAAAGCTCAGACACTTCTCCACATGACTCCACCAACCATTGGTTGTGCAACTTGGGCCGGCCAACCCGAATTCAACCTGAGCCCAACCCGAAAAAAATAGAGCTTGTGTTAAAAATTTTAATACTTGGGTTGGGCTTGGGCAAAAAAATCCCAACTCGAATTGAATTTGGGCAAGCCTAGGGTTGAGGCTTGGAGTTGTCAGGTTGAACCCGAATATTAAAATTGGGTTGAACCCGAATATACATAAATATATTTAACTAGGGTTAGTATTTATCTTCACTCTTTAGAGTCCAGACTTTCACTTCACTTCAAGTCTTCAACCCTGCGCCTCCATCACTCTCAGATCCCTCTCTCACTCATCACTCTTCCCTCTCTCAGCCTCCCTCTCTCAATCGTCACTTGTCTGAGTAGTCTCAGACTCTCAGCCTCCCTCTCTCACTCGTCACTCCTCCCTCGCTCACTCCCTCTTTCTTCATCTGCGCCCCGCCCTTCATCTCAGATCACTTGAAAAAATCATATCTACACTTGAAAAAATCAAATCTACACTTCAAAAAATCAACCTAAATTAAGTAACCCAAGCCCAACCCAAATTCAACCTAAGCCCGCCTGAATTATACTCGAGCAGTACTCGGGTTGAGTACCTCGGGTTGAGGTAGGGTTAGAGTTAGGGTTAGGATTGAAAATTATATACCTAGGGTTGGGCTAGGGTTGACCTCTCAACCCGCCCGAGTTGCACCCCTACCAACCACGGGGGCCCACCTTTTATCCTCTAAACCATGCCCTGATATTTTTAACTCCCCATGATGATTTCCTAACCCCAAAAACTCATATTTGAAGCATGAGGGAATGGGGTGGAAAGAGAGAGAGATGGGGTGGTTGGAAAAGTACGGGAGGACTATGCTTTGACTGGATTTACTTGTTTTGGTGGACAACCTCTCTCCAATCACTCCAAGTCAGTCACTCATGCTAAGGGAGAGAGGAGGGGACGAAAATTGGGGCTGTTACACACAATTTCAAATTACAAGACTTTTAGAGAGAAGCTCCAAGGTAGAAAATGAAGTTTTGGAGGGAAAAGTTGGGTTTTTACATTTCCCTTCACCATTTTCATTGTAGTAGCTCCATTTAACTTGTAATATTTCCCTTTTGCACTCTAATCTCTTTTATTCTAATTGTAATCAAGTTTAGCTGAGTGTCCTTGTATTTCATTTTTACATTTGGGTATTTTCTCTTCAAACTTTGCATTTTGAGTATGAATGTCATTTCTTTTGTAGTTTAAACTTTCTTCTTGCATTAATACAAAGTTCATGTTCCATTCCACTACCATGTTTCTCTACTTCATGTTTGTTCTTTCTTTTACCATTCATAACTAAACTTTTAGTTGGCTAATCCATGAGGGATTTCCTTTTGCGTATGTGAAATCGACTCTCTTTCATTCTTCCTCGTAGTGTGAAGTGTTTGGTTTGACTAGGTTGAGTGTGGACATAGTTGTGGGCTTTTGATACACCGTAGACTTGTCACGGGGTATGCTTTGGCCCAACACAACTACATTAGGTCCTCACTTCCTACGAATCAATCAAACACCGAGACACCATTGGTTGAATGAAATGTGTCGATTTGGCATCCCCATTGGAATGACCTCTATGGATTAACCAACCTTGCTTTCTTGCATATTTCTTAACTTAAAACTCACTAAACTTCAAATCACAAGATTTTTTTGTTTTTACTTTTTTCCAAATCACCCTTAAAAAACATTCGATCTTTCCTTCCCTGAGGAGATGACCTTGGAATGCCCATTCCAAGTAAAACACGACATTGCAAGACTCTTTCTACGCTTGGGGAGCAATTTTGCACACACACATGTTTTTGTTCATCCACACATAATTTTTCCACTTCTTGCATTGGACCCGAGTGAGAGTGACATTCACCAATTTCTATAAGCCATATACACACAATTCGGGTTCGTGTTGGACATCAGGGAAAACCATCAAGCATACCCCATGTAACCTCACAATCTCCCAAATATAAAGCTGACTCAAAGTCACTAGAGTATCCGTGGTCCTGATAGGTATAAAATGAGCAGTCTTTGTCAGTCTATCTACAATCACCCAAATGGCGTTATCTCCCTTGACATTTCTAGGTATCCCTGACACAAAATCCATAGTAACATGATCCCACTTCCACTCGAGAATAGGTAAATATGTGACGCCACAAAATCCGGGGGTCCTGTATTAACCGTTGACAACCCGTCAACCCGCGGAAATACCCGTGGATGTCGCTTAACCCGATACCGCGGCACCACATTCCCTTTACCGGGATAAAAGAAAAATACAAGTCCAATTTCTTTTGGTTGGTTGACCTATCCGAGATCCAATATACCACCATTGGTATCCCCTTATTATCCATTTGTAACATTAGGAGGGAGGAAAACATAGCCCAAGAACTTGGCAAAAGAAAAAGAAAATAAAAAAAATTCTGAAGTTTGGAGAGCGTACCGGTACGCGTACCGGTACGCTACGACCTCTGGACCTGATCGTACCGGTACGCGTACCGGTACGCTACACCTTCTGGACCCTAGCGTACCGGTACGCCTGGCCCAGAATTTCCCCTTTTACCTGATTTTCGTTTCCAAGCCATTCCAAACCTCCCAAAACTCATCCAACACATGTTTAATGAGATTTTCCATATAATACATAACTTATACAAATTCCATTACAATTAATTCTATAATTTACACATCAAAATGGAATTTATACAAAAGTTTTTACAAAAACTCTAACTAAGGCCACAAGCCGGCCCGCTTCATGCTTGATGCTCTCCAAGTGAGCCATCCGCCGGTGCAAACCCCACACCTGAAATGTTTCCCGTATAGGGTGAGCCAACGCCCAGTAGAGTAAATCCTACAAGGGCTACTCTCCCCCTAAATGCTCATGCTCATGCAACATTCATTTGCAAACAACCATTTCTCATAAGAACAAGCATTCTAAGTTGGAATGCAATACTACCATGCCATGAAATGAGATGACACCCACTCATGCAATTCAACCCGAGTCCTCTCCGACTCCTACTACACGATGCAATGTCAAAGTGTTTCATTCCGTCATTTATGTTTACATCAAATGACATTTTCAAAACTAGGGTCATTCTTGGGATCAGAAACTTCATGGGCTCAATACCAATGGTCTTCCACACCCGTACACTTTATGGACTCTTATACCAACGGAGTGCACCCTCCAAATCACCAGGTCTTTCACCCGAGAGGTCGTCATGCCTCTTCTTGCTCATCCCGACCCAATTTATCATGCAATCAAGCGGCTTAGCTAGGTCTTCGACCCAACTTTTCCCAAGCCATACCGTCAATCACCAAGTGTGGTGTTGACATCAACCATGCACACACCCATGTAATGCAATGCTTCCGTGCATATGCAATGCTATGTCCCATTGCATACCACATGATGTTCAATATGTCAAGAACAACCCATGCATAATCTCAACACGTCCATGGTAAATTTATATCCTAAGCATATAAATGCCATATTCATTTCAATGTTAATATATCAACATATGCATATATCAACAAACACATTCAATCATATCAATAGCATATGACTTCACAAGTTGAACTTCACATGTTATTTCAATTAAATCAAAACAACCATTCCATTCAAGCAAGGCATTTAATCAAACACCTTCTAGGCACAATTTATAAAACACAAAGCATGCCTCAAATTTTCCCTAAGTTACATTATAAATCACATGTAACTTCATACACCAAAATCAAGCTAGAAAATAGATTAAACCATTTCTATAACCATAAACCTATATATGAAGGTCTATCCCTATACATAACATATCAAGCCTTGAAACTACCAACATCTAAGGGAAGATTACACCAAAGTAGGGAGAACCCTACCTCTTGAAGCGTAATTCACCCGAATGAAGCTTCAAGAATACTTCCCGAGCCCAAGACTAGATTTCGCCCAAATCTCCTCCTTTGGATCTTCGGTGAAATCCCTTGCTCTTGGTATGGTTGCGTAGCCCTTGTCGATGTGATCGAACTTAGCTCTTGGCTCGACGGAATCCGAGCGACGGAACTCCGGGAATCGACGGAGAAAGCTTGAAGATCAAGGTTTTCTCTCTTTTCTCTCTTCTCTCTCTCTTGGTCGGCCAAACAAGAACACAAGGGGAAAGAAAATCTGATCTTCTAGATATTTACCCCTATTTATAGTTTTAAATACTCGGCCCACGTCGCGCCACGTGCCCCTCGCTTAATCGGGTCCGATTTCGTCCCGAAACGATTCGTTTGATCCCAGTTTAAGTTCAAATTAATTTTATTTGAACTTTAACTTAATTTTAAGGAAATTTTATAAAACTTATTTATGGGGACGTTCGTAGGGTGAATCGCCACGCAGTTGCCTCGAACGACGTGCAAAATCCGACTACTTCGGAATTCGACGAAATTTGACAAGGTGACTAAATTTCCGCGATACGAATCCAACGGCGAACTCCGTTTACTCATCCGAGGTCTAGAACATGAGTATTTTAAATACGCATTATAGTGGCAAATTACCATTTTGCCCTTTTTTGGAAAAAGTTCAAATTTCCCGGGTTTTACAAAATATTTTAATGATCCTCCCAGTTTTTGATTCTCAAAATTAACTCTTTGACAAACTATGCACTTTGCAATGTACTTGGCCATATCTCTCTTCATTCCCTTCCACCAGTACTAACGTTTCATGTCTTTATACATCTTGGTGCTACCTAGATGTATTGAAAATTTAGAACAATGGCTCTCCTCCAACACTTTTTCCTTTACGTGGTCGTTATCTGGGACACATAATCTTTCCCTACATGTAACTCATCCTTGTGTAAGGACCAATTCTCTACAATCTCACCTTTCTCTAATTTGCCTCGGATAGTGCCCAAATCTGAATCTAATTGTTGTAACTCCATAACCCTTTGTCGAAGAATTGGTTGAGCTACAAGATTAAATAAGCAATGTCGATCCTCTTATTTATCCACCAGCAACTCAAAATCCTCCAAAGCCTCTATCATCTTCCACCTACTCACTATTAGGGAATTTACTACACCCCGGGACTTCCTGTTGAGTACATCCACTACCACATTAGCCTTTAAGTGTGAAATCATAATCTTCTAAGTATTCAACCCACCTTTTTTGCTGGAGATTCAGGTCTTTCTGCAAGAATATGTATACCTACGAATTGAGTACTTTCGGCTTGATGAAATTGCAAGTTTTCAATTATTTTATGTTCCTTTTTATTTGTTTTGTGTGTTTTGATGTTATTTGGTAGGAATCATCATTTGGAAGGAAACAAGATCATTTGGAAAGAAACAAGGTCAATTTGGAGCCTAAGTGTTGAATTTTTGAAGGCTAAACAACAAGGGAGCTGAAGGCTTAAAAAAAGGCCAGTGCCTTTCCAGCACTTTTCCAGCGCCCCAGCCCCCACATTCTGTTCAAGCAGCGCCTTTTCAGCGCCTAGGCGCTTGTGTTGCTTGTGTTGGCTCTTGACGCGAATTCTGACTTGTTTTTGACCCAAAATAGGACTGCTACATATATGCTAGGGTTTGAGTTGGAAAGGGAGAGACTGATTTTGGGGGATGAAAACATAAGAATAAGACCAAGGATTGATAAAAAATTGAAGGCAAGAATCGAAGGAGGCGACGCAAAAAAAATCGGACTTGAAGGCTAGAGAGAGATTGAAGATTGCAACTAAGTTTTCATTCCTTTTCTCTTACTTTTAGTTCTTGATTTTTTGAGATGTTGTTTAATTTGAGGATGATTTTTTTTCAATTACATTATGAACTAAATTCTTATTGAGATTGCAATGGAACCGAATGTCTAGTTAATTTGATCTGCTCTCGATTCTAGTTCTATTGATCATACATGAGTTGTTTGTCATATTTTGTGCTTAATATATGATTGTTTGGCCATCAATCAATTCGATAACCTAGATGAAATTGGGAGATGAATTCTAGGTTTAGATCGGAATATGATGACATGCGTCTGGTTGATTATTCTTAGGATTGAATAGCTGGGTTTGTGTATAGGATATGAATATACCTATATGTCGTGTGTAACTTTTACGAGAGTTTGAACTTAATGAATCTATTCCAACTTATTTTGCATAGGAATATAGTAATTTAATTGGGAGAGATATGTTTATCGTACTATCGGAAGAGGTTTGATAAATAATTTTGAAGTCTCAGTTAACAACTTATTTTGATCAATTAACTGGAAAGAGAGTGGAGAGATTTATACGAAGCATTAGGAGAAGTTGTAATCTTAAATTCTTTAATCCGTTAAACTCAATCCTTGATTATTAATTTTAGATTTAGTTTTAAACTAGTTATTTCATAGTTCAATTCCAATTGTTTAAATAAAATTGAATTGATATAAAGTTAGTACTTGAAAATTATTAGTAATAATTCTCCATGGGAACGATACTCTGCTTGTCACTTTATTACTTGTTGATCGTGTATACTTGCACGTAAATTGTCAATATCAAATTCGGACAACAAGTTTTTGGCGCTGTTGCCGGGAAATTATTCTAGTGATTATTTCAATATTTATTTCAATCAGTTTGATCTTAGTTTAAACTTATTTAATTTTCTATTTTAATTGTTTTAATTTTTTGTTTTAATTGTTTTCGCAAGCACTCTTAAATTTTGTATGCTAACACGATCTACAGGTCAGGAGCTACTACCGTACGAAGACGAAATCGAAAGAAGGTTCCGAAACTTGAGAAAGCAGTGTCAAGAAGTATATAATCAAGAAACTATGGCTGAAGAAGAACATAAATCGTTAAGGGATTATGCTATGCCGCTTGTGACGGAAATACAATCGAGCATTCAAAGGCCCGCAATTCAAGCAAATAATTTCGAGATCAAGCCGGGTACCATTCAAATGATTCAAAATTCAGTGCAGTTTGGGGGTTTGCCTAATGATGTCCCAAACGATCATTTGTTGAGTTTTCTGGAGATATGCGACACATTCAGATACAATGGGATTTCTGAAGATGCGATTAGACTCCGACTTTTCCCTTTCTCACTTCGTGATAAGGCGAAGAGTTGGTTGCATTCATTGACATCGGGTTCTATTACCACGTGGATAGATTTAGCTCAAAATTTTTTAGCTAAATTCTTTCCACCAGCTAAAACTGCAAGGATGAAGAACGACATCACATCATTCGCACAACATGATTCTGAGACTTTATATGAAACTTGGGAGGGATTCAAAGACTTACTCCAAAAATGCCCTCACCATGGTATTCCTAATTGGTTGCAAGTTCAAACGTTCTACAACGGGTTGTTTAGTGCTACCCGAACTAGTATCAATGCAGCTGCAGGAGGGGTATTAATGGGGAAGAATTTCGATGAAGCCTACGAGTTATTGGAGACGATGGCTGCCAACAATTATCAGTGGCTCTCTACAAGGATCAATCAGCCAAAGGAAGCACGGATTTATGAAGTTAATGCAGTTACTGCATTGGCTGCACAGGTTGCTACGTTATCAAAAAAGATTGATTCTCTAGGGGTGCAACCTATTTAGAGTGTGGCAGTTGTCTGTGAATTGTGTGCAGGGAACCACCCGAGTGATCAATGTGCAATTAATCCAGTGTCGGTACAATACATTGGTAACCACAACATGCAACAATATAACAATAATTTCAACAATTGTAACCCTGGTTGGAGGACTCATCCGAACTTGTCTTGGAATATTAATCAAGCCCAAACTTCTGCTCCAACACAATTATACCCATCAGGCTTTCAGAATCAAGCTCCACCACAGCAGGAAAAGAAGTCAAATTTGGAGGAGCTGCTTTCCAGGTATATAGCACAAAGTGAGACAAGGATGAATAGTATGGAAGTATCAGTCCGAAACCTGGAAAATCAAATGGGTCAGCTTGCTAATGCCATTAACAACCGACCTCAAGGCACTCTACCTAGTGATACGGAGATCAATCCTAAGAGGGAAGATAAGGAGCACTGTAATGCTATTACATTACGAAGCGGAAAAGAGTTACCTGAGGTTGTTGGTGGAACTCCAAGACAATCACATGGAGATGATAGTGAGGGTAAAGAAATAAAAGATAGCAGAAATGTAGACCATGAAAAGAAGGAATGTGATCCAGTTGTAAATTTTAATGGAGGCAATCCGAGACCTATTGTTCCTCCTGTGCCGTTTCCACAACGTTTGCAAAAACAGAAGTGGGATAAACAGTTCTCTAAATTCATGGAAGTGTTTAAGAAGCTCCAAATAAATATCCCTTTCGCAGAAGTAGTGGAGAAAATGCCTAACTATGTGAAATTTTTGAAAGAAATTTTGTCAAAGAAAAGAAAATTAGGCGATTTTGAGACAGTGGCACTTACAGAGGAGTGCAGTGCTATCCTTAAAAAGAAGCTACCACCAAAGCTCAAAGATCCGGGTAGCTTTACAATTCCATGCACAATAGGCAACAAGTTTTTTGGGAAAGCTTTGTGTGACTTAGGAGCTAGTATCAACTTGATGCCACTCTCAATTTATCAGCTATTGGGTTTGAAGGAAGCGAAGCCTACAAATGTTACATTACAGCTTGCGGATAGATCACTCACTTATCCAAGTGGCATAGTTGAGGATGTTCTAGTTAAAGTGGATAAGTTCATTTTTCCAGCTAATTTCATAGTCTTAGATTGTGAGGAAGATAAGGAAATACCTATTATTCTTGGGCGACCATTCTTAGCAACGGGAAGAACACTTATCGATGTATAAAAAGGTGAGCTAACTATGCGAGTCCAAGATCAAGAGGTTACATTCAATGTATTTTCAGCTATGAAATTCTCAAAGGAAGCGGAAGGATGTTTTCGGGTTGATTTGGTTGAAAAGACAGTGAATGAGGTATTCGTAGAAAGTTGTATTTCAGATCCTCTTGAGAACGTCAAGCTATATAAAGAGGTGTTCCTACATGGAGCAATCAAAGTTGAGGAAGCTAACTCGAAGAGAACTTTCAAGGTGAAAGGGCAAAGACTTAAGCACTATTGGGGCGGCGACATTGATTGTGAAAAGACTTCAATTACCCTTGCCGACCCGGGATGAAACAGGGAGTAGTCAGGCTGAAGACTATAAAACAAGCGCTAATTGGGAGGCAACCCAAATTTTAGTTTCTAAGTTTTATTTCATTTTATTTTAATTTAGTTTTTTTTTTTTAAGAAATAATGTAGTTAGTTAGTTAGTGCATTTTAATTGGTATGTCAATTTCTTGCAGGTCCCAAGGATTGAACATAAAGTTGGAGCACACACAAAGCCTTACAAGGAGCCAAGAACAACCCACCTATGTTTCCCGAATACACTCCCGACTTCGCGGACGACGAGGATGCTGACGATGATGCGAACTAGCGAAGTCTCAGGGAAGTCCTCTGTCTTAATTTTTTATACTTTATACATTGAGGACAATGTTTAGTTTAAGTTTGGGAGTGTTTTCTTGTTTCCATTCGCATTATTAGGAATGCATTTAGATAGTATGTTTTGCATTTAGATTGCATGTTTTAGTACAACTTGAGCAATGAGTTGAGTAAATTTGATCATGGCCAATGATGAATATGATTAATTGTTAATTCAAGGGAAATTGATAAACATGTTGAGTTTGTAGTTTGACATACTAGTTGGTTTTACACTTTTTATGATCTTTTCATGCATGAGCACATATCCATCTGTTTGGTTAGTTATCATTTAGATAATTTATTTGGCTAAGTGCTTGTGGGAGATATCAGTGAAACTCTAGAAAACTTATTTAAGCATCCTTCAAAGCAAATTTTAGGCATTCATATAAGTTTGGGGAAAATATTGGTTATGATGGGTTAGTAAAAAAACAAAAAATTAAAAGAGAGAGAGTTTTTGGAAAATTATTTTGATTTGATCCTTCATAAGTTAGAAAAAAACATAAGAAGACAAGAAACAAGAAAGGGGCATGTGGTGAGTAGAGATGGAGCGTAAAACGCACTCACTCATAAACACATGTTGAGAACGAGATGGAGCGTAAAACGCACTCGCTCAATAGGAGGTGAGATGGAGCATAAAATGCACTCACCAAATGAATGAAAAAGAAGAAAAGAGAGAGAGAGAGAGAGACGAAAAAAAAAACAAAAAAATATTTGTACCTTATAGTTATACATTTTGCCTTAATTAGCAGAGGATGATGTGAAACGTAAGTTCATAGAGTTGATATTGGGTATCTCTTATGGAGCGCTTGACTACGTAAATTTATCTGGGTGATGGCTAGTTTAAACAGTTCGAATATGCACATGTATTTAAAGGGTCATGAGCAGAGGTAAAATTAAGGAGTATGTTGAGATGTTGGACTTTGCATTGTTTTGGAGTTTCCCGTGAATTATTATTTGTAGTAACTTTTAGGGCCATTATTTAGATTCATATTGATCCATTGTTTTATACCTACGAATTGAGTACTTTCGGCTTGATGAAATTGTAAGTTTTCAATTATTTTATGTTCCTTTTTATTTGTTTTGTGTGTTTTGATGTTATTTGGTAGGAATCATCATTCGGAAGGAAACAAGATCATTTGGAAGGAAACAAGGTCAATTTGGAGCCTAAGTGTTAGATTTTTGAAGGCTAAACAACAAGGGAGCTGAAGGCTTAAAAAAAGGCCAGCGCCTTTTCAGCGCCCCAGCGCCCACATTCTGTCCAAGCAGCGCCTTTTCAGCACCTAGGCGCTTGTGTTGCTTGTGTTGGCTCTTGACGCGAATTCTGACTTGTTTTTGACCCGAAATTGGACTCTAATGCTACATATATGCTAGGGTTTGAGTTGGAAAGGGAGAGATTGATTTTGGGGGCTGAAAACATAAGAATAAGACCAAGGATTGATAGAAAATTGAAGGCAAGAATAGAAGGAGGCGACGCGAAGAAAATCGGACTTGAAGGCTAGAGAGAGATTGAAGATTGCAACTAAGTTTTCATTCATTTTCTCTTACTTTTAGTTCTTGATTTTTTGAGATGTTGTTTAATTTGAGGATGATGTTTTTCAATTACATTATGAACTAAATTCTTATTAAGATTGCAACGGAACCTAATGTCTAGTTAATTTGATCTGCTCTCGATTCTAGTTCTATTGATCATACACGAGTTGTTTGTCATATTTTGTGCTTAATATATGATTGTTTGGCCATCAATCAATTGGATAACCTAGATGAAATTGAGAGATGAATTCTAGGTTTAGATCGGAATATGATGACATGCGTCTGGTTGATTCTTCTTAGGATTGAATAGCTGGGTTTGTGTATAGGATAGGAATATACCTATATGCCGTGTGTAACTTTTATGAGAGTTTGAACTTAATGAATCTATTCCAACTTATTTTGCATAGGAATATAGTAATTTAATTGGGAGAGATATGTTTATCATACTATCGAAAGATGTTTGATAAATAATTTTGAAGTCTCAGTTAACAACTTATTTTGATCAATTAACTGGAAAGAGAGTGGAAAGATTTGTACGAAGCATTAGGGGAAGTTGTAATCTTAAATTCTTTAATCCGTTAAATTCAATCATTGATTATTAATTTTAGATTTAGTTTTAAACTAGTTATTTCATAGTTCAATTCCAATTGTTTAAATAAAATTGAATTGATATAAAGTTAGTACTAGGAAATTATTGGTAATAATTCTCGGTGGGAACGATACTCTACTTATCACTTTATTACTTGTTGATCGTGTATACCTGTACGTAAATTGTCAATATCAAATTCGGACAACAGTAATGCCCTGGGAACCTTTCAATGTTGCATGATGGGACTCTTTAGTGATATGGTGGAGAAGATTGTAGAGGTGTTTATGGATGACTTCTCAGTCTTTGGGGGTTCTTTCAGTGGGTGTTTGGAGAATTTGGAGAGAGCTCTTGAGAGATGCGAAGAGAAGAGCTTAGTCTCGAATTAGGAGAAGTGTCACTTCATGGTGACACAAGGAATTGTGCTTGGGTATATTGTCTCGGCGAAGGGGATCGAAGTGGACAAATCAAAGGTTGATGCCATTTCCAACCTCCCTACACCGAAGGTCATAAAGGATATTAGGTCATTTCTGGGTCATTTCGACTTTTATTGTCGTTTCATTAAAGACTTTAGTGCATTGGCCCGACCTTTGACCAATTTACTGTCTAAGGATGTCCCATTTGAGTGGTCGGATAATTGTGAGGCATCTTTTATAAAACTCAAAAGAATGTCACTACACCTCCAATTATGTGACCACCCAAGTGGGATTTACCTTTTGAGCTTATGTGCGACATGAGTGATTACGCGGTCGGCGCAATGCTCGGTCAAAGGGAGGATAAGAGACCGCATGTAATATACTATGCTAGGAAAACCCTTAATGAAGCTCAAATGAACTATACCACCATTGAGAATGAGTTGCTAGCAGTAGTATTTGCATTGGATTAATTTCGTTCTTACATCATAGGTTCACCGATAATAGTCTATACTGATCACTCTACTTTGAAGTATTTGTTTTCTAAGTAGGATGCCAAACCGAGACTCATCAGGTGGATCTTCCTACTCCAAGAGTTCAATCTGACAATCAAAGATAAGTGGGGAGTGGAGAACGTGGTGGCGGATCATTTATCCCGACTGGTGGTGCAAGAGGCCGATGGGCACATTCCTATCCCAGATTTCTTCCTTGATGAACATTTAATTTCAATTCATTCTATTTGTCCTTGGTATGCTGACATATGTAATTATCTTGCAACAGGACAAATACCACCGCAGTGGAGCCTAGAGGATCGAAAAAGATTTATGGCAGATGTGAAATACTTCTACTGCGACAACCCGTACCTATTCAAGTACTGCCCTGACCAAGTCATGCGGAGATGCGTACCGAAAAATGAACAACGGGAAGTCCTTGCATTCTGCCATTCAGAGGCATATGGTGGCCATTTCTTTGCGAAGAAAACTTCGGCAAAAATTCTACAGTCAGGTTTTTATTGGGGCACTCTGATAAAAGATTGTATTTCATTCTGTAAATAATGTTATAGATGCCAACGTTTGGGTAGTGTGACCCGAAGGAACATGATGCCCCACTCCCCTGTACTTGTTATAGAAATATTTGATTGTTGGGCATCGACTTCATAGGTCCCTTCCCTATGTCGTTTGGCTATCTATATATTCTATTGGCAGTGGACTACGTGTCCAAATGGGTGGAGGCTATCCCAACCAAGACCAATGACTACCAGGTCGTGGTCAAATTCTTGAAAGAAAACATCTTTTCGAGGTTTGGGATGCCTCGTGCAATGATAAGTGATGGTGGGTCGCATTTCTGTAATAGACCATTTGCTTCATTGATGCATAAATATGGTGTCATAGATAAGGTATCCACCGCATACCACCCACAAACCAATGGCCAAGCCGAGTTGGCTAATAGGGAGATTAAGAATATCTTAGAGAAGACGGTGAACCCAAATAGGAAAGATTGGTCAGTTAGACTGACCGATGCCCTATGGGCTTACCGTACTGCCTACAAGACTGTCTTAGGCATGTCTCCCTATCGGCTTGTCTATGGAAAGACTTTCCATTTGCCAGTTGAGATGGAACACAAGGCCTATTGGGCCATAAAGACTTTAAACTACAATTTGAGAATGGCTGGAGAGCATAGGAAGCTAGAATTGAATGAATTGGAAGAGATTTGAAGAGATGCGTATGAGAGCTCAAAAATTTCAAAGGAGCGGGCTAAGATCTTTCATGACAAATCTATTGTGAGGAAGTTATTTGAGCCTAGCCAAAAAGTGCTTTTATACAACTCTCGTCTCTCGATCTTTCAAGGGAAACTCCGATCCCGTTGGGATGACCCCTATCTTGTCAAGGTGGCCTACCCCAATGGAGCCGTGGAAGTCATAAACCCCGAGGATGGCAGGACATTTAAGGTCAATGGCCAAAGACTTAAGCCATTTTTTGAGGGTTTTGAAGGACAAGGAGTGAAGGAGGATTTGACGGACCCGGTTTATCCGGAATTCGTGGAGGGGTAACTAGTTTTTATGCTTTTTAGTGTACAGTCGCTTTTATTTGCTTACTTTACTTTTATTTCATGTTACTTACTTTCTTTCTTTCTTCGTATAATTTTTTTTTTCCTAGTTGCAGATGTTGGTATTTTGTCAAAAGCTCAAATGCGAGGTGTTCTCTAACCCTACTCATCTTTTTACAGTATTTCATTGCACATCATATCTTTTTGTTGCATTAAGGACAATGCATGACTCAAGTTGGGGGGTGAGGTGCACCATTTGCATGATACACCAATGTTTGTGGATAATACAAATTTTTTTGGTGAAAATTCACCTTTCACATATCATACAGATTTTTGTTTACATCAGTGCGAATTATGTGGAAAAAAAAATTTGAAAATTTTTGTGAAAAATATCTGAATGTTGATCTGTATTCCCTTATTAAGAGTGCTTGGGTTGGATGATATATTGATTTTTGTTTCGAACCTTGAGCACATGAGCATATTATAGAAGTTAATCTTATGCGTGAGTATCACACATGTATATGCTTTTGAACTCAATCGTATGTGCTCCCTGAATGTGTAATTTTAGCAATTTACGGATTGGATTCATATTTTAGGCATGGCATAAATAGTGGAGATGAGTAAGGACCCATGAGAGGTTTAGTGCCAATCCTTTTTGTAGGGAACTTATATTTACTCAAGGAATAATTTTTCAATGTCAAATTTGTTCAATAATCTAATTATGTTTGTCTTGGCTAGGTGCATGTGTGTAGTTGATTGACTTGTCTTGAAATGCATAAGGCTCCCCCATGCTTATCTAGAGGTGATCTTAGGCCATGTTTGAATATTTTGAGCCTTTGCCCTTTTTTCTTGTGAAAAGATTATTCGTAGTGCCGTGATTGATCCTTAATTGAAATTCGTTTCTATACCACACATTTGACCAAGCCAGTGCAAAATGATAAAAGAATCTACCTCACCTTGGTTGTTCCTAGAGCTGAATATGTGTAATTGTAAAAGAAAAGGATGTATGGTGTGGAAACTCAAACAAAGGGATAAATTGATGTTGAAACTTGAGGAGTTCATTGGAAAAATAATGAAAATCCAAGAAAAGGAAGAAAAGGGGTGAGAAGAAGAAAAGAATGATCAAAAGAAAAGGAAAATGTTAAGGAAAATAAAGAAAAGAAACAAATAGTGTGGTGATGGTGTAAGAATGAAAATCCCATGAAAAGGGAAGTGTTTTTGAAATAAAAGTCTTTCACTCGGAACAACCCTTTTTGTTATCCTATATCGTTCATTTCTTTTGCCACAATATCGCCCCAAGGCCAAATTATAACCCTTGAAGTCCTAATTGATCTAGAGAAGTATGAGAGATGCATAATTTTAAAGAAAAAGATGAGTTAGTCTTGCTACCCAATGCCTTAACATTCCTTTCATGAGATTATGCCAAAGTCGCTTCATTTTCATACATGAACTTCATTTTTGGATTACATGTGAGCACACTTTGTTTTGTACACAAGATTCTATCTCACATGTACACATGGAGTGCATGCCAGGATAACTAGAGTGTGTTTCATTGCTAAAAGTGACATTTGGTGAGTTTTGCATTGAAACTGAATTTGGCTAGCCATTCGAATATGAATTCTGTTGTGTAAATGCTCAAATTACTTGTCCAATTCACACACACACGAGTTTGAAAATGAATGTGTAGGTGCATACTTTAGACTAGTATTTAAGGCTATAGTGATGCTCATGTGTGCTTAGTTCGGCCATTTGAACAATGTGTTAACTGATTAGTACTTAAAGTTGACATATTATTATGACATTTTAAGACTAATGGTACTTTAATGGAGTTTAAGTGATGTCATTTCAGGCCCTAAACTGAACAAGGACCCAAGAACAACAAGTACCACACTTGGATGCAGCACCAGTACATTAGAGCCCAAAATTGGAGAAGCTTGGAGCACAGCCAGAACGTTCGAACGCCAACTCACGTTCGAACGTCCACAATACACTGTAGCAGGCTCAACTGCTGAAGAGAAGGCGTGTTGCAGTTAGGAAAGAAGACTGGAGCTCTGAAGTACTTGAGTGCACGTTCGAACGCCAACTCACGTTCGAACGTGCACTTGAGTTGATGGAAGACCAGACCACTGTAGAGAGTTGGAACTGAACTTCACAGAAGACCACATATCACTCGAGTGAAAGGGGTCAGAGCAAAGCTGGCGTTCGAACGCCCTTAGTGCAAAAACAAGAAGAAACGTTCGAACGGCAGTCAACGTTCGAACGCCCTTAGTGCAAAAACAAGAAGAAACGTTCGAACGGCAGTCAACGTTCGAATGCCCTCAGTGCAAAAACAGAAAGAACGTTCGAACGCCAACTCACGTTCGAACGTTATCCACAGACTGGCAGCAGAGTTGTTGACTGTTCACTTTGACTTGGGCGGCAAACACTATTCTTTCACCCCCCTGCCTCCTCCTCTTGCCTATAAATACTCCCCTTGCTGGAGAGCTAAAAGGAGAGCATAGTAGAAAGTAGATAGTGATGGAGGCTTAGACTCCCACTCTCATTGTAGTTAGTTCATTTTCCTTATGAAGTCTTTATTTTAGAGATTAGTTTGGCTTTAGCCCAACATCTCTTGCTTGTTATAACAGTAGTTTTATGCTTATGCTTATGTTTATGCTTTCATTTCTCATGCATAGAAGAGAAATAGCTCCCATCTTGGTTGAGGAAGCAACCCTCCAATCTTTGGTTGAGGAAGCCACCCTCCAAATGTGACTAGCTTTCTTCTACTTTTATTGTTCATGCATTTCACTTCCATTGCTTGAGCTTCCTTCTTTCTTAGCAGAGTGAAACTCTTCCACTTTTCTAGAGCTTGATTAAAGCCGTGAAGGGTGGAACGTGATTCACTCATTCTTTGTGGAAGATTCGCTCCGCGTTTGTTGTTACTTTATCTTTTAAAGTTCTCCACTTGGAGGGATGATCATCACTCACTTTTCTAGCTTTACCCAAGCCATGAAGAGTGAGTAGTTTCTCATTCACTCTTTAGTGAGAGGAGAAAGACATGTACAAGTTATCCGGGAATCATATTTGTGCAATGTTCTTTTATGCTTAACGTTTATTTCTTCTTGTTATCGGATGATTGATTGCATCTAGCAAAGCTAAGGTACTTTGTATAATTGTGAGCTCTTTCTATGACATGGATGACTCCTGCATAGAAAGACTCATCAGTTCAAGGCAAGTACCCCGGCTAGATCCTCATGACTACCCTTCAATCTCCCCCCTTAATGTACTTCATTTAAAGAATGGACTATTAATATCATGATTGGATGTCTTGTAGAAACACTTGCTTGTTTGTAGACGGGTTAAGTCTCGGCACAGGCAATTCTTGTAAACTTCTAGAAAGACATCAGAATCATGTTCTTAATTCTCACAATCCATCTTTATCTTCCGATTAACTTGCTGTTGACACGGGAGTTAATTGAGTTATCAAGCACAATTATGACAAACCGGATTACTAATTACATGTCCAGATCCTTGCACTAAAGGGTGACTTTTTTTAATTAGCATTCATCTCCTATTTTGTTAAGAAAATCTTTCTGGAAAGAATCTTGTATTCTGTCCAGCAAAACCCATATCTCGCAGCAAATCAAAAAGGTTACAATCAAAAGGTCTCTACCACTGCTTGCCTTAGAAATATCAACAAAAGTTCCCTGTGGATTCGACTCCGGACTCAAACCGGATTATTACTACAGCTTGACCGCCTGCACTTGAGTGTATACATTTGGATCAAGCCATCGTTAACTAGCTCCATGCTTACAGAATAGGGGAATATTGCTCAAGTTTTTGATATTTGAATGAAGTAGGAATGCCCTTGTTATTTGCATATGTGTCTTACATTGTGGTTGTTCATTTTGATAGTTAAATATAGAAATCCATGCCTTGTGTGTTGAATGCATCAAAATTTTAAATCGCATTGCAATTTCGGTAATGATTTGGGCATGATGGTTCAAATTGTGGTTTACAAGTGTAGTACATGTTTAGGGTGGAGTAGAGGTCATAAAGAGAGTGTTAGAGTGTGTAGGGTAGGTCCTGAAATGAAGAGGAGTGGAAGTGTGTTGGACAGTAGGGGTATTTTGCAAATAAGGCAAAACCTACCGGTAGGCCATATCGGTAGGTTTTGGCCACTGGTCCTGCACCTACCGCAAATCTACCGGTATTTTTTGCTCACAAGAGTAAAACCTACCGGTAGGTTTCCATCGACCTACCAGTAGATTTCGCCTAGAATGCCAAAATTAGGGCTTTTAATTGAATTTTTTTGGGGAAACCCTTCATTGTCCTCCTAAATTACAGACCCTAGAGCAATTCTCTCTCACTCAAAACATTCCTTAGCTTCCAAATCTCCCTCCTACTCCATTAATCTCTCAATCTTCAACCCTAGGGCTGTTGGTTTAGTGATTTTTAGTGAAGTCTTGAAGAATCCCTCTTTTGAAACCCTAGTTTGCCAAAAATTCCATAATCCCTAATCCCTTTTACTCTTTTCAAAATCTGCAAGATCTTTGTAATGGCTCGTGAAGTGATGATTCTCCGGGAAGTTATGGACCCAATTGAGGGTTTTGTCTGGGCTCTTTTTGCACTCTTGACCCAAGGGTCACTGTTACTATGCATGGCCCGAACAAAACGCACCGAGCCTAACTCTCCACAGCCCGAGGACACAAGTACCCGCAAGAGGAGTGGGGAGGGCTCAAGTGGAGACCGTAATGAGCAAAGGAAGAAAGCTAGGAATGAGGCGAGGTACCAAAATATCCAAGAGAAGAACGTTACGTGCGAGAGGTTCCTCGACCACATATCCCTTGGTCCAAGGAACGAGGTCATTAGGATCATTGTTGCTCATGGGTGGCGTTTTGGTTTGAGGTGGATGGGTTCAATTTATCTTTATGCCGGGAATTCTACCAAAAACTCAAGGTGGTGGATGAGGGTGAGGGTTTGAGGACGAACGTAAGGGGTAAGATGTTCGATGAGACCCCTACGATTATTGCTACCCTCCTACACTACGAGAGGCCGCCTCCCTCTACCCCGGTATACCCGCATAACATCACTGGCACCAATACTATCTCTGAGTACATAGCTTTGATGTATGAGGACCCGACTTAGTTTAAGGGAACGGTCCAAGTCGGGGTCCTCAAACATTCATATGGGATTTTGAACAAGCTTCTTCATTGTAATCTGCTTCCGAGGGGCACTGAGAAGATGCCTAACATTGAAAAGTTGGCCCTTTTGGATGTGGTAATGTCAGGAAAGATGGTAGACTTTGCACTTTTTGTATGGGAAGTGATGAAGGACTTCGCCGAGACCCAAAAGCCTAAGGCCAATCTACCTTTTGGGAACTTGGTCACTCGAATGTGCAAGCATTTCAAAGTAAAGGCTTATGCCTTTGACAAGCTCACTCCCCCCGAGACCGGGGCTATTGGAAAGGCCAGTAGCATGAAGAGGACGACAATGAGCCGTAGTGAGCGGGCTAGGGTTTCGAGGCCAGAGTCAGAGGCTGCTGGACCTTCTTCTTCTGCACCATCTATAGAGCCTATCTTCTCGGGACCTTCATCTGCTGGGCCATCTACTGGCCCGTTTGAGTTTGTCCCATTGACCTTTGCACTGGAGCGCACAGTATATCAGCGCCTCGATGCATTGGAGGAGACTGTGCATGGTATTTCGGCGATGATGACAGAGTTATTCATGCATACATTCCCGGGAAGGCCCATCCCAGGTGGACCACCACATCTGACTGCTGGACCTCCACCTCCCTGCCTCTGTCCCCTTTGCCTCCACTATAGTTGAGGTGGGAGATACTGATGAGGATACAGATGAGGAGGAGGAGGGTGAGAGTGATTTTGACATTGACGTTGGTGATGATGAAGATGATGATGGTGATGAGGGTGGTGACGGAGATGATGAGTAGGGATGTTATTGTTTTTGTCCTTTTGGAGTAGGGTTGTGCATAGCTTGTAGTGGAGTCGTGGGCGTAGTAGAAGAGTCCTTAGGTTTTAGGCCATTTTGTATCTCTTTGAACTCAATCTCCATGTACTCCAATTTTGAAAGTGATTAATGAAATACCACAGTTTTTGTTCCATCTTTGCCAAGTTCATTTCGTTAAATTGCATTGTGATTTTTGTATTTTGAATGATTGGATGAATTGCTTGTATAAATGGATTGTTGTATTTTTATACTCTTGGTTTGAAAATAAACTTTGC
The DNA here is from genome assembly GCA_951799425.1 of Ilex aquifolium. Lineage (NCBI taxonomy): Eukaryota > Viridiplantae > Streptophyta > Magnoliopsida > Aquifoliales > Aquifoliaceae > Ilex > Ilex aquifolium. Next base: position 645,916 of record OX637407.1, on the reverse strand, counting down.
TAGGGACTAGCAAAGCTCAAGTTGGGGGGTGTGATTAGCACAAAACATTACACATTTTATGTACAATTACATCTCTTTTACACTTGCTTTTACGGTTAAAATGAGCGGAATTGGACTATTTGAGCTATTAACGGAATTTCGGTATGTTTGCAGATAAAAGGGGTTAAATGATGATAGTTAAGCCCCCTCATGGTGCTCAAGATGAATGGAGCTGAGATTAAGGCTTGATGAGAGCTCAGAAGGTGAAGGAACCAAGAAATCAACAAACAAGAGAAAACCTACCGGTAGGCCCTACTGGTAGGTTTTAGCTACTGGTCCTGCACCTACCGCAAACCTACCTATAGGTTTTGCTCACTAGAGTGAAACCTACTGGTAGGTTTTCATTGACCTACCAGTAGGTTTTACTGAAAACAACCAAATTCTGCATATCAAGCTCTGCAACTTTGGGGGTCCCACCAAGCACTCTCCCACTCATTCCTGACATGCCTTACACACATACATCTCCTCATACACTCATGCTTGGAATTTTGGAGCTTTGGCAATTAATGAGGAGGGAGGAGAGAAAAGATGCTGGGTGTGCAGGCTATGCTTGCACTAGCCTGTCCAACCCATTCCTTGGCAGCCCTTATTGATTGGGATCACATCACACATGATAGGGGACACTCCATGGACGTTTTTGAGGAAGGCTCCATTCACCATTATTTAGTTTTTAGATAGATATACATGGAATATAGAGAGAGAGAGTCTAAGGAAGAAGATGAATAGTGCTAGAGAGAGAAGTGAATATTTTTTGCATTTTCTTCCTTACATTGCCTTGTAATCTATGGTAAGACTTGTTTTAAGCTTTGCTTAATGTCTTTAATGTCATTTATTGCAAGTTCATTTCTAGTTTAGTCTTTCATTTTGCATTTCACCGTTAATGGATTCAAGTTCTTCATTTTCAAGCTTTAAGATGGGTCTTAAATGCACTTTCTTATAGTCTATGTTTCCTTGCATTAACTTAGCTCAAATCTTCATTTCTTTACAATGTCTTCTCATTACATTGTTGTCTTTACTTTAAGTATGAGTAGCTAAGTTTTTAATTTGGCTAATCCAAGGGAGACCTCCTCTTGGGTATGCCATTTCAACTCATTTTCTTTCTCCCTTGTAGTGTACGTTGGTTCGGTTTGACTGGGTTGAGTGTGGACCTGGTTGTGAGTTCTTGATACACCGTAGGCATTGTCATGGGGTATGCTTGAATCCTCACCTCCATTTTAGTCCCGCACCTCCCACGAATAAATTGAACATCTAGACACCATTGGGGGAAGGTCTCGAGTTGAGTTGACATTCCCATTGGAACAAACCCTTCGGATTAGCCAACACTTGTTTCCTATTTCAATTCCATCAAGATACAATCATAACCCAAACTCAAACAACAAATTTTTTTTACACTTTACCCTTTTTTTACCAAAAATCACCTTCAACACGATTAACATCCTTCCCTGAGGAGACGACCTTGGAATACGATTTCCTAGTAAAACACGATACTCAAAAGACTCCATGCGCTTGGGGAGCACTTTTGTTCACCCACACACGCATTTCATTCATCCGCCATTCCGTGTCCCCATTTCTTGCATCATTCTGAGGGAGAGTGACACTCCCCTATCCCGCTAAGCCACACACATATTGAGGGATGATGTTAGGAGATTAGGGAATACAACGAAAACCATCAAGCACAATACGCATCCCAAACCTCTTAGAAAAGCAACCATATACACATCATACCCCTCACCACTATCTAAAATAATAATACTGGTGCGGTAGTCAACTTTTCCTTCAGAGTAGTAAAGACTAATTCACACTCCTCAGTCCACACAAATTTATCTCCCTTCTTCATAAGACGTGTCATTGGCATAGCCAACTGTGAGAACCCTTCCACAAACCTCATGTAGTAGCTTGCCAAGCCTAGGAAACTACAGATCTCTGTCACATTCTGGGGTGATTCCCACTTCATCACTACTTCAATCTTTACAGGGTTAGTCGCTACTCCTTGCTCCGACACCACTTGCTCGAGAAACTCCACTTCCTTCATCCAAAACTCACATTTGCTCCACTTGGTGTACAATTTATGCTCCCTTAATGTCTTTAGTACCACCCTAATAGTTGTGTGTATGATTAGCACATAACAATGACATGTATGGTGTGCTAATGTGCTTTTGTTTCACCTTTTTTTGTCAATAAATGGGAGTGTTTTGGTTTTGATTGTGGCTTGATGGAATTTTGGGTGAATGCATGTAAAATGATGTAAATGACATGATTTAAACCCCCATGGTGTTATATGAGGCTAATGGAGTGTATGGGGTAGCTTTAAGGATGGTTTGGAGGGGAAAGAAATCCAATTTTTGCTCACAGTCTGAAAACCTTCCGGAAGGTGTATGTCGGCCTTCCGGAAGGTTTTGCTAAAAACCCTGGATGCCTTGTTCACAGCTAATACCTTCCGGAAGGTTTTGTCCACTGGAATGAACCTTCCGGAAGATTTTAGCTACTGGAGTAAAACCTTCCGGAAGGACTTGTCGACTGGAATGGACCTTCCGGAAGGTTTTGCCTTGGGTTTCTTTTTGACTGCCAAAATCTTCCGGAAGACTTTTCTACTGGAATGAACCTTCCGGAAGGTTTTGGCTACTGGAATGGACCTTCCGGAAGGTTTTGCCTTGAGTTTCTTTTTGACTGCCAAAATCTTCCGGAAGACTTGTCTACTGGAATGAACCTTCCGGAAGGTTTTGGCTACTGGAATGAACCTTCCAGAAGATTTTTGCTACTGATGTCGACCTTCCGGAAGTTCTTGCATTTGATTCTTTTCATTTAACTGTTCTTTCAGCGACCTTCCGGTAGGTGTATGTCGACCTTCCGGAAGGTTTTTGCACTTTTCTCCAGACAGCCTGTAACTCAACTTTGCGGCTTGGAGGGTCCCACATGCACTTCTCCTACATGCTTCCTGATATCCCTTACACATCCTGGAGCCTCCCTCACCCCTGCATTGATTTGGATGAGTCTTGATAATTAATGAAGAGAGAGAAGAAGAAGGAAGCTGGGTGGGCAGACAGCTCTGCCTCACCCCCTGTCCAGCCTATGTTGCTGCACCCCTAGTGATGGAGATCAACTCTGTAGACCTCCCTCTCTCTCCAGGCACGTTTTGGGGGGAAAGCAAGAGTCTCCTTGGGGGGGTATTCATTCATCATGTATTACAGGATATAGTTTTAGAGAGAGGAGCTCTAGGCAGAGAAGAGGATGAATAGTGGTTTTTAGAGAGAGAAAGTGACGATTTTACCATTTCTCCTACTGCATTTGTCTTGTAATCTTGAGTAAGAATCTTAGTAGTTCATTGAATGCCATAAATGTTGTTTTCCCTTCATGTTTGGTTAGTTGAATGCTCATTTAATATTTCACCATTAATGCTTCAAGTTCTTCACTTTCATAGCTATGTAATGGGTTTAAATGCATGTTCTTTTAGCTCATAAATTCTTGCACTTAGTAGCTTTAGAAGTTCATAGATTTGCAATGCACTTCCATTACATAGTCATCTCCATTCCAAGTATGAGTAGCTAAATCCTCTAGTTGGCAAGACCAAGAGGGATCTCCTTTGGGGATACCATTTCAACTCTTTCTCCTCTTTCCCTTTAGAGTCAAATGGTTCGTGTTGACCGGACAGAAGATGGATGAGTCGATGAGTCTTTGATAAACCGTAGGCCTAGTCACGGTTTATGCTTAGATACTCACCGATGTCATCCTCGGCTTTCCGTGATTCAAGCGTTCATTCATGCTCAATCGGAGGAGTGATTTGAGTTGAGGTGGTATACCCATTGGAGTGATCTCTTGGAATTGCCAACACTTGTTTTATCATTACATTTTCATTAGCATACACTTCACCAATCAACTCTCAAGACAAAAGATTTTACATTTCCGTTTTTCACCAAATCACTTCAATCTTGATTCACTACCTTCCCTGTGGACACGACCTTGGAATACTTTTCCAAGTAACTCACAACACACGAAAGTCTCCTTGCGATTGGGGAGCATTTTTGTGCATACATATCCCATATTTACATCTTCCCATTTCCCTTTCCTCATTGCCCTTTCTTTTGACACTATCCCTAGGGGAAGAAACTCTTCTCCCCCGTCCATACATTGCATACATTGAGGGATAGTAATTAGGGGTTAGGAAAGACATCGTTTTTGTGACAATCAGTGTACTCATGTGTCCGTGAATAGATCATAATGTTGTAAATGAAGACAATAGCAAATTGATCCAAATATGCATCAAGTCTATAAATGCTATAGGAGCATTAGTCAATCTAAAAGGCATGACTATATACTCAAAATTACCATACCTTGTGCAAAAAATAGTCTTAGGAATGTCTTCCTCCTTAATCCCCAATTGATGATACCTAGTGCGAAGATCAATCTTGGAGTAGTATTGGGAGCCCTTAAACTAATCAAATAAGTTGTCAATCCTTGGTAGAGGATACCTATTCTTCACCATTACCTAATTCAACTTCTGATAATCCATACATAACCTGAGAGTATTATCTTGTATCTTCACAAAGTGGACTGGGGCTCCCCAAGGTGAAGTTCTTAGACGAATAAACTCAATAGCCAACAGTTGGTCCAACTGGTTCCTTAGCTCCTTCAACTCCAAAGGTGCCATATGATAAGGAACAATGGATATGAGTTTAGTACCCAGATAAAGATCAATTGTAAACTCGATCTCTCTCTATGGAGGTAATCCAGGTAGTTTATTCAAAAATACATCCGGGAAGTCTCACACCACCAATACAAAGTCAGGCTGGGATTTAACTCTTTCATCTCCCATTAAGCTGGTTAGGAAGCTCAAACTACTGCCCTCCTTAGCTTTCAAGAATTAGTTGTCTGTAGTGGGAAATGGGTGGGAAGAATTCCACTCATAGGTAAAGATGAAAACTACCCCTCCTGGTAATTTAAATGCAACTCGTTTCCAAAAACAATCCATTACAGCATGAAAAGTAGACAATAAATCCATCCTAAATATCACATCATACCCCTTCATATCTAGTGCCACTAAGTCTACCTCCAAATCTTGCTCTCCAATTTGGAGCACAAACCTTTACACACTCTACTCGTATCCAACTGTTCCCTCGTAAGTAAACTCACGCTCAACTCATTCTCTAAGGTATCAAAATTCAAACTCAATACTATAGCATAATCGGTGCGTATAAAAGAGTGTGTGGCACCAGGATCAAATAAAATATATGCCCAAGAGTTATAAATTAAAATGATACCTTCCACCACTACGTTAGAAGTATCCTCATCCTGATGAGTTCTGGCAAAGACTCGTCCTTGGTTGTTGTTGTTGATTGCTACTATTCGTGGGTTCTTCTGCTGTAGTGGCCTTTGTGGTGGAAGCTTGTTAGCATTTTTCTGTCCCGCTACCTAGGTGTTCTTCTGGGTTTGAAACAATTGGCAGTTAGCTCGAATATTCCCTACGTCTGCACAACCATAGCAGGGCCTAAGATCCACCTTGGTTCTCTCCTGAAAGGTCCCAGCACCATGAACAAGTTGACCTTTTTGACCAATCGCCTGCTCGGGGTGACGATATAGAGTTGTCCTTTGAACTCCTCCACTACTACTACCTGTCCTCATTGAGTCTCTTCTCGCCAAGGTTTGTCGCCTCTAAGTCTCCTATGTGCCCCTCTCCACCAGTGTAGCTCGATTAACTAGATCTCTATAGTATCAAATCTTATGAGCCACGAGCTTCTCCCTAATAATAGGTCTCAAGTTGTGCTCAAACTATTTAGCTCTCTTGACCTCGGTAAATATAAAATCCGTGGCATAACTGGATAGCTCATCAAACTTGCTCTTATACTCAGCTACCATCATATTGCCATGCTATAAAGCCAATAAGTCTGCACTCATTTGGTCTTTCACAGATTCAGGGAAATACTTGTTTTGGAATACCTGGTCAAAAGCCTCCCAGGTCATACCATCCAAGCTTATTATTTTTATCAAGTCCCACCAATGGTCAGCCTTTTCTTCCAGTAAGTAGGTGGCCAAACAAACTCGGAGATTTGCAACAATTCCATACTGTCACACATCTTCTTGATCCTCCAAATACACCTATCATCCTCCATTGAATTAGAGCTTCCCTAAAAATTAGGTGATCGTTGTCGATGGAACTCCGTCAGCACCGTTATCCTTCAATTTTTGCCCCCATTAACAAGTACTTGGGCTAATGACTATGCCACCCCATTGTGAAATATGTTCAACATATGAACAATCATCATGAGCTTGGTCGTTGTCAAAATTTCACTTGCGTTCGAATGGGGATTGGCATTCGAACGTGCCTTGTTCAAACATAACTGACATTCCAACGTTCGTTGCTTGCAATATCTCAATTTCTGTTAGAAACCAAACTACTGTAACTAAGCCCTGTTCGAAAGTGATTTGCATTTGAACGTGGACCCAGTATTCTGCCTTAACTTCCAATATAATTTTTCCCTACTTAAAAGTCGATTCAAAAAAAATTTATGAAATACACTTTTGTAGCCCTAGAGGTCTAGTTTCTGTTGTCTAAAAATTATCTCCATCCGATTTTAGTGTAAAACATTATGATTAAAATACCCCAATAGTGTACAATTTTATTCTCTCCAAAATCCCCCAAAACATGCAAACACGATTCAAAAATCTTAGTATCTTCTAATACAACATATATAAACCATATTTTAATCATTAGATATATAAATGCACACCACATTATTATAAATAAATGTGGTTTTACACTCATGGTTAGATGTTGTATAAATAGTGATGCCTTATAGGGTGAATTTTGGGGCATTACAAGTTTGGTATAAGAGCTTAGGAATTAGGTCTTACATGGGAATTATAGGTTTTGAATTAGCCACTAAAAGTGTCAGTTATTGGATGAAAGTAGTTCTAGGCTTGAAACTTTTGGGAATTAAGTGTTTATTAGTTGAGGGTGAGTTGGTGCAATAGTAGCAAAAAAAAAAAGGGAACCATAAGATTGAATCTTCTTGAAACTGTGTGCTTATAAGAAATTTGTAAGTTGATGCTTAGTTAGGTTATGGATTGTTTAGTCAAATTCATGTGTTTTAGCAAACTTAGAAGAATTGATGTACTTTTTGGGATGGATATGATAGCTATCTACCATGCTGTTATGAACTATTTTAGGAAACTTATGATATTTTGTTTTAGTTAGTAAGGAATCCTAAGCATGAATCTTTAAGGCTTGGAGTTTTATTTATGAGGCATAAGTTTGGGATGTCCTTGAGGTTATTGTTATTTGGTCATTATTCTACGATTGGTGACGGTGACACGTTATTGTATTGAAACCCTATAACGTTATGAAAGTATAAGATTAAAATATGTTGAAGTGTGTGAGGGAAGATGAAATTTGATGAGGTTATTACTTCATGCAAGAAAAGCTAGGAAATTGAGGAACAAAGGAGTTTTTTGTCTTATGGTGGAAAAACTTTAAGAGTGATACATCTTCCTCTAACATGAGTACAATGTTCAAATATGATTAATTGGAGAAGTATGATCAAATAACCACGAATGGGTGTCTGCTTGATCCCAAAAGGTGCACCCAAGTCCAAGTGGTCAAGAAGTAGTAATACTCGGTAAGACCAAGGTCGATCCTCATGGAAATTGGTATGGAATTAGGAAGGTAAAAAGAAAGAATGATTAAAGAGATTTGAGTGTTAGTAATTCAAACAGAATTAAAGGAAATTTCTATGAAAGAAGGTTATTCTCTAACTTCGGGATCAGGTATCATTCATATAAGTCAAATATCATACTCATGGATTATAATAAGTTTGTCTCAGTTAACTTCCAATGTCAGTGTAACTAACAAAAAAATATATCTTTGAAAACCAAAGGTTGAGTGAAAAGAAAATAAGAATATAATAACTAACATTATAAACTCGCAGGGAATTATAAGTATTAATCAAACAAGAACTCAATCTTGTTAATGATTAATCAAATAAGTTAACAGAGTACATTACTTTAATAACATCTTTCATTCAATCAAAGAATATTTAAAAAGACAAATCATTCAAGTAAAAGGAAATTATAATTGCATTCATAAAATATTCAAGATACATTCATGAAAACCATACCCTAACTAGAGAATAGGAAGAGGATTACTCACTAGCCATGAGCAAGATCTTAAAAAAATAATAAAAAAGTTTCAGGAGATTCTGGGAAGAGAGATCCCCCACAACATTAAAAAAGGTCCTATATATATACTAGAAGGTCTAGGGTTGGTTTGCGAGCAATCCCTATCCAAAAAGGAGTCTTCTAAAGTCAAATCATGTGTATCAGGTCCGTGGAGGCGCGTCCCAACACCCATATGTGAGCAGAATTATTGTAAACAAGACACAAGAAAACTCACATATGACTATGACAATGAGCGCTATCTGACTAGCAAGAAATATTGCATATAATGTGTACATTTGCACCTCTTTTATGCTTGCTTTTATGGTAAAAATGGGAGGAATTGCAATGTTTAGAGCTATTAATGGAGTTTCGGCGTGTCTACAGGTAAAAGAGCTTAAATGGTGCATGTTAGGCCCCTATCATGGTGCTTAAGGTAAATGGAGATGAGGGGGAGGCTTTACGATGGCTTGGAAGGTGAAAGAACCAAGAATTGAGCTAAACAAGTTAAAACCTACCGGTAGGTTTGTCATAAAACTACCGGTAGGTCTTGGCTACTGGAGTAAAACCTACCAGTAGGTTTGGCCATCGACCTATCGGTAGGTTTTGCTAAAAAATGCCAGATTCTGCAACTCAAGCTCTGCCACATGGGGGTCCCACCTATGGGTCTCCCACTTGTTCCCTGACACCCCTTACACACAGACATGCCTCCTCAACCCTAGCCCTGGATTTTGAAGGCTCAAGCATTAATGAGGAGGAGAGAAATGAGAGGAAGCCTGGGAGTTGCTGGGTAGGCTGTCCTGGCCTGCCCAATGCCATCCAATCAGCCTCCTATGGATCGAAGGGCTGTCAGACACCTAGGGGGACCTCCATGGACGAATTTGCAAGCGTAGAGAGAGAAGCTCCAAGGAAGAAGACATAGTTTAGAGAGAGAAAGCTTAGATTTTTGCATTTTCTTCCATCCATTTCACTTGTAATCTTCTATAAGACGTTTGTAAGCTTCATTTATTACCTTTAATGTCATTTATTACAAGTGCATTGCAATTTTAGTTACACATTTAAGATTCTACCATTGTTGTATTGAGTTTTCTTCATATCAAGCTTTTAAAATGGGTATTCTATGCACTACTTCATAGCTTATCTTTTCTTGCATTAATTTAAGTTCCAATCTTCATTTCTTCACAATGCCTTTTTATTTCATTTATGTTCTTGCATTAAATATGAGTAGCTAAGCTTTAAGTTGGCTAATCCAAGGGAGAATTCCTCTTGGGTATGTTAAATCAACTCTTTTTCATTCCTCCTCGTAGTGTACGATGATTTGGTTTGACTAGGTTGAGTGTGGACGTGGTTGTGAGTTCTTGATACACCGTAGACTTGTCACAGGATATGCTTGAATCATCACCTCTATTTTAGTCCCTCGCTTCCTACGAATCAATCAAACATCTAGGCACCATTGGAGGAAGGTCTTGAGTTGATTTGACATTCCCATTGGAATGACCTCTTCGGATTAGCCAACACTTGTTTTCATTTCATTTTCATCAAGAACACAATTCACCAAAACTCAAACATCAAAGATTTTTACATTTTTTTTTTACGAAAATCATCTTCAAAACAATTCACCTCCTTCCCTGAGGAGACGACCTTGGAATACGAATTCCAAGTAAAACACGACACTCGAAAGTCTCTCTGCGCTTGGGGAGCACTTTTGTTCACACACACACACATTTCATTCACACACCCGTTTTCCCATTTCTTGCATCGAACCCGAGTGAGAGTGACACTCACCCACACACATAAGCCATACACATATTACGGGATGATGTTTGGAGATTAGGGTCGACGGAATAAAGAACGGAATAAAGATCAAGCATTTTTGGCGCCGTTGCCGGGGAAGACAAAGCGTTGAATTGAGAAGGTGATTTTCGGACGACGGAGGTAAGTCCCGTGAATTCTCAACACAGGCTGAGGTACGTCGCTCCTTGTATATAATTTTGTGTACTTGCTTTTCATTTGTAGATATTGTTTTGTATGTGGGGACGGGACGATCAAAATAGATTGGTTAGGCGACCCTTAGGCCCCAACATAATATTGACCAAGACCCACCCGAGGATGCCGGTGATAGCTTTGAGGATTTGAGTGCTAATGCTAATGTCCCAAGGGGGGAGGAGTGCAAGTGTTTGATTTATTTCGTTGTTGTATCCCTAATCTCTCAACACCAACCCAAACAATGTATGTATGGCTTATACGAATAGGGGAGTGTCACTCTCCCTCGGAATGATGTGAGAAATAGGGCAACGAAATAGTGGAGAATGAAATGTGAATAAAATGTGTGTGTAGTGCAGAGAGTCTTTGAGTGTCGTGTTTTACTTGGAAAAGTATTCCAAGGTCGTCTCCTCAGGGAAGGAAAGGTCAAGTGTGGTGAAGGTGATTTTGTGAAAAAATGTAAAGTGAAAAATCTTTTGAGTTTGAGTTTTGGTGATTTGAAGTTTGTGAATGAAACTGCAATGGAAAAAAGGTGTTGGCTAATCCGAAGAGGTCATTCAAATGGGAATGCTAAATCAACTCAAGACCTTCCTCCAATGGTGTCTAGATGTTCGATTGATTCGTGGGAAGTGATGGACTAAAATGGAGGTGAGGATCCAAGCATACCCCGTGACAATGCCTACGGTGTATCAAAGACTCACAACCACGTCCACACTCAACCCAGTCGAACCAAATCAACGTACACTACGACGAGGAATGAAAATGAGTTGAAGTAGCACACCCAAGGGGAATTCTCCCTTGGATTAGCCAACTTAAAATCTAACTACTCATAATAAAAGGAAAGACATGCATAATGTAAAGAGACATGTAGAAGAAATGAAAATGAAACATAGAACTTAAATTAATGCAGGCCTCCCATCCATAGGAGGTGATTTGATGCATTGGACAGGCTAGGAATAGCTTAGCTTGCAACTCCCCTGGTAGCCCCCTTCTCTCCCATCCTCATTAATGTCATTGCCTCCAAAGTCCAAGCATGGGTGATGGGAGGCATGTAGATGCGTAAGGGATATTAGGTGACAAGTGGGAGAATCAATGGTGGGACCCCTAAGCAAGTGGAGCATGAGTTGCAGGATTTCTGGGCATTCTGGGCAAAACCTTCCGAAAGGTTGATGCAAACCTTCCAGAAGGTTCATTCCAGTATGCTAAACCTTCCAGAAGGTCTTCCGGAAGGTGACAACTCAGGACCATTTTTAGTAAAATTGCCATAACTTTTGATCCAATCGTCTGATTGAGCTGACATTTTGACACAATACAGAGAACATCCGTATCTACAACTTTAATGTTTTGAACTTTTTCAGATTCGAAGTGGATCAAGGTCAAAAATGGGAAAAATAGAGGTACTATGTCAAAAATGGGAAAACCAATGGGCTAAACCTTCCGGAAGGTTTATGGCCAAACCTTCAGGAAGGTTTTCATCCAAATTGCATTTTTCTTGGTTTCTTCACCTTCCAAGCCTCCTAATCCTCATTTAATGTGTCCATCTCTTCACCACTCATCCACACTTAGTTGCAGGGTTTCAAATGCCATCATTTATGCTATAATTACCTGCAACATCAAAATTTCCACTTTATTAAAAACTTTGACTAACTCTAAGTAATTAAATGCAAAGTTAAGTTAAAATGCATGTAATGAGGCCGTTAAATATGCAATGTTTTGTGCTCATCAGCAAGACCCAAGAATTCCAAACCCTAAAATGCACTTTCCTCCTAGGAATGAAGGGAACAATATCCCCATTGATCCTCCGGCGAGATCAATGCGGGATTATCACCAACCCACACATAGCACCACTCCCTCAAGCATTCTCTTACCGGTCCAAGCTCATGCATTCCTAGTCAAGCCGAGAATGTTGCAACTACTTCCTCAATTCCACGGAATTGAAAGGGAGAATCCTTATTTACACATCAAGGAATTCGAGGATATAGTTGCAACCTTCCTCACTAACCATGCTATGGAAGACACAACTCGCTTGAAATTGTTTCCCTTTTCCCTTAAGGATAAAGCCAAAACGTGGTTGAATTCCTTGTGGCCTCGATCCATAACCTCCTGGGCGCAAATGCTCTCCGAGTTTTTAAACAAATTTTTTCCGGTGCCTAAAACCACCGTGCTTAAAAAGCAAATTCAAAACTTTTCGGAAAAGCCCAATGAACAATTTTATCACTGTTGGGATCGCTACAAGGAATTGCTACAATCCATTCCACATCATGGTTTTGAATCGTGGCAATTGGTGAGTTTCTTCTATGAAGGGATCACATCGGACCATAGGCAATTCATTGACATGATGTGCAATGGAGAGTTCTTAAACAAGGACCCCGATAAGGCCCTATACCGTAATTAATCACATGGGGGAGGGATGTAAGTACATTGTGCCAAGATTTTGAAGGATTTATGTACCGTAAAGAGAAGGATAAATGTGCTTAAGAAGGCATTCCTCACCGACCAAGTGAGCTCAATCTTGAGGACTAACACCCCACCAAAGTTCAAGGATCCCAGATGCCCTACCATTGCCATCACAATAGGGAATTTCCGGATGGAGCAAGCTCTTCTTGATTTGGGGGCAAGTGTCAACCTCCTACCATACTCGGTGTATCAACAAATCCAACTTGAAGAGTTGAAGCCAACTCCAATCACTCTTCAATTGGAGGATCGTAGTGTCAGAACACCGAGGGGAGTAGTGAGGATGTTTTAGTCCAAGTTGATAAATTTTACTTCCTTGTTGATTTTATTGTGCTTGACACTCACCCAGTTGCAAACCTAAGCTCCCAAATCCCTGTCATACTTGGTAGACCTTTTCTTGCCACATCTAATGCTATGATCAATTACAAGAACAGTCTTATGAAGCTTGCATTTGGGAACATGACTATGAATCTCAATGTTTTTAACTTGAATAAACAACCGGGGGATGATGTGGAAGTGCACGAAGTCAATAGGATTGATACCTTGGTGGAGGAGCACTTGGAGCTTTTGGGCATGTTGAAAGAAGGGGAGGAAGAGGTTGATGATCAAGAGGAGTTGGAGAGCTTGAAAGGGGTAAAAAAATGGACTCCTACATTTGAGAAGCTCCCACATAAAGACAAGAAGATCTTTCCATCGGATATGCAAAAACTTGTCTTGGAGTTGAAGCCATTACCATCCAATCTCAAGTATGCATACTTTGGGGATGACAAGACCTTTCTGGTGGTGATAGCTCAACTTTGGAGGTGAAGCAAGAAGAGGATCTCTTGAAAGTGTTGAGGAGGCACAAGGGAGCGATTGGTTGGACAATTGCAACATCAAGGGGATAAGTCCCCTCATTTGCACACACCGCATCTACCTTGAAGAAGACTCCAAGCAGTCTCGACAACCACAAAGAAGGTTGAATCCAATCATGAAGGATGTGGTGAGGGCTGAGGTGCTAAAGCTACTTGACGTGGACATCATTTTTTTGATTGTCGATAGTAAGTGGGTTAGCCCCACGCAAGTAGAACCCAAGAAATCGGGAGTCACGGTTGTTGCAAATGAGGAGAACGAGCTTATTCCAACAAGGGTGATCACCGGATGGAGAGTGTGTATTGATTACCGAAAACTCAACTTATGCACGAGAAAAGACCACTTCCCATTACCATTGCTCGACCAAGTGTTGAAAAGAGTAGCTGGGCATTGCTTGACCAAAAACCTTGTTATTTCCTAACCTCTAAAATCTATCCCTCAACATGTGTAATGTATGGATAAGGGGAGTGTCACTCTCCCTAGGGATAGTGTCAAAAGAAAGGGCAAGAGGAAAGGAAAATGGGAATGGTGGAAATGTGATGTATGAATGCACAAAAACGTGTGTAAGTGTACAAAAGTACTCCCCAAGCGCAAGGAGACTTTTGCGGGTCGTGTTTTACTCGGTGGTATTCCAAGGTCGTTTCCACGGGGAAGGAAGTAAACCAAGGGGAAGGTGATTTTGGGTGAAAGAAAAAGTGTAAAATATTTTGGTTGTTGAAAGTTGTTTGGTGGTGTATGGTGATGAAAATCAAATGAGAAACAAATGTTGGTAAAGCCAAGAGGTTACTCCAATAGGAATGCCATCTCAACTCGAACCCCTCCTACGATAGAGCATAAATGAACGATTGATTTATGGGAAGTTGGGGATACTAAGGGTGAGAATCTAAGCATACACCGTTACTAGGCCTACGAAATATCAAAGAATCACCAATTTATCCACCCACAACCCAGTCAAACCGAACCATTGATCTCCGGAAAAGGAGGAGAATGAGTTGACATGGCATACCCAAGAGGAGGTTCCCCTTGGTTTTACCAACTAAAGGATTTAGCTACTCATGCTTGTAATGAAGTTGACTATGTAAGAAAAATGCTTTGCAAGAGAGGAAGTTCTTGAATAGCTAAAATGCAAGTAGACAAAAATTAGAGAAGGATGCATTTAAGACCCATTTACAGCTAAGAAAATGATGAACCTTGTTGCATTAATGGTGAAAAGTTAAGAGAGCATTAAACTAACAATGAACTTGAAGGAAAACAACATTAATGGTATTGAAATGAAGTTTGAAATGTTCTTACAGCAGATTACAAGATAATGCAGTGAAGAAAATGCAAAAATCTGAAATTTATCTCTCTAGAACACTATTCATCTTCTTCTCCAGACTTTCTCTCTCTATATCTATCTATATCTGCCTCCGGCTAAATGCCCCTCCATTCCATGGTCTTGGCTTTCCAAAACGTGCCTGGGGAGGTCCCCTAGTCTCTAGAAAATGACCTCCATCAGTAGAGGTGCAGTAGTACTGGGCTGGACAGAAGGGCTGCAGAGTTTGTCTGCACAACCAGCTCTTCTTCTCTTCTCTCTCCTCATTTATCACCAAGACTCCAACTTGTAATCATAGGTGTAGAAAGGGGTAACTAGCATTGTAGGTGCGTCAGGGGAGCAGGGGATGTCTGTTGGTGGGTTCCTCAAATCAGCAATCATGAGTTGCAGGGCAGTTGGGCAAATCAAGCAAGGCGTACCGGTACGGTGAACACCAGTGGCTTGAGCGTACTGGTACGCGTACCGGTTGATTGAATGAAAACCGTGTTGTATTCCCTAACCCCTAAACATCATCCCTAATTGTGTGTATGGCTTATAGGAATGGGTGAGTGTCACTCTCACTCGGAATGATGCAAAAGATTAGGCAACAATGGAATGGTGATGGAAATGAATGGAATGAACAAAATGTTATGAAATGGAATGCGTGTGTGGTGAACAAAAGTGCTCCCCAATCGCAAGGAGTCTTTCGTTGTCGGTGTTTTACTTGGAAAAGTATTCCAAGGTCGTCTCTTCAGGGAAGGAAAGGGAGTTTTGTGAAAGTGATTTTGCAAAAAGAGAAAAGAAAGTGTAAAATCTTGTATTTGTGTTTTGTTGAGTTTTGTTCAAAATGAAAATGCAAGAAAGCAAGTGTTGGCTAATCCAAGAGGTTCATTCCAATGGGAATATCAAGCCAACTCAAAGCCTTCCTCCAATGGTGCCTAGAAGTACGATTGATTCATGGGAAGCTAGGGATAAAATGGTGAGTATCCAAGTATAAACCGTGACTAGGCCTACGGAATATCAAAGACTCACCAATTTATCCACCCTCAACCCAATCAAACCGAGCCAACATACACCGAGAGAAGGAATGAAAGAGAGTTGGAATGGAATCCCCAAATGGAATTCACCCTTGGACTAACCAACTTAAAAGCTAGCTACTTATGCATAAATGAAAGACAAGCATAATGTAAATAGACATGGAAGGGAAATGGAGCATGAAACTTAACTTACAACAAGAAATCTAAAGCTATGAAGGAAAAATATGCAATACCCAATATACAAGCTTGAAATGAAGAAAACTTAAATAACAATGGTGAAATGAAGAACATGAAAGTAAACTTGCAATAAACTTGAAAGGAATGACATTAAAGACAATAAATGAAGCTTACAAGGTTCTTACATTAAACTACAAGTGAAAGAGTGGAAGAAAAATGCAAAAACGTCACTTTGAGCACTATTCATCATCTTCCCCCTTGGAGCTTTCTATATCTAATCCTAAGCTTAGGTAGCCAACCCTTTTTCTTGTGTGTTGAATGTTGAAAATATATTGGAGAGTGAGAGCCTTGAATTTCGTCCATGGAGGGTCCCCCTAGGTGTGTGCAGGTCTTACACCAAAGAGGGGCTGAGTTGATTGCCTTGGACAAGCTAGGACAACACCCCCATGGTAGCCCACTTCCCTCCCATGCCTTCTTCAATGCAAAGCCTCCAAAATCCTCCAAATGTGTAAGGGAAGCATGTGCTTGTGTAAGATAATGTTGGGGAGCAAGTGGGAGAAGATTAGGTGGGACCCCCAAGCCGCAAAGTTGAGTTGCAGGCTATTTTTTGCATTCTAGGCAAGACCTTCCGGAAGAACGATGACAACCTTCCGGAAGGTTTAACCTACTGGAATCTGGTGACAGCTCTGGACCAGTTTTGGTAGAAAAATAATAAATTTTGATCCAACCGTTGGATTGATCTAAAATTTTGACACAATAAAAAAGACATCCATATCTACAACTTTCTTGTTTTGCACTTTTTCAAATTCGAAGTAGATCATGGTCAAAATTTAGAAAAACAGTGGTACAGTGTCAAAATTACGAAATTCCAGTGGGCTAAACCTTCCGGAAGGTCTTCATAAACCTTCCGGAAGGTCTTCATCCAAAATGCATTTTTCTTGATTTCTTTACCTTCCAAGCCTCTCAATCCTCATTTCATGAGTCCACCACTTCACCTCACATCCAACATAGTTGCAAAGTCCTAAAATCCATCATTTAAGCTATCAAAACATGCAACATCAAAATATCAACATTATTCACAACTTTGGCTAACACTAAGTACTTAAATGCAAAAGTTGAGTTAAAATGCATATAATGAGGCCATCAAATATGCAATATTTTGCTCTCATCACCGGTACGGTTTGGCTGGTTTCTTGATTTTCTGATTTCCTCCTCCACTAAGCTATCCACAAGCTGTCTTTTCATCTTCATTTGCCTCACATGATTGGGGAAGGCCTTAAGAGGTCTCGTTTAGCATCATTTAACTGCAAACACCAAATATCATCGTTAAGAGTTCAATTAACCTAACTCCCATCATTTAAATCTCAAAAACAATTAAAAAGAGATGATTAGCACATCAAAATATACAAAGTTTTGTGCTAATCACACCACCCAACTTAAGTTTTGCTAGTCCCTTAGCAAAAGATTATTTCCAATCACAAAACAATAAGTATAATACACACCCAATCCATTTAGCTAACCATTCATTCAATCAATTAAAAAGCATACATCATAATGCAATTTCAAAATAACATAGACAAGATTGAATCCGAAATTGTGGTATTTTCATTAATGTGTTCTGAAGTTGGAGTACATAACGTAGGACAACAAAAGAGACAAAATAGCCTACGACTCCATTCCATCCAATTCAACCCTAAAAGAAGAGATACAAACTATAAACTACTACATATCATCCTAATCATCACCAGAGCCATCATCCTCCTCGGACTCTTCACCTTCATTATACTCCTCACCCTCCCCCGATTCTTCAGTTTCTTCATCATCATCCTCTTCCTCCTCCTCGACTGCTGTAGGGGCAGAGGGGGCAGAAGCAGAAGGTGCAGTGGCCGGAGCTGGTCTAGTGGGCACTTCTGGGATGGGTCTCCCAGGGAAGGTATGTAAAAATAGCTCTTGCATCATAGCCTCCATTCCTAGCACAATAGCCTCGATCCCATGCACTATAGTCTCTAGTGCATCGAGGCGCTGAGGGATTGAAAGGGGAGGTGCTGCATCAGATGGCCCAGCAGATGAAGATGCCCCGGGGGCCTCAGAACCAGCAACCATGTTCTTGGCTCGCTTTCCTTGACTCATTGCTTTCCTTTTCTTTTTACTGGTCCTGCTAATGGCTCCAAACTCAGGCGGGGTAATCTTGTCGAACGCATAGCCCTTAACTTTGTGCATGCACATCCGGGTTACCAAGTCCCCGAATGGCAGTTTAATCATGGGCTTCTGCAATTCAACAAAATTTTTCATTTCCTGCCAAATAAGAAGGGCAAAGTCAACGGCCTTCCTAGAAATGACCGCATCCAAGAGGGTCAGCTTCTCTATGTTTGGCTTCTTTTCAGCACCCCTTGGCATAAGATTGTAGTGGAAGAGCTTGTTTAGCAATCCATAAGTGGGCTTGAGTCTCCCACTTTGCACTGTCCCTTTGAAATCTCCAGGCTTTTCATACATCAACTCAACCAATTCAGAAATTTTCTTGGGTCTGGTGATGTTATGGGGATATACAAGCATAGACTCCGGTGGCCTCTCGTACCCTCCCAAAAGTGTGGCAATGACATCCGGGGTCACCACCAAAACCTTGCCACGGACGTTGGTTTTTAGGATTTCCACACCATCCACCTTAGACACCCAGAGCATCTGGTAAAATTCCCTACACATCGACAGGTTGTACCCCTCAACCGGCTCAAACCAGAACTTCATACCATGTGCTTCAAAGATTTTTATGGCCTCGTTCCTAGGGGTGAGAGAGATGGAGTCCAGGTACCTTTCACAAGTAACCCCTTTCTCCTGGATCAGTCGATTCCTAGCCTCATTTTTCGCTTTCTTCCTTTGTTCATTCCTATCCCCACTCGGCCCCTCTCCACTTCTTTTACGACCACTAGAGCCTTCGGGTGGAGGGGATTTGTGTCCCGATGTCTTGGTGCGGGCCATGCATAGCAACAGTGCCCCCATCATCAGAAAAGTATAAAGGGCGAAGATGAGACTCTTAATTGGGTCCATGGTTACTTGGAAATACCCTAGAGAGCGAGCCATTTGAGAGATTTGAAAAAGTTTTGAGAATTGGAGAGAGAAGAGGGTTTGGGGAATTTCGGCAATTAGGGTTTCCACAAGGTTGATTTCCACTCAATCAAAGAACAAGGGAGAGGAATTGAGAGATTAAAGGGAGCTTGGTGTGATTGGAAGCTTAAGGGTTGATTTCGGGTGAGAGATGGGAGTGAAAGGGGGCTGTATTTTAGGAGGGAAATGAAAGAGGTTTTAAAACAAATCGATTAAAAGCCCTAAACCTTGGCTTCCCAGGAAAAGCGTACCGGTACGCGTACCGGTACGTCGAACTCCAGTGGCATAAGCGTACCGGTACGGTTAGCCCCAGTAGCCTTAGCGTACCGGTATGCGTACCGGTACGGTTTGGCTGACTCCTTGAAAATTCCTGCTGAGCAGCCCTTCACTACTCCTTTTCATTTTAGGACCTCCCCTATACATTCTAACACTATTTTCATGACCTCTACTCTACCCCAAAATGTATTCCACTTATGAACCACAATCCGAACCATCATGCCCAAATTATTATTGAAATTGCAAAGTGATTTGAACTTTTAAAGCATTAAATGTACAAGGAATGGATTTCTATTCTTAACCATCAAAATGAACACCCAAAATGCTAGTCATATAATGAATAACAAAGACATTCCTAATTCTTTTCAAATATCAAAAACTTGAGCCATATTCCATCATTCTTGCAAGCATGGAGCTCAATAATGAATTGTTCAGATGTCTGAACTAAGCACACATGAGAGGTACCATAGTCATAAATACTAGTCTACAGTATGCACCTACACATTGATTTCCGAACTCGTGTGTGTGTGAATTGAACAAATAATTTGAACACTTGCGCAACAGAATTCACATTTGAATGGCTAGCCAAATTCAGTTTCAATGCAAAACTCACCAAAAGTCACTCTCACAATGAAATACACTCTAGTTATCCTGGCATGCACTCCATGTGTACATGTGAGATAGAATCTTGTGCTCAAAACAAAGTATGCTTACATGTAATCCAAAAATGAAGTTCACGTTATGAAAATGAGGCGACTTTGGCATAATCTCATGAAAAGAAAACTAGGGCATTGGGTGGTAGAACTAACTCATCATTTTCTTTGAAGATATACATCTCTCATGCTTCACTAGATCACTCAGGACTTTGAAGGTTATAATAGGGCCTTGGGTGATATTGAGGTAAAAGAAACGAAGGACATAGGATACAAAAGAGTTGTTCCAAGTGAAAGCCTTGTTTTTATTTCAAGACACTTCCCTTTTTCTGGGATTTTCCATTCCATTCTCACACCTTCACCTCACTCTTTGTTTCTTTTCTTTATTTTCCTTGACATTTTCTTTCTCTTTTTGATCATTCTTTCTTTTTCTCACCCCTTTCCTTCCTTTTCTTGAATTTTTCATTCTTTTTTTTTTCTAATGAACTTCTTGAGTTTCACTTCCATTCATCCCTTGCTCGAATTCCCACCCCACACTTCCTTTACTTTTGCAATCACTCACTTTCAGCTTTTAGGAACAACCAACGTAAGGTAGGTATTTCTCTTTTCTTTCATCGGCTTGGTCAAATGTGTGGCATAGAAATGAATTTCAATTAGGCTCAATCACGGCACTAGGGATAATATTTCACAAGAAAAAGGCCAAGGCTCAAAGTATTCAAAGATGGCCTAAGATCACTTCCAGCTACGCATGGGAGGACTTTACATACACAAGACAACATTAGTCTACTACCCAAATGCACCTAGCCAAGACAAACATAATGAGATCATTGAACAAATTTGACATTGAAAAGTTGTTCTTTGAGTAATTGTAAGTTCCCTCCAATAAGGATTGGCACTAAAGCTCTCATAGGTCCTTACTCATCTCCACTACTTATGTCAAGCCTAAAACATGAATTCAATTCGTAAATTGCTAAAATTACATATTCAAAGGTCACATACAGTTGAATTAAAAAAAAATCAATACATATGTGATACTCACGCATAGGATCAATTTACATAGTATGCTCATGTGCACAAAGTTCACAACAAAGATCAATATATTATCTAATCCACACACTCTTCATAAAGGAATACAGATCAACATTAAGATATTTTTCATCAAAAATTTTCAAAAATTGGTATTTGGTATTATCCACAAAAATTTCTCAAACATTGGTGTAGCATGCACCTCACCCCCCAACTAGATTCATGCATTGTCCCCAATGCAACAAAAAGATATGGTATGCACTGAAGGACAGTAAAAAGATAGGTAGGGTTAGAGTACATATTCTTGATCCAAAATGTGTACACCCAAGTGCAGGCGGTCAAGCTGTAGTAATAATCCGGTTTGTGTCCGGAGTCGAATCCACATGGAACTTTTGTTGATATTTCTAAGGCAAGCAGTGGTAGAGACCTATTGATTGTAACCCTTGAGATTTGTTGTGAGATATGAGTTTTCCTGGACAGAATATAAGATTCTTTCCAAGAGGATTTTCTTAACAAAATAGGAGATAAGTGCTAATTAAAAAGAGTCACTCTTTAGTGCAAGGATCTGGACATGTAGTTAGTTATTCGGTTTGTCATAATTGTGATTGATAACTCAATTAACTCCCGTGTCAACAACAAGTTAATCAGAAGATAAAGATGGATTGTGAGAATTAAGAACATGATTCCGATGTCTTTCTAGAAGTTTACAAGAATTGCCTGTGCCGAGACTTAACCCGTCTACAAACAAACAAGTGTTTCTACAAGACATCCAATCATGATATTAATATTCTATTCTTTAAATGAAGTACAATAAGGGGGAGGATTGAAGGGTAGTCATGAGGATCTAGCCGGGGTACTTGCCTTGAACTGATGAGTCTTTCTATGCAAGAGTCATTCGTGTCATAGAAAGAGCTCATAGTTATACAAAGTACCTTAGCTTTGCTAGATGCAATCAATCATCCAATAACAAGAAAAAAATAAACGTTAAGCATAAAAGCAATGCACAAATATGATTCCCGGATAACTTATACATGCCCTTCTCCTCTTACTAAAGAGTGAATGAGAAACTACTCACTCTTCATGGCTTGGGTAAAGCTAGAAAAGTGAGTGATGCTCATCCCTCCAAGTAGAAAACTTAAAAGATAAAGTAACAACAAACACGGAGCCAATCTTTAACAAAGAATGGGTGAATCACGTTCCACTCTTCACGGCTTTGGTAAATCTCTAGAAAAGTGGAAGAGTTTCACTCTTCTAAGAAAGAAAGAAGCTCAAGCAATGAAAATGAAATGCATGAACAATAAAAGTAGAAGAAAGCTAGTCACATTTGGAGGGTGGCTTCCTCAACCAAGAATTGGAGGGTTGCTTCCTCAACCAAAAGATGAACTATCTCTCTTCTATGCATGTAAAATGAAAGCATAAGCATAAGCGTAAGCATAAAACTACTTTTATAACAAGCAAGAGATGTTGGACTAAAGCCAAACTAATCTCTAAGATAAAAACTTCATACAAAGAAAATAAGCTAAATCTACAATGAGAGTGGGAGTCTAAGCCTCCATCAACTCTTTTTTTTTTACTTGGCTCCTCTAGCTCTCCAACAAGGGGAGTATTTATAGGCAAGAGGAGAAGACAAGAGGAGGTGAATGAATAGTGTTTGCCGCCCAAGTCCAAGTGAAAAGCCAACAACTCTGCTGCCAGTCTGTAGAGAACGTTCGAACGTGAGTTGGCGTTCGAACGTTGTTTCTGTTTTTACAGTAAGGGCGTTCGAACGTTGACTGCCGTTCGAACGTTTCTTTTGTTTTTGCACTAAGGGCGTTCGAATGCCAGATGCGTTCTGACCCTTTCACTCGAGTGGTCTGTTGGTCTTCTGTGAAGTTCAGTTCCAACTCTATGCAGTAGTCTGGTCTTCAATCAACTCAAGTGCACGTTCGAACGTGAGTTGGCGTTCGAACGTGACACTCAAGTGCTTCAGAGCTTCAGTCTTCTTTCCTAACTGCAACACACCTTCTCTTAGCAGTTGAGTCTGCTACAGTGTAATGTGGACGTTCGAACGTGAGTTGGCATTCGAACGTTCTGGCTGTGCTCCAAGCTTCTCCAATTTTGGGCTCTAATGTGTTGGTGTTGCATCCAAGTGTGGTACTTGTTGTTCTTGGGTCATTGTTCAGTTTAGGGCCTGAAATGACATCACTTAAACTCCATCAAAGTACAATTAGTCTTAAAACGGCGTAGTAATATGCTAATTTTAAGTGCTAATCACACCCCCAACCTAAATATTGCTTGTCTCTAGTAATATAAAAAAGAAAAATCTACTCCTAATGCCATTTTCGTAGGTCATCCGGTTTCATTTAGCTTATGCAACAAGCCGTTGAACCACTAGGTTTACCCTAGCGGACGAGTGTTGTCTCGTGAGGGTTTCCAGGGAAGCTACCCACAAACTTCAGTCGAACAGATGTGCATAGGAGAATGCTGATTAAAGTAAATTAGCATCATGGTCGTTGGGACACCAGATTCTCAATTTTAACTTATATCTCACACGTCCTTATTTCACAGGTATTCATTCTATGCAAAAATTATCATTTGTTACATTGGTATTTGAAATTCTCAATGCAGTAGGAATGATCATTCAAGCAACAGGAATTTGTTATATAACAAATACTCCCTTTTATCACCTTCCATGGATAGTTTCGATTTCACAAACCTCACGTAGTATCCCCTCAGCAAAAGTTCACTCTGATTATAGTGACTTGTTTCTCACAGATCATGTGATCAGAAGATGGCCAATCGAAAAATCACATGCACAATTAGAAAGGGAGCGCTAGTTTAAGGAAGCAATAAATCATGTTTTGCATAATCTCATGAAAGGATATTGACGCAATTTAAAGAAATGCTATTTACCATATCCCAATTTTGATTAACAACACATGCATATAACAGACTTGAGATCAATTAGGGCTTTTCATAGGTTGTAGCGTGGCCAGAGGTCAGTGGCTAACGAAACGACGTCAGGGATTTTCAAAAGCTATATTCTGTTTACGTATTGTAGCACACCTTTTTCTAACTTTTTGATATTTTGCCTGGAGATGACATTTCTTTCTTTCACTTTTCTCATTTTTCACTTTCTTGGCAAGTTCTTGCCTTTTTGCTTCTTTTCTGTTTCAATTGTTCCAATCAACTCTTCTTGGATGATAATCTCGAATGCTTCTTTTTCTTTTCCTTTTTCTGTTATCATATTACAAAGAGGATGTAAGAAAATTAGATAGCCAAGGTATGTCAAGTATGTTTTCCTGTGGATTGGTAATCATATAGGTTTATCAAAGAAAAATTCATACATTGATGCTCAAACATGGCTAACGAGGGATAAGTTTTGTCAAAGAAAGGTCTAAGGCTCAATATTATATCAAAGATGGCCTAAGATCATTTCTCAAGCATGTGCACATGTATGTGTCGTATGCGATGGTTCCTTGTGGGATATGTCAATAGATCACTTTTAAGTGCGTCAATCAAAGCAAGGTTAATGAGATCATTCAAAAAATTGAGAGTGAAAAGAATTTACTTGAGTAAACATTGATTGTCTCTCGAAAGCATCGTTAGGTTCGAAACTCACCCTGGTGTTCTTTGTTATCTCCACTGTGTATGTAGGGTTTTCCAGGGGGTATTGGTTATATACCAATTCCATTTTCGAGTCAGATCTTCCTGTACCTTTAAAATAACAAATATCGATGTACATATGACAATTTAAGTATAGAGAGAATACCAATTTTTTCAAGAAATGTGGTTTTAAGTCTTGGTTGATAAATTGAGGTGTCAAACCGATCATGTGCATATTTACTCTAGCATGCATTCTTAACATCCACATTTGTTCCATCACATTTTAATTTTATGCTAAATCTACAAATGCATTAAAACAAATAAAAGTGATAAATGGAACCATTCATTTCTCAAAATATCATCTTTTAATATCAACGGTTCGATTCATTCACAATCACACAAAAAAAAAACTTACAACTATCAAAGAAGAAATTCATAAAAAAAAGCACTTTAAACAAACATAAAAACAAGAACAAGAATAGAAATCCCTCTCTCTCTCACTCTTCTGCATGTCCACTAGCTCCACCATGTCCACCACCCCACATAAGCCTAAGGATCTCATCCTGCTTAGCTTCAATGCTAAGCATGATGTCCCGTAAGGAGCGTCGGGTGCTGGTGCTGGTGCTAGGGCCTGCCTCTGGTGGCTGATCTCTCTCTTCTTCCATCTCTCTCTCCTCCTCTGCATCAAGCTCCTCTTGTACCTCGTCTACTCCCTGGGTGGGTGGCCTCTCCTGTCTGACTGCCGGGCCGCCACTATGACTTTGGCTCCTTCGAAAGGATGCCTTGTTCAGTGGCCCCATCGGCTTTTGGATTTCCATCTCTGGCTTCACCCTCACCCCATTTTCTGTGCACATTTCAGTTACTAGGGTGCCAAAAGGAAGGGAGCTCCTCTTCACGTCGCATCCTTTCTTCATTTCACTCAGGATGAGGGAGGGGAGATTAATATTGTGGCCTTTTCCAATTGCATAGAGCAACCGGGCCAGGTCAGGTAGAATTTCATTATTTCTTCCTATGGGAGCGAAGTTGGACACCGCAATCAAATTTAACATTTTGTATTTGTCGGTGAGCTCCCCTTGCCTCAAAAATTTCTTCCCTACCCATGAAAAGTCCGCTACCCCTGTCAATTCCTTTCCCACCACATTCATTGCTATATCTTTCTTTAGGGGGTAGGTCAGGTTTTGCACTCGAGGTATTTCCTCCCTTATTTCTACGATGTATGCTTCATCCACGTCAATGTGGATACCCCAAACATATGTCCGGATTGCGCCGTTGATGATCTCAGCGTTGGAGTAAAACTCCCGCACCAAGTCAACAACGGCGTCTCCACCGTTCCTCAAGTACCAGACCCACTCCCTCCTCTCCATTTCCTCCAATATTCCAATTCCAGCAAAATCATCAATCACAACATCTCTCTCACAAAAAACTGCATGCTTATGGTAGAAATTTTCATACCTTTCAGCCTTTAAGGCACTGGGAAACCTGGTCCTGTCATATTTCTTTGTCCTTTGCCTTCACTCCCTCTCTTCTATCACCTCTTCTACAATATTTGGATCTTGGTTCACTGGTGGAGCACGCCTGGCAGGGAGTTTTACCCTTGGCATGGCGTTCGAACGTGGGTTGGGTTTGAGAGGGTGCTGAAAAGTGCTGGAAACTTGGGGTTCTTGGTGTGGGATTGATGATTTTGATGTGGAGAGGAGTTAGGGAGGGTCGAATTTGGGTATTTTTGGGGAATGAGGGCGAATTGAGGTGTGTGGAGTGAAAAAGAGTTCTAGGGTTTTGAAAAAATTTGGGGATTTTGGTTGAAAACGACGATGCAGGCTTTTATAGCCTGAGTTGTAACGTTCGAACGTTGGTGACATTCGAACGTGGGTAGAAGGATTTTAAACAGACCGTTCGAACGTGGTTTGGCGTTCGAACGTGGTGAGCTCTCAGTACTTTTGAGTTCTGTCAGAGGCCAAAGTGTTGTAGGTTCTCTTCGTTCGAACGTTCTATTGGCGTTCGAACGTTAATCTCGTTCGAACGGTCTATTGGCGTTCGAACGGATAGAGATCCCAGTACTTTCACGTTTCATCAGAAGCTTCATCAGAGGCTGAGTACTGTAAGCAGCCGACGTTTGAACGTTACCTGGCGTTCGAACGTTGAACCAAAAATTAAAATTTTTCTCCACTACACTATATACAATCAAAGAGGGCAAAACACACATATTTAAATAAAAAAACTAAGGCGTCTCAGGATGAACCCCTACCCACGCTTCAGGTTGGTATTTTGGGATATTCCGTACTCGGCCCATATTTTCATTTCAGTCAAAAGAATTTATACAAAAAGATTTTTACACTTTTTACACAAATTTGGACCTTTGGCTTTTCACTCCCCCAACAAAAGTACACATTTTCTACAGAAAATTATCTAATCCGAGTCTCCCTCTGTGTCTGTGTAGAATGGACAACCAGTAACTCTCCCAACTTCCTCTCTCACAAATCGGTTAAGCACAGTACCGGAATAGCATGGCGTATCAGGGTAATCCTTACTCAGCCCATTTACTATCCAGTCTAATCGATTAAGTGCGCGGCTGGAAATTGGTTCAGAACATTGGTTGTACCTTTTTTCGTGAAAGACTCTACCACACTGTTTACAGGCACCAAGCCTTTTGGCACGACGGCGTTTGGCAAAGCTGCTTCTGCCACAGAGGGGTTTCGCTTGTTTTTCTTGGATTTCAGCCTTCCTTACTAATCTTGCTTTTCTCATGATCATAGTATGCACATCAGATGGAAAGGTACGTAGAACTCCTAGGCTAAACCAAAAAAGTTTTACATCCATGATTGCTAAGTTTTAAGACTCACTATCTGGTTCTTTAACGTCTGCCAGTCACAAAGACGATTGAACTGATTCATAATCATCAATTTATACAATCAATGTTCAAACATGATCAACAACGACAATATAAAAAATTTTAAAAATTTACGAAAATATGAACTGATGAACTGATCATACCCTCCAACCTAAACTGAACATTGTCCCCAATGTTTCGAATTTACCGGTTCATGGATTGTGGAGACGAGGTTGAATGGTAGAGATCTGTTCACCCGCTGAGACCTACAAATAAAAGCACAAAAATTACTCATCTGTGCACAGATCTGGATTTCGGGTAGGCTGAAAATCCTTATGTGTGAGTGCGAATAAAAGAAGAACACCCGTGAGCAAATATAAGATTAAAATGCAAAACATGAAGCAAAATATCATGTTTGTGGAGTGTGTGGTCATGGGTGGTTTCTCGGATAACAGAGAACTCACAGACGAACAGAAGGAAGAAGAAGAAAAGAAAAAGAAGAAGAAGAAGAAATTGGGGGGGGGGGGGGGGGCCAACTGCGGCGGCTGGGAGAAAAAGTGGGTGCCTTATAAAGGCGCCCCAGTGGGTCGGGTTGGAGTAGATTTTTCCTGATCCGATTCACTGGAGTGTCGGCAGGCGCGAATTTCGTTGGAGTACTCTGGTTCCATTAAAAGAATGGTTTCCACATTTTTAACAAAATCCTCCAAAAATGGTTTTAACCGCTGACCATTAACAGTAAAACTATTATCGTTTGCTGGGTTTTCCACTTCAACTGCTCCATGTTCAAACACCTTTTTGACAATATAAGGCCCAGTCCATCTTGATTTCAACTTACCAGGAAAGAGGCGGAGTCTTGAATTAAATAGCAAGACTTTTTGAGACGGCTCAAAAGATTTCCGCACAATGTGTTTGTCATGAAAAATTTTCATCATGGTTTTAGCAATCTTAGCATTTTCATATGCTTCATTTCTCAATTCCTCCAATTCATTTATCTGAAGTTTCCTTGCTAGCCCAGCCTTGTTCAAGTCAAAATTCATTACTTTAATGGCCCAGTATGCCCTATGTTCCAATTCCACAGGCAAGTGACATGGATTTCCATAGACTAATCGATAAGGAGACATGCCTAAAATTGTTTTAAAAGCAGTACGGTATGCCCAGAGCGCATCAGTTAGTCTTAACGACCAATCTTTGCGATCTGGATTCACCGTTTTTTCCAAAATTAATTTGATCTCCCGATTAGCTAACTCAGCTTGTCCACTGGTCTGTGGGTGATAAGGGATTGCAATTTTGTGAAAAATCAAGTATTTTTTCATTAAATTCCAGAAAGGACGATTGCAAAAATGAGCACCCCCATCGCTTATGATTGATTTCGGAATTCCAAACCGGGACAAAATATTTTCTTTCAAAAATTTGATCACTGTTTTGTGATCATTGTTTCGGCATGGAATTGCTTCAACCCATTTGGATACATAGTCTACAACCACTAAAATGTACAGATAGCCAAAGGAAGGGAGAAATGGTCCCATAAAATCGATGCCCCAACAATCAAAAATTTCAATTACCAGAATGGGGTTTAAGGGCATCATATTTCTTTTAGAAATGTTTCCCAACCTTTGACACCTATCACAAGTTAAACAAAAGGCTTGGACATCTTTGAAAAGTGTGGGCTAGTAAAATCCACACTGCAATATTTTTGCAGCTGTTTTTCTTGATGAAAAGTGGCCACCGCATGCTTCAGAATGACAAAATGTTATTACCTGGCTACTTTCATGAGCAGGGATGCAACGTCTTGTGATTTGATCTTTATAGTACTTGAATACGTAAGGATCCTCCCAAAAGAAGTTACGAACCTCCCTCAAAAATTTCTTTTTGTCCAACATGGTAAAGGATGGAGGGAGTGTACCAGTAGCAAGAAAGTTAGCAATGTCTGCATACCATGGTTTCCTATCAATCATGAACAGTTGTTCATCGGGGAATTTCTCATTGATTGGCAGTCCATCCTCATGAAATTCATAGGTTAGTCTGGACAGATGATCTGCCACCACATTCTCGACACCTTTTTTGTCCTTGATGACAAGATCAAACTCTTGGAGCAAAAGTATCAATCTCAAGAGTCTTGGTTTGGCGTCCTTCTTTGTGAGCAAAAATTTTAGGGCTACATGGTCAGTGAATACAGTAACAGAAGAACCAACAAGATAAGAACGGAATTTTTCCAGTGCAAAAACTACAGCAAGCAATTCTTTCTCAGTTGTCGAATAATTCATTTGAGCATCATTCAAAGTTTTGCTTGCATAGTAAATCACATGGGGTTTCTTATTTTTTTCTTTGTCCCAATACAGCACCTACAGCAAAATCACTTGCATCACACATTAGTTCAAAGGGAAGATTCTAGTCAAGGGGTTGCATTATTGGTGCAGAAATTAACATGTCTTTTAACTTGTCAAAGGCTTTTTGGCATGCTTCATTCCAATCAAATATTACATCCTGACTTAGGAGGTGACACATGGGTTTTGCTATGGTACTGAAATCTTTTATGAATCTCTTGTAGAAACCTGCATGTCCTAGGAATGATCGAACATCCTTTACAGTCTTAGGGGCAGGCAAATTTCCAATCAAATCTATTTTTGCCTTGTCAACTTTCATGCCTTCAGACGACACAATGTGACCAAGGACAATGCCCTGTGTTACCATAAAATGGCATTTTTCCCAATTGAGCACTAGGTTGGCTTCCTTACATCTGATCAGTACTTTCTCCAGATTGGTTAAACACAAATCGAAGAAATCTCCATAGAAAGAGAAGTCATCCATGAATACTTCCAAAAAATTTTCAACCATATCACTGAACAAGCTTAGCATACATCTTTGGAATGTTGCAGGAGCGTTACAAAGTCCAAATGGCATCCTTTTGAATGCAAAGGTGCCAAAGGGGCATGTGAAGGTTGTTTTCTCCTAATCATCTAGGGCTATTTCAATTTGGTTATACCCTGAATACCCATCTAAGAAACAGTAAAATGCATGACTTGCAATTCTCTCTAAGACTTGGTCAAGAAATGGGAGAAGAAAATGATATTTTTTAGTGACCAAATTGAGTTTTCGATAATCAATGCACATTCGTCATCCTGTGACGACTCGAGTTGGTACTAGTTCATTTGCATCATTTTTGACCACTGTGACCCCAGATTTTTTTGGCACGACTTGGGTTGGACTAACCCATTTACAATTTGAGATAGGGAAGATTATCCCTGCATCTAAGAGTTTAAGTACCTCAATTCTCATAACTTCCTTCATGTGAGGGTTCAGTCGTCGCTGCATTTGACGAGAGGGTTTTGAATCCTCTTCAAGGTATATGGCATGATTACAGATTAACGGGCTTATACTTTTCAAGTCAGCGATGGTCCATCCAATGGTGCTTTTATGACTTCGAAGAACTTCAATCAGTTTAGACTCTTGCAAGTCTGTGAGTTTAGATGAAATTACCACTGGGTATGACTCATTCTCTCCTAAAAATGCATATTTGAGGTTAGACGGGAGAGGTTTCAATTCAGGCTTTGGTGGGTTAACACTTGATGAGACTGGCTTTGTGCCACTTGGTGAAATTTCTTCGAATTTGGGTGCCCATGTCTCAACAGTATGAGTAGGGCTACTTGGTGGATTTGGGTCATCATCTGTTGTTTCTGATGAGATGAGTTCTAACAGAGATGATTCAGTAGGATCCTCACAGAATGTATCATCCAGATGTTCCTGTATCAAAGATTCTATGGAGTTTACTTCCCTTTCTTCCTTTTCTTCTTCTGGATGTTTAGCAATATTGAAAATGTTCAGTTCGAGAGTCATTCCCAAAAGTTAATTTCATGAATCCATTCCTGCAATTGATTAAAGCATTGGAAGTTGCTAGGAATGGTCGACCAAGAATGACGGGAATTTGGTTCTCCGAATTTATTGCTGGTTGAGTATCCAGAACAATGAAGTCAACAGGGAAGACAAAACTATCTACTAGGACAAGCACATCTTCAACAATCCTTCTGGGGGTTTTGACAGATCTGTCGGCCAACTGGAGTGTGACACAAATGGGTTTAAGTTCACCCAAACCCAACTGTTGATAGACAGATTAGGGTAGCAAATTAACGCTGGCACCAAGGTCTAACAAAGCTTGTTCAATCCTGAAGTTCCCAATGATACATGAGACAGTCGGACACCCTGGGTCTTTGTATTTTGGAAGGGTTTTATGTTGAAGAAGAGCACTAGCTTGTTTCGTTAGGAAAGCTCTCTTTTGGACATTCTAGCTTCTCTTGACTGTGCACAAGTCTTTTACAAACTTGGCATAAGACGGAACTTGTTTGATTGCATCCAGAAGTGGGATGTTGATATTTACTTGCTTAAAAAGCTCGTAAATTTCAGGCTGATTTTTCACTTTCTGTTTGGTTTTGAGTCGATGTGGAAATGGAGCCGGAATGGGATACGAAGGTTCCCTTTTCTCAGAAGGTTCTGGCTCTTGTTCAATCACAGGCTCAGGGTCTTTCTCAAGTTCAGTCTCAATTGGTTCAGGTTCAGATGATGGATTGGCTGGGCTTGACTCAGGTCTTGGCTTGGGAATGAGTATGTCTCTGATTGTCTTGTCAATCACCTTGCCACTTCTCAGTGTCGTGACAGCTTGGGCTTGGTCTTGGGTGTTTCCTGTTGTTGAAGGGTTCCCTACATGGAATTGGCCTTGTGGTTGCTTTGGTTGGGCAGGAAACTTGCCCTTTTCGTGTATGACCATGGATTGAGTCAACTTTTGGATGTGGCTTTTAAGATCCTCAAAAGATTGAGTGGTCTGGGTTTTGAAATCAGTGAAAGCCTGTGTGGAATTATTGTTATAATTCATTTGGATTTGCATGAACTGATTCAGTGTGTCCTCAAGGTTCCTCTTTTGTGGTGGTTGATATGGTTGATATGCAGGAGGTCCTTGGGGTGGTGGGTATGGCCCTTGTTGTTGGTTCATGGGTATTGGTTGTGTGTTCTTCCAACTGAAGTTAGGGTGGTTTCGCCACCCTGGATTGTATGTTTCAGAATATGGGTTGGAGTAGGGCTTGTTGAAGTTGGAAACTGCATGTGTTTGTTCCAACAAGACTTCTTTGAATGCTGGGATGGTGGGAAACTCCCCAGTAGGGTGTCCTGTTAGCACACAGATTCCACACACTTGCTCGGTGGAAGGGCTAGCATCAACTTGATGGACTTTCTTCATCTCTAAAGCTTCAAGCTTTCGAGACAATGTGGACATTTTTGCTCTCAAGTCATCATTCTCTCTCAAGAAATATTTTCCTCCTTGGGAAGTAGATGGTCTGGCTTTTACAGTGGTAGGGGCGGCTGAGTCCCACATCTGAGAACTGTCAGATATGGTGTCGAAAAAATTGAATGCCTCCTCCGGACTTTTTCCCATGAATTCTCCTTGGGCCATCATTTCGACAAACTGACGTAGTCTGGAGGGTAAGGAGTCATAGAAAAATCCTACCAAAGTCCAATTTTCAAAAGCATGATGTGGGCAGGATTGGAGCAGATCTTTGAATCTCTCCCAACTTTGATAAAAAGTTTCTCCTTCTTTGACCGCAAAATTCATGATTTGCCTTTTTAGTGCATTTGTGCGGTGTAGAGGAAAAAACTTTCTTAAAAATTCATTTTGTAATGCTTGCCAGTTGGGTATTGAAAAAGCCTTTAAAGAATTTAACCATTGTTTGGCTCTATCCCTCAAGGAGAAAGAAAACAGTTTCATCTTGGCCAATTCAGAATTGTCTTGAAATGTTCCACACACTTCCTCAAAATCTTTTATATGCAGATATGGATTTTATGCATCCAATCCATGAAACACGGGTAATAACTGCACTGTCCCCGGCTTTACAGTAAAGAGGGGAGCATTTTCAGGAAAAATAAAACAAGAGGGGACACTGTTTCTTGTGGGATTTAAGTAATCCCGCAAAGTTCGGATGTTAGGAACCTCCTCCTCTCTTATAGGGACTTCTCCATTTCTTTCATTATTTGTCATACTACCCTCACAAGAGTCTGCTACTGATCTAGGTGAATTTGGTTCAGGCTGATTCACGGACTCACACGATTCTGCCGGCAAATTTTGGAAGTGAGGAGTGCCCTCAGTCATAAAGAAAATAAAACAAAGTTATTTACAATAAACCAAAGAATATACACGACGTTGAAGGTATTTTTACCTTTTACCTTAAAACACCTTTTAAAGGTTCCCCGGCAACGGCGCCAAAAACTTGTTCTTGATCCGAAATGTGTACACCCAAGTGCAGGCGGTCAAGCTGTAGTAATAATCCGGTTTGAGTCCGGAGTCGAATCCACATGGAACTTTTGTTGATATTTCTAAGGCAAGCAGTGGTAGAGACCTATTGATTGTAACCCTTGAGATTTGCTGTGAGATATGAGTTTCCTTAGACAGAATATAAGATTTTTTCCAAGAGGATTTTCTTAACAAAATAGGAGATAAGTGCTAATTAAAAAGAGTCACTCTTTAGTGCAAGGATCTGGACATGTAGTTAGTTATCCGGTTTGTCATAATTGTGCTTGATAACTCAATTAACTCCCGTGTCAATAGCAAGTTAATCGGAAGATAAAGATGGATTGTTAAAATTAAGAACATGATTCCGATGTCTTTCTAGAAGTTTACAAGAATTGCCTGTGCCGAGACTTAACCCATCTACAAACAAGCAAGTGTTTCTACAAGACATCCAATCATGATATTAATATTCCATTCTTTAAATGAAGTACAATAAGGGGGAGGATTAAAGGGTAGTCATGAGGATCTAGCCGGGGTACTTGCCTTGAACTGATGAGTCTTTCTATGCAAGAGTCATCCGTGTCATAGAAAGAGCTCACAGTTATACAAAGTACCTTAGCTTTGCTAGATGCAATCAATCATCCAATAACAAGAAAAAAATAAACGTTAAGCATAAAAACAATGCACAAATATGATTCCCGGATAACTTATACATGCCCTTCTCCTCTTACTAAAGAGTGAATGAGAAACTACTCACTCTTCATGGCTTGGGTAAAGCTAGAAAAGTGAGTGATGTTCATCCCTCCAAGTAGAGAACTTAAAAGAT
Organism: Ilex aquifolium; assembly: GCA_951799425.1. Lineage (NCBI taxonomy): Eukaryota > Viridiplantae > Streptophyta > Magnoliopsida > Aquifoliales > Aquifoliaceae > Ilex > Ilex aquifolium. Next base: position 611,375 of record OX637407.1, on the reverse strand, counting down.
AAAGTAACAACAAACACGGAGCCAATCTTTAACAAAGAATGGGTGAATCACGTTCCACTCTTCACGACTTTGGTAAAGCTCTAGAAAAGTGGAAGAGTTTCACTCTTCTAAGAAAGGAAGAAGCTCAAGCAATGGAAATGAAATGCATGAACAATAAAAGTAGAAGAAAGCTAGTCACATTTGGAGGGTGGCTTCCTCAACCAAGAATTGGAGGGTTGCTTCCTCAACCAAAATATGAACTATCTCTCTTCTATGCATGTAAAATGAAAGCATAAGCATAAGCATAAGCATAAAATTACTTTTATAACAAGCAAGAGATGTTGGACTAAAGCCAAACTAATCTCTAAGATAAAAACTTCATACAAAGAAAATAAGCTAAATCTACAATGAGAGTGGGAGTCTAAGCCTCCATCAACTCTTTTTTTTTTACTTGGCTCCTCTAGCTCTCTAACAAGGGGAGTATTTATAGGCAAGAGGAGGAGACAAGAGGAGGTGAAGGAATAGTGTTTGCCACCCAAGTCCAAGTGAAAAGCCAACAACTCTGCTGCCAGTCTGTAGAGAACGTTCGAACATGAGTTGGCGTTCAAACGTTGTTTCTGTTTTTGCACTAATGGCGTTCGAACGTTGACTGCCGTTCGAACGTTTCTTCTGTTTTTGCACTAAGGGCGTTCGAACGCCAGATGTGTTCTGACCCTTTCACTCGAGTGGTCTGTTGGTCTTCTGTGAAGTTCAGTTCCAACTCTATGCAGTAGTCTGGTCTTCAATCAACTCAAGTGCACATTCGAACGTGAGTTGGCGTTCGAACGTGACACTCAAGTGCTTCAGAGCTTCAGTCTTCTTTCCTAACTGCAACACGCCTTCTCTTAGCAGTTGAGTCTGCTACAGTGTAATGTGGACATTCGAACGTGAGTTGGCCTTCGAACGTTCTGGCTGTGCTCCAAGCTTCTCCAATTTTGGGCTCTAATGTGTTGGTGTTGCATCCAAGTGTGGTACTTGTTGTTCTTGGGTCATTGTTCAGTTTAGGGCCTGAAATGACATCACTTAAACTCCATCAAAGTATAATTAGTCTTAAAACGGCATAGTAATATGCTAATTTTAAGTGCTAATCAGTACACCTCGCAATTGAGCTTCAACAAAAGCACCGATATCTGAAACTCAGACGATCAATACTATACAACCAAAGAAAGTAAGTGACATAGAATAAAAATGACATAAGTAAATAAAAACAACTGTACACTAACAACCATAAATACAAGCTACTCCTCCCCCAAATCCGGATACTCAGGATCCGTCAACTCCTCTTCAACTTCTTGCCCTTCCGACCCCTCGAAGAATGGCTTAAGCCTTTGGCCATTGACCTTGAATGTTTGGCCATTCTCGGGGTTCGTCACCTCAACAGCTCCGTTGGGGTAGGCCACCTTGACAAGATAGGGGCCATCCCAGCGGGATCAGAGTTTTCCTTGAAAAATTGAGAGGCGAGAATTGTATAAGAGCACTTTTTGCCTTGGCTCAAATGATTTCCGTATGATGGAATTATCATGAAAAATTTTAGCCCGTTCCTTTGAAATTTTTGAGCTCTCATACGCATCTCGTCGAATCTCTTCCAACTCATTCAGCTCTAACTTTCTATGTTCACCGGCCATTCTCAAATTAAAATTTAGGATTTTGATGGCCCAATAGGCTTTGTGTTCCATTTCGACTGGCAGGTGGCAAGCCTTTCCATAGACAAGCGGTAGGGAGACATGCCCAAAACAGTCTTATAGGCAGTGCGGTATTCCCATAGGGCATCCGTCAATCTATCGGACCAATCCTTCCTATTCGGGTTAACAGTTTTTTCTAGGATGGTCTTGATCTCCCTATTGGCTAGCTCGGCTTGGCCATTTGTTTGTGGGTGATAAGCGGTGGATACTTTGTGAGTGACGCCATATTTGAACATTAGAGATGCAAATGGCCTATTACAGAAGTGGGATCCACCATCACTGATCATTGCTCGAGGCATCCCAAACCTCGAAAAGATATTCTCTTTGAGAAACTTGACTACGACCCGGTGGTCATTAGTCTTGGTCGGGATGGCCTCCACCCACTTGGACACATAGTCCACTGCCAGAAGGATGTACACCGAATGACATAGGGAATGGACCCATGAAGTCGATGCCCCAACAGTCGAATATTTCTATGACAAGCACAGGGGAGAGGGGCATCATGTTTCGACGGGTCACACTACCCAATCGTTGGCATCTGTCGCATGCCTTATAGAATGAAACACAATCTTTGATAAGAGATGGCCAATAGAAACCTGATTGAAGTATTTTAGCGGAAGTCTTCTTTGTTGAAAAATGTCCGTCGCAAGCTTGTGAATGGCAAAATGCTAAGACATCCCGCTGTTCGTTTTCGGGTACACATCTCCTCATGACCTAGTTAGGGCAATATTTGAATAAATACGGGTTGTCGACGTAGAAATACTTAACATCTGCCATGAATCGTCTTCTATCCTCTGCACTCCATTGCGGCGGGATTTGTCCTGTTACAAGGTAATTACAAATATTAGCATACCAAGGACACACTGAATGAATCGAAAGTAAATGTTCGTCAGGGAAAAAGTCAGGGATTGGAATGTGCTCATTAGTCTCATGCACCACAAGCCGGGATAAATGATCCGCCACCATGTTCTCAACTCCTTTCTTGTCCTTGATCGTCAAGTTGAATTCTTGTAGGAGGAGTATCCACCTAATGAGCCTTGGTTTCGCATCCTACTTAGATAACAAGCACATCAAGGCAGAATGGTCAGTAAAGACAACAATAGGCGAACCAATGATGTATAAGCGAAATTTATCTAAGGCAAACACTACTGCTAGCAACTTTTTCTCGGTGGTAGTGTAGTTCATCTGAGCATCATTGAGTGTTTTGCTAGCATAGTGTATTACGTACGGCCTGTTTTCCTCCCTTTGACCGAGCACTGCGCCGACCGCGTAATCACTCGCGTCGCACATGAGCTCGAAAGGTAGGTTCCATCTGGGTGGTCGCATGATAGGAGGCGTGACTAGCATGCTCTTAAGTTTTTTGAAAGATGCCTCACACTCATCCGACCACTCAAAGGGAACCTCCTTAGACAGTAGGTTGGTCAAGGGTCGGGCCAATGCACTGAAATTTTTTATAAACTTGCGATAAAAACCTGTATGGCCTAAAAACGACCGGATTCCCTTAATGGCCCTCGGCGTGGGGAGGTTGGAGATGGCCTCCACCTTGGATCTGTCGACTTCAATACCCCTTTCCGAGACTATATGGCCCATCACAATTCCTTCCATCACCATAAAGTGACACTTTTCCCAATTCAACACCAGATTCTTTTCCTCACATCTAGTTAGGACTTTCTCCAAATTTGTCAAGCATCCGTCAAACGAATCTCCAAACACTGAAAAATCATCCATGAAGACCTCCACAATCTTTTCCACCATATCACTGAAAATGCCCATCATGCATCGTTGAAACGTTCCCGGAGCATTGCATAGACCGAACGGCATGCGGCGGTAGGCGAAAGTACCATAAGGGCAGGTGAAAGTAGTCTTCTCTTGATCCTCCAATGCGATCTCTATTTGATTATAGCCAGAGTACCCATCTAGAAAACAATAGAATAGGTGCCCAGCTACTCTCTCCAAAACTTGATCAAGAAATGGCATCGGGAAATGATCTTTTCTAGTGCATGAGTTCAACTTCTGATAATCAATGCATACCCTCCATCCGGTGATCACTCTTATAGGTATTAGCTCATTCTCATCATTTCCACCACCGTGACTCCGGATTTCTTTGGCACTACTTGTGTGGGGCTAACCCACTTACTGTCGGCAATTGGAAAAATGATCCCCACATCAAGTAGCTTCAAAACCTCATCCCTTACCACCTCCTTCATGATGGGGTTTAGCCATCGTTGTGGTTGTCGGGAAGGTTTGGAGTCCTCCTCCAGGTATATGCGATGGGTGCAAATGAGAGGGCTTATGCCCTTCATATCCGCAATGGTCCACCCAATTGCTCCTTTGTGTTTTCTTAATACCTCCAAAAGCTCTTTTTCTTGTTCCTTATTCAGCGTAGAGCTAATGACCACTGGGAATGTTTCTTCATCGCCAAGGTAGGTGTACTTCAAATGTGAGGGTAATGGTTTCAATTCCAGGTTCGGCTTTTGTTCATTTGATAGGAAAATTCTCTTTCCTTGTTTGGGTAACTCCTCAAATGTAGGGATCCAAGTTCCCATCCCTTTCAATTCTCCAACCTCCTCTCGTTCCTCCAACTCCTCAAGATTCACAACTCCTTCATCTTTGAACCTCAATATCCTCTCCAAGTCCATGTCCTCCTCAACCAAGATGTCGATTCTATTGACCTCGCTTATTTCCTCATCATCACTCGATTGCTTCGCTAGGTTGAACACATTGAGCTCCATTGTCATGTTCCCAAACGCCAACTTCATTAGACCGTTCCTGCAATTTATAACATCATTAGACGTAGCAAGGAAAGGTCGTCCAAGTATAACGGGAATCTGGGAACTAAGGTTAGCAATAGGGTGTGTATCAAGCACAATAAAATCGACGGAAAAATAAAATTTGTCAACTTGAACCAAGACATCTTCCACTACTCCCCTTGGTGTACGGATGCTACGATCCACTAATTGAAGCATAATGGAGGTGGGCTTCAACTCCTCAAGCTTGAGTTGTTGATACACAGAGTAGGGAAGGAGATTGACGCTAGCTCCCAAGTCAAGCAATGCTTGTTCCACCCGGTAATTCCCTATGGTGATGGCAATTGTTGGACAGCCGGGATCTTTGGATTTGGGAGGAGTATTAGTCCTCAAAATTGAGCTGACTTGTTCGGTTAAGAATGCTTTCTTTCGGACATTCAATCTCCTCTTCACCGTGCATAGATCCTTCAAAATTTTGGCACAAGACGTTATTTGCTTGATGGCATCGAGGAGCGGGATGTTGATCTTCACCTGCTTAAACATTTCCAAAATATCAGTATAATTTCCCACCTTAACAGGTGGCTTCAAACGATGTGGGAAAGGGGCAGGCATAGGAGGAACAAAGAAGGAATCATCGGTCACTTTTTCTTTCTCATCACCCTCCCCCTCTTTCTCTTTACTCAACTCACCCTCATTGGTCTCACGCTCCTTACCCTCTTTGGTCTCACCCTCCTTCTCTTCTTCTATTGGCAATGAAGTTTTGGGTGAGACCCTTGGCAAAATGGTTTTGTCAATTTGTTTGCCACTACGGAGGGTGGTGATAGCTTTGAGTTGCTCGCAACTCTCTTTGGTGGGGTCGGATGACTCAATGACATGTTGCCCCTTAGGGTTCTCTTGGGGTTGAGCGGGGAATTTTCCCTTCTCTTGTTGTGATAACCCTATGGCATTGGTGATTTTGGTGAGTTGGGCCGACATGTTGTTATTGAAGGTGGTTTGGGTTTGAATGAAGTTATAGAGCACATCCTCCAAGTTCCTTTTATGAGGGGGTTGGTAGGTGGGAGGATTAGATGGACCTTGTTGGGAGAAATTTGGTGAAGGTGGACCTTGCTGGGAGAATTTGGTGGGGGAGGATTGGATGAATACCCTTGCGGATTGGACCGTGAGTATTTGGAGCTAGACGCTTGCCCTTGACCTTGGTATTGGTTGTGGTATTGCCCTTGCTTAGGAGGCGCGGGAGGTGTATGTGCAATTGAACCATGAGGTGTGGGGTTCTCATTTCTCCAACTAAAATTTGGGTGGTTGCTCCAACCCGGATTATAAGTGTTTGAGTGAGGAGAAAATGATTGCCTAGGTTGGTTAAATGCATGGACTTGCTCATGGTATGCTTCCTTAAGCGCCGAAATGTTGGGGCAATCAGATGTGGAATGCTCCAAATTTTCACATATTGAGCAAAATTCATCTGCCTTTGACACTTGTGACACCTCATGCCTCCTATTTGTCTCAAGACTCTCGACCTTCCTAGCTAATTTTGCAATTTTTGAAAGTAGGTCATCTCGGTCACTTAAGTCATAAATCCCCCCTCTATGAGTGTGGCTACTCCCTTGGGGAGAAGACCTTGGTACATCGGTGGGATTCGTGATATCCCATGACTGTGCATTTTTCGCCAATGTATCAAAATAATCTAAGGCCTCGTCAGGGTCTTTGCTCAAGAACTCTCATTTGCACATCATATCGATGAACTGTCGATGGCTTGGTGAGATTCCCCCATAGAAGAAACTCACCATTTGCCATGGTTCAAAGCCATGATGTGGAATGGATTGTAGCAAATCCTTGTGTCGTTCCCAGCATTGATAAAATTGTTCATTAGGCAACTCAGAAAAATTTTGAATTTGTTTCTTTAAGGTGGTGGTCTTGTGCACCGGAAAAAAATTTGTTCAAGAGCACATAAATCATTTGACCCCAAGATGTCACGGTTCGGGGTCTCAATGCATGAAGCCAAGTCTTTGCCTTATCACTTAGGGAAAAAGGGAACAATTTCATTCTTGCTATCTCCTCCATATTGTGATTGGGGAGAAATGTTGCAACTATTTCCTCGAAGTCACTTATATGAGAATAGGGGCTCTCATTCTCAATTCCATGGAAGGTAGGAAGAAATTGCAACATCCCCGGTTTAACTATGAAGAGATGAGCCTGGACCAGAAGGTGGATGCATGAAGGTGTGGTGGTGCGGGTTGGTTGGAGGAATTCCTGCATTGACCTCACCGGAGGATCAATGAGGATGTTGTTCCCTTCATTCCTAGGAGGGGGAAAATGCATTCGTGGATTTGGTACCCTATGTTCTGGTCCTCCCCCACCCTTTTGCAAGTTCAGATTGACACTTGCCTTCCCCGGCAACGGCGCCAAAAATGCTTGACCAAAAACCTTGTTATTTCCTAACATCTAAAATCTATCCCTCAACATGTGTAATGTATGGATAAGGGGAGTGTCACTCTCCCTTGGGATAGTTTCAAAAGAAAGGGCAAGAGGAAAGGAAAATGGGAATGGTGGAAATGTGATGTATGAATGCACAAAAACGTGTGTAAGTGTACAAAAGTACTCCCCATGCGCAAGGAGACTTTTGCGGGTCGTGTTTTATTTGGTGGTATTCCAAGGTCGTTTCCACTGGGAAGGAAGTAAACCAAGGGGAAGGTGATTTTGGGTGAAAGAAAAAGTGTAAAATATTTTGGTTGTTGAAAGTTGTTTGGTGGTGTATGTTGATGAAAATCAAATGAGAAACAAATGTTGGTAAAGCCAAGAGGTTACTCCAATAGGAATGCCATCTCAACTCGAACCCCTCATACGATAGAGCATGAATGAAAAATTGATTCATGGGAAGTTGGGGATACTAAAGGTGAGTATTTAAGCATACACCGTGACTAGGCCTACGGAATATCAAAGAATCACCAATTTATCCACCTACAACCCAGTCAAACTGAACCATTGATCTCCGGAAAGGGAGGAGAATGAGTTGACATGGCATACCCAAGAGGAGGTTCCCCTTGGTTTTACCAACTAAAGGATTTAGCTACTCATGCTTGTAATGAAGTTGACTATGTAAGAAAAATGCATTGCAAGAGAGGAAGTTCTTGAATAGCTAAAATGCAAGTAGACATAAATTAGAGAAGGATGCATTTAAGACCCATTTACAGCTAAGAAAATGATGAACCTTGTTGCATTAATGGTGAGAAGTTAAGAAAGCATTAAACTAACAATGAACTTGAAGGAAAACAACATTAATGGTATTGAAATGAAGCTTGAAATGTTCTTACAGCAGATTACAAGAGAATGCAGTGAAGAAAATGCAAAAATCTGAAATTTATCTCTCTAGAACACTATTCATCTTCTTCTCCAGACTTTTTCTCTCTCTATATCTATCTATATCTGCCTCCGGCTGAATGCCCCTCCATTCCATGGTCTTGGCTTTCCAAAACGTGCCTGGGGAGGTCCCCTAGTCTCCAGAAAATGACCTCCATCAGTAGAGGTGCAGTAGTACTGGGCTGGACAGAAGGGCTGCAGAGTTTGTCTGCACACCCAGCTCTTCTTCTCTTCTCTCTCCTCATTTATCACCAAGACTCCAACTTGTAATCATAGGTGTAGAAAGGGGTAACTAGCATTGTAGGTGCGTCAGGGGAGCAGGGGATGTCTGTTGGTGGGTCCCTCAAATCAGCAATCATGAGTTGCAGGGTAGTTGGGCAGATCAGGCAAGGCGTACCAGTACGCGTACCGGTACGGCAAAAACCAGTGGCTTGAGCGTACCGGTACCTGTACCGGTACGGTTTACTCCAGTAGCCTTAGCGTACCGGTACGCATACCGGTGCAGTTTGGCTGGTTTCTTGATTTTCTGATTTCCTCCTCCACTGAGCTATCCACAAGTTGTCTTTTCATCTTCATTTGCCTGACATGATTGGGGAAGGCCTTAAGAGGTCTCGTTTAGCATCATTTAACTGCAAACACCAAATATCATCGTTAAGAGTTCAATTAACCTAACTCCCATCATTTAAATCTCAAAAACAATTAAAAAGAAATGATTAGCACATCAAAATATACAAAGTTTTGTGCTAATCAGGCATCTATTTTTACTACTTCTTGGATGGCTACTCCGGGTACAACCAGATTGAGATCGCATTGGAGGATCAAGAAAAGACCACTTTCACTTGCCCCTACGATACTTTTGCCTACCGACGCATGCCTTTCGGGTTGTGTAATGCCCCAGGGACTTTTCAATGTTGCATAAAGGGGATTTTCAGTGATATGGTGGAGAAGATCATGGAAGTGTTTATGGATGACTTCTTAGTGTTTGGGGATTCATTCGATGGATGTTTGGAGAACTTAGAGAGAGTTCTTGAAAGATGTGAGGAGAAAAACTTGGTGCTCAATTGGGAAAAGTGTCACTTTATGGTGACGCAAGGGATAGTTCTCGGGCATATCATCTCGGCGAAGGGGGTTGAAGTTGAAAAATCAAAGGTTGAGGCCATTTCCAACCTCCCTACGCCAAAGGTCATCAAGGATATCAGGTCGTTTCTTGGCCATGCCGGCTTTTATCGTCGTTTTATTAAGGACTTTAGTGCATTGGCTCGACCTTTGATCAATTTGCTCGCAAAAGTTATCCCATTTGTTTGGTCGGATGATTGTGAGGCATCCTTTAAAAAATTAAAGAGCATGCTCATTTCACATCCGATCATGCGACCACCCAAGTGGGACTCACCATTTCAGCTTATGTGCGACGCGAGTGATTACGTGGTCGGCACAGTGCTCGGTCAAAGGGAGGACAAGAGACCTTATGTAATATACTACACTAGTAAAACACTCAATGAAGCTCAAATACACTATGCCACCACAAAAAAGAGTTGCTAGCAGTAGTATTCGCATTGGATAAATTCTGGTCCTACATCATTGGTTCACAGATAGTAGTCTATACCGATCACTCTGCTTTGAAGTATCTGTTGTCTAAGCAGGATGCCAAACAGAGACTCATCAGGTGGATCTTCCTACTCCAAGAGTTCAACTTGACAATCAAAGACAAGAAGGGAGTGAAGTACATACTAGCGGATCATTTGTCCTGACTTGTGGTGCAAGATGCCGATGAGCATATTAATATCCCTGACCCTTTTCTTGACGAGTATTTACTTTCTATTCATTCTGTTTGTCCCTGGTATGCTGACAAATGTAATTATCTTGCTACAGGACAAATATCATCGCACTGGAGCCCGGAAGATAAAAAGAGGTTTATGACGGATGTGAAATACTTTTACTTCGACAACTCGTACCTATTCAAGTACTTCCCTGACCAAGTCATGCGGAGATGCGTACCAGAAAATGAACAACGGGAAGTCCTTGCATTTTTCCATTCAGAGGCGTGCGGTGACCATTTCTCTTTAAAGAAGACTTCGGCAAAAATCCTACAATCAGGTTTTTATTGGCCCTCTTTGATAAAAGATTGTATCTCTTTCTGTAAATAATGTGATAGGTGCCAACGTTTGGGTAGTGATTAGCACAAAACTTTGCATATTTTAAGTGCTAATCATCCAATGTTCAATTGCTTTTGGGGGTTATTTGATTGGAGTTGTTTTATTATTGTGCTTAATAATTATTTTTGGTGTTTGCAGAAGAAGAGCGCTAAATGAGGCTTATTAAAGCCTTCCCAAAGGAGTTGAGGCAAATGAGGATGAAAGAGTGGCTAAAGAGTGGCTCAGGAGTGAAGAAATCAGAAAAATCAGACAAAGCAGCAGAAGTGTACCGGTACAGTTTGGCCACTGGAACATAGTGTACCGGTACTGCGTACCGGTACGGTCCAGCCTCTAGAGTTCGAGGTACCGGTACTGCGTACCGGTACGGTCCGCTGTTCCTTCCCCATTCTCTGCAACTCAAGCCAGCCGTTTTTGAGGGACCCACCAATCATTCTCCCACATATCTCTGACCCCTCCAGCATATGGTACAACCTTTCAACACCCTCCATCTGACTTTGGAAGCTAGAATGTTAAATGAAGAGAGAGAAGAAGAAGCAGTTGGGTGTGCAGGCTAGCTCTGCACTACCCTGTCCAGCTTGTCCCCCTTTGACCCTTAAGGATAGAGGATCACATCAGAGAGCTACAGAGGAGACTAGGGGACGTTTTTGGTGGGAAAGAGCTCTCCAGCCAGAGCATTCAGCATTAGACAGAGATATACATATATAGAGAGAGAGTCTGGGGAAGAAGATGAATAGTGTCTAGAGAGATAAAATTGAGATTTTTACATTTTCTTCAATACATTGTCTTGTAATTCCCTGTAAGAACATTTAGAGCTTCATTTAATGTCATTAATGCTAGTTCCTACAAGTCCATTGCAAGTTTAATTCTCTTTTACAGCTTTCACCATGAATGCATCAAAGGTCTCCTTTCTCTTACTTATAAAATATTTATTCATTGTTTTCATTTACAGCTGATGTTTGCATGCATTTAGTTACTCAAGAACCTTGTTTCTTTGCAATGCTTTCTCATTACATTGTTTATTTCATTTCAAGCATGAGTAGCTAAAATCTTTTAGTTGGCAAAACCAAGTGGAACCTCCACTTGGGTATGCCATTTCAACTCATTCTCCTCCCTTTCTCAGAGTTCAATGGTTCGGTTTGATTGGGTTGAGGGTGGATAAACTGGTGAGTCTTTGATATTCCGTAGGCCTAGTCACGGTTTATGCTTAGATACTCACCCTTCTTATCCCTAGCTTCCCATGAATCAATCGTTCATTCATGCTCTATTGAAGGAGGGATTCGAGTTGAGATGGCATTCCTATTGGAGTAACCTCTTGGATTTGCCAATGTTTGTTCTCATTTCATTTTCATCAAAACACACTTCACAAATCAACTTTCAACAACAAAATATTTTACACTTTCTTTCACCCAAAATCACCTTCCCCTCGGTTTACATCCTTCCTCGTGGAAACGACCTTGGAGTACCTCCAAGTAAAACATGACCCACAAAAGTCTCCTTGCGCTTGGGGAGCATTTTTGTTCATACGCATAACATATTTCCACCATCCCATTTTCCCATCTCCTTGCCCTTTCTTTTGACACTACCCAAAGGGAGAGTGACACTCCCCTTTATTCATACACGATACATTTTGAGGGATAAAAATAAGGGTTAGGGATAACAAGGTTTTCAACCAAGCAGGTAGTGTGACCCGAAGGAACATGATGCCTCTTTCCCCTATACTTGTTATCGAGATATTTGATTGTTGGGGCATCGACTTCATGGGTCCCTTTCCCGTGTCTTTTGGCTACCTCTACATTCTGATGGTAGTGGACTATGTGTCCAAATGGGTGGAGGCTATCCCAACCAAGACCAATGACCACCGGGTTGTGGTCAAGCTCTTAAAAGAGAACATATTTTTGAGGTTCGGGATGCTTTGTGCTATGATAAGCGACGGTGGTTCCCATTTCTGTAATAGGCCATTTGCATCTCTAATGCATAAATATAGCGTTGCACACAAGGTGTCCACCGCATATCACCCACAGACCAATGGCCAAGCCGATTTGACAAATAGGGAGATCAAAAATATCCTAGAGAAAACGGTGAACCCGAATAGGAAGGATTGGTCATTTAGACTGATCGATGCCCTATGGGCTTACCACACTGCCTACAAAACCATCCTAAGCATGTCTCTCTATCGATTCGTCTATGGCAAGGCTTGCCATTTTCCAGTTGAAATGGAACACAAGGCCTATTGGGCCATAAAGACTTTAAACTTCAATTTGAAAATGGTTGGAGAGAATAGAAGCTTGGAATGAATGAACTGGAAGAGATTTGAAGAGATGCGTATGAGAGCTCTAAAATTTCAAAAGAGAGGGCTAAGATCTTTCATGATAAATCCATTGTAAGGAAATCATTTGAGCCCGGACAAAAAGTGCTCTGTACAATTATCGTCTCTCGATTTTTCAAGGAAAACTCCGATCTCGTTGGGATGACCCCTATCTTGTCAAGGTGGCCTACCCCAATGGAGCTGTGGAAGTCACGAACCCTGAAGATTGCAAGACATTCCAGGTCAATGGCCAAAGATTTAAGCCATTTTTCGAGGGTTTTGAAGGACAAGGAGTGGAGGAAGAATTGGTGGATCCGGTCTACCCGGACTTGTTGGTGGAATAACTGTTCATACGATATTTTAGTGTACAGTCATATTTATTTACTTTAACTGTTTATGCTTACTTACTTTATCTTTACATATAGCATTGTTTTTCTTAGTTGCAAATGTTGGTGTTTTTGTCAAAGCTCAAGTGCGAGGTGTTCTTTAACCCTACTCACCTTTTTACAGTCCTTCATTGCATATCATATCTTTTTTGTTGCATTGAGGACAATGCATGAATCAAGTTGGGGGTGAGGTGCACCATTTGTATGATACACCAATGTTTGTGGAAATTTTTGTTGATAATACCAAATTTTGTGGTGAAAATCCACCTTTCACATATCCTACAGATTTTTGTTTACAATTGTTGCAAATTATGTGAAAATTTTGAAAATTTTTGTGAAAAATATCTGGATGTTGATCTGTATTCCTTTATTTTGAGTGTTATGGGTTTGTTGATAGGTTAATCTTTGCGTTGAACCTTGAACACATGAGCATATTATAGAAGTTCATCCTATACTTGAGTATCACATATGTGTTTGCTTTTAAACTTAACCTTAAGTGCACCTTGAATGTGTAATTTTGGCAATTTACGAATTGGATTCATATTTTGGTACTTGACATGAATAGTGGAGATGAGTAAGGAACCATGAGAGCTTTAGTGCCAATCCTTGTTGGAGGGAACTTACATTTACTTAAGGAAACATTTTTCAAATTCCAAATTTGTTCAATAATCTCATTATGCTTGTTTTGGCTAGATGCATTTGGGTAGTGGAATGACTTTGTCTTGAAATGCAATGTGCTCCCCCATGCCCATCTAGAAAGGATCTTAGGACATCTTTGATTTACTTTGAGCCTTAGCCTTTTTCTTGTGAAAGTTTATCCCTAGTGCCGTGATTGAGCCTTAATTGTAAATTCGTTTCCATGCCACACATTTGACCAAACCAGTGCAAAATAATAAAAATCTACCTCACCTTGGTTGTTCCTAGAGCTGAATATGCGTGACCATAAAAGAGAAGAAAGTATGGTGTGGAAACTCAAACAAAAGGGATGAATGCTGTTGAAACTCAAAGAGTTGAATAGAAAAGAATGAAAATCCAAGAAAAGGAGAAAAAATGGGTGAAAAGAAGAAAAGAATGACAAAATAAAAGGAAAATGTTAAGAAAAAGAGAGAAAAATAAATAAAGGGTGTGGTGGTGGTGTTAGACTGAAAATCCCATGAAAAGGGAGACGTTTGAAACAAAAGCCATTCACTTGGAACAACCCTCTTTGTTGTCCTCTATCCTTCGTTCATTTGCCTAGATATCACCCAAAGGCCTCATTACAACCCATGAAAGTCCTAAATGATCTAGAGAAGCATGGGGGATGCAGACTTTTAAAGAAAAAGAGAAGTTGGTTTTGCTATCTAATGCCCTAGCATTCCTTTCATGAGATTATGCCAAGGTTGTTTCATTTTCATGCATGAACTTCATTTTTTGGATTATATGTGAGCATTATTCGTTTTGTGCACAAGATTCTATCTCACATGTACATATGGAGAGCATGTCAGGATAACTATAGTGTGATTCATTGCTAAGCGAGACCCTTGGTGAGTTTTGCATCAAAGCTGAATTTGGCTAGCCAATCGAATGTGAATTCCGTTGTGTAAATGCTTAAATTACATGTCCACTTCACACACACACGAGTTTGAAAATGATTGCATACTCTAGACAAGCATTTAAAGCCATGGTGATGCTCATGTGTGCTTGGTTCGGGTATTTGAACGATGTGTTAGGTAGCCCTATGCTTGTGGGATAAGGGAATATTGCTCAACTCTCGATATTTGGTAGGAATTAGGAATGTCCTAGTTATTTGAATGTGTCTTACATTTTGGGTGTTCATTTTGGTAGTTAAATGTAGAAATCTATACCTTGTGTTTTGAAAGCATCAAAATTTTAAATCATATTGCAATTTAGGTAATGACTTGGGGCATGATGGTTCAAATTGTGGTTTACAAGTGTAGCACATGTTTTGGTGGAGTAGTGGTCATAAATAGAGTGCTAGAATGTGTAGGAATTGAAATGAAGTGGAGAGGAAGTGAATTGGATAGCACAGGTTTTTTTTGCAAATAAGTGAAAACCTACCAGTAGGTTTGTGCATAAAACTACCGGTAGGTTTTGCACACTAGACCTGCACCTACCGCAAAACTACCGATAGGTTTTGCTCACTAGAGTAAAACCCACTGGTAGGTTTGACATCGACTTACCGGTAGGTTTTGCCCAGAATGCCAAAATTAAGGGTTTTTAATCAGATTTTTTCGGGAGAACTGTTCATTGTCTTCCCAACTCAAGAACTCTCAGGCACTTCTCTCTCCCTCCAAGCATCTTTAAGCTACAAAATCCCTCACCCATCACCTTAATCTCTCATTTCTCACTGCTAGGGTTGTTGATTGAGTGGATTTTATTGAAGATTTGTGGATTTCATCATTTAAGCCCTAGGTTTGTCGAGTTTTACCCCAAGCCCTACTCTTTTTAAATCTTTTCAAAAGTTCCAAAATCTTTGCAATGGCTCGCATAGGGAGGATCATTCTTGACGCTATGGACCCGATTGAGGGGTTGTTGATGGCCTTTTTGTCACTCTTGGTGTGTGGGGCACTGTTGCTTTGCATGGCCCACACCAAGCGCACTGGGCCAAGTTCTCCACAGCCCGCAGATGCTAGTGCCCGCAAGAGAAGCTAGGAGGGGTCGAGTGGAGACCGGGGAGAATGAAGGAAGAAGGCTAGGAACGATGTGCGCTACCAAAGCATCGAGGAAAAGAATGTTACTTGTGAGAGATACGTCGATAGGATCTCCCTGGGCCTGAACAACGAGGTTGTGAGGATCATTGAGGCCCATGGGATTGGAATTTGGTTTGTACCCATGAGTGGGTTCAATTTGGTGCTATGTCCGGAGTTTTACCAAAAATTGAAGGTGGTGGACAAGGACGCGGGGATTTTGAGAACTAGTGTGAGGGGCAAGACTTTTGATGTGACCCCAGCCGTGATTGCCACCCTAATGAAGTATGAGAGGCCACCTCCTAGCACCCCGGTGTACCCACACAACATTCTTGGGGTCAAGACCATCCCGGAGTATGTGGGGTCGATGTACGAGGACCCGACTCAATTTAGGGGAACGATCCAAGTCGGGGGCCTCAAGCATGCGTATGGGATGATGAATAAAGTTTTGCATTACAACTTGCTCCCAAGGGGAGCCGAGAAGAGCCCAAACGTGGAAAAGTTCGCTCTCTTAGATGCGGTGATGACTGGGAAGGATTTGGACATAGCGCTCTTAATATGGGATGTGATGAAGGAATTCGCCCAGTCTAGAATCCGAAGGCGAACCTTCCATTTGGGAATCTAGTCACCCAAATGTGCGACTATTTCAAGGTTAAGGGACATCTCTCTGACATGATGACTCCCCCCGAGACCGGAGCCATCGGGAAGGCAAGTAGTAGCAAGAGGACGACGATGAGCTGGGGTGAGCGAGCCAGAGTTTCGAGGCCGGAGTCATCAGTCGTGGGACCATCCTCTGCTGGGCCATCTGTTTCTAGGTGATTAGCACAAAACTTTGCATATTTTAGGTGCTAATCATCCTATTTTCAATTGCTTCTAGGGGTTAAATGATTGGAGTTATTTTATTATAGTTCTTAATGAAGATTTTTGGTGTTTGCAGAAAAAAAAGCGCTAAATGAGGCTTCTTAAAGCCTTCCCAAATGAGTTGAGGTGAATGAGGATGAAAGAGTGGCTAAAGAATGGCTCAGGAGTGAAGAAATCAGAAAAATCAGACAAAGCAGCAGAAGCGTACCGGTACGGTTTGGCCATTGGAACATAGCGTACCGGTACACAGTACTGGTACGATCCTGCCTCTGGAGTTCGGGGTACCGGTACGGTCTGCTATCCCTGCCCCAATCTCTGCAACTCAGGTCCGTCATTTTTGAGGGACCCACCAATCATTCTCCCACTTGTCTTTGACTCCTCCAGCACATTGTACCACCCTCCATTTGACTTTTGAAGCTCGAGTGATCAATGAGGAGAAAGAAGAAGAATGGAGCTGGGTGTGCAGGCTAGCTCTGCACCGCCCTGTCCCGCCCATCCCTCTTGACCCCTATGGATTGAGCTCACATCATAGAGCTGAGAGAGGACACTATGGACGTTTTGGGGGGAAAAGAGGACTCCAGCATTGAGCATTGAGCATTGGTTACAGAGAGATACAGATATAGAGAGAGAGAGAGTCTGGGTATAAGATGATGAATAGTGTTCTAGAGAGATAAATTGAGATTTTTACATTTTCTTCAATACATTGTCTTGTAATCTCCTGTAAGAATCTTTAGAGCTTCATTGAATGTCATTAATGCTAGTTCCTACAAGTTCATTGCAAGTTTAATTCTCTTTTAAAGCTTTTACCATCAATGCATCAAAGTTCTTCTTTTTCTTACTTTTAAAATGGGTATTCATTGCTTTCACTTATAGCTTATGTTTGTGTGCATTTAGTTACTCAAGAACTTCATTCCTTTGCAATGCATTCTCATTACATTGTTAATTTCATCCCAAGCATGAGTAGCTAAAATCCTTTAGTTGGCAAAACCAAGGGGAACCTCCACTTGGGTATGCCATTTTAACTCATTCTCCTCCCTTCTTTCAGAGTTCAATGGTTTGGTTTAACTGGGTTGAGGGTGGATAAATTGGTGAGTCTTTGATATTCCATAGGCCTAGTCACGGTTTATGCTTAGATACTCACCCTTCTTATCCCTAGTTTCCCACGAATCAATCGTTCATTTATGCTCTATTGGAGGAGGGATTCGAGTTGAAATGGCATTCCTATTGGAGTGACCTCTTGGGTTAGCCAACGTTTGTTTGTCATTTCATTTCCACCAAAACACACTTCACCAAACAACTTTCAACAACAAAAGATTTTACACTTTCTTTCACCCAAAATCACTTTCCCATTGGTTTACATCATTCCCCGTGGAAACGACCTTGGAGTACCTCCAAGTAAAACATGACCCACAAAAGTCTCCTTGCGCTTGGGGATCATTTTTGTTCATACACATAACACATTTCCACCATCCCATTTTCCCATCTTCTTGCCCTTTCTTTTGACACTACTCAAAGGGAGAGTGACACTCCCCTTCATCCATATACAATACATTTTGCGGGATGATATTTAGGGGTTAGGGATAACAAGGAAAAATACCAAGCATTTTTGGCGCCGTTGCCGGGGAAGGCAAGTGTCAAACCAAGAAGGTGATTTCCGGACGACGGAGGTAAGTCCCGTGATCTTCATCACGGGCTGATGTACGTTGTCCCGTGTATATATTCTTGTTTGTGTATAATTTCATTTGTAGATATTTTGTTGCATGTGGGGAAAGAACGACCAAAATCGGTTAGTTAGGCAACCCCTTGGCCCCAACATGAATCTTGACCAAGTCCCACCCGAGGATGCGGGTGATAATTTTGAAAATGTGGATGCCAACCCGAACATGCAAAGGGGTGGGGGAGGACCAGAACCTAGAATACCTAATCCACGAATGCATTTCCCCCCTCCTAGAAATGAAGGGAACAATATCCAAATTGATCATCCGGCGAGGTCAATGCGGGAATTCCTTCAACCAACTCGTACCACCACACCTTCATGCATCCACCTTCCGGTCTAGGCTCATCTCTTCATAGTTAAACCAGGGATGTTACAATTACTTCCTACTTTCCACGGAATTGAGAATGAGAGCCCTTATTCTCATATAAGGGATTTTGAGGAAATAGTTGCAACCTTTCTCCCCAATCACAATATGGAAGAGATAGCAAGAATAAAATTGTTCCCCTTTTCCCTGAGTGATAAGGCAAAAAAGTTGGCTTCATTCCTTGAGACCCCGGACCGTGACATCTTGGGGCCAAATGATTTCCGTGTTTTTGAACAAGTTTTTTCCGGTGCATAAAACCACCACCCTAAAGAAACAAATTCAAAACTTTTCTGAGCTGCCTAATGAACAATTATATCACTGCTGGGAACGATATAAGGATTTGCTACATTCCATTCCACACCATGGCTTTCAACCATGGCAAATGGTGAGTTTCTTCTATGAAGGAATCACACCAGGCCATCGATAGTTCATTGATATGATGTGCAATGGGGAGTTTTTGAGCAAAGACCCCGATGAGGCCTTAGATTATTTTGATGCATTGGCAGAAAATGCACATTCATGGGACATTACAAATCCCACCGATGTACCAAGGTCTTCTCCTCAAGGGAGCAGCCAAACTCATAGGGGAGGGATTTATGACTTGAGTGACCGGGAGGACTTACTTTCAAAAATTGCCAAATTATCTAGGAAGGTTGAGAGTCTTGAGGTTAATAGGAGGCATGAGGTGTCACAAGTGTCAAAGGCCGAGGAGTTTTGCTCAATATGTGAGAATGTGGAGCATTCCACATCGGAGTGCCCCAACATTCCGGCGCTTAAGGAAGCATATCACGAGCAAGTCCATGCATTTAACCAAACAAGGCAATCATTCTCCCTTCACTCAAACACGTATAATCCGGGTTGGAGCAATCACCCTAATTTTAGTTGGAGAAATGAGAATCCCACTCCTCATGGTTCAAATGCACATACACCTCCCGTGCCTCCTAAGCAAGGTCAATACCAAAATTAATACCAAGGCCAAGGGCAAACATCTAGCTCCCAATACCCCCGGACTAATCCGCAAGGGTATTCAACAAACCTGCCACCACAAAATTTTTCTCAAGGACCGTCCAATCCATCCACATACCAACCTCCTCACAAAAAGGAATTTAGAGGATATGTTCCATTCCTTCATTCAAAGCCAAACCACCATCAATAACCAAAATGCCACAACCATCAATGATATAAGAGCCCAAATCACAAAGTTGACAAACTCCATAGGGGCATCTCAACAAGAAAAGGGGAAGTTCCCCGCTCAACCACAAGAGAACCCTAGGGGTCAACACGTTGTTGAGTCATCAGGGCCTTCGAGAGAGAGTTGCGAGCAACTCAAAGCTGTCACCACCCTCCGTAGTGGCAAGGAAATTGACAAAACTATTTTGCCAACGGTCTCACCCAAGACCACATTGCCAAAAGGAAAAGGTATCTTGCGTGACGCCGACAAGGGTGAGGTGAGTGAAGAGAAAGAAAGAGAGGTTGTTGAGAAATAAAAATTAATTGATGATTGTGTGCTTATTCCTCCCATGCCTGCCCCTTTCCCGAGTCGTTTGAAGCCACCTGTCAGGTGGCTAATTACACTGATATCTTGGAAATATTTAAGCAGGTGAAGATTAACATTCCACTCCTCGACGCCATCAAGCAAATCCCATCTTGTGCTAAAATTTTGAAGGTTCTATGCACGGTGAAAAGGAGATTGAATATCCATAAGAAGACATTCCTCACAGAACAAGTGAGCTCAATATTGAGGACCAACACTCCTCCCAAATTCAAAGACCCCGGTTGTCCAACCATAGCCATCACCATTGGAAATTTTCGAGTGGAGCAAGCACTCCTCGATTTTGGGGCAAGTGTGAATCTTCTTCCCTTCTCGGTGTATCAACAACTTCAGCTTGAGGAGTTGAAGCCCACCTCAATCACGCTTCAATTTGCGGATCGTAGTATCTGTACACCAAGGGGATTAGTTGAGGATGTCTTAGTTCAAATTGATAAATTTTACTTCCCTGTCGATTTCATTGTGCTTGATACACACCCTGTTGCAAACCTTAGCTCCCAAATTCCTGTAATACTTGGAAGACCCTTCCTTGCTACATCTAATGCCGTGATAAATTGCAGGAACGGTCTAATGAAATTGGCATTTGGGAATATGACAATGGAGCTCAATGTATTCAACTTGGCAAAGCAACCGGGTGATGATGAGGAAGTAAGTGAGGTCAATAGAATCGACACTTTGATTGAGGAGCACTTGGAGCTGGAAGGGATGTTGAAATTTAAGGAAGAAGAAATTATGGATCTTGAGAATTATGATGAGCAAGAGGAGGTAGAAGCTTTGAAAGGGATGGAAAGGTGGATCCCTACATTCGAGGAGTTACCCCATTGAGAAAAGAAAATTTTTTCGTCGGATGAACAAAAGCCCAACTTGGAGTTGAAGCCCTTGCCCTCCCATTTGAAGTACGCCTATCTTGGGGAAGGTGAAACATTTTCGATGGTCATTAGCTCTACATTGAACATGGAACAAGAAAAAGAACTTTTGGAGGTATTGAGAAAGCATAAAGGAGCAATTGGGTGGACCATTGCGGATATCAAGACGATAAGCCCTCTCATTTGCACCCACCGCATATATCTTGAGGAGGATTCCAAACCTTCCCGACAACCACAAAGACGGTTGAATCCCATCATGAAGGAGGTGGTGAGGGATGAGGTTCTGAAACTACTTGATGTTGGGATCATCTTTCCAATTGCCGATAGTAAGTGGGTTAGCCCCACGCAAGTAGTACCTAAGAAATCCGGAGTTACGGTGGTTGAGAATGATGAGAATGAGCTTATACCTACAAGAGTGATCACCGGATGGAGGGTGTGCATTGATTACCGAAAGTTGAATGCTTGCACAAGAAAAGACCACTTCCCATTGCCATTCCTTGATCAAGTTCTAGAATGAGTAGCGGGTCATCTATTCTACTGCTTTTTAGATGGATACTCCGGCTACAATCAGATCGAGATTGCTTTGGAGGATCAAGAGAAGACCACCTTCACGTGCCCCTATGGTACCTTTGCCTACCGCCGCATGCCATTTGGATTGTGCAATGCTCCGGGGACTTTTCAACGATGTATGATGGGGATTTTCAGTGACATGGTGGAAAAGATAGTGGAGGTCTTTATAGACGACTTTTCTGTGTTTGGGGATTCATTCAAGGGATGTTTGGAAAACTTGGAGAAAGTTCTAACAAGATGTGAGGAGAAAAATCTAGTCTTGAATTGGGAAAAGTGTCACTTTATGGTGACGGAAGGAATTATGCTTGGCCATATAGTTTCGGCAAGGGGTATTGAAGTCGACAAATCCAAGGTGGAGGCCATCTCCAACCTCCCCACGCCGAGAGCCATCAAAGGCATCCGGTCATTTTTGAGCCATGCGGGGTTTTATCGTCGATTCATAAAGAATTTCAGTGCATTGGCCCGACCCTTGACCAACCTGCTGTCTAAGGAGGTCCCATTCGAGTGGTCGGATGATTGTGCGGCATCCTTTAAAAAACTTAAAAGCATGCTAGTCACACCTCCGATCATGCGACCACCCAATTGTGATCTACCTTTTGAGCTCATGTGCGACGTGAGTGATTACGCGGTCGGTGTAGTGCTTGGTCAAAGGGAGGAAAATAGACTGTATGTGATACACTATGCTAGCAAAACACTGAATGAGGCTCAGATGAATTACACTACCACCGAGAAAGAGTTGCTAGTGGTAGTGTTTGCCTTAGATAAATTTCGTTCTTACATTATTGGTTCACCTATTGTTGTCTTTACTGATCACTCTGCTTTGAAGTATTTGTTGTCGAAGCAGGATGCAAAACCAAGACTCATTAGGTGAATACTCCTCCTACAAGAATTCGACTTGACGATCAAGGACAAGAAAGGAGTTGAGAACGTGGTGGCTGATCATTTATCCCGGCTTATGGTGCAAGAGGCCGATGAGCACATTCCCTTCCCTGAATTTTTCCCTGACGAGCATTTGCTTTCAATTCATTATGTATGTCCTTGGTATGCTGATATATGTAACTATCTTGCAACAAGACAGATACCACCGCAATGGAACCCAGAAGATCGAAGATGATTTATGGCAGATGTGAAGTACTTCTACTTCGACAACCCGTACCTGTTCAAGTACTGTCCCGACCAAGTCATGAGAAGATGTGTACCTGAGAATGAACAACGAGACGTCCTTGCATTTGCCATTCACAAGCATGCGGTGGACATTTTTCAGCGAAAAAGACTTCGGCTAAAATTCTCCAATCAGGTTTTTACTGGCCCTCTCTTATCAAAGATTATGTTTTGTTTTGTAAGGGATGCGACAGATGCCAACGTTTGGGTAGTGTGACCCGAAGAAACATGATGCCCATTTCCCCTGTGCTAGTCATAGAAATATTCGATTGTTGGGGCATTGACTTCATGGGTCATTTTCCTATGTCATTTGGTTATTTGTACATCCTCCTGGCAGTGGACTATGTGTCCATGTAGGTGGAGGCTATCCCGACCAAGACTAATGACCACCGGGTCGTAATCAAGTTTCTCAATGAGAACATCTTTTCGAGGTTTGGGATGCCTCGTGCAATAATAAGTGATGGTGGATCACATTTATGTAATAGGCCATTTGCATCTCTAATGTTCAAATATGGCGTCACTCACAAAGTATCCACTGCCTATCACCCACAAACAAATGGCCAAGCCGAGCTAGCCAATAGGGAGATCAAGAACATTCTAGAAAAAATGGTTAACCCAAATAGGAAGGATTGGTCTGATAGATTGACCGATGCCCTATGGGCATACCTCACTGCCTTTAAAACTGTTTTGGACATGTCTCCCTACCGGCTTGTCTATGGAAAGGCTTGCGACCTGCCAGTCGAAATGGAACACAAGGCCTATTAGGCCATCAAGACTTTAAATTTTAATTTGAGAATGGCCAGTGATCATAGGAAGTTAGAGCTGAAGGAGTTGGAAGAGATTCGACGAGATGCGTATGAGAGCTCCAAAATCTCAAAGGAACGGGCTAAAATCTTTCATGATAATTCCATCATACGGAAATCATTCGAGCCCGGGTAAAAAATGCTCTTATACAATTCTCGTCTCTCAATTTTCCAGGGAAAACTCTGATCCCGTTGGGATGGCCCCAATCTTGTCAAGGTGGCCTACCCCAACGGAGCTGTTGAGGTGACAAACCCTGAGAATGACCAGACATTCAAGGTCAATGGCCAAAGACTTAAGCCATTCTTTGAGGGTTTTGAAGGGCAAGAAGTTGAGGAGGAGTTGACGGATCCCGTGTATCCGGATTTGGTGGAGGAGTAGCTAATGTTTATGCTTTTTACTGTACAGTTGCTTTTATTTACTTATGTTATTTTTATTCCATG
Source organism: Ilex aquifolium (assembly GCA_951799425.1). Classification (NCBI taxonomy): domain Eukaryota; kingdom Viridiplantae; phylum Streptophyta; class Magnoliopsida; order Aquifoliales; family Aquifoliaceae; genus Ilex; species Ilex aquifolium. The sequence continues at coordinate 587,711 of OX637407.1, read as the reverse complement.
TTACTTGCTTTCTTTGGTTGTATAGTATTGATCTTCTTAGCTTCAGATATTGGTGCTTTTGTCGAAGCTCAATTGCGAGGTGTTCTCTAACCCTACCTATCTTTTTACTGTCCTTCAGTGCATATCATATATTTTTGTTGCATTGGGGACAATGCATGAATCAAGTTGGGGGGTGAGGTGCATGCTACACCAATGTTTGGAGGAATTTTTTATGGATAATACCAATTTTTGGGGTGCAAATTCACCTTTCACATATTATATGAATTTTTGCTTACATTAGTGTAATTATGTAAAAAATTTTAAAAATTTTGATGAAAAATATCTGAATGTTGATCTGTATTCCCTTATGAAGAGTGTGTGGATTAGATGATATATTGATCTTTGTTGTGAACTTTGAGCAAATGAGCATACTATGGAAATTGATCCTATGCGTGAGTATCACATATGTATTAATTTTTGAACTCAACTGTATGTGACATTTGAATGTGTAATTTCAGCAATTTACGGATTGGATTCATGTTTTAGGCTTGACATAAATAGTGGAGATGAGTAAGGACCCGTGAGAGCTTTAGTACCAATCCTTTTTGGAGGGAACTTACAATTCCTCAAAGAACAAATTTTCAATGTCAATTTTGTTCAATAATCTCATTATGTTTGTCTTGGCTAGGCACATTTGGGTAGTAGACTAATGTTGTCTTGTATGTGCAATGCCCTCCCATGTGTATCTGGAAGTGATCTTAGGCTATCTTTGAATATTTCGAGCCTTTGCCTTATTCTTGTGAAATATTATCCCTAGTGCCGTGATTGAGCCTAATTGAAATTCATTTCTATGCCACACATTTGACCAAGCCGATGAAAAATGAGAAATATCTACCTTACGTTGGTTGTTCCTAAAAGCTGAAAATGAGTGATTGCAAAAATAAAGGAAGTGTGGTGTGGAAATTCGAGCAAGGGATAAATGGAAGTGAAACCCAAGGAGTTCATTAGAAAGAGAATGAAAATTCAAGAAAAGGAAGAAAAGGGATGAGAAGAAGAAAGAATGATCAAAAAGAAAAAGAAACTGTTAAGGAAAATAAAGAAAAGAAACAAAGAGTGAGGTGAAGGTGTAAGAATGAAATGAAAAAAATCCCATAAAAAGGGAAGTGTCTTGAAACAAAAAGGCTTTCACTTGGAACAACTCTATTTGTATCATATGTCCTTCGTTTCTTTTACCTCAATATCACCCCCAAGGCCCCATTATAACCTTTGAAGTCCTAAGTGATCTAGTGAAGCATGGGAGATGCATAATTTCAAAGAAAATGATGAGTTAGTCTTACCACCCAATGCCCTAGTTTTCTTTTCATGAGATTATGCCAAAGTCGCTTCATTTTCATAACATGAACTTCATTTTTGGATTACATGTGATCATACTTTGTTTTGAGCACAAGATTCCATCTCACATGTACACATGGAGTGCATGCCAGTATAACTAGAGTGTATTTCATTGTGAGAGTGACTTTTGCATTGAAACTGAATTTGGCTGGCCATTCGAATGTGAATTCTGTTGCGCAAGTGTTCAAATTATTTGTTCAATTCACACAGACACGAGTTCGGAAATAAATGTGTAGGTGCATACTGTAGACTAGTATTTATGACTATGGTACTGCTCATGTGTGCTTAGTTCAGACATCTGAACAATTTATTATTGACTTCCATGCTTGCAGAGTAGGGGAATATGGCTCAAGTTTTTTATATTTGAAAGGAATTAGGAATGCCTGTGTTATTAATTGTGTGACTTGCATTTTGGGTGTTCATTTTGATAGTTAAGAATAGAAATTCATTCCTTGTACATTGAATGCATCAAAAGCTTAAATCACTTTGCAATTTCAGTAATAATTTGGGCATGATGGTTCAGATTGTGGTTTATAAGTGGAGTACATTTTTTGGATGGAGTAGAGGTCATAAGTAGTGTGGTAAAATGTCTAGGGTGGTCCTGAGTTGGAATAGAGTGGAGAGGTATGCTCAGCAGGATTATTTTGGCAAACAATGCAAAAGCGTACCGGTACGCAATACCGGTACGGTTTGGCCTCTGGAGCATAGCGTACCAGTACGGTCTGCTGAAACAGAAAAAAAAATTAGGGCTTTAAATTAATTTTTTCGAGGAACCCTTCATTTTCCACCTCTAATTACAGTCCTAAACCACCCTCTCTCACTCGAACACCTCCCAAGCCTCCAAACCCCCTCATCTCTCTTTCAAATCCAAATTCATCCTTTCCTTAAGCTTTGGTTTTGTGCAATCCACGCCTGTGAAACCCTAAGTGCCGAATTTCCATAAGCTTCATTCACCCCTATTTTTCTCCAATCTCTTCAAGGATCTCTACATGGCTCGTCATTTGGATGTTGTTCCTGAGGCCATAGACCCGATTGAGGGTCTTTTCTTGATCCTCTTTGCAATTCTCTCAATGGGGGTACTGTTGCATTGCATGGCCCGAACCAAACGACCTGGACCCAGTTCATCTCCACCCGAGGATCCCACTAGCTGCAAGAGAAGCGGTGAAGGGTCAAGCACAAACCCAAATGTGCAAAGGAAGAAGGCCAGGAGTGAGGCATGACTCCAGTGGATTCAAGGGAGGAGTGTGACTTGTGAGCGGCACCTTGATCACCTCTCACTGACCCCAATGCATGAGGTTGTGAAGATCATTGAGAGACTTGGCATGAAATTTTGGTTTAAGCCCGTTGATGGGTATAATTTGTCAATGTGTAGAGAATTCTACCAAACACTTAGGGTGGTTGTGGTGGACGGTGTGGAAGTTTTGAGAGCAAATGTATGGGGTAAAAGGTTCGAGGTGACCCCCGATGTCATTGCCACTCTTCTTGGAGAATATAAGAGACCACCACCCTTCCCGCCTGTCTATCCTCACAATGTCACTAGAGCCAAGACTAGAGACGAGTTCGTGGCTCTAATGTATGAGGATCCCAATAAAATTTAAGGGACGTTTTCAAAGTGGAGGGTTAATGCACATGTACGGGCTTCTGAATAAACTCATCCATTACAATCTACTCCCAAGGGCTTCGAAAAAGAAGCCGAATATGGAGGAGTTAGCCATGTTAGATGTTGTTGTGTCAGGTAAAACGATCGACTTTGCACTCTTCATGTGGGAAGTAATGAAACATTTTGGTGAAACAACAAAGCCGATGACTAATTTGCCATACGGGAATTTGGTAACTCAGATGTGCACGCACTTCAAAGTAAAGGGCTATGTGTTTGACAAGTTCACTCCTCCCGAGACCGGGGCTATTGGCAAGGCCAGTAGTAAGAAGAGAAAAGTAATGAGTAAGGGAGAGCGAGCTAAGACGCTGGGTTCTAATGCTGAGGCTCCCAGACCATCCTCATCCACGGGGCCATCCACAGCTGCACTAGCACGCTCAATCCCCCAGCGTCTGGATGCACCCGAAGCATCAATGCAGGGGATGATGGCTATGCTGAGAGAGATTTTCATGCATACCTTCCCAGGGAGGCCCATCCCAGAAGCTACTGTCCCTTCTGCACCTGCCCCCTTTGCCTCCACAGCAGTTGAGGCTGATGATGGGGAGGATGGAGAAGATGATGACGATGAAGATACTGAGGAGTTTGGGGAAGATGAAGGGTCTGAGGAAGATGAGGCTGATGATGGGAGTGATGGAGAGAGTGATGAGTAGGAGGCTATTGTAGTGTTGCCTTTCTTTTGGTGTTGGATTGTATATGGTTAGGATGGGGTTGTAGGCCGTTTTGGTTTCTTTTTGATGTCCTACTCCATGTACTCAAACTTTATAACACATAAATGGAAAACCACAGTTCTGACTTTATCTTGTCTATGTTATTTTGTTAATTGCATTATGATTTTTGTTTTTATTGATTGATTGAGTAAATTGTTTGTTTAAATAGATTATTGTATGTTATGCTCGTTACCTTGTTTGGAAAATAAATTTTTGCTAAGGGACTAGCAAAACCCAAGTTGGGGGGTGTGATTAGCACAAAACTTTACATATTTTAGGTGCTAATCATCCTATTTTCAATTGCTTCTGGGGGTTAAATGATTGGAGTTGTTTTATTATAGTTTTTAATGAAGATTTTTGGTGTTTGCAGAAAAAAAAGCGCTAAATGAGGCTTCTTAAAGCCTTCCCAAATGAGTTAAGGTGAATGAGGATGAAAGAGTGGCTAAAGAATGGCTCAGGGGTGAAGAAATCAGAAAAATAAGACAAAGCAGCAGAAGCATACCGGTACGGTTTGGCAATTGGAACATAGCGTACCGGTATGCAGTGCCGGTACGGTCCTACCTCTGGAGTTCAGGGTACCGGTACCGCGTACCGGTACGGTCTGCTATCCCTGCCCCAATCTCTGCAACTCAGGTCCGCCATTTTTGAGGGACCCACCAACCATTCTCCCACTTGTCTCTGACTCCTCCAGCACATTGTACCACCCTCCATTTGACTTTTGAAGCTTGAGTGATCAATAAGGAGAGAGAAGAAGAATGGAGCTGGGTGTGCAGGCTAGCTTTGCACCACCCTGTCCAGCCCATCCCTCTTGACCCCTATGGATTGAGATCACATCATAGAGCTGAGAGAGGACACTATGGACATTTTGGGGGGAAAAGAGGACTCCAGCATTCAGCACTGAGCATTGGTTACAGAGAGATACATATATATATAGAGAGAGAGTCTAGGTAGAAGATGATGAATAGTGTTCTAGAGAGATAAATTGAGATTTTTACATTTTCTTCAATATATTGTAATCTCCTGTAAGAATCTTTAGAGCTTCATTGAATGTCATTAATGCTAGTTCCTACAAGTTCATTGCAAGTTTAATTCTCTTTTAAAGCTTTTACCATCAATGCATCAAAGTTCTTATTTTTCTTACTTTTAAAATGGGTATTCATTGCTTTCACTTATAGCTTATGTTTGTGTGCATTTAGTTACTCAAGAACTTCATTCCTTTGTAATGCATTCTCATTACATTGTTAATTTCATCCCAAGCATGAGTAGCTAAAATCCTTTAGTTGGCAAAACCAAGGGGAACCTCCACTTGGGTATGCCATTTCAACTCATTCTCCTCCCTTCTTTCAGAGTTCAATGGTTCGGTTTGACTGGGTTGAGGGTGGATAAATTGGTGAGTCTTTGATATTCCGTAGGCCTAGTCACGGTTTATGCTTAGATACTCACCCTTCATATCCCTAGTTTCCCACGAATCAATCGTTCATTTATGCTCTATTGGAGGAGGGATTCGAGTTGAGATGGCATTCCTATTTGAGTGACCTCTTGGGTTAGCCAACGTTTGTTTGTCATTTCATTTCCACCAAAACACACTTCACCAAACAACTTTCAACAACAAAAGATTTTACACTTTCTTTCACCCAAAATCACCTTCCCATTGGTTTACATCCTTCCCCGTGGAAACGACCTTGGAGTACCTCCAAGTAAAACACGACCTACAAAAGTTTCCTTGCGCTTGGGGAGCATTTTTGTTTATACGCATAACATATTTCCACCATCCCATTTTCCCATCTCCTTGCCCTTTCTTTTGACACTACTCAAAGGGAGAGTGACACTCCCCTTCATCCATATACAATACATTTTGCGGGATGATATTTATGGGTTAGGGATAACAAGGAAAAATACCAAGCACTGGGCCATCCACTTCTGCACCGGTACGCACAGTATCTCAGCGCCTTGACGTTCTGGAGGAGACTGTGCACGGGATTTCGGCAATGATGACTTGCCTTTTTCAATATACATTCCCCGGAGAGCCGATTCTAGGTGGACCTCCACCTCCTACCTCTACCCCCTCAGCCTCCATTGTGGTTGAGGTGGGGGATTCGGATGAGGATGACAAAGACGATGATGAGGATGGGAGTGATGATGGAGATGATGGTGATGATGATGATGGTGACAGGGGTGATGAGTAGGATACTCTTGTTTTGGTCTTTTTTTTTTTATTTTGGGTTGTACATAGCTAGGAGTGGAATTATCGGTCTAGTAGAAGAATCTTTAGGAATTTTAGGCCATTTTTTTCTCTTTTTGAATTCTAACTCCATGTACTTAACTTTTGAAATTAATTAATGAAATGCCACAGTTGTTGTTTCATCTTGCCCAAGTTCATTTCTTTAATTGCATTGTGATTTTTGTTTTTTGAATGTTTGATGAATTACTTGTGTAAATGGATTGTTGTAGTTTCATACTCATTGGTTTGAAAGTAAACTTTGCTAGGGACTAGCAAAGCTGAAGTTGGGGGGGTGTGATTAGCATGAAATATTGCATATCATGTGTACATTTGCACCCCTTTTATGCTTGCTTTTATGGTAAAAATGGGAGGAATTGCAATGTTTCAAGCTATTAATGGAGTTTCGGCGTGTCTGCAGGTAAAAGAGCTTAAATGGTGCATGTTAGGCCCCTATCATGGTGCTTAAGGTAAATGGAGATGAGGGGGAGGCTTGACGATGGCTTGGAAGGTGACAAAACCAAGAATTGAACAAAACAAGTTAAAACCTACCAGTAGGTTTGTCATAAAACTACCGGTAGGTCTTGGCTACTGGAGTGGGTTCTACCGGAAAACTACCGGAAGGTTTTGGCTACTAGAGTAAAACCTACCGGTAGGTTTGGCCATCAACCTACCGGTAGGTTTTACTGAAAAACGCCAGATTCTGTAACTCAAGCTCTGCCACATGGGGGTCCCACCTTGCTTGCTGTTTTCCGTTGTTGTATTCCCTAGACTCCGGACATCATCCCTCAATGTATGTATGGTGTATGTGTGAAGGGGAGTGTCAGTCTCCCTTGGAATGATGTCAAAAGAACGGGCAATGGAATAGTGGATGAATGAAGTGTAAAATGTGGGTGGTGAATAAAAGTGCTCCCCAAGTGCAGAGAGACTTTCGAGTGTCGTGATTTACTTGGAAAGTATTCCTAGGTCGTCTGCTCAGGGAAGGATGTGAATCGTGTTGAAGGTGATTTGGGTAAAAAGGGTAAAGTGTAAAAATATTTTGTTGGTTGAAGTTTGGTTTGTAATTGTATCTTGATAAAAAAAATGAGATGGGAAAAATGTTGGCTAATCCGAAGGGTTCATCCCAATGGGAATGCCAACTCAACTCAAAACCTTCCCCCAATGGTGTCTATATGCTCGATTGATTTGTGGGAAGCTCAGGACTAAAATGGAAGTGAGGATTCAAGCATACCCACATCCCAACCCAGTCAAACCGAACCAACGTACACTACGAGGGGGAAAGAAAATGAGTTGAAATGGCATACCCAAGAGGAGGTCTCCCATGGATTAGCCAACTTAAAATCTTAGCTACTCATACTTAATGCACAAACAATAATGAAATGGAAAGACATTGTAAAGGAATGAAGATTTGATCTAAGTTAATGCAAGAAAACACAAAACTATAGAAAAGTGCATTTAATACCCATTTGAAAAGATTTGAGATGAACACTTAAATGCATTAATGGTAAAAGCTAGAATGAAAGATTAAACTTGAAATGAACTTGTAGTAAATGGCATTAAAGGCATTAAACAAAGCTTAGACAAGTCTTACAATAGATTATAAGGCAATGTATGGAAGAAAATGCAAAAATATTCACTTCTCTCTAGCACTATTCATCTTCTTCCTTGGACTCTCTCTCTCTCTCTCTCTCTCTCTATATATATATATATATATATATATATATATATTACAATGTATTTCTCCTTTTTTTTTTCAATAATGGTCAAGGAGCTTGCCAAAAAAACATCCATGGAGCCATCCCCTAGCTGTGTGATGTGATCCCAATCAATAGGGGGCTGAAAGGGATGGGATGGACAGGCTAGTGCTTGCATAGCCTGCACACCCAACATCTTCTCTCTCCTCTCACCTCATTAATGTCCAAAGCTCCAAAAGTCCAAGCATGAGTGTATGAGGGGATGTTTGTGTGTAAGGCATGTCAGGGACAAGTGGGAGAGTGCTTGGTGGGACCCCCAAGGTTGCAGAGCTTGATATGCAAAATCTAGAAATTTTCAGTAAAACCTACTGGTAGGTCGATGGAAACCTACCGGTAGGTTTCACTCCAGTAGGCAAAACCTATCGGTAGGTTTGGCGGTAGGTGCAGTTCCAGTAGCTAAAATCTACCGGTATGTTTTCCCTTGTTTTGCTGATTTCTTGGTTTCTTCACCTCCTAAGTTATCGTCAAGCCCTCCCTTCATCTTCATTCATCTTAAACACTATGAAAAAGGCTTAACAAGCATCATTTATCACCTTTTATCTGCAAACATACTGAAATTCCATTAATAGCACAAACAATGCATTTCCACTCATATTAACCACAAAAGCTAGCACAAAAGGGATGCAAATGCACTTGGAATATGCAATATTTTGTGCTAATCACACCCCCCAACTTGAGCTTTGCTAGTCCCTAGCAAAATTTATTTTCAAAACAAAATAAACAAGTATAACATTGCAACAATCCATTTCCACAAATCATCCATCAAATACTCAAAATACAAAAATCATAATGCAATTATTGAAATAAACTTGGACAGATGGAACAAAAACTATCGTATTTCATTAATGTATTTCAAGGTTGGAGTACATGGAGTCAGACATCAAAAAGAGGCAAAATGGCCCAAAATTCCTAGAGACTCTTCTACTAGGCCAATAACTCCATCCTAGCTATGTACAATCCAAAACAAAAGGGACAACAAAGAAAAGAACAAATGAACCCTAATCTTCATCTCAATCTCCATCACCACCATCATCACCCTCATCAATGTCAAAGTCACTCTCACCCTCCTCCTCCTCGTTAGTGTCCTTATCAGTCTCCCCCACCTCAACAACAGTAGAGGCTGAGGGGGCAGAGGCAGAAGCAGAAGCTGGAGGCCCGCCCGGAATAGGCTCGCCAGGGAATGTATACTGAAACAAACGGGTCATCATGGTTGAAATCCCATGCACCGTCACCTCTAATGCATCGAGGCGCTGAGACATTGAGTGCTCAGGTGCAGAAGTCGATGGCACAAACACAGACAGCCCAGCAGATGGCTCAGCAGATGACGGTCCCGGGGAAACAGGCTCCACAGATGGTGCTGAAGAGGAAGGTCCAGCGACCTCTGACTCTGGCCTGCTCACTACGGCTCATCGCCGTCCTCTTCATGCTACTAGCCTTCCCAATGGCCCTGGTCTCAGGGGGAGTGAGTTTGTCAAATGCATAAGCCTTGACTCTGAAGTGCTTGCACATCCGAGTCACCAAGTTCCCAAAGGGTAGATTGGCCTTAGGCTTTTGGGTCTCGGCGAAATCCTTCATTACTTCCCATACAAAAAGCGTAAAGTCCACCGCCTTTCCTGACATTACCGCATCCAATAGGGCTAACTTTTCAATGTTAGGCGTCTTTTCAGCACCCCTCAGAAGATGATTATAATGAAGGAGCTTATTCAAAATCCCATAAGAATGTTTGAGGCCCCCGACTTGGACCATTCCCTTGAACTGATTCGGGTCCTCATATATCAATGCCACAAACTCAGAGATAGTCTTGACGCGAGTGATGTTATGGGGGTACACCGGGGTAGAGGAAGGAGGTCTCTCGTAGTGTAGGAGGGTAACAATAACAGTAGGGGTCACATCAAACGTCTTACCCCGTATGTTCATCCTCAAAATTTCAACCTCATTCACCTCCATCACCTTGAGCTTTTGGTAGAATTCCCGGCATAAAGACAAATTGAACCCATCCACGGGCTCAAACCAAAATGCCATCCCATGGGCAACGATGAGCCTAACGACCTCGTTCCTTGGACCAAGGGATATGTGATCGAGGTACCTCTCGCAAGTGACGTTCTTTTCCTGGATCAATTGGTACCTCGCCTTCTTTCTTTGTTCATTCTGGTCCCCGCTCGAACCCTCCCTACTCCTTTTACGGGTGCTCATTTCCTCGGGCTATGGAGAGTTAGCCCCAATTCGTTTTGTTCGGCCCATACAAAGCAACAGTGCCCCAAAAATCAAGAGTGCAAAAAGAGCCAGGATGAGACCCTCAATTGGGTCCACATCATCCTTGAGAATCACCACTTGGCGAGCCATTTCAAAGGTTTTGGAGATTTTGAAGAGAGTAGAGAAGATTGGGGCTAATATAATTTTCGGACAAACTAGGGTTTCCAAAGAGGGATTCTTCGAATCTTCAATAAAAATCACCAAATCAACAGTCATAGGGTTGGGGATTGAGAGATTAATGGGGTAGGAGAATGATTTGGAAGCCTAGGAGTGTAATGAGTGAGAGGGAAATGCTTTAGGGTCTGTGAATTAGGAAAACAATGAAGGGTTTCCCTAAAAAAATTCGATTAAAGCCCTAATTTTTGCATTCTGGGTGAAACCTACAGGTAGGTCGATGGAAACCTACCGGTAGGTTTTACTCCAGTGAGCAAAAAATACCGGTAGGTTTGGCGGTAGGTGCAGGACCAGTGGCCAAAACCTACCGGTAGGTTTTGCCTTATTTGCAAAATACCCCTACTGTCCAACATACTTCCACTCCAATTCATTTCATAACCTACCCTATACATTCTAACACTCTCTTTATGACCTCTCCTCCTCCAAAAACATGTGCTACACTTAAAAACCACAATTTGAACCATCATGCCCCAAGTTATTACCGAAATTACTACATGATTTAAAATTTCGATGCATTCAACAAACAAGGCATGGATTTCTACTTTAAAATACCAAAATGAACACCCACAAAGTAAGACACATATGCACTTAACAAGGGCATTCCTCATTCATTCTAATATAAAAACTTGAGCAATATTCTCCTATTCTGCAAGCATGGAGCTATTTAACACATTATTCAGATGGCCGAACTAAGCACACATGAGCATCACTATAGCCTCAAATACTAGTCTAAAGTAGGCACCTACACATTAATTTTCAAACTCGTGTGTGTGTGAACTGGACAAGTAATTTGAGAATTTACGCAACAATATTCACATTCGATTGGCTAGCCAAATTCAGCTTCAATGCAAAACCCACCAAAGGTCTCTCTTAACAATGAATCACACTATAGTTATCCTGACATGCACTCCATGTGTACATGTGAGATAGAATCTTGTGTACAAAACAAAGTGTGCTCACATGTAATCCAAAAATGAAGTTCATGTATGAAAATGAAGCGACCTTGGCATAATCTCATGAAAAGAATGCTAGGGCATTGGGTAGCAAGACTAACTCATCATTTTCTTTAAAATTATTACATCTCCCATGCTTCTCTAGATCATTTAGGACTTCAAAGGTTATAATGGGGCCTTGGGGCGATATTAAGGCAAAAGAAACGAAGGGCATAGGACACAAAGAGGGCTGTTCCGAGTGAAAGACTTTTTATTTCAAAAACACCTCCCTTTTCATGGGATTTTCATTCTTACACCATCATCACACTCTTTATTTCTTTTCTTCCTTTTCCTTAACATTTTCCTTTTCTTTTGATCATTCTTTTCTTCTTCTCACCCATTTTCTTCCTTTTCTTGGATTTCATTCTTTTCCATTGAACTACTTGAGTTTCAACATCAATTATCCCTTTGTTTGAGTTTCCACACCATACTTCCTACTATTTTACAATCACTCATATTCAGCTCTAGGAACAACCAAGGTATGGTAGATATTTATCATTTTCACGGGCTTGGTCAAATGTGTGGCATAGAAACGAATTTCAATTAAAGCTCAATCACGGCACTAGGGATAATATTTTCTCAAGAACAAGGCTAAGGCTCAAAATATTCAAAAATATGGCATAAGATCACCTCTAGATAAGCATGGGGGAACCTTATGCATTCCAAGACAAGTCAATCAACTACACACATGCACCTAGCCAAGACAAACATAATGAGATTATTGAAAAAATTTGACATTGAAAAATTGTTCTTTGAGTAAATGTAAGTTCCCTCCAAAAAAGATTGGCACTAAAGCTCTCATGGGTCCTTACTCATCTCCACTATTTATGTCAAGCCTAAAATATGAATCCAGTCCGTAAATTGCTAAAATTACACATTCAAGGAGCACATACGGTTGAGTTCAAAAGCAGATACATATGTGATACTCACGCATACGATTAACTTCTATAATATGCTTATGTGCTCAAGGTTAAAAAAAAAACAACATATCATCTAACTCAAGCACTCTTAATAAGGGAATACCGATCAACATTCAGATATTTTTTCACAAAAATTTTCAAAATTTTCACGTAATTTGCACTAACGTAAACAAAAATATGTATAATATGTGAAAGGTGAATTTTCATCCCAAACATTGGTATTATCCACAAAAATTTCCACAAACATTGGTGTATCATGTAAATGATGCACCTCACCCCCCAACTTGAGTCACGCATTGTCCTCAATGCTACAAAAAGATATGATATGCAATGAAAGACTGTAAAAAGATTAGTAGGGTTAGAGAACACCTCGCATTTGAGCTTTTGACAAAATACCAACATCTGCACTAGGAAAAACTATACGACACAAGAAAGTAAGTAATATGAAATAAAAGTAAAGTAAGTAAATAAAAATGATTGTACACTAAAAAGCATAAAAACTGGTTACTCCTCCACGAATTCCAGATAAACCGGATCTGTCAAATCCTCCTCCACTCCCTGTCCTTCAAAACTCTCGAAAAATGGCTTAAGTCTTTGGCCATTCAACTTGAATGTCCTACCATCCTCGGGGTTTGTGACTTCCACGGTTCTATTGGGGTAGGCCACATTGACAAGATAGGGGCCATCCCAACGGGATCGGAGTTTCCGTTGAAAGATCGAAAGACCAGAGTTGTATAAAAACACTTTTTCACTGGGCTCAAATGACTTCCTCACAATGGATTTGTCATGAAAGATATTAGCCCGCTCCTTTGAAATTTTAGAGCTCTCAACGCATCTCTTCTTATCTCTTCCAATTCATTCAATTCTAACTTTCTATTTTCTCCCGCCATTCTCATATTGAAATTTAAAGTTTTTATGACCCAATAGGCCTTGTGTTCCATTTCGACTGGCAAATGGAAAGCCTTTCCATAGACGAGCCGATAGGGAGACATGCCTAAAACAGTCTTGTAGGCAGTGCGATAAGCCCATAGAGCATCAATTAGTCTACATGACCAATCTTTCCTATTTGGGTTCACTGCCTTCTCTAAGATGTTTTTGACCTCCCTATTGGCCAACTCGGCTTGGCCATTGGTTTGTGGGTGGTATGCGGTGGATACCTTATGTGTGACACCATATTTGTGCATTAAAGACGCAAATGGCCTATTACAGAACTGCGATCCACCATTGCTTATCATTGCACGAGGCATCCCAAACCTCGAAAAGATGTTCTCTTTCAAGAATTTGACCACGATCCGGTGGTCATTGGTCTTTGTTGGGATAACCTCTACCCATTTGGACACGTAGTCCACTGCTAGTAGAATATATAAATAGTCAAACGACATAGGGAAGGGACCCATGAAGTTAATGTCCCAAAAATCTAATATTTCTATAACAAGTACAGGTGAGAGGGGCATCATGTTCCTTTGAGTCACACTACCCAAACGTTGGCATCTATCACATTCTTTACAAAATGAAATACAATCCTTTATCAGAGAGGTCCAATAAAAACCTGACTGTAGGATTTTTGCTGAAGTTTTCTTCATAGAGAAATGGCCACCACATGCCTCTGAATGGAAGAATGCAGGGATTTCCCGTTCTTCATTTTCTGGTACGCATTTCTGCATGACTTGGTCAGGGCAATACTTGAACAGGTACAGGTTGTCCAAGTAAAAGTACTTCACATCCGCCATAAATCTTCTTCGATCCTCTGGGCACCATTGCGGTGGTATTTGTCCTGTTGCAAGATAATTACATATGTCAGCATATCTAGGACACACAGAATGAATTGAAAGTAAATGCTCATCGGGGAAGAAATCAAGGATAGGAATGTGCTCATCAGCCTCTTACACCACCAGTCGAGATAAATGATCCGTCACCACGTTCTCCACTCCCTTCTTATCTTTGATTGTCAGATTGAACTCTTGGAGTAGGAGGATCCACTTGATGAGTCTCGGTTTGGCGTTCTGCTTAGAAAACAAATACTTCAAAGCGAAGTGATCAGTATAGACTACTATCGGTGAACCAATGATGTAAGACCAAAATTTATCTAATGCAAATACTACCGCTAGAAAACTCGTTTCAGTGGTGGTATAATTCATTTGTGCCTCATTAAGGGTTTTGCTAGCGTAGTATATTACATACGGTCTCTTATCCTCCCTTTGACCGAGCACTGCACCGACCGTGTAATCACTAGTGTCGCACATAAGCTCAAATGGTATATCCCATTTGGGTGGTCGCATAATTGGAGGTGTAATAAGCATGCTCTTTAATTTTTGGAAGGATACCTCACAATTATCCGACCAAGCAAATGGGACATCTTTTGAAAGTAAATTGGTCAAAGGTTGGGCCAATGCACTAAATTCTTTAATGAAATGAAGATAACAGCCAGCATGGCCCAGAAATGACCTGATATCCTTTATGACCTTCGGTGTAGGGAGGTTGGAAATGGCATCAACCTTTGATTTGCCCATTTCGATCCCCTTCGCCGAGAAAATATGCCCAAGCACAATTCCTTGTGTCACCATGAAGTGACACTTTTCCTAATTCAAGACTAAGCTCTTCTCTTCACATCTCTCAAGAACTTTCTCCAAGTTTTCCAAACATCCGCTGAAGGAATCCCCAAACATAGAGAAGTCATCCATAAACACCTCTACAAACTTCTCCACCATGTCACTAAAGATCCCCATCATGCAACGTTGAAAGGTTCCAGGGGCATTACATAGCCTAAAAGGCATGCGACTGTAAACAAAGGTACCGTAGGGACAAGTGAAGGTGGTCTTCTCCTGATCTTCCAATACGATCTCGATTTGATTGTAACTGGAGTATCCATCTAAGAAGCAATAGAATAGATGCCTTGCTACTCGTTCCAAAACTTGGTCGAGGAATGGCAATGGGAAGTGGTCTTTCCTTGTGCATGAGTTGAGCTTGCGGTAATCGATGCACACTCTCCATCCGGTGATCACCCTTGTTGGAATAAGCTCATTATCCTCATTTGCCACTATGGTGACTCCCGACTTCTTGGGTACTGCTTGCGTGGGGCTAACCCACTTACTATCAACAATCGGGAAAATGATGCCCACGTCAAGTAGTTTTAGCACCTCGTCCCTCACCACATCTTTCATAATTGGATTCAATCTTCTTTGTGGTTTTCAGGACGGCTTGGAGTCCTCTTCGAGGTAAATGCGGTGTGTACAAATGATGGGGCTTATCCCCTTGATGTCGGCAATTGTCCAACCAATCGCCCTTTTATGCCTCCTCAAAACTTCCAAGAGATCTTCTTCTTTCTTTGCATCCAAGGTTGAGCTAATCACCACCGAAAATGTCTCATCTTCCCCAAGATATGCATACTTCAAATGGGATGGTAGTGGCTTCAATTCCAAATTGGGCTTTTGCCCATTTGATGGAAAAATCTTCTTCTCTTGGAGTGGGAGCTTCTCAAAAGTAGGGGTCCACTTTTCTACCCCTTTCAAGCTTTCCAATTCCTTTGGCTCATCAGGTTCCTCCATGTCAACATTTTCCTCTTCTTCCAACCTTAGCATGCCTAGCAAGTCCAAATGTTCCTCCACCAAGGTGTCAATCCTTCTGACTTCGTGCACTTCCTCATCATCCCCCGGTTGTTTGTTCAAATTGAACACATTGAAGTCCATAGTCATGCTCCTGAAAGTAAGCTTCATGAGACCATTCCTGCAATTAATAACAACATTAGAGGTAGCAAGGAACGGTTTTCCTAATATAAAAGGGATTTGGGAGCTGGGGTTAGCAACAGGGTGAGTCTCAAGCACAATGAAATCAACAGGAAAATAAAAGTTATCCACTTGGACTAAAAAGTCCTCAACCACTCCCTTCGGTGTTCGAATGCTCCGATCTGCCAACTGAAGAGTGATTGAAGTTGGCTTCAACTCTTCAAGTTGGAGTTTCTTGTACACTGACTAGGGTAAAAGTTTCACACTAGCCCCCAAATCAAACAATGATTGCTCTACCCGGCAATTCCCGATTGTTATGTCAATGGTGGGGCAGCCTGGGTCTTTAAACTTCGGTGGGGTGTTCGTCCTCAAGATTGAGCTCACTTGCTCGGTGAGAAATGCCTTCTTGTGAACATTGAGTTTCCTCTTCACTATGCACAAGTCTTTCAAGATCTTTGCACAAGATGAAATTTGCTTTATCGCGTCGAGGAGTGGAATGTTGATTTTCACCTGCTTGAACATTTCAATTATATCAGAATAATTAGCCACCTTGACGGGTGGCTTCAAACGATTAGGAAAAGGAGCAGGCATGGGGGAAACAAGCACACTTTTATCAATCAAATTTTCTTTCTCACCCACCTCACCCCCTTCGGTGTCACCCTTGGTTTCTTTCTCTAATGGCAATGTGGCATTGAGAGAGACTTTTGGCACAATGGTTTTATCAATTTGTTTGCCACTTCGAAGGGTGGTGACTGCCTTGATTTTCTCACAACTCTCTTTGGTGGGCTCGGACGAATCAATCACATGCTGAACCTTGGGGTTCTCTTGGGGTTGAGCGGGGAATTTCCCCTTCTCTTGTTGTGATAGCCCTATGTGATTGGTAATTTTTGTGAGTTGAGCCGAAATGTTGTTGTTAAAGGCGGTTTGGCTTTGGATGAAATTGTAAATCACATCCTCCAAGTTCCTCTTATGGGGAGGTTGGTAGGTGGGAGGATTGGATGGTTCTTGTTGGGAAAAACTTTGTGGAGGTGGACTTGGTGAAAAATTATGTGGTGGTGGGATCGACGAATACCCTTGCAGATTGGATCGGGGGTATTGGGAGCTAGACGCTTGCCCTTGACTTTGGTGATGATCTTGCTTAGGAGGCACGAGAGGTGATTATGCATTGGAACCATGAGGAGTGGGGTTCTCATTTCTCCAACTAAAGTTAAGGTGATTGCTCCAGCCCGGATTATAAGTGTTTGAGTGCGGAGAGAATGATTATCTCGTTTGGTTAAAGACATGCACTTGCTCGTGGTACACTTCTTTAAGTGCCAGAATGTTGGGGCAATCCGATATGGAATGCTCGACACTCTCACAAATTGAGAAAAACTCCTCGGCCATTGAGACATTGGACACCTCGTGTCTCCTATTGACCTCAAGACTCTCCACTTTCCTAGACAATTTGGCAATTTTGGAAAACAATTCTTCCCGGTCTCCCAAATCATACATCCCTCCCCCTTGTGGGTGACTACTACCCGAAGTCATCCTAGGTACATCATTGGGATCCGTAATATCCCAAGATTGTGCATTTTGGGCCAATGTACTAAAGTAGTCGAGGGCCTCATCGGAGTCTTTGTTCAAGAACTCGCCATTACACATCATGTCGATGAATTGTCTATGGCCTGGTGTGATTCCTTCATAGAAGAAACTTACCAATTGCCATGATTCAAAACCATGATGTGGTATGGATTGAAACAATTCCTTGTAGTGATCCCAACAGTGATAGAATTGCTCATTGGGCTTTTCTGAAAAGTTTTGAATTTCCTTTTTTAAAGAGGTGGTTCTATGCACCGGGAAAAATTTATTCAAAAACTCTGAAAGCATTTGAGCCCAAGAGGTTATGGATCGAGGTCGCAAGGCATTCTACCATGTTTTGGCTTTATCCTTGAGGGAAAAGGGAAACAATTTCAACCGAGCTATGTCCTCCATAGCATAGTTAGCATTGAAGGTTGCAACTATATCCTCAAATTCTTTGATGTGCAAATAAGGGTTCTCCTTTTCAATTTCGTGGAATGTAGGAAGTAGTTGCAATATCCCCGGCTTAACTAGGAAGAGTTGAGCTTGGACCGGTAAGAGGATGCATGAGGGTGTGGTGCTACGGGTTGGTTGAAGGAAATCCCTCATTGACCTCGCCGGAGGATCAAGTTAGATATTGTTCCCTTCATTCATGGGAGGGGGAAATTGCATTCGCGGATTGGGCATTCAAGGTTCTTGCACTCCCCCACCCGTTTTCATGTTTGGATTGGCACCTACATTCTCAAAATTATCACCCGCATCCTCGGGTGGGTCTTGGTCAATATTCATGTTGGGGGCTAAGGGTTGTCTAACCAATCGGTTTTGTTCGTCCCGTCCCCACATACAACAACTATCTACAAATGAAAATGTAAACAACAAAAGTATATACAAGGAGCAACGTACCTCAGCCCATGATGAACATCACGGGACTTACCTCCGTTGTCCGAAAATCACCTTCTCAATTCAACGCTTGCCTTCCCCGACAACGGCGCCAAAAATGCTTGCTTTTTTCCGTTGTAGTATTCCCTAGACTCCGGACATCATCCCTCAATGTATGTATGGTGTATGTGTGAAGGGGAGTGTCACTCCGGACATAGTCCATATGATTTCGCTTTACAATTCTTTATACAATATTAAATGTCCAAAACTGAATTACATATTTGTTTTACAAAAACATAATTTAAAGTCACATCTCGGCTTTTCTCCATCAATGAGGCCCCAAGTGAGATCCATCCACCGCCACTTCTCCCGCACCTTAAATGTTGTCCCCATAAAGGGTTAGCCATGCTCAATAGGGTATCTCCTAAAGAGGCTACTCCCCAACCTATATGCATATGAAATGTTTACATGTAATTCAACAAACAACATGCAATGCCATGCGTATGAATCTGGGCATTCCAAGCCCCCACCATTGATGTTGCACGTCCAATGACTATTTTTTTTTTATATAAAATAAACCATGTGTCTTTCTTGGGTAGGTAATTTCCTGGACTTGCACCAACGATCCACCATACCGACACGGATTTTGGCATCCCACCTCCGGTTCCGCGTATACCAATACACTTTTTTGGACTTTTACCGTCGGAAGTGTATAAACCAATAACTGGGTCTTGTACCCGAGGGAGAGTTTAGCCCTTCTTGCTATACCCGACACAAATTTTCTATGCAACCCGTGAAAATCAGTTGGACCTAGGTCCAACCTTCCTGAGTCCATGCCTCATCCACCAAGAATGGTGTTTGATCCAAAAATATGCACACACACCCACACTCATGTCACATGCCCACGAATGCGATGTTTCCCTTGCATATGCAATATGATGTACAATTGCATTTCCAATGTCAAGTTCAATATGTCATGAACACATTATGAACAACTTCAATATCCATCAATATTTTTCATGGTCAATTATATCATAAGCATATAACCACCACCAACAACCTCACCAAAGCATGTTATAACATTGTCAATGCAATTAACACACTTAATCAATATAGACATTTCATCAAACACCTTCAAGGTATAATTCTAAACACATAGCATGCCTCTTTCACCACATATCTCAAGAAATCACAAAAAACAAGTAATTTCAACAATTCCAATTCATGCTAGAATTGATTTTAGCCATTCTTATACCCATTTTTCACATTTCAACTACCATAGGTATGCGCCATACATGAGATTACATCTCTAATACTCTACCCATTTCATATTTCAACCCTAGCTTGAAAATAAACCTAATTAGGAAAGGAACCCTACCTCTTGTAGCGTAATACCCGTAGTAGGAAGCTCCCACAAACCCAAATCATGCCTCAAGCTTTGATTCCCAAAAATTCCATCTTTGAAACTTTGTCAAAACTCACAATTTATGGTACGTAGACATAGCCCTCGTCGAGTAGATGAACTTTGATTCTTGGCTCGAAGGATTTCAGCCAAGGGTTTGCTCTAGATCGTGGAGAGAAGATAGAAGAACCTTGGTTTTCTCCTTTCTTTCTCCCTCCTCTCTTTTTCGGAAAACCCAGATAAGAATATGGGGGAAAATATGATTTTCCCCCTTTTTATACTCCCAATTTACTTGGCTCTCGTTGCGCCACACGTTTGTCTTTCCTGGGTTTGATTTTGTCCCGAATCAATTAAATTTAGTCCCGCTTCAAGTTTAATATATTTTTATTTGAAATAAATTTTAAATTATTTTTCACGTTTCGCAATTTATTTCCCAATCGCGTTTATTTTGGTCACACGACACCTGATCGCCTCGTAAAATGCAAAAAATCTGACTATATCGGATTTTAACAAAAATTGACTGGATAACTAGATTTTGTGAGACGAATCCAATGGTGAGGTGCGTTTCATCATCCAAGTTCTACAAAAAATTAGTTTTTCAACCCGTACCATAGCGGCTAATTAGCATTTTGCCATTTTTCATAAAAATTTAAATTTTTCTTGAGTTTTACAAGCCCAACCACCATCACCACCAGCATAGCCATAAAAATATCTACCTTACCAGCCACACCACAAACCTAGTCTGGAGGATGCACTAAATCAATTCATGTAGGCCTAAATGCAATATAATAATCAAAACTCACAGGCCTACAGTAAATTTACATAATTAAAAGCCCAGACTACACAATCTTTAAATGATTTGAAAGGGCACATGTAGAAACTAACCTAGTCGATGGCCAACCTAGAAAAGGGAAAATTCCCTACCCAACCAAAACCTCCTCAAGGTCAGTTTCACATAGGCAATTCTACTTCCATGGACCCTTATCATGAACATGTCCAAGCCGTCACCACTCTGAGGAGTGGTAAAATAATTGACAAAGGCATACCACAAACACTCATTGAGTCTATTCCTACACCAATGGTTGAGCCTGTTCAAGTCTCTCCTGATGAGATTGAGTCCACAGAGGTTGAGGAGCCTCCATGTCCTATTCCCGTTCCCTTCCCTCAGAGACTCAAGAAATCCCAGAAGTTGAGCAATTGTGCCAATATTTATGAGCTTTTTAAGCAAGTAAAAATCAATATACTACTTTTGGATGCCATATAATAGGTCCCTTCTATGCCAAGTTCCTAAAGGACTTGCACGGTTAAGATAAGTCAAAATTTTCAGAAAAAAGTCTTTTTGACTGAACAGGCTAGTGCCATTATCCAACGCAAGACTCTCCCTAAATTCAAAGATCTTAGGTGTCCTGCTATTTCTTTTGTCATAGGAAACTTTAAGATTGAGCAAGCTTTGCTTGATCTTGGGGTCAGTGTCAACTTACTCCCTTACTCTGTCAACCAATAGTTCTGATTAGGCGAGCTCAAGCCTACCCGCATCACACTTCAGTTGGCCGACCATTCTATTAAAATTCTTAGGGGAATAGTTGAGGATGTACTTGTTCAAGTGGACAAGTTTTATTTCCCTGTTGACTTCATTGTTTTAGACACCCAACTAGTCATGCATTCAGTGAGTCAAATTCCCTTCATACTTGGTCGACCCTTCCTTACAATGTCTAATGCTCTAATTAATTGTAGGATTGGGTTCATGAAGCTTTCTTTTGGAAATATGATGATGGAATTCAATGTTTTTAATGATGACAAACAACCTAGGGAGGAGTCTAATTTCCACAAAGTATATATGATTGATTCTATTGTGGGAAATCAATTAAATACATCTTGTTGTCTAGATCCCTCTCAACTTTGTTTGCCCAATTTAGTTTATGATGGAGGTACTGGTGGATGTTCTAAGTCCTTATATATTAATAATTCTTTAAATTTTTCGCAGAACTGGGGAGTGTAGCGAGAGCCGGTGGCAGCTAAGACATGATAAGATGAATGGGGTATTGAAAGATGGTAGGGTGAACAACTCAGATTGGAATTTAGATTGAACTTAATAATGGTTGTGAAACTATTTTGTATTATATTGTATAGTAGAATTTTCTATTGTTTATGTTTAATTTTTCTTTCTAAAGTTGTTTTTAGTGATAGCTTGATGATTTTGGAGGTCACAGGTATTTCTCGTACCCTACCTTGATTAAATTTTATGATGTTTCGTGTTTTTATCATTCATTGAAAACAATGCATAATTTAGGTTGGGGGTGGACTAGTTTGTGATGCAAGATTTGCTTAAATTTTAATTTTTTTTTTCATTTTAATTAGAGTCTGTGATGAAAACTTTTTTTGACTGATTTATATACGTAACGGTTTCTCTGCAAAAAAATTGAGTATTAATCTGCCAATTATTTGAATTATATGCATATGATGAGACTTGATGATACCCAAAAAATACCTAAGGTTGAGCTCGGGTATTTACCTTGGACCTTCCCAACTCAGGCACTCAGCCCATCCTGGATGGCCAAGAAACCCAAGCTCAGACATCCCATCCTTGCAACTGCACCTCCACAAGGGCAACACAGAAGACATCTGCCTTCCATCCAAGTGCCACCCAAATACTAACAATAGTAACAGATGTATATCCAAGCAGAAAAGTCACAACCGCCCTAACACCCTCCATAGCCGTTGCATGATAGTCGCAACCGTTAGAAGGAGGCAAGGATCACGCCAGAGATCAGGCAATGCCCAGGAGCAGCTATAAATAAAAGGCATAACCCTCGACAACGCCATAGAAAAAAAATTGTAGCTTGAGCAAATGCCCTGTGTAATCCCCCCTTTATCAATATATTTTCCAGGAGTAAGAGACTCCTGATGAGTCGGTTTTATACCTACGAATTGCGTACTTTCGGCTTGAGGAATTTGCAAGTTTTCAATTATTTTATGTTCATTTTTATTTGTTTTGTGTGTTTTGATGTTATTTTGTAGGGATGATCATTTGGAAGCAAACAATATGATTTGGAAGGAAACAACGTCAATTTGGAGCCAAAATGTTAGATTTTTGAAGGCTAAGCAACAAGGGAAGATGCTAGGCTTTAAAGGGGTCAGTGCCCCTGCACCAAAACCAGCGCCCCTGCGCCACAAGGGCAGTAAATCAGCGCACCTGCGCTGATTTTGGCGCAGCTGCGCTGGTAGGGGAAGTTGGACGCGAATTATGACTCGTTTTTGACCCGAAATTGGACTCTAATGCCTCCTATGTGCTAGGGTTTGATGGGGATATAAAAATACTGACTTTGGGGGCTGGAAAAAAAGAGAAAATACCAAGGAATAGAATAAAATTGAAGGCAAGAATCGAAGAAACCGACACGAAGAAAATCGGGCTTGAAGGCTAGAGAGGAATTGAAGATTGCAACTAAGTTTTCATTCTTTTCTCTTACTTTTAGTTCTTGATTTTCTAAGATGTTGTTTAATTTGAGAAGGATGTTTTTCAATTACATTATGAACTAAATCTTTATTAAGGTTGCAACGGAACCTAATGTCTAGTTAAATTTATCTACTCTCATTTCTAGTTCTTGTTGATCATATATGAGTTGTTTGTCGTATTTTGTGTTTAATATATAATTGTTTGGCCATCAATTAATTTGATAACCTAGATGAAATTGGGAGATGAATTCTAGGTTTAGATCTGAATATGATGACATGCGTCTGGTTAATTCTTCTTCGGATTGAATTGTTGGGTTTATGTATAGGATAGGAATATACATATATGCCGTGTATAACTTGTATGAGAGTTTGAACTTAATGAATCTATTCCAACTTATTTTGCATAGGAATATAGCAATTTAATTGGGAGAGATATGCTTATCTTACTATCGGAAGAGGTTTGATAAATACTTTTGAAGTCTCAGTTAACAATTCAATTTGATCAATTAACTGGAAAGAGAGTGGAAATATTTATACGAAGCATTAGGGGAAGTTGTAATCTTAACTTCTTTTATCCGTTAAATTCAATCTTTGATTATTAAGTTTAGATTTAGTTTAAATTATTCATTCCATAGTTCAATTCCAATTGTTTAAATAAAATTGAATTGA
This sequence comes from Ilex aquifolium, assembly GCA_951799425.1. Lineage (NCBI taxonomy): Eukaryota > Viridiplantae > Streptophyta > Magnoliopsida > Aquifoliales > Aquifoliaceae > Ilex > Ilex aquifolium. Next base: position 563,983 of record OX637407.1, on the reverse strand, counting down.
TATAAAGTTAGTGTTTGAAATTTATTATTAATAATTCTCCGTGGGAACGATACTCTACTTATCACTTTATTACTTGTTGATCGTGTATACTTGCACGTTAATTGTCAATACCCAATTCGGACAACAACTCCCTTGAGAATGGATTAGCCGAGCTCTCGAGCTGGTGCACCACTATAAACTCTCTGTGTGTTAATCCCATTTCCCCTGCCCAACTCCCAAAGAGCCTGGGAGCTCAGACTGAGTCATTCACTGATCCTTAATCCCCAAACTCGGCTCTATCGTGCTATACACACCATCAGTTGGTGTCGTTTGTGGGAACGACTCTTCCTGTAAAAAATACTACTGATCATCTTCAGTAATTGATGGTTTATACGCGTAATATCTGCAGAAGTTAAATAAACCCCCTCTGATTACATAACCAACAAAAGGTTACCACTGGAAGATAGTAGGAAAATCCTTATGATTTCTTGTCTGATCCAGAGTTGACCCACCCATGGTGGATCCTCCTCCAAATAACGAGCTTGAGACCCTTCACCTAGCCAATCAACGCCTCCTCCAGCAGAATGAGGAGTTACTGAACCTCATCCAACGTCCCCAGAGGGCACAACCAGCCCATAATGATCCCTCATAGGGGGAACATCAACATCTCAATCCCCTAAGGGACATCATGGGGGGGATGAGCGCAGCTAGACAGTTGGCAATGCCCACCGTCAAGTTCAAAGGAACGAGGATGAAGAGGAAGTACAAAACTAGAACAGGGGAATTCATAGGAATGAGCCCCCCCCCCCATTCTAGTAGGAAAGAAAGGAACAGTTTTGGGAACAACGCTTCAAGGAGATTCAACAGGAGCTCAGCCGCATGAAAGAGGCCGTGAGGGGCAAACCCCCTATGTATATGGATGCCCTGATCCAGAAGACAAAATCTCCCTTCACTATAGACGTGCTAATTTCCTTCTTCCATCAAAGTTCAGAATACTGCATATAGAGGCCTTTGATGGGACAAGGGATCCCATGGACCATCTCAACACCTACAAGAACAAGATGGAGTTGTATGGTTATCAAGACCCAATATAATGCCGAGCTTTCGCTATCACACTGAAGGGCTCAACCTTAGCCTAGTTCAACAGGCTGACCCCAGCTTCTATTTCTTTTTTCAAAGAGCTCTCAGTTTCATTCATGTCACATTTCATTGGAGCTCAAACTTATCGGAAGCCGAGTTACCATTTACTGAACGTGAAATAAGGGCCAAATGAGACACTACGAAGCTACGTTAAGAGATTTAACTCAGAATCTTTGAAAGTAGACGTGCTTGATGAGAATTTTTCCCTCACCGCATTCATCACCAGGCTAGGAGTTCAGTCCAAAGATCTAATGTTCTCGATCTCCAAGAATCCACAATCCTGATTGGCTGAGATCCTTGCCAAGGCGGAGAAATATATTAATGGCGAGGAAGCTCTCCTCTCCAAGGTTGGGAGCTTGACTACCCACAAGGAGAAGGAGAAAAGGAAGGACCGAAGTCCAAGAAAGGAGAGGAGTTGAGAACGCTCTCCACGAAGAGACAGAGAACACTCCCCAAAGAGGGGATATAAGAGATCGCTTGGGACCACCACCTCAAGAGCTACATCCGAGGTATGCACCACGACAGTTCATTCCTCTCAATGCCACAATGTCCCAAGTGCTTTATGAAGTACATAACGAGAAATTCCTAAGGTGGCCAATGTGGATGAAGGCTGACCTCGCCAAACGGGACGCAACGAAGTATTGTGAGTATCACTGGGACCATGACCATCTCATTGATGATTTCATCCAACTGAAGAAGGAGATCAAGTTCCTAATTTAGAGTGAGTAGCTGCACCATTTCGTGGCGTAAGACAATCAGAATCGAGCTCACCTATCTCTAGCACCCCAACGACACGCTCTTTTGCCACATCAACAGCCCTTGGGAGAGATAAGGGTAATATCAGGAGGATTCGCTGGGGGTGGGAAAACTAGCTCAGCCAGAAAAGCCTCTGCTACACGTTTTGGAAGTGCAAGCTGTGTCCAAAACTACTCGACTAAGCATGGATATTACTTTCTCTGACTCAGACATGCAAGGCTGCCAGCATCCCTATGACGATCCCTTGGTAGTAAGAGCAATCATTGCCAACAAAATCATCCATGGAGTTCTTATCGACAATGGAAGCTCTACTGACATCATCTTCACCTCTGCCTTTGACAAGATGGACATCGACAGAGATAGGCTCGAGCTAGTAAGGACTCATCTGCTTGGATTCTCAGGGGAGAGGGTGCTTCCCCTAGGCTCAATTCAGCCTGTCCTCACCCTGGGAGATCCTCCTTGCCAGTCAACAACAACCGTAAGGTTCTTGGTCGTGGACACTCCTTCATCATACAATGTCCTCTTGGGGAGGCCTTCCCTCAATGCCATGAGAGCCATTTGATGAACGCGTAATATTGCATATTTAACAGCCTCATTACATGTATTTTGACTCAACTTTGCATTTAATTACTTAGAGTTATTTGAATTTGTGTATAATATGAAAATTTTGATGTTACATGTAATCATAAGGTAAATGACGCTTTTTGGAATCCTACAACTAAGTGTGGATGAGTGGTGAAGAGATGAATACATTACATAAGGATTTGGAGGCTTAAAAGTGAAAGAAATCAAGGAGGTACCGGTACCTGGAATATTGGTATCGGTACCCACACCATTTGGTAGTAGTACCCCGGTATTTTATATTTTTGACAATGATCCACTTTGAATTTAAAAAAGTTTAAAACATGAAATTTGTTGATCTAGATGTTCTCTATCTTGTGTCAAAATTTTAGTTTAATCAGACGGTGGGATCAAAAGTTATGGCAAATTTACAAAATTTAGAAATGAACTACCAGTAGGAGCCTTACGAGCTACCGGTAGAAGACCCTACTGGAAATGAGGTACCGGTAGGAGCCTTATGAGCCACCGTTACAAGATGCCCAGAAAGCCCAAATCCTTCTCCAAACGACTCCACCAACTACGGGGGCCTACCTTTTGTCACCTAATCCATGCTTTGACATTTCTAACACTCCATGATGATCTCCTATCCCCTATTTTCAAATTTTAAGCAAGAGGGAGTGGGTGGCCAATGTAGAGAGAGGGAGTGGTTGAAAAAGCATGGGAGGACCATGCTTTGACTGATTTTGGAAGCTTTTGTGGACAATCTCTCTCCACTCACTCCAAGTCAGCCACTCATGTTAAGGGAGAGGGGGATGGACGAAAATGGGAGTTCCTTCACACAATTTTAGATTATCATACTTTTAGAGAGAGAAGATCCAAGGTAGAAGATGAATTTTTAGAGAGAGAAAGCTGAGTTTTACATTTTCCTTCACCATTTCATTGTAGTAAGCTCCATTTCACATGTAATCTTTCCATTTTGCACTAATCTCTTTTAATCAAGTTGTAATTAAGTTCAGTTAAGTTTTCTTGTGGTTCATTTCTACATTTGGGTCGTATTTCCTTTAAGCTTTAAATTTTGGGTATGAATGTTTTTCTTTTGTAGTTTAAAACTCCTTCTTACATTATTACAAGTTCATGTTTGATTTCACGACCATGTTTCTCTACTTCATGTTTGTTCTTGCTTTTATCATGCATAGCTAAACTTTTAGTTGGCTAATCCAAGAGGGATTTCCTCTTGGGTATGTGAAATTGACTCTCTTCCATTCTTCCTCGTAGTGTAAAGTGTTTGGTTTGACTATGTTGAGTGCGGATGTGGTTGTGGTCTTTTGATACACCGTAGACTTGTCACGGGGTATGCGCTTGTCCAACACAACTACACTAGTCCCTCACTTTCTACGAATCAATCAAACACCGAGACACCATTGGTTGAATGAAATGAGTCGATTTGGCATTCCCATTGGAATGACCTCTATGGATTAGCCAAACTTACTTTCTTTCATATTTCCTAACTCATAACTTGCCAAATCTCAAATCATAAGATTTTTCAATTTTCACTTTTTTCAGAAAACACTCTTCAAAAATACCCTACCTCGGCTTCCCCGAGGAGATGACCTTGGAATACTCATTCCAAGTAAAACACGACATTGTAAGTCTCTCTATGCTTGGGGAGTACTTTTGCACACATGTATGTTTTTGTTCATCCACACACAATTTCCCCACTTCTTGCATTGAACTCAAGGGAGAGTGACACTCACCAATCTCTATAAGTCATATACACATAATGGGGTTCGAGTTGGAGGTTAGGGAAAAAGATTCAACCGGACCAGCGAGTGGCACAAGAGTGCTACATGGCATCTATAAACAGAAGGGAGGCCGAGACCATACAGATGGATGAGCTCGACATGAGAGACAAGTTGGAGATAAGGCCCACACCATCAGAGAAGATGGAGCCAATCCAACTCGACGAAGACCCAAGGCATTTGGTGTACGTGGGGCCAAAACTGCTCAAGGAGATTAAGGACCTCCTTATTCAATTTCTGAAGAAGAGTATAGAGGTATTTGCATGGAAACAATAGGATATGTAGGGGATTGACCCATCAGTAATCATGCACAAGCTTAGCATGAATCCAACTTTCAAGCCCATTAAGCAGAAACGGAGAAGCTTCGCCCCAGAGCGTTAGAAAGCTATAAACAAAGAGGTCACCAAGCTACTCTATGCCAAGGCCATCAGGGAGGTAGATTATCCGACCTGGCTTGCCAATGTGGTCCTTGTAAAAAAGACCAACGACAAGTGGTGCCTCTGCATTGACTTCACTTACCTGAATTGTGCCTGCCCAAAGGACAACTTCCCTTTACCCCGGATTGATCTGATCATGGATGCCACAACAGGGCTTGAATTGCTCAGTTTCATGGATGCTTTCTCAAGATACAACCAGATCAGGATGAACCCCAATAATCAAGAGAAACATCCTTTGTAACCGAGTAAAGGACATACTGCTACCAGGTTATGCCATTCGGGATTAAAGAACGTTGGAGCCATATACCAGTGATTGGTGAATCGTATGTTTCAGAAATAGATCTGGACATCAATGGAGGTGTACATCGATGACTGCTGGTGAAGTCATTGAGGGTTGAGCTCCATATCAGACACCTAGAAGAATATTTTTAGATCCTCAAAAAGTACAAATGAAGCTTAACCTAGCAAAATGTGCCTTTAGGGTCTCCGTCAAAAAATTCTTAGGTTTTATAGTCAATAACTGAGGTATTGAGGCTAATTTAGAGAAGGTCAGAGTTGCAATTGACATGCAACCACCCTCAAACACAAGAGAGGTTCAACGTCTAACAGGGAGAATAGAAGCTTTAAGTGGATTTGTCTCCAGGTCAAGCGATAAATGCCAACCCTTCTTCCAAGTCCTAAGAAAAGCTTTCCAGTGGGATGCTCAATGTGGAGAGGCATTCAAAGCTATCAAGGATTAACTCAGTTCACCCCCGGTCCTCGTGAGCCCTAGAAAGGGAGAGGTACTTACCCCATACCTTATTGTTTCAGATTTCTTGACCAGTACAGTATTGGTTAGGGAGCAAGACAGAGCTTAGCAACCAGTTTACTACTGCAACAGAGCTCTGAGGGGAACATATGAAAGGTATCCGAAGATGGAGAAGTTGGTGACAACTTCAAGGAGACTGAGACCTTATTTTTAGGCTCACACGATAGAGGTCCCTACAGACCAACCAATGAAGCAGGTATTGCATAAGCAAGATTCGTCAGGGAGAATAGTCAAATGGGCAATAGAGCTCAACGATTTTGACATCAGGTACAAGACTAGAACCACGATCAAAGGAAAAATATTGGCAGATTTCATCACGGAATTCACAACAGGTCAAGATGCATCCCTGGAGGCAACCCAACTGGTACCCTACCTCCCGACGTGGAAGCTTTCAGTAGATGATGCTGCCAACGCCCAAGACAGCGGTGCTGGGCTGATCCTGACCTCCCCAGATGGGATAAACATTGAGTACACCCTCAAATTCGGTTTCAAAGCTTCAAACAATGAGGCTAAGTACAAAGTCGTTATTGCTGGGCTTAACATGGGACATTCCGTGAAAGTAGAACAGCTCGTGATTCACAGCAACTCCTAACTAGTGGTGAAGCAGATCGAGAAAATATATGAGGCTAAGGGAGAACGAATGACTCTATATCTGAAGAAGGTACATGAACTAATGAAAAAGTGTATGCAGGTTAAAGTCGTGCATGTTCCCAGAGCAGAAAATTCCTGAGTTGATGCCTTAGCCAGACTATCCACTGCCTCTCAAGAGAACCTGGATAGGCTGATTCCAGTTGAATACCTAGCCGAGCCATCTGTGAGCTTCGAGGTCGAAGAAATGTTCTCTGTGCAGATTCAGCCAACTTGGATGGATCCAATAAGGGAGTACCTTCAGAATGGAACCCTGCCAGTTGATTCAAAAGAAGCAGCAAAGCTAAGAGCCAGGTCATCCAGATTCACCATCCTCCAAGGAAACCTGTACAAACGGGGCTTCACTGCACTACTCCTAAGGTGTGTAGGAGATGAGAAAGTTGATTACATTATGAGGAAATCCATGAAGGAATCTATGGAAAACACATCGGAGCTCAAACTCTGGCTAGCAAAGCTCTAAGGCAAGGATATTTTTTGGCCCACCATGCTCCAAGGCAGGGATATTTCCAGAGTTTCACCTGGAAATCCATAATCTACAAATTTGGGATCCCTAAGGCACTGGTCTCAGATAACGGAAAACAGTTTGACAACTCAAGGTTCAAAGGATTTTGTGCTGAGCTAGGCATAAAAACTACTTCTCTACACCAGCTCATCCCCAGTCAATTGGGCAAGCATAAGTGACCATTCGGACTATAAAAACATCTCTGAAGACCAAACTCAAAGCCTTAAAAGGTCGATGGGTGGAACACCTTTCAGAAGTGCTATAGGCTTACAGAACCACAGCCAGATCGGTAACTCCAGAAACACCTTTTTCCCTGGATTATGACACTGAAGCAGTGGCCCCTGTGGAAATAGGCATCACATATCGCAGAACGGAGTTCATCAACCCCGAGCTAAAAGATGCATCACTTCTAGTCAATCTCGATCTCCTGGATGAAAAAAGGAACAGAGCCTTACAGTGCATCCTAGACAATCAGAGAAAGATTGCAAGGTATTACAATAGAAGGGTCAGACACATGAGTGTCAAAGTAGGAGATCTGGTCCTTAGGAAACTCCTCCCTACTGGAAAAGACCCTATTCATGGAAAGCTAGGGCCCAATTGGGAATGTCTGTACATCGTATCTAGAGTGATCAGACCAGGGAATTATGAGCTACAGACTGAAGAAGGGAAAGTTTTGCCTCACTCTTGGAACGCTGATCATTTGAAAAAGTTCTTTGAATAGATAAAGATCCAACTTTTGAAAAGCTTCACCACAATAAACAAGAAGTTTCAGATCAATTTTCATTCCTCACAAATTAAAGATGAGCTCTTTAGCTCATAAACTTGCTAGGAGCTCTTCAGCTCATAAACAAATGATGAGCTCCTTAGCTCATAAAACTAAGATGAGCTATTCGGCTCATAAACAAACGATGAGCTATTGAGCTCATAAACTTGTTATGAGCTCTTTAGCTTATAAATAAACGATGAGTTCTTCAACTCATAAAACTAAGATGAGCTTTTCAACTCATAAACAAACGATAAGCTTCTCAGCTCATACAACTAAGATGAGCTGTCCAGCTCATAAACAAAATGATGAACTCTTCAGCTCATAAACAAACGATGAGCTTTTCAGCTCATAAAACTAAGATGAGCTCTTCAACTCATATATCCAAGATGAGCTCGTCAGCTCATAAATCCAAGATAAGCTCTTCAGCTCATGGAACTAAGGTGAGCTTCCCAGCTTATAAACCCAAGATGAGTTCCTTAACTCACAAACAAATGATGAGCTTCTCAGCTCATAAACATAGGATGAGCTTCTCAGCTCATAAATATTTCTACTCTTAACAGAAATTCAAACTTATCAGGAACAGACTGCATACTTGAAAATTTACCAAGACAAAAATGCTCCCAGAAGAACAAAGCTCTCCTTGAAGCAAGGGGGAAAATGGGAGATAACAATAATAAAGAAACGAGATATTTTTTCATTCCTTCCAAAAAATATTATAGAGACAAGAAATTTTAAAACGAAAGCCCTAAGGAACTATAGCTGGATCTACAATTTCTTCAGCAGTTTGGGGTATCTCAGGGGGCAACCATTCTCTCTAACACAACTGGAGTAGGAGCAGTAGCAGGACGATCTTCATAATGTAAAGGTATAGAGGCCTCATCACTAGCAGGAATAGTTGAAGGAAAAGGAACTGCTAGGTCAGTCGCAAGAGTGTCCACTACTATCCCAGTAGAAGCTGGCAGGAGGGAAACAAGCTTAGAAGTTAGGCCCTCTGTTTTGGTAGGAATCAGCTCGGAAGCATGGACCTCAGACTCAGCAGGAGTAGGCTCAAGAGCCTTGGCCTCATCCCTAGTAGGGACAACAACAGAAGCTTTAGCCTTCGGAGCAACACTAGAAGTAGAAACCTCGACTTCCGCCTCCTTATTAGTAGCTGGACCTTTTTTTTCCTTGCTTAGAGGAGGATTAAAGTCGAAGTCGAAAGGCAAAATACCCCGTAGCCCAATTCGTAGTAGATTCATTTTTAAGTGTTGTTATTTGTGTATCCCTCTCTTTAACCTAGGCCCTCTCAGCTTCAACTTCCTTTAATAGCGTGGCATTGACCTCTGCCAACATCTTGTACTCATTCATCATGGTGTGGACTGATTAGTAGTTAAAATTAGCATATCATTATGCATTTTTAAGACTAATTATACTTTGATTTAAATGATGACATTTCAGGTCCTGAAGTGAACAAGGGCTCAAAGGCAACAAAAATCAAACTTTCATGCAACACCAGCATACCTAGGGACAAAATGGGAAAAGCTTGGACCAAAGTAGGAACATTCGAACGCCAACTCACGTTCGAATGTCCCCTTGAATTATTTAAAGACCAGGATGCTGAGACATGGCGTGTTGCAGCCAAAAAGGAAAACACTGAGGTACTTGAGTACCACGTTTGAACGTCCCCTTGAATTATTTGAGGACCAGGATACTGAGTGCAAAGTGTCAAGTTGTGCATGGAGTGTGGAAATGGATTTCACAGAAGAACACAGGTGCTTGGATATTTCCATTGTATGTATTCCCTAATCTCTACACATCACCCTCAATTTGTATATGGCTTATGTGTATAAGGGAGTGTCACTCTCCCTCAGAATGATGTGAGAAATGGGGCAACAGACTAATGGTGGAATGGATGTGTGTGTGTGTGTGTGAACAAAAGTGCTCCCCAAGCGCAGAGAGACTTTCGAATGTCATGTTTTACTTGGAAAAGTATTCCAAGGTCATCTCCTCAGGGAAGGAAAGTTCAAGTGTGGTGAAGGTGATTTTGTGAAAAAGGAAAAGTGTAAAAATCTTTGATGTTTTGTGTTTTGGTGAGTGAAGTTTGTGAATGAAAATGCAATAAAAACAAGTGTTGGCTAATCCGAAGGGTTCACTCCATTGGGAATGCCAAGTCAACTCGAAACCTTCCTCCAATAGAGCCTAGATGTACGATTGATTCGTGGGAAGCTCGGAACGAGATAGAAGTGAGGATCCAAGCATAACCTGTGACAAGTCTACGGGATATCAAAGACTCACACTCCCATCCACACTATATCCAGTCAAACTGAACCATCGTACTCTGAGAGGAGGAAAGAAAATGAGTTGAATGAGCACACCCAAGAGGAAATCTCCCTTGGATTAGCCAACTTAAAATTTAGCTACTCATGAAAGCAAGAAATAAATGCATAATGTAAAGAGACATGGTATTGAAATGGAGCATAAAACTTAACTTAATGCAAGAAAACTTAAACTAAGAAGAAAAATATGCAATACCCATTTTAAAGACTTGAAATGTAAAAAACTTAAACAACAATGGTGAAACGTAAATGGTGTATTTAAACTTGCAAAGTACTTGAAATAAATGACATTAAAAGTAAATAATGAAGCTTACAAGATCCTTACAAAAGATTATAAGTGAAATGGATGGAAGAAATGTAAAAACATAAGCTTTCTATTTCACTATTCATCATCTTCTTCATTGCTTCTCTAAGACTACTCCTAAGCTTAGGTAGCCTCCCATCAAAATCTTGTGGAATGCTGAATATATGGTGAATGAGTGATGCATTTTCGTCCATGGAGGGTCCCCCTAGCCTGTGTGCAGGCCTCCCATCAATAGGGGGCTGAGTTGATGCATTGCACAGGCTAGGAGAAATGTAGCCTGCAACCCACCATGCCTCCATCTTTCTCTCTCCTCCTCTCCCATCCTCCATCTTCTTTTGCTGACTTTGGGGTGTATGAGGCATGTATATATGTAGAATATGTTAGGGGGTAAGTGGGAGAATCAATGGTGGGACCCCCAAGCAAGTGGAGCATGAGTTGCAGGCGTTCTGGGCATTCTGGACAAAACCTTCCGGAAGGTCGACAAAAACTTTCTAGAAGGTTTATTCTAGTAGGCTAAATCTTCCGGAAGGTCTTTCGGAATGTGACAGCTCAGGACCAGTTTTCGTAAAATTGTCATAACTTTTGATCCAACCGTTGGATTGAGCTAAAATGTTGAAACAATACAGAAGACATTCAGATCTACAACTTTCATATTTTTCACTTTTTCAGATTCGAAGTGGAACATGGTAAAAAATTAGAAAAACAGCGGTACTGTGTAAAAAAATGGGGAAACCAGTGGGCCAAACCTTCCGTAAGGTTTATGGCCAAACCTTCCGGAAGGTTTTCATCCAAATTGCATTTTTCTTAGTTTCTTCACCTTCCAAGCCTTGAAATCCTCATTTAATGTGTCCATCTCTTCACCACTCATTCATACTTAGTTGCAAGGTTATAAAATCCATCATTTACGCTATAATTACCTGCAACATCAAAATTTTCACATTATTCATAACTTTGACTAATTCTAAATAATTAAATGCAAATTTAAGTTAAAAAGCATGAAATGAGACCATCAAATATGCAATATTTTATGCTCATCAACAGGCCACTTGAGTGGGAAGGTCAGACCCCATCTGGTGTTCGAACGCCCATCAAGCAAAGACAGAAACAACGTTTGTAAAACCCTAGAAAAATTTAAACTTTTGATAAAAAGGGCAAAATGGTAAATTGCCACTATGGTACAGGTTGTAAACCTGAAATTTTCTAGAACTCGGATGACGAAACGGACATCACCGTTGGATTCGTCTCGCGAAACCTAGTTACCCTGTCAAATTTCATTGAATTCCGAGTTAATCGGATTTTTCGCGTTTACGAGGCGGTCGGACCTCGGGAGACCCAAAAACGAAATTCTGAATAAAATTTTAAATTTTGGGAAATAAATGACGGCAAGTTAAAATAAAAATATTTTGAACTTGAACCGGGGCGAAAATTAATCGTTTCGGGGTTAAAACGGACCCGGGAAATAAGAGCCGTGTGGCGCGTTGAGGACCAAGTATTTAAAGAGTATTTAAAGGGGAGAAAATCAGATTTTCTCCCCATTTTGTTCAGCCGATCAACGTGAGAGAGGAAGAGAGGGAAAGGGCTTGGGTTCTCCATCTTCTCTCTACGATCTACGGAGATTGAGAGCTCAAATCCACTCGGGCCAAGAACAAAAGTTGTTCTCCTCGCCGAGGGCTACAAAACAATACCAAGGAGGTCGAGTTTTGGAGTGATTCGAAGAACGGGATTTTGGGAAGCTAGGGCTTGGAGCTTGAATCGGGTCTTGGAGGCTTCCCAACGTTGTTCTCCACGCTTCAAGAGGTAGGGTTCCCTCCTACCAAGGTTTATTCCACACCTAGAATGCTTAGGTGAAATGGGTAAATAAATGGATATGTATATATATGGCATTTTCCTATGGTTGTGAAATTGGGTGAAATAGGTTGAAATCAATTCTAATTGGATTGGTAATTAGAAGTTTCTAAATGAAATTTCTAGGATTGAGTATATGAAATTAACCCAATGTGACTCTTGGGCTATATGAAGTGTGGGCATGCTATGTGTTTATCTTGTGCTTGAAATTGAAGTATGTTATCTCTTGATAATGTGATGACATGCTTGGGTGTTGATTAAGATTAAATGTTGATGTATATACATGCTTGTGATATATTGACATTGTAAGGAAATATGGAAATTATATGCTTATGATATGATTTTGCCATGAAGTGTGAAAAATGTATTGTAAATGTTCATATGTCACTCATACCATATTGAACATTGTAATATTATTGAAATGGGACATCACATTTCATATGCACGGGAGCATTGCACTTAGTGGGTGTGTGTGCATGGTGGTTGTCTTCACCACGCTTGGTGGATGACGAGTGGGCTCGGGTAAGATGGGTCGATGACCTAATCGAGTCGCACGGTTTGCACGGTTGTTAGGGTTGGGGTAGCAAGAAGGGCTAGACTATCCCTCGGGTGAGAGACCCGGTGATTGGATACGCACTCCGTTGGTATAAGAGTCCATAAAGTGTGTCGGTGTACGCGGAACCGTTGGTGGAAGTCCATGAATTCCGTGTCGGTTGGGTGCCGTTAGTGTAAGTCCATAAATATCCACCCCAAGAAAGACCCTAGAATGAAATGTCATTTGATGTACAACATAAATGACGGATTAGCACACATTGACACTTGCATGTGTAGAGGAGCCGGGAGGGGCTCGGATGATATGCATGAATGGGTCTCATCTCATTCCATAGCATGGCATTGCAAATTCCATCATTGAATATAATTCCTTGCTTGGAATGTTATAAATTGTTGTTTTGGGCATGTGAACATTTCATATGCATATAGGTTGGGGAGTAGCCTCATTAGGAGATACCCTATTAAGCGTGGCTCACCCTTTGTGGGAAAAACATTTCAGGTGCGGGGTTCACACCGGCGCACGGCTCCCATTTCGAGCCCCAAAGTTGAAGAAAGCCGACTTGTGGCTTTTATGGTTATTTTGTAAAGCTTTTGAAAGAATTCCATTTTGGACATGTAAATGTATGGAATCAATTGTAATAGAACTTGTACAAACCATGTTTTATATGGAAATCCTTGTCAAACATGTATTTGATGAATTGGGAAGGGTTTTGAATGAGTTGGAAATGAAAAATGGTTGAAAATGGCAAAACTGGGCAGAGAGTACCGGTACTGGGTACCGGTATTGAATGGTACCGGTGCTGTGTACCGGTACCCCCTTTCCAGTGGGTTGACAGTACCGGCACTGAATGGTACCGGTACTGTGTACCGATACCCCCTTTCCAGTGGGTTAACAGTACCGGTACCGGGTACCAGTACTGAATGGTACCGGTACTGGGTACCGGTACTCTCTTCAAAATTTTTAGATTTTCACACTGCTTCGCCCTATTTTCAATCTACGTTTTCCTTCCCTCCAATGATGTAAATGGACTATAATCGAGTATAAATCATGGTATATTGAATATTGGTTGAACCCAAATGAATAATCGAATCCGGTTAACAATTGTGAATTAAGATCCCGGTTATGGGGATGCTACTACCATGGTGTTAGGTTGAGTGACATCCACGGGTATTTCCGCGGGTTGACGGGTGGTCAATGGTTAATATAGGACCCCCGGAAATTGGGGCGTCACAGCTTGGTATCGGAGCATAGGTATGCGATTTACCTAGGGCTTGATGGGGCATGGGTCTAGACCATTGCATTCATTGTACATTACATGTTATTTGCTTAAATTGCTACATGTTATATGATATGTGATATGTGTATTATATGCATGGTAAAATGTGTATGGAAATGGACACACTAGGGTTGGAGAACTTAACCTTGGGAGTGGGAAAGCAAATGAACGGGAAAGTTCAAAGCGTAAGGGTCCACTATTGGAGGCATACGCTCTACTAGTGAGACAATGAGAAAGATTTGAACGTTTTAACTTTGATCCCTATCTAGGGATACTAAGTCGTTGTACCATTGCCATTTGACGTGTGTGTAGATGGCAAGTGGAAGAAGAGGACGTCGAGGCGGTGGGCGAAACAATAACCAACCACCACCGGTCTTCAATCAACAAGCATTTACGGAAACCATGGGCATGATGGCGGCTACTGTTGCACAAGCTAGTGCAAATGCCGGACATGGAGGCGCGAGTAACCTCCAACAGTTTAAAGCACACAAACCTCCAGTCTTCATGGGAGGGGCGAACCCGATGGTGGCCGACCATTGGTTCCGGCAAGTCAACAAGATCTTAGGGGCAATGGAGGTCACCTCAGACGCTACTAAGATAAGACTAGCTGCATTCCAGCTAGAGGGAGAAGCCCAATTGTGGTGGGATTGGGTGACGGCCTCGAAGAACTTAGAGGCCATGACCTGGGGAGAGTTCAAGGAGCCCTTCATGGGTAAATATTTCCCAACGGCCGTTCGACATGCAAAGGCCCGAGAGTTTCTAGATTTGAAGCAAGGGTCAATGACGGTGATGGAGTATGTGGCTAAGTTCACCGAATTAGCCCGATTTGCTGATGATTACGTGGCCACGGATATGGCCAAGGTAAGAAGGTTTGAGGATGGGTTGAAGCTATCCATCCGGGGAAAGATTGTGGGCCTCCGCCTGCAAGACTTGGACTCTATGGTCGAGACAGCTATGGCCATTGAGAGGGAGGTTGACGATGCACGAAGCATCCGTGAGGCGGGTGCTAAGGATAAGAAGAAGGAGGGCCAATCCTCTTCTTCTAGTTCGGGGAAGAAGCAGCGGACTTCTGCTCCTCAAGGACAACAAGGACAGGGCTGTGGCTATCAAGGCCAAGGCCAAGGTCAATTTTCCTAGGGCGGGAGAAACTTCAGGACTACCCACCAGGCAGGCCAGAAGACATGTTTCCATTGCCACCAATCGGGGCATATGAAGCGGGATTGTCCGCAGAGGCAAGGATCCCAGAGCTATGGGACACCTCAGTCCCAGTCATCAGTGGGACAGTCGCAGACACACCTTGTTCCTCCCTACCCCACCATGGGCTAGGGAAACCAGTATCAGTTCTAGGGCACTACTCAGGCCCCTACCACTTTTCGAGCGGGGACTCCGTAGTCGGGCCAGGTGGGCCAAAGCATGGGTCGAGGCTGAGGACAGGGCATGCAGGCCGGGACTTCGGGGACCCAGGGCGTGTCTACGCCATTACACCTCAGGCTGAGCCAGTGGACCAGTCGGTCATTCAGGGTACATTTCTACTTTCTCGCTTGTGGGCTAAAGTATTATTTGACTCTGGTGCATCACATTCATTCATTTCTGCATCATGTGTGAGGGATTTGGGCTTAGAGGTTGATGCCTTGGAAGAGCCGTTGTGTGTGAATTCACCCCTAGGAGCTTGGGTGTGTGTGAATCAGATATTTCGGGGTTGTGAGCTAGAGATCTCGGGGATTCTACTCACCGTGGACCTTAGGATTATGTGGCTAAGTCCACCGAATTAGCCCGATTTGCTGATGATTACGTGGCCACGGATATGGCCAAGGTAAGAAGGTTTGAGGATGGGTTGAAGCTATCCATCCGGGGAAAGATTGTGGGCCTCCGTCTGCAAGACTTGGACTCTATGGTCGAGACAGCTGTGGCCATTGAGAGGGAGGTTGACGATGCACGAAGCATCCGTGAGGCGGGTGCTAAGGATAAGAAGAAGGAGGGCCAATCCTCTTCTTCTAGTTCGGGGAAGAAGCAGCGGACTTCTGCTCCTCAAGGACAACAAGGACAGGGCTGTGGCTATCAAGGCCAAGGCCAAGGTCAATTTTCCCAGGGCGGGAGAAACTTCAGGACTACCCACCAGGCAGGCCAGAAGACATGTTTCCATTGCCACCAATCGGGGCATATGAAGCGGGATTGTCCGCAGAGGCAAGGCTCCCAGAGCTATGGGACACCTCAGTCCCAGTCATCAGTGGGACAGTCGCAGACACACCTTGTTCCTCCATACCCCACCATGGGCTAGGGAAACCAGTATCAGTTCTAGGGCACTACTCAGGCCCCTACCACTTTTCGAGCGGGGACTCCGCAGTCGGGCCAGGTGGGCCAAAGCATGGGTCGAGGCTGAGGACAGGGCATGCAGGCCGGGACTTCGGGGACCCAAGGGCGTGTCTACGCCATTACACCTCAGGCTGAGCCAGTGGACCAGTCGGTCATTCAGGGTACATTTCTACTTTCTCGCTTATGGGCTAAAGTATTATTTGACTCTGGTGCATCACATTCATTCATTTCTGCATCATGTGTGAGAGATTTGGGCTTAGAGGTTGATGCCTTGGAAGAGCCGTTGTGTGTGAATTCACCCCTAGGAGCTTGGGTGTGTGTGAATCAGATATTTCGGGGTTGTGAGCTAGAGATCTCGGGGATTCTACTCATCGTGGACCTTAGGATTATGTGGCTAAGTCCACCGAATTAGCCCGATTTGCTGATGATTACGTGGCCACGGATATGGCCAAGGTAAGAAGGTTTGAGGATGGGTTGAATCTATCCATCCGGGGAAAGATTGTGGGCCTCCGCCTGCAAGACTTGGACTCTATGGTCGAGACAGCTATGGCCATTGAGAGGGAGGTTGACGATGCACGAAGCATCCGTGAGGCGGGTGCTAAGGATAAGAAGAAGGAGGGCCAATCCTCTTCTTCTAGTTCGGGGAAGAAGCAGCGGACTTCTGCTCCTCAAGGACAACAAGGATAGGGCTGTGGCTATCAAGGCCAAGGCCAAGGTCAATTTTCCCAGGGCGGGAGAAACTTCAGGACTACCCACCAGGCAGGCCAGAAGACATGTTTCCATTGCCACCAATCGGGGCATATGAAGCGGGATTGTCCGCAGAGGCAAGGATCCTAGAGCTATGGGACACCTCAGTCCCAGTCATCAGTGGGACAGTCGCAGACACACCTTGTTCCTCCCTACCCCACCATGGGCTAGGGAAACCAGTATCAGTTCTAGGGCACTACTCAGGCCCCTACCACTTTTCGAGCGGGGACTCCGCAGTCGGGCCAGGTGGGCCAAAGCATGGGTCGAGGCTGAGGACAGGGCATGCAGGCCGGGACTTCGGGGACCCAGGGGCGTGTCTACGCCATTACACCTCAGGCTGAGCCAGTGGACCAGTCGGTCATTCAGGGTACATTTCTACTTTCTCGCTTATGGGCTAAAGTATTATTTGACTCTGGTGCATCACATTCATTCATTTCTGCATCATGTGTGAGGGATTTGGGCTTAGAGGTTGATGCCTTGGAAGAGCCGTTGTGTGTGAATTCACCCCTAAGAGCTTGGGTGTGTGTGAATCAGATATTTCGGGGTTGTGAGCTAGAGATCTCGGGGATTCTACTCACCGTGGACCTTAGGATTATGGACATGTCGGAATTCGATGTCATCCTTGGGATGGACTGGTTGGCGGCGCATCGGGTCGTTAATGATTCGTGTGAGAAGGCATTCCAAGAACTAAAGAGGAGGCTCACTTCAGCTCCTATCTTGATTGTTCCAGAGAGGGGGCAAAACTACACGGTGTATTGCGATGCCTCCAAGGACGGACTGGGTTGTGTCTTGATGCAGTCCGGGAGAGTGGTGGCTTATGGTTCTCGACAGTTGAAGAATCACGAGCAGAATTACCCTACGCATGATATGGAGTTGGCGGCCGTTGTCTTTGCCTTAAAGGCTTGGCGCCACTATTTGTATGGTGAACAATTTGAGGTGTTTTCGGACCACAAAAGTCTGCAGTACATCTTCACTCAGCGGGACCTCAACATGAGGCAGCGTAGGTGGATGGAGTACCTAGAAGACTATTACTTCACTTTGCATTATCACCCTGGTAAGGCAAATGTGGTGGCAGATGCGCTTAGCCAGAAGTCACGGGGTGTTTTAGCTAGTGTAGCTTCCCGGGAGTGGCGGATGCTTGAGACCGTGGGCCAATTTGGGCTGCATTATCGGGGTCGGACTCAGGGTGTTTTAGGGAGCTTGGTGGCTACACCTTCCCTACTGAGTAGAGTGATTGAGTCCCAGAGACAGGACTCAGAGTTATCATCCATCAGGGACCGAGTGCAGGCGGGTACTGGTGACGAGGGCTGGGCCATTCACTCGGATGACAGTCTTCGGTTTAGGGGAAAGG
Source organism: Ilex aquifolium (assembly GCA_951799425.1). Taxonomy (NCBI): domain Eukaryota; kingdom Viridiplantae; phylum Streptophyta; class Magnoliopsida; order Aquifoliales; family Aquifoliaceae; genus Ilex; species Ilex aquifolium. The sequence goes on along the minus strand of OX637407.1, from coordinate 545,883 downwards.
TTGTGGTTCCCCAGTCGGCGGAGCTGAGAGAGGAGATCCTCAGGGAGTTCCATGGCTCTCGTTTTGCGGTGCATCCAGGCGGCACGAAGATGTATCATGATCTTCGTCGCCAGTATTATTGGAGCGGGATGAAAAGGCAGATTGGCGATTTTGTCAGTAGATGCCTCACATGTCAGCAGATTAAGGCCGAACACCAAAGGCCAGCTGGTATGCTCCAGCCCTTGGAAGTGGCTGAGTGGAAGTGGGAGCACGTCACAATGGACTTTGTGACCCACTTGCCACGGACATCACGGGGACATGATGCGGTGTGGGTGATAGTGGACCGGCTTACGAAGTCGGCACACTTTTTGGCGGTGCGGATGACCTTCACTCTGGAGGAATTTTGCAGGTTGTACATAAGGGAGATAGTCCGATTGCATGGGGTATCCGTATCTATAGTATCAGATCGGGATTCCAGGTTTACGGCTCACTTTTGGGAGAGTTTCCAGCGAGCCATGGGGACTCAGTTGAGGATGAGCACAGCCTTCCATCCCCAAACGGACGGTCAGTCGGAACGGACCATCCAGACATTAGAGGACATGCTACGGGCATGCGTCCTAGACCTCAAGGGTAGCTGGGAAGAACATTTACCCTTAGTGGAATTCGCCTATAACAACAGTTATCAGGCTAGCATACGGATGGCACCCTATGAGGCACTTTATGGGAGGCCTTGTTGTTCTCCGGTTTGTTGGACTGAGGTTGGAGAAAGACCCTCTACGGGTCCAGAATTGATAAGAGATGCCTCAGAGAAGGTGGATCTGATAAGGAAGCGTCTTCTCACGGCTCAAAGCCGGCAGAAGAGCTACGCCAATAGGCGGCGGCGACCTCTGGAATTTGAGGTGGGGGATCATGTCTTCTTGAAGGTGATGCCTAAGAGAGGGGTGGTCAGGTTCGGCAAGCGGGGAAAGCTGTCGCCGGGGTATATTGGGCCCTTCGAGATACTTGAGAGAGTTGGCACTGTGGCCTACAGATTGGCATTACCGCCAACTTTATCGGGCGTTCACGTTGCATTCCATGTCTCCATGCTCCGGAAGTATACCCCAGATCCAACGCATGTTGTGGATTGGGGCGAGCTTGTTGTTGATACGGATGGAACCTTCGAGGAAGGACCAGTGCGTGTCATGGATAGTCGGGATCAGGTTTTGCGAGGCAAGACCGTGAGGCTTGTGAAGGTGTTGTGGCAGCACCGAGGAGTGGAAGAGGCAACATGGGAGCGTGAGGACACCATACGTGCCAATTATCCTTTCTTATTTGAGGATGGAGGTACATTATTCTAGTCATTTAGTGTTATGTGACTGTTGCATATGCATGTGGTTGTAAACGCATGAGTATGTGAATTTCGGGGACGAAATTCTTTTAAGGGGGGAAGAATGTAAAACCCTAGAAAAATTTAAACTTTTGATAAAAAGGGCAAAATGGTAAATTGCCACTATGGTACAGGTTGTAAACCTGAAATTTTTTAGAACTCGGATGACGAAACGGACATCACCGTTGGATTCGTCTCGCGAAACCTAGTTACCCTGTCAAATTTCATTGAATTCCGAGTTAATCAGATTTTTCGCGTTTTACGAGGCGGTCGGACCTCAGGAGACCCAAAAACGAAATTCTGAATAAAATTTTAAATTTTGGGAAATAAATGACGGCAAGTTAAAATAAAAATATTTTGAACTTGAACCGGGGCGAAAATTAATCGTTTCGGGGTTAAAACGGACCCGGGAAATAAGGGTCGTGTGGCGCGTTGAGGACCAAGTATTTAAAGAGTATTTAAAGGGGAGAAAATCAGATTTTCTCCCCATTTTGTTCAGCCGATCAACGTGAGAGAGGAAGAGAGGGAAAGGGCTTGGGTTCTCCATCTTCTCTCTACGATCTACGGAGATTGAGAGCTCAAATCCACTCGGGCCAAGAACAAAAGTTGTTCTCCTCGCCGAGGGCTACAAAACAATACCAAGGAGGTCGAGTTTTGGAGTGATTCGAAGAACGGGATTTTGGGAAGCTAGGGCTTGGAGCTTAAATCGGGTCTTGGAGGCTTCCCAACGTTGTTCTCCACGCTTCAAGAGGTAGGGTTCCCTCCTACCAAGGTTTATTCCACACCTAGAATGCTTAGGTGAAATGGGTAAATAAATGGATATGTATATATATGGCATTTGCCTATGGTTGTGAAATTGGGTGAAATGAGTTGAAATCAATTCTAATTGGATTGGTAATTAGAAGTTTCTAAATGAAATTTCTAGGATTGAGTATATGAAATTAACCCAATGTGACTCTTGGGCTATATGAAGTGTGGGCATGCTATGTGTTTATCTTGTGCTTGAAATTGAAGTATGTTATCTCTTGATAATGTGATGACATGCTTGGGTGTTGATTAAGATTAAATGTTGATGTATATACATGCTTGTGATATATTGACATTGTAAGGAAATATGGAAATTATATGCTTATGATATGATTTTGCCATGAAGTGTGAAAAATGTATTGTAAATGTTCATATGTCACTCATACCATATTGAACATTGTAATATTATTGAAATGGGACATCACATTTCATATGCACGGGAGCATTGCACTTAGTGGGTGTGTGTGCATGGTGGTTGTCTTCACCACGCTTGGTGGATGACGAGTGGGCTCGGGTAAGATGGGTCGATGACCTAATCGAGTCGCACGGTTTGCACGGTTGTTAGGGTTGGGGTAGCAAGAAGGGCTAGACTATCCCTCGGGTGAGAGACCCGGTGATTGGATACGCACTCCGTTGGTATAAAAGTCCATAAAGTGTGTCGGTGTACGCGGAACCGTTGGTGGAAGTCCATGAATTCCGTGTCGGTTGGGTTGTATATGGTTAGGATGGGGTTGTAGGCCGTTTTGGTTTCTTTTTGATGTCCTACTCCATGTACTCAAACTTTATAACACATAAATGGAAAACCACAGTTCTGACTTTATCTTGTCTATGTTATTTTGTTAATTGCATTATGATTTTTGTTTTTATTGATTGATTGAGTAAATTGTTTGTTTAAATAGATTATTGTATGTTATGCTCGTTACCTTGTTTGGAAAATAAATTTTTGCTAAGGGACTAGCAAAACCCAAGTTGGGGGGTGTGATTAGCACAAAACTTTACATATTTTAGGTGCTAATCATCCTATTTTCAATTGCTTCTGGGGGTTAAATGATTGGAGTTGTTTTATTATAGTTCTTAATGAAGATTTTTGGTGTTTGCAGAAAAAAAAGCGCTAAATGAGGCTTCTTAAAGCCTTCCCAAATGAGTTAAGGTGAATGAGGATGAAAGAGTGGCTAAAGAATGGTTCAGGGGTGAAGAAATCAGAAAAATAAGACAAAGCAGCAGAAGCATACCGGTACGGTTTGGCAATTGGAACATAGCGTACCGGTATGCAGTGCCGGTACGGTCCTACCTCTGGAGTTCAGGGTACCGGTACCGCGTACCGGTACGGTCTGCTATCCCTGCCCCAATCTCTGCAACTCAGGTCCGCCATTTTTTAGGGACCCACCAACCATTCTCCCACTTGTCTCTGACTCCTCCAGCACATTGTACCACCCTCCATTTGACTTTTGAAGCTTGAGTGATCAATAAGGAGAGAGAAGAAGAATGGAGCTGGGTGTGCAGGCTAGCTTTGCACCACCCTGTCCAGCCCATCCCTCTTGACCCCTATGGATTGAGATCACATCATAGAGCTGAGAGAGGACACTATGGACATTTTGGGGGGAAAAGAGGACTCCAGCATTCAGCACTGAGCATTGGTTACAGAGAGATACATATATATATATAGAGAGAGTCTAGGTAGAAGATGATGAATAGTATTCTAGAGAGATAAATTGAGATTTTTACATTTTCTTCAATATATTGTAATCTCCTGTAAGAATCTTTAGAGCTTCATTGAATGTCATTAATGCTAGTTCCTACAAGTTCATTGCAAGTTTAATTCTCTTTTAAAGCTTTTACCATCAATGCATCAAAGTTCTTATTTTTCTTACTTTTAAAATGGGTATTCATTGCTTTCACTTATAGCTTATGTTTGTGTGCATTTAGTTACTCAAGAACTTCATTCCTTTGTAATGCATTCTCATTACATTGTTAATTTCATCCCAAGCATGAGTAGCTAAAATCCTTTAGTTGGCAAAACCAAGGGGAACCTCAACTTGGGTATGCCATTTCAACTCATTCTCCTCCCTTCTTTCAGAGTTCAATGGTTCGGTTTGACTGGGTTGAGGGTGGATAAATTGGTGAGTCTTTGATATTCCGTAGGCCTAGTCACGGTTTATGCTTAGATACTCACCCTTCATATCCCTAGTTTCCCACGAATCAATCGTTCATTTATGCTCTATTGGAGGAGGGATTCGAGTTGAGATGGCATTCCTATTTGAGTGACCTCTTGGGTTAGCCAACGTTTGTTTGTCATTTCATTTCCACCAAAACACACTTCACCAAACAACTTTCAACAACAAAAGATTTTACACTTTCTTTCACCCAAAATCAACCTTCCCATTGGTTTACATCCTTCCCCGTGGAAACGACCTTGGAGTACCTCCAAGTAAAACACGACCTACAAAAGTTTCCTTGCGCTTGGGGAGCATTTTTGTTTATACGCATAACATATTTCCACCATCCCATTTTCCCATCTCCTTGCCCTTTCTTTTGACACTACTCAAAGGGAGAGTGACACTCCCCTTCATCCATATACAATACATTTTGCGGGATGATATTTATGGGTTAGGGATAACAAGGAAAAATACCAAGCACTGGGCCATCCACTTCTGCACCGGTACGCACAGTATCTCAGCGCCTTGACGTTCTGGAGGAGACTGTGCACGGGATTTCGGCAATGATGACTTGCCTTTTTCAATATACATTCCCCGGAGAGCCGATTCTAGGTGGACCTCCACCTCCTACCTCTACCCCCTCAGCCTCCATTGTGGTTGAGGTGGGGGATTCGGATGAGGATGACAAAGACGATGATGAGGATGGGAGTGATGATGGAGATGATGGTGATGATGATGATGGTGACAGGGGTGATGAGTAGGATACTCTTGTTTTGGTCTTTTTTTTTTTATTTTGGGTTGTACATAGCTAGGAGTGGAATTATCGGTCTAGTAGAAGAATCTTTAGGAATTTTAGGCCATTTTTTTCTCTTTTTGAATTCTAACTCCATGTACTTAACTTTTGAAATTAATTAATGAAATGCCACAGTTGTTGTTTCATCTTGCCCAAGTTCATTTCTTTAATTGCATTGTGATTTTTGTTTTTTGAATGTTTGATGAATTACTTGTGTAAATGGATTGTTGTAGTTTCATACTCATTGGTTTGAAAGTAAACTTTGCTAGGGACTAGCAAAGCTGAAGTTGGGGGGGTGTGATTAGCATGAAATATTGCATATCATGTGTACATTTGCACCCCTTTTATGCTTGCTTTTATGGTAAAAATGGGAGGAATTGCAATGTTTCAAGCTATTAATGGAGTTTCGGCGTGTCTGCAGGTAAAAGAGCTTAAATGGTGCATGTTAGGCCCCTATCATGGTGCTTAAGGTAAATGGAGATGAGGGGGAGGCTTGACGATGGCTTGGAAGGTGACAAAACCAAGAATTGAACAAAACAAGTTAAAACCTACCAGTAGGTTTGTCATAAAACTACCGGTATGTCTTGGCTACTGGAGTGGGTTCTACCGGAAAACTACCGGAAGGTTTTGGCTACTAGAGTAAAACCTACCGGTAGGTTTGGCCATCAACCTACCGGTAGGTTTTACTGAAAAACGCCAGATTCTGTAACTCAAGCTCTGCCACATGGGGGTCCCACCTTGCTTGCTGTTTTCCGTTGTTGTATTCCCTAGACTCCGGACATCATCCCTCAATGTATGTATGGTGTATGTGTGAAGGGGAGTGTCAGTCTCCCTTGGAATGATGTCAAAAGAACGGGCAATGGAATAGTGGATGAATGAAGTGTAAAATGTGGGTGGTGAATAAAAGTGCTCCCCAAGTGCAGAGAGACTTTCGAGTGTCGTGATTTACTTGGAAAGTATTCCTAGGTCGTCTGCTCAGGGAAGGATGTGAATCGTGTTGAAGGTGATTTGGGTAAAAAGGGTAAAGTGTAAAAATATTTTGTTGGTTGAAGTTTGGTTTGTAATTGTATCTTGATAAAAAAAATGAGATGGGAAAAATGTTGGCTAATCCGAAGGGTTCATCCCAATGGGAATGCCAACTCAACTCAAAACCTTCCCCCAATGGTGTCTATATGCTCGATTGATTCGTGGGAAGCTCGGGACTAAAATGGAAGTGAGGATTCAAGCATACCCACACCCCAACCCAGTCAAACCGAACCAACGTACACTACGAGGGGAAAAGAAAATGAGTTGAAATGGCATACCCAAGAGGAGGTCTCCCATGGATTAGCCAACTTAAAATCTTAGCTACTCATACTTAATGCACAAACAATAATGAAATGGAAAGACATTGTAAAGGAATGAAGATTTGATCTAAGTTAATGCAAGAAAACACAAAACTATAGAAAAGTGCATTTAATACCCATTTGAAAAGATTTGAGATGAACACTTAAATGCATTAATGGTAAAAGCTAGAATGAAAGATTAAACTTGAAATGAACTTGTAGTAAATGGCATTAAAGGCATTAAACAAAGCTTAGACAAGTCTTACAATAGATTATAAGGCAATGTATGGAAGAAAATGCAAAAATATTCACTTCTCTCTAGCACTATTCATCTTCTTCCTTGGACTCTCTCTCTCTCTCTCTCTCTCTCTATATATATATATATATATATATATATTACAATGTATTTCTCCTTTTTTTTTCAATAATGGTCAAGGAGCTTGCCAAAAAAACATCCATGGAGCCATCCCCTAGCTGTGTGATGTGATCCCAATCAATAGGGGGCTGAAAGGGATGGGATGGACAGGCTAGTGCTTGCATAGCCTGCACACCCAACATCTTCTCTCTCCTCTCACCTCATTAATGTCCAAAGCTCCAAAAGTCCAAGCATGAGTGTATGAGGGGATGTTTGTGTGTAAGGCATGTCAGGGACAAGTGGGAGAGTGCTTGGTGGGACCCCCAAGGTTGCAGAGCTTGATATGCAAAATCTAGAAATTTTCAGTAAAACCTACTGGTAGGTCGATGGAAACCTACCGGTAGGTTTCACTCCAGTAGGCAAAACCTATCGGTAGGTTTGGCGGTAGGTGCAGTTCCAGTAGCTAAAATCTACCGGTATGTTTTCCCTTGTTTTGCTGATTTCTTGGTTTCTTCACCTCCTAAGTTATCGTCAAGCCCTCCCTTCATCTTCATTCATCTTAAACACTATGAAAAAGGCTTAACAAGCATCATTTATCACCTTTTATCTGCAAACATACTGAAATTCCATTAATAGCACAAACAATGCATTTCCACTCATATTAACCACAAAAGCTAGCACAAAAGGGATGCAAATGCACTTGGAATATGCAATATTTTGTGCTAATCACACCCCCCAACTTGAGCTTTGCTAGTCCCTAGCAAAATTTATTTTCAAAACAAAATAAACAAGTATAACATTGCAACAATCCATTTCCACAAATCATCCATCAAATACTCAAAATACAAAAATCATAATGCAATTATTGAAATAAACTTGGACAGATGGAACAAAAACTATCGTATTTCATTAATGTATTTCAAGGTTGGAGTACATGGAGTCAGACATCAAAAAGAGGCAAAATGGCCCAAAATTCCTAGAGACTCTTCTACTAGGCCAATAACTCCATCCTAGCTATGTACAATCCAAAACAAAAGGGACAACAAAGAAAAGAACAAATGAACCCTAATCTTCATCTCAATCTCCATCACCACCATCATCACCCTCATCAATGTCAAAGTCACTCTCACCCTCCTCCTCCTCGTTAGTGTCCTTATCAGTCTCCCCCACCTCAACAACAGTAGAGGCTGAGGGGGCAGAGGCAGAAGCAGAAGCTGGAGGCCCGCCCGGAATAGGCTCGCCAGGGAATGTATACTGAAACAAACGGGTCATCATGGTTGAAATCCCATGCACCGTCACCTCTAATGCATCGAGGCGCTGAGACATTGAGTGCTCAGGTGCAGAAGTCGATGGCACAAACACAGACAACCCAGCAGATGGCTCAGCAGATGACGGTCCCGGAGAAACAGGCTCCACAGATGGTGCTGAAGAGGAAGGTCCAGCGACCTCTGACTCTGGCCTGCTCACTACGGCTCATCGCCGTCCTCTTCATGCTACTAGCCTTCCCAATGGCCCTGGTCTCAGGGGGAGTGAGTTTGTCAAATGCATAAGCCTTGACTCTGAAGTGCTTGCACATCCGAGTCACCAAGTTCCCAAAGGGTAGATTGGCCTTAGGCTTTTGGGTCTCGGCGAAATCCTTCATTACTTCCCATACAAAAAGCGTAAAGTCCATCGCCTTTCCTGACATTACCGCATCCAATAGGGCTAACTTTTCAATGTTAGGCGTCTTTTCAGCACCCCTCAGAAGATGATTATAATGAAGGAGCTTATTCAAAATCCCATAAGAATGTTTGAGGCCCCCGACTTGGACCATTCCCTTGAACTGATTCGGGTCCTCATATATCAATGCCACAAACTCAGAGATAGTCTTGACGCGAGTGATGTTATGGGGGTACACCGGGGTAGAGGAAGGAGGTCTCTCGTAGTGTAGGAGGGTAACAATAACAGTAAGGGTCACATCAAACGTCTTACCCCGTATGTTCATCCTCAAAATTTCAACCTCATTCACCTCCATCACCTTGAGCTTTTGGTAGAATTCCCGGCATAAAGACAAATTGAACCCATCCACGGGCTCAAACCAAAATGCCATCCCATGGGCAACGATGAGCCTAACGACCTCGTTCCTTGGACCAAGGGATATGTGATCGAGGTACCTCTCGCAAGTGACGTTCTTTTCCTGGATCAATTGGTACCTCGCCTTCTTTCTTTGTTCATTCTGGTCCCCGCTCGAACCCTCCCTACTCCTTTTACGGGTGCTCATTTCCTCGGGCTATGGAGAGTTAGCCCCAATTCGTTTTGTTCGGCCCATACAAAGCAACAGTGCCCCAAAAATCAAGAGTGCAAAAAGAGCCAGGATGAGACCCTCAATTGGGTCCACAGCATCCTTGAGAATCACCACTTGGCGAGCCATTTCAAAGGTTTTGGAGATTTTGAAGAGAGTAGAGAAGATTGGGGCTAATATAATTTTCGGACAAACTAGGGTTTCCAAAAAGGGATTCTTCGAATCTTCAATAAAAATCACCAAATCAACAGTCATAGGGTTGGGGATTGAGAGATTAATGGGGTAGGAGAATGATTTGGAAGCCTAGGAGTGTAATGAGTGAGAGGGAAATGCTTTAGGGTCTGTGAATTAGGAAAACAATGAAGGGTTTCCCTAAAAAAATTCGATTAAAGCCCTAATTTTTGCATTCTGGGTGAAACCTACCGGTAGGTCGATGGAAACCTACCGGTAGGTTTTACTCCAGTGAGCAAAAAATACCGGTAGGTTTGGCGGTAGGTGCAGGACCAGTGGCCAAAACCTACCGGTAGGTTTTGCCTTATTTGCAAAATACCCCTACTGTCCAACATACTTCCACTCCAATTCATTTCATAACCTACCCTATACATTCTAACACTCTCTTTATGACCTCTCCTCCTCCAAAAACATGTGCTACACTTAAAAACCACAATTTGAACCATCATGCCCCAAGTTATTACCGAAATTACTACATGATTTAAAATTTCGATGCATTCAACAAACAAGGCATGGATTTCTACTTTAAAATACCAAAATGAACACCCACAAAGTAAGACACATATGCACTTAACAAGGGCATTCCTCATTCATTCTAATATAAAAACTTGAGCAATATTCCCCTATTCTGCAAGCATGGAGCTATTTAACACATTATTCAGATGGCCGAACTAAGCACACATGAGCATCACTATAGCCTCAAATACTAGTCTAAAGTAGGCACCTACACATTAATTTTCAAACTCGTGTGTGTGTGAACTGGACAAGTAATTTGAGAATTTACGCAACAATATTCACATTCGATTGGCTAGCCAAATTCAGCTTCAATGCAAAACCCACCAAAGGTCTCTCTTAACAATGAATCACACTATAGTTATCCTGACATGCACTCCATGTGTACATGTGAGATAGAATCTTGTGTACAAAACAAAGTGTGCTCACATGTAATCCAAAAATGAAGTTCATGTATGAAAATGAAGCGACCTTGGCATAATCTCATGAAAAGAATGCTAGGGCATTGGGTAGCAAGACTAACTCATCATTTTCTTTAAAATTATTACATCTCCCATGCTTCTCTAGATCATTTAGGACTTCAAAGGTTATAATGGGGCCTTGGGGCGATATTAAGGCAAAAGAAACGAAGGGCATAGGACACAAAGAGGGCTATTCCGAGTGAAAGACTTTTTATTTCAAAAACACCTCCCTTTTCATGGGATTTTCATTCTTACACCATCATCACACTCTTTATTTCTTTTCTTCCTTTTCCTTAACATTTTCCTTTTCTTTTGATCATTCTTTTCTTCTTCTCACCCATTTTCTTCCTTTTCTTGGATTTCATTCTTTTCCATTGAACTACTTGAGTTTCAACATCAATTATCCCTTTGTTTGAGTTTCCACACCATACTTCCTACTATTTTACAATCACTCATATTCAGCTCTAGGAACAACCAAGGTATGGTAGATATTTATCATTTTCACGGGCTTGGTCAAATGTGTGGCATAGAAACGAATTTCAATTAAAGCTCAATCACGGCACTAGGGATAATATTTTCTCAAGAACAAGGCTAAGGCTCAAAATATTCAAAAATATGGCATAAGATCACCTCTAGATAAGCATGGGGGAACCTTATGCATTCCAAGACAAGTCAATCAACTACACACATGCACCTAGCCAAGACAAACATAATGAGATTATTGAAAAAATTTGACATTGAAAAATTGTTCTTTGAGTAAATGTAAGTTCCCTCCAAAAAAGATTGGCACTAAAGCTCTCATGGGTCCTTACTCATCTCCACTATTTATGTCAAGCCTAAAATATGAATCCAGTCCGTAAATTGCTAAAATTACAACATTCAAGGAGCACATACGGTTGAGTTCAAAAGCAGATACATATGTGATACTCACGCATACGATTAACTCCTATAATATGCTCATGTGCTCAAGGTTAAAAAAAAAACAACATATCATCTAACTCAAGCACTCTTAATAAGGGAATACCGATCAACATTCAGATATTTTTTCACAAAAATTTTCAAAATTTTCACGTAATTTGCACTAACGTAAACAAAAATATGTATAATATGTGAAAGGTGAATTTTCATCCCAAACATTGGTATTATCCACAAAAATTTTCACAAACATTGGTGTATCATGTAAATGATGCACCTCACCCCCCAACTTGAGTCACGCATTGTCCTCAATGCTACAAAAAGATATGATATGCAATGAAAGACTGTAAAAAGATTAGTAGGGTTAGAGAACACCTCGCATTTGAGCTTTTGACAAAATACCAACATCTGCACTAGGAAAAACTATGCGACACAAGAAAGTAAGTAATATGAAATAAAAGTAAAGTAAGTAAATAAAAATGATTGTACACTAAAAAGGATAAAAACTGGTTACTCCTCCACGAATTCCGGATAAACCGGATCTGTCAAATCCTCCTCCACTCCCTGTCCTTCAAAACTCTCGAAAAATGGCTTAAGTCTTTGGCCATTCAACTTGAATGTCCTACCATCCTCGGGGTTTGTGACTTCCACGGTTCTATTGGGGTAGGCCACATTGACAAGATAGGGGCCATCCCAACGGGATCGGAGTTTCCGTTGAAAGATCGAAAGACCAGAGTTGTATAAAAACACTTTTTCACTGGGCTCAAATGACTTCCTCACAATGGATTTGTCATGAAAGATATTAGCCCGCTCCTTTGAAATTTTAGAGCTCTCAACGCATCTCTTCTTATCTCTTCCAATTCATTCAATTCTAACTTTCTATTTTCTCCCGCCATTCTCATATTGAAATTTAAAGTTTTTATGACCCAATAGGCCTTGTGTTCCATTTCGACTGGCAAATGGAAAGCCTTTCCATAGACGAGCCGATAGGGAGACATGCCTAAAACAGTCTTGTAGGCAGTGCGATAAGCCCATAGAGCATCAATTAGTCTACATGACCAATCTTTCCTATTTGGGTTCACTGCCTTCTCTAAGATGTTTTTGACCTCCCTATTGGCCAACTCGGCTTGGCCATTGGTTTGTGGGTGGTATGCGGTGGATACCTTATGTGTGACACCATATTTGTGCATTAAAGACGCAAATGGCCTATTACAGAACTGCGATCCACCATTGCTTATCATTGCACGAGGCATCCCAAACCTCGAAAAGATGTTCTCTTTCAAGAATTTGACCACGATCCGGTGGTCATTGGTCTTTGTTGGGATAACCTCTACCCATTTGGACACGTAGTCCACTGCTAGTAGAATATATAAATAGTCAAACGACATAGGGAAGGGACCCATGAAGTTAATGTCCCAAAAATCAAATATTTCTATAACAAGTACAGGTGAGAGGGGCATCATGTTCCTTTGAGTCACACTACCCAAACGTTGGCATCTATCACATTCTTTACAAAATGAAATACAATCATTTATCAGAGAGGTCCAATAAAAACCTGACTGTAGGATTTTTGCTGAAGTTTTCTTCATAGAGAAATGGCCACCACATGCCTCTGAATGGAAGAATGCAGGGATTTCCCGTTGTTCATTTTCTGGTACGCATTTCTGCATGACTTGGTCAGGGCAATACTTGAACAGGTACAGGTTGTCCAAGTAAAAGTACTTCACATCCGCCATAAATCTTCTTCGATCCTCTGGGCACCATTGCGGTGGTATTTGTCCTGTTGCAAGATAATTACATATGTCAGCATATCTAGGACACACAGAATGAATTGAAAGTAAATGCTCATCGGGGAAGAAATCAAGGATAGGAATGTGCTCATCAGCCTCTTACACCACCAGTCGAGATAAATGATCCGTCACCACGTTCTCCACTCCCTTCTTATCTTTGATTGTCAGATTGAACTCTTGGAGTAGGAGGATCCACTTGATGAGTCTCGGTTTGGCGTTCTGCTTAGAAAACAAATACTTCAAAGCGAAGTGATCAGTATAGACTACTATCGGTGAACCAATGATGTAAGACCAAAATTTATCTAATGCAAATACTACCGCTAGAAAACTCCTTTCAGTGGTGGTATAATTCATTTGTGCCTCATTAAGGGTTTTGCTAGCGTAGTATATTACATACGGTCTCTTATCCTCCCTTTGACCGAGCACTGCGCCGACCGTGTAATCACTAGTGTCGCACATAAGCTCAAATGGTATATCCCATTCGGGTGGTCGCATAATTGGAGGTGTAATAAGCATGCTCTTTAATTTTTGGAAGGATACCTCACAATTATCCGACCAAGCAAATGGGACATCTTTTGAAAGTAAATTGGTCAAAGGTTGGGCCAATGCACTAAATTCTTTAATGAAATGAAGATAAAAGCCAGCATGGCCCAGAAATGACCTGATATCCTTTATGACCTTCGGTGTAGGGAGGTTGGAAATGGCATCAACCTTTGATTTGTCCATTTCGATCCCCTTCGCCGAGAAAATATGCCCAAGCACAATTCCTTGTGTCACCATGAAGTGACACTTTTCCTAATTCAAGACTAAGCTCTTCTCTTCACATCTCTCAAGAACTTTCTCCAAGTTTTCCAAACATCCGCTGAAGGAATCCCCAAACATAGAGAAGTCATCCATAAACACCTCTACAAACTTCTCCACCATGTCACTAAAGATCCCCATCATGCAACGTTGAAAGGTTCCAGGGGCATTACATAGCCTAAAAGGCATGCGACTGTAAACAAAGGTACCGTAGGGACAAGTGAAGGTGGTCTTCTCCTGATCTTCCAATACGATCTCGATTTGATTGTAACCGGAGTATCCATCTAAGAAGCAATAGAATAGATGCCTTGCTACTCGTTCCAAAACTTGGTCGAGGAATGGCAATGGGAAGTGGTCTTTCCTTGTGCATGAGTTGAGCTTGCGGTAATCGATGCACATTCTCCATCCGGTGATCACCCTTGTTGGAATAAGCTCATTATCCTCATTTGCCACTATGGTGACTCCCGACTTCTTGGGTACTGCTTGCGTGGGGCTAACCCACTTACTATCAACAATCGGGAAAATGATGCCCACGTCAAGTAGTTTTAGCACCTCGTCCCTCACCACATCTTTCATAATTGGATTCAATCTTCTTTGTGGTTTTCAGGACGGCTTGGAGTCCTCTTCGAGGTAAATGCGGTGTGTACAAATGATGGGGCTTATCCCCTTGATGTCGGCAATTGTCCAACCAATCGCCCTTTTATGCCTCCTCAAAACTTCCAAGAGATCTTCTTCTTTCTTTGCATCCAAGGTTGAGCTAATCACCACCGAAAATGTCTCATCTTCCCCAAGATATGCATACTTCAAATGGGATGGTAGTGGCTTCAATTCCAAATTGGGCTTTTGCCCATTTGATGGAAAAATCTTCTTCTCTTGGAGTGGGAGCTTCTCAAAAGTAGGGGTCCACTTTTCTACCCCTTTCAAGCTTTCCAATTCCTTTGGCTCATCAGGTTCCTCCATGTCAACATTTTCCTCTTCTTCCAACCTTAGCATGCCTAGCAAGTCCAAATGTTCCTCCACCAAGGTGTCAATCCTTCTGACTTCGTGCACTTCCTCATCATCCCCCGGTTGTTTGTTCAAATTGAACACATTGAAGTCCATAGTCATGCTCCTGAAAGTAAGCTTCATGAGACCATTCCTGCAATTAATAACAACATTAGAGGTAGCAAGGAACGGTTTTCCTAATATAAAAGGGATTTGGGAGCTGGGGTTAGCAACAGGGTGAGTCTCAAGCACAATGAAATCAACAGGAAAATAAAAGTTATCCACTTGGACTAAAAAGTCCTCAACCACTCCCTTCGGTGTTCGAATGCTCCGATCTGCCAACTGAAGAGTGATTGAAGTTGGCTTCAACTCTTCAAGTTGGAGTTTCTTGTACACTGACTAGGGTAAAAGTTTCACACTAGCCCCCAAATCAAACAATGATTGCTCTACCCGGCAATTCCCGATTGTTATGTCAATGGTGGGGCAGCCTGGGTCTTTAAACTTCGGTGGGGTGTTCGTCCTCAAGATTGAGCTCACTTGCTCGGTGAGAAATGCCTTCTTGTGAACATTGAGTTTCCTCTTCACTATGCACAAGTCTTTCAAGATCTTTGCACAAGATGAAATTTGCTTTATCGCGTCGAGGAGTGGAATGTTGATTTTCACCTGCTTGAACATTTCAATTATATCAGAATAATTAGCCACCTTGACGGGTGGCTTCAAACGATTAGGAAAAGGAGCAGGCATGGGGGAAACAAGCACACTTTTATCAATCAAATTTTCTTTCTCACCCACCTCACCCCCTTCGGTGTCACCCTTGGTTTCTTTCTCTAATGGCAATGTGGCATTGAGAGAGACTTTTGGCACAATGGTTTTATCAATTTGTTTGCCACTTCGAAGGGTGGTGACTGCCTTGATTTTCTCACAACTCTCTTTGGTGGGCTCGAACGAATCAATCACATGTTGAACCTTGGGGTTCTCTTGGGGTTGAGCGGGGAATTTCCCCTTCTCTTGTTGTGATAGCCCTATGTGATTGGTAATTTTTGTGAGTTGAGCCGAAATGTTGTTGTTAAAGGCGGTTTGGCTTTGGATGAAATTGTAAATCACATCCTCCAAGTTCCTCTTATGGGGAGGTTGGTAGGTGGGAGGATTGGATGGTCCTTGTTGGGAAAAACTTTGTGGAGGTGGACTTGGTGAAAAATTATGTGGTGGTGGGATCGACGAATACCCTTGCAGATTGGATCGGGGGTATTGGGAGCTAGACGCTTGCCCTTGACTTTGGTGATGATCTTGCTTAGGAGGCACGGGAGGTGATTATGCATTGGAACCATGAGGAGTGGGGTTCTCATTTCTCCAACTAAAGTTAAGGTGATTGCTCCAGCCCGGATTATAAGTGTTTGAGTGCGGAGAGAATGATTATCTCGTTTGGTTAAAGACATGCACTTGCTCGTGGTACACTTCCTTAAGTGCCAGAATGTTGGGGCAATCCGATATGGAATGCTCCACACTCTCACAAATTGAGAAAAACTCCTCGGCCATTGAGACATTGGACACCTCGTGTCTCCTATTGACCTCAAGACTCTCCACTTTCCTAGACAATTTGGCAATTTTGGAAAGCAATTCTTCCCGGTCTCCCCAATCATACATCCCTCCCCCTTGTGGGTGACTACTACCCGAAGTCATCCTAGGTACATCATTGGGATCCGTAATATCCCAAGATTGTGCATTTTGGGCCAATGTACTAAAGTAGTCGAGGGCCTCATCGGAGTCTTTGTTCAAGAACTCGCCATTACACATCATGTCGATGAATTGTCTATGGCCTGGTGTGATTCCTTCATAGGAGAAACTTACCAATTGCCATGATTCAAAACCATGATGTGGTATGGATTGAAACAATTCCTTGTAGTGATCCCAACAGTGATAGAATTGCTCATTGGGCTTTTCTGAAAAGTTTTGAATTTCCTTTTTTAAAGAGGTGGTTCTATGCACCGGGAAAAATTTATTCAAAAACTCTGAAAGCATTTGAGCCCAAGAGGTTATGGATCGAGGTCGCAAGGCATTCTACCATGTTTTGGCTTTATCCTTGAGGGAAAAGGGAAACAATTTCAACCGAGCTATGTCCTCCATAGCATAGTTAGCATTGAAGGTTGCAACTATATCCTCAAATTCTTTGATGTGCAAATAAGGGTTCTCCTTTTCAATTTCGTGGAATGTAGGAAGTAGTTGCAATATCCCCGGCTTAACTAGGAAGAGTTGAGCTTGGACCGGTAAGAGGATGCATGAGGGTGTGGTGCTACGGGTTGGTTGAAGGAAATCCCTCATTGACCTCGCCGGAGGATCAAGTTGGATATTGTTCCCTTCATTCATGGGAGGGGGAAATTGCATTCGCGGATTGGGCATTCAAGGTTCTTGCACTCCCCCACCCGTTTTCATGTTTGGATTGGCACCTACATTCTCAAAATTATCACCCGCATCCTCGGGTGGGTCTTGGTCAATATTCATGTTGGGGGCTAAGGGTTGTCTAACCGATCGGTTTTGTTCGTCCCGTCCCCACATACAACAACTATCTACAAATGAAAATGTAAACAACAAAAGTATATACAAGGAGCAACGTACCTCAGCCCATGATGAACATCACGGGACTTACCTCCGTTGTCCGAAAATCACCTTCTCAATTCAACGCTTGCCTTCCCCGACAACGGCGCCAAAAATGCTTGCTTTTTTCCGTTGTAGTATTCCCTAGACTCCGGACATCATCCCTCAATGTATGTATGGTGTATGTGTGAAGGGGAGTGTCACTCCGGACATAGTCCATATGATTTCGCTTTACAATTCTTTATACAATATTATATGTCCAAAACTGAATTACATATTTGTTTTACAAAAACATAATTTAAAGTCACATCTCGGCTTTTCTCCATCAATGAGGCCCCAAGTGAGATCCATCCACCGCCACTTCTCCCGCACCTTAAATGTTGTCCCCATAAAGGGTTAGCCATGCTCAATAGGGTATCTCCTAAAGAGGCTACTCCCCAACCTATATGCATATGAAATGTTTACATGTAATTCAACAAACAACATGCAATGCCATGCGTATGAATCTGGGCATTCCAAGCCCCCACCATTGATGTTGCACGTCCAATGACTATTTTTTTTTTTTATAAAATAAACCATGTGTCTTTCTTGGGTAGGTAATTTCCTGGACTTGCACCAACGATCCACCATACCGACACGGATTTGGGCATCCCACCTCCGGTTCCGCGTATACCAATACACTTTTTTGGACTTTTACCGTCGGAAGTGTATAAACCAATAACTGGGTCTTGTACCCGATGGAGAGTCTAGCCCTTCTTGCTATACCCGACACAAGTTTTCTATGCAACCCGTGAAAATCAGTTGGACCTAGGTCCAACCTTCCTGAGTCCATGCCTCATCCACCAAGAATGGTGTTTGATCCAAAAATATGCACACACACCCACACTCATGTCACATGCCCACGAATGCGATGTTTCCCTTGCATATGCAATATGATGTACAATTGCATTTCCAATGTCAAGTTCAATATGTCATGAACACATTATGAACAACTTCAATATCCATCAATATTTTTCATGGTCAATTATATCATAAGCATATAACCACCACCAACAACCTCACCAAAGCATGTTATAACATTGTCAATGCAATTAACACACTTAATCAATATAGACATTTCATCAAACACCTTCAAGGTATAATTATAAACACATAGCATGCCTCTTTCACCACATATCTCAAGAAATCACAAAAAACAAGTAATTTCAACAATTCCAATTCATGCTAGAATTGATTTTAGCCATTCTTATACCCATTTTTCACATTTCAACTACCATAGGTATGCGCCATACATGAGATTACATCTCTAATACTCTACCCATTTCATATTTCAACCCTAGCTTGAAAATAAACCTAATTAGGAAAGGAACCCTACCTCTTGTAGCGTAATACCCGTAGTAGGAAGCTCCCACAAACCCAAATCATGCCTCAAGCTTTGATTCCCAAAAATTCCATCTTTGAAACTTTGTCAAAACTCACAATTTATGGTACGTAGACATAGCCCTCGTCGAGTAGATGAACTTTGATTCTTGGCTCGAAGGATTTCAGCCAAGGGTTTGCTCTAGATCGTGGAGAGAAGATAGAAGAACCTTGGTTTTCTCCTTTCTTTCTCCCTCCTCTCTTTTTCGGAAAACCCAGATAAGAATATGGGGGAAAATATGATTTTCCCCCTTTTTATACTCCCAATTTACTTGGCTCTCGTTGCGCCACACGTTTGTCTTTCCTGGGTTTGATTTTGTCCCGAATCAATTAAATTTAGTCCCGCTTCAAGTTTAATATATTTTTATTTGAAATAAATTTTAAATTATTTTTCACGTTTCGCAATTTATTTCCCAATCGCGTTTATTTTGGTCACACGACACCTGATCGCCTCGTAAAATGCAAAAAATCTGACTATATCGGATTTTAACAAAAATTGACTGGATAACTAGATTTTGTGAGACGAATCCAATGGTGAGGTGCGTTTCATCATCCAAGTTCTAAAAAAAATTAGTTTTTCAACCCGTACCATAGCGGCTAATTAGCATTTTGCCATTTTTCATAAAAATTTAAATTTTTCTTGAGTTTTACAAGCCCAACCACCACCACCACCAGCATAGCCATAAAAATATCTACCTTACCAGCCACACCACAAACCTAGTCTGGAGGATGCACTAAATCAATTCATGTAGGCCTAAATGCAATATAATAATCAAAACTCACAGGCCTACAGTAAATTTACATAATTAAAAGCCCAGACTACACAATCTTTAAATGATTTGAAAGGGCACATGTAGAAACTAACCTAGTCGATGGCCAACCTAGAAAAGGGAAAATTCCCTACCCAACCAAAACCTCCTCAAGGTCAGTTTCACATAGGCAATTCTACTTCCATGGACCCTTATCATGAACATGTCCAAGCCGTCACCACTCTGAGGAGTGGTAAAATAATTGACAAAGGCATACCACAAACACTCATTGAGTCTATTCCTACACCAATGGTTGAGCCTGTTCAAGTCTCTCCTGATGAGATTGAGTCCACAGAGGTTGAGGAGCCTCCATGTCCTATTCCCGTTCCCTTCCCTCAGAGACTCAAGAAATCCCAGAAGTTGAGCAATTGTGCCAATATTTATGAGCTTTTTAAGCAAGTAAAAATCAATATACTACTTTTGGATGCCATATAATAGGTCCCTTCTATGCCAAGTTCCTAAAGGACTTGCACGGTTAAGATAAGTCAAAATTTTCAGAAAAAGGTCTTTTTGACTGAACAGGCTAGTGCCATTATCCAATGCAAGACTCTCCCTAAATTCAAAGATCTTAGGTGTCCTGCTATTTCTTTTGTCATATGAAACTTTAAGATTGAGCAAGCTTTGCTTGATCTTGGGGTCAGTGTCAACTTACTCCCTTACTCTGTCAACCAATAGTTCTGATTAGGCGAGCTCAAGCCTACCCGCATCACACTTCAGTTGGCCGACCATTCTATTAAAATTCTTAGGGGAATAGTTGAGGATGTACTTGTTCAAGTGGACAAGTTTTATTTCCCTGTTGACTTCATTGTTTTAGACACCCAACTAGTCATGCATTCAGTGAGTCAAATTCCCTTCATACTTGGTCGACTCTTCCTTACAATGTCTAATGCTCTAATTAATTGTAGGATTGGGTTCATGAAGCTTTCTTTTGGAAATATGATGATGGAATTCAATGTTTTTAATGATGACAAACAACCTAGGGAGGAGTCTAATTTCCACAAAGTATATATGATTGATTCTATTGTGGGAAATCAATTAAATACATCTTGTTGTCTAGATCCCTCTCAACTTTGTTTGCCCAATTTAGTTTATGATGGAGGTACTGGTGGATGTTCTAAGTCCTTATATATTAATAATTCTTTAAATTTTTCGCAGAACTGGGGAGTGTAGCGAGAGCCGGTGGCAGCTAAGACATGATAAGATGAATGGGGTATTGAAAGATGGTAGGGTGAACAACTCAGATTGGAATTCAGATTGAACTTAATAATGGTTGTGAAACTATTTTGTATTATATTGTATAGTAGAATTTTCTATTGTTTATGTTTAATTTTTCTTTCTAAAGTTGTTTTTAGTGATAGCTTGATGATTTTGGAGGTCACAGGTATTTCTCGTACCCTACCTTGATTAAATTTTATGATGTTTCGTGTTTTTATCATTCATTGAAAACAATGCATAATTTAGGTTGGGGGTGGACTAGTTTGTGATGCAAGATTTGCTTAAATTTTAATTTTTTTTTTCATTTTAATTAGAGTCTGTGATGAAAAATTTTTTTGACTGATTTATATACGTAACGGTTTCTCTGCAAAAAAATTGAGTATTAATCTGCCAATTATTTGAATTATATGCATATGATGAGACTTGATGATACCCAAAAACTAAGGTTGAGCTCGGGTATTTACCTTGGACCTTCCCAACTCAGGCACTCAGCCCATCCTGGATGGCCAAGAAACCCAAGCTCAGAAATCCCATCCTTGCAACTGCACCTCCACAAGGGCAACACAGAAGACATCTGCCTTCCATCCAAGTGCCACCCAAATACTAACAATAGTAACAGATGTATATCCAAGCAGAAAAGTCACAACCGCCCTAACACCCTCCATAGCCGTTGCATGATAGTCGCAACCGTTAGAAGGAGGCAAGGATCACGCCAGAGATCAAGCAATGCCCAGGAGCAGCTATAAATAAAAGGCATAACCCTCGACAACGCCATAGAAAAAAAATTGTAGCTTGAGCAAATGCCCTGTGTAATCCCCCCTTTATCAATATATTTTCCAGGAGTAAGAGACTCCTGATGAGTCGGTTTTATACCTACGAATTGCGTACTTTCGGCTTGAGGAATTTGCAAGTTTTCAATTATTTTATGTTCCTTTTTATTTGTTTTGTGTGTTTTGATGTTATTTTGTAGGGATGATCATTTGGAAGCAAACAATATGATTTGGAAGGAAACAACGTCAATTTGGAGCCAAAATGTTAGATTTTTGAAGGCTAAGCAACAAGGGAAGATGCTAGGCTTTAAAGGGGTCAGTGCCCCTGCACCAAAACCAGCGCCCCTGCGCCACAAGGGCAGTAAATCAGCGCCCCTGCGCTGATTTTGGCGCAGCTGCGCTGGTAGGGGAAGTTGGACGCGAATTAGGACTCGTTTTTGACCCGAAATTGGACTCTAATGCCTCCTATGTGCTAGGGTTTGATGGGGATATAAAAATACTGACTTTGGGGGCTGGAAAAAAAGAGAAAAGACAAAGGAATAGAATAAAATTGAAGGCAAGAATCGAAGAAACCGACACGAAGAAAATCGGGCTTGAAGGCTAGAGAGGAATTGAAGATTGCAACTAAGTTTTCATTCTTTTCTCTTACTTTTAGTTCTTGATTTTCTAAGATGTTGTTTAATTTGAGAAGGATGTTTTTCAATTACATTATGAACTAAATCTTTATTAAGGTTGCAACGGAACCTAATGTCTAGTTAAATTTATCTACTCTCATTTCTAGTTCTTGTTGATCATATATGAGTTGTTTGTCGTATTTTGTGTTTAATATATAATTGTTTGGCCATCAATTAATTTGATAACCTAGATGAAATTGGGAGATGAATTCTAGGTTTAGATCTGAATATGATGACATGCGTCTGGTTAATTCTTCTTCGGATTGAATTGCTGGGTTTATGTATAGGATAGGAATATACATATATGCCGTGTATAACTTGTATGAGAGTTTGAACTTAATGAATCTATTCCAACTTATTTTGCATAGGAATATAGCAATTTAATTGGGAGAGATATGCTTATCTTACTATCGGAAGAGGTTTGATAAATACTTTTGAAGTCTCAGTTAACAATTCAATTTGATCAATTAACTGGAAAGAGAGTGGAAATATTTATACGAAGCATTAGGGGAAGTTGTAATCTTAACTTCTTTTATCCGTTAAATTCAATCTTTGATTATTAAGTTTAGATTTAGTTTAAATTATTCATTCCATAGTTCAATTCCAATTGTTTAAATAAAATTGAATTGATATAAAGTTAGTGTTTGAAATTTATTATTAATAATTCTCCGTGGGAACGATACTCTACTTATCACTTTATTACTTGTTGATCGTGTATACTTGCACGTTAATTGTCAATACCAAATTCGGACAACAACTCCCTTGAGAATGGATTAGCCGAGCTCTCGAGCTGGTGCACCACTATAAACTCTCTGTGTGTTAATCCCATTTCCCCTGCCCAACTCCCAAAGAGCCTGGGAGCTCAGACTGAGTCATTCACTGATCCTTAATCCCCAAACTCGGCTCTATCGTGCTATACACACCATCAGTTGGTGTCGTTTGTGGGAACGACTCTTCCTGTAAAAAATACTACTGATCATCTTCAGTAATTGATGGTTTATACGCGTAATATCTGCAGAAGTTAAATAAACCCCCTCTGATTACATAACCAACAAAAGGTTACCACTGGAAGATAGTAGGAAAATCCTTATGATTTCTTGTCTGATCCAGAGTTGACCCACCCATGGTGGATCCTCCTCCAAATAACGAGCTTGAGACCCTTCACCTAGCCAATCAACGCCTCCTCCAGCAGAATGAGGAGTTACTGAACCTCATCCAACGTCCCCAGAGGGCACAACCAGCCCATAATGATCCCTCATAGGGGGAACATCAACATCTCAATCCCCTAAGGGACATCATGGGGGGGATGAGCGTAGCTAGACAGTTGGCAATGCCCACCGTCAAGTTCAAAGGAACGAGGATGAAGAGGAAGTACAAAACTAGAACAGGGGAATTCATAGGAATGAGCCCCCCCCCCCCCCCCCCCATTCTAGTAGGAAAGAAAGGAACAGTTTTGGGAACAACGCTTCAAGGAGATTCAACAGGAGCTCAGCCGCATGAAAGAGGCCGTGAGGGGCAAACCCCCTATGTATATGGATGCCCTGATCCAGAAGACAAAATCTCCCTTCACTATAGACGTGCTAATTTCCTTCTTCCATCAAAGTTCAGAATACTGCATATAGAGGCCTTTGATGGGACAAGGGATCCCATGGACCATCTCAACACCTACAAGAACAAGATGGAGTTGTATGGTTATCAAGACCCAGTATAATGCCGAGCTTTCGCTATCACACTGAAGGGCTCAACCTTAGCCTAGTTCAACAGGCTGACCCCAGCTTCTATTTCTTTTTTCAAAGAGCTCTCAGTTTCATTCATGTCACATTTCATTGGAGCTCAAACTTATCGGAAGCCGAGTTACCATTTACTGAACGTGAAATAAGGGCCAAATGAGACACTACGAAGCTACGTTAAGAGATTTAACTCAGAATCTTTGAAAGTAGACGTGCTTGATGAGAATTTTTCCCTCACCGCATTCATCACCAGGCTAGGAGTTCAGTCCAAAGATCTAATGTTCTCGATCTCCAAGAATCCACAATCCTGATTGGCTGAGATCCTTGCCAAGGCGGAGAAATATATTAATGGCGAGGAAGCTCTCCTCTCCAAGGTTGGGAGCTTGACTACCCACAAGGAGAAGGAGAAAAGGAAGGACCGAAGTCCAAGAAAGGAGAGGAGTTGAGAACGCTCTCCACGAAGAGACAGAGAACACTCCCCAAAGAGGGGATATAAGAGATCGCTTGGGACCACCACCTCAAGAGCTACATCCGAGGTATGCACCACGATAGTTCATTCCTCTCAATGCCATAATGTCCCAAGTGCTTTATGAAGTACATAACGAGAAATTCCTAAGGTGGCCAATGTGGATGAAGGCTGACCTCGCCAAACGGGACGCAACGAAGTATTGTGAGTATCACTGGGACCATGACCATCTCATTGATGATTTCATCCAACTGAAGAAGGAGATCAAGTTCCTAATTTAGAGTGAGTAGCTGCACCATTTCGTGGCGTAAGACAATCAGAATCGAGCTCACCTATCTCTAGCACCCCAACGACACGCTCTTTTGCCACATCAACAGCCCTTGGGAGAGATAAGGGTAATATCAGGAGGATTCGCTGGAGGTGGGAAAACTAGCTCAGCCAGAAAAGCCTCTGCTACACGTTTTGGAAGTGCAAGCTGTGTCCAAAACTACTCGACTAAGCATGGATATTACTTTCTCTGACTCAGACATGCAAGGCTGCCAGCATCCCTATGACGATCCCTTGGTAGTAAGAGCAATCATTGCCAACAAAATCATCCATGGAGTTCTTATCGACAATGGAAGCTCTACTGACATCATCTTCACCTCTGCCTTTGACAAGATGGACATCGACAGAGATAGGCTCGAGCTAGTAAGGACTCATCTGCTTGGATTCTCAAGGGAGAGGGTGCTTCCCCTAGGCTCAATTCAGCCTGTCCTCACCCTGGGAGATCCTCCTTGCCAGTCAACAACAACCGTAAGGTTCTTGGTCGTGGACACTCCTTCATCATACAATGTCCTCTTGGGGAGGCCTTCCCTCAATGCCATGAGAGCCATTTGATGAACGCGTAATATTGCATATTTAACAACCTCATTACATGTATTTTGACTCAACTTTGCATTTAATTACTTAGAGTTAGTTGAATTTGTGTATAATATGAAAATTTTGATGTTACATGTAATCATAAGGTAAATGACGCTTTTTGGAATCCTACAACTAAGTGTGGATGAGTGGTGAAGAGATGAATACATTATATAAGGATTTGGAGGCTTAAAAGTGAAAGAAATCAAGGAGGTACCGGTACCTGGAATATTGGTATCGGTACCCACACCATTTGGTAGTAGTACCCTGGTATTTTATATTTTTGACAATGATCCACTTTGAATTTAAAAAAGTTTAAAACATGAAATTTGTTGATCTAGATGTTCTCTATCTTGTGTCAAAATTTTAGTTTAATCAGACGGTGGGATCAAAAGTTATGGCAAATTTACAAAATTTAGAAATGAACTACCAGTAGGAGCCTTACGAGCTACCGGTAGAAGACCCTACTGGAAATGAGGTACCGGTAGGAGCCTTATGAGCCACCGTTACAAGATGCCCAGAAAGCCCAAATCCTTCTCCAAACGACTCCACCAACTACGGGGGCCTACCTTTTGTCACCTAATCCTTGCTTTGACATTTCTAACACTCCATGATGATCTCCTATCCCCTATTTTCAAATTTTAAGCAAGAGGGAGTGGGTGGCCAATGTAGAGAGAGGGAGTGGTTGAAAAAGCATGGGAGGACCATGCTTTGACTGATTTTGGAAGCTTTTGTGGACAATCTCTCTCCACTCACTCCAAGTCAGCCACTCATGTTAAGGGAGAGGGGGATGGACGAAAATGGGAGTTCCTTCACACAATTTTAGATTATCATACTTTTAGAGAGAGAAGATCCAAGGTAGAAGATGAATTTTTAGAGAGAGAAAGCTGAGTTTTACATTTTCCTTCACCATTTCATTGTAGTAAGCTCCATTTCACATGTAATCTTTCCATTTTGCACTAATCTCTTTTAATCAAGTTGTAATTAAGTTCAGTTAAGTTTTCTTGTGGTTCATTTCTACATTTGGGTCGTATTTCCTTTAAGCTTTACATTTTGGGTATGAATGTTTTTCTTTTGTAGTTTAAAACTCCTTCTTACATTATTACAAGTTCATGTTTGATTTCACGACCATGTTTCCCTACTTCATGTTTGTTCTTGCTTTTATCATGCATAGCTAAACTTTTAGTTGGCTAATCCAAGAGGGATTTCCTCTTGGGTATGTGAAATTGACTCTCTTCCATTCTTCCTCGTAGTGTAAAGTGTTTGGTTTGACTATGTTGAGTGCGGATGTGGTTGTGGTCTTTTGATACACCGTAGACTTGTCACGGGGTATGCGCTTGTCCAACACAACTACACTAGTCCCTCACTTTCTACGAATCAATTAAACACCGAGACACCATTGGTTGAATGAAATGAGTCGATTTGGCATTCCCATTGGAATGACCTCTATGGATTAGCCAAACTTACTTTCTTTCATATTTCCTAACTCATAACTTGCCAAATCTCAAATCATAAGATTTTTCAATTTTCACTTTTTTCAGAAAACACTCTTCAAAAATACCCTACCTCGGCTTCCCCGAGGAGATGACCTTGGAATACTCATTCCAAGTAAAACACGACATTGTAAGTCTCTCTATGCTTGGGGAGTACTTTTGCACACATGTATGTTTTTGTTCATCCACACACAATTTCCCCACTTCTTGCATTGAACTCAAGGGAGAGTGACACTCACCAATCTCTATAAGTCATATACACATAATGGAGTTCGAGTTGGAGGTTAGGGAAAAAGATTCAACCGGACCAGCGAGTGGCACAAGAGTGCTACATGGCATCTATAAACAGAAGGGAGGTCGAGACCATACAGATGGATGAGCTCGACATGAGAGACAAGTTGGAGATAAGGCCCACACCATCAGAGAAGATGGAGCAAATCCAACTCGACGAAGACCTAAGGCATTTGGTGTACGTGGGGCCAAAACTGCTCAAGGAGATTAAGGACCTCCTTATTCAATTTCTGAAGAAGAGTATAGAGGTATTTGCATGGAAACAATAGGATATGTATGGGATTGACCCATCAGTAATCATGCACAAGCTTAGCATGAATCCAACTTTCAAGCCCATTAAGCAGAAACGGAGAAGCTTCGCCCCAGAGCGTTAGAAAGCTATAAACAAAGAGGTCACCAAGCTACTCTATGCCAAGGCCATCAGGGAGGTAGATTATCCGACCTGGCTTGCCAATGTGGTCCTTGTAAAAAAGACCAACGACAAGTGGTGCCTCTGCATTGACTTCACTTACCTGAATTGTGCCTGCCCAAAGGACAACTTCCCTTTACCCCGGATTGATCTGATCATGGATGCCACAACAGGGCTTGAATTGCTCAGTTTCATGGATGCTTTCTCAAGATACAACCAGATCAGGATGAACCCCAATAATCAAGAGAAACATCCTTTGTAACCGAGTAAAGGACATACTGCTACCAGGTTATGTCATTCGGGATTAAAGAACGTTGGAGCCATATACCAGTGATTAGTGAATCGTATGTTTCAGAAATAGATCTGGACATCAATGGAGGTGTACATCGATGACTGCTGGTGAAGTCATTGAGGGTTGAGCTCCATATCAGACACCTAGAAGAATATTTTTAGATCCTCAAAAAGTACAAATGAAGCTTAACCTAGCAAAATGTGCCTTTAGGGTCTCCGTCAAAAAATTCTTAGGTTTTATAGTCAATAACTGAGGTATTGAGGCTAATTTAGAGAAGGTCAGAGTTGCAATTGACATGCAACCACCCTCAAACACAAGAGAGGTTCAACGTCTAACAGAGAGAATAGAAGCTTTAAGTGGATTTGTCTCCAGGTCAAGCGATAAATGCCAACCCTTCTTCCAAGTCCTAAGAAAAGCTTTCCAGTGGGATGCTCAATGTGGAGAGGCATTCAAAGCTATCAAGGATTAACTCAGTTCACCCCCGGTCCTCGTGAGCCCTAGAAAGGGAGAGGTACTTACCTCATACCTTATTGTTTCAGATTTCTTGACCAGTACAGTATTGGTTAGGGAGCAAGACAGAGCTTAGCAACCAGTTTACTACTGCAACAGAGCTCTGAGGGGAACATATGAAAGGTATCCGAAGATGGAGAAGTTGGTGACAACTTCAAGGAGACTGAGACCTTATTTTTAGGCTCACACGATAGAGGTCCCTACAGACCAACCAATGAAGCAGGTATTGCATAAGCAAGATTCGTCAGGGAGAATAGTCAAATGGGCAATAGAGCTCAACGATTTTGACATCAGGTACAAGACTAGAACCACGATCAAAGGAAAAATATTGGCAGATTTCATCACGGAATTCACAACAGGTCAAGATGCATCCCTGGAGGCAACCCAACTGGTACCCTACCTCCC
Organism: Ilex aquifolium; assembly: GCA_951799425.1. NCBI lineage: Eukaryota > Viridiplantae > Streptophyta > Magnoliopsida > Aquifoliales > Aquifoliaceae > Ilex > Ilex aquifolium. The sequence goes on along the minus strand of OX637407.1, from coordinate 517,151 downwards.
GACGTGGAAGCTTTCAGTAGATGATGCTGCCAACGCCCAAGACAGCGGTGCTGGGCTGATCCTGACCTCCCCAGATGGGATAAACATTGAGTACACCCTCAAATTCGGTTTCAAAGATTCAAACAATGAGGCTAAGTACAAAGTCGTTATTGTTGGGCTTAACATGGGACATTCCGTGAAAGTAGAACAGCTCGTGATTCACAGCAACTCCTAACTAGTGGTGAAGCAAATCGAGAAAATATATGAGGCTAAGGGAGAACGAATGACTCTATATCTGAAGAAGGTACATGAACTAATGAAAAAGTGTATGCAGGTTAAAGTCGTGCATGTTCCCAGAGCAGAAAATTCCTGAGTTGATGCCTTAGCCAGACTATCCACTGCCTCTCAAGAGAACCTGGATAGGCTGATTCCAGTTGAATACCTAGCCGAGCCATCTGTGAGCTTCGAGGTCGAAGAAATGTTCTCTGTGCAGATTCAGCCAACCTGGATGGATCCAATAAGGGAGTACCTTCAGAATGGAACCCTGCCAGTTGATTCAAAAGAAGCAGCAAAGCTAAGAGCCAGGTCATCCAGATTCACCATCCTCCAAGGAAACCTGTACAAACGGGGCTTCACTGCACTACTCCTAAGGTGTGTAGGAGATGAGAAAGTTGATTACATTATGAGGAAATCCATGAAGGAATCTATGGAAAACACATCGGAGCTCAAACTCTGGCTAGCAAAGCTCTAAGGCAAGGATATTTTTTGGCCCACCATGCTCCAAGGCAGGGATATTTCCAGAGTTTCACCTGGAAATCCATAATCTACAGATTTGGGATCCCTAAGGCACTGGTCTCAGATAACGGAAAACAGTTTGACAACTCAAGGTTCAAAGGATTTTGTGCTGAGCTAGGCATAAAAACTACTTCTCTACACCAGCACATCCCCAGTCAATTGGGCAAGCATAAGTGACCATTCGGACTATAAAAACATCTCTGAAGACCAAACTCAAAGCCTTAAAAGGTCGATGGGTGGAACACCTGTCAGAAGTGCTATAGGCTTACAGAACCACAGCCAGATCGGTAACTCCAGAAACACCTTTTTCCCTGGATTATGACACTGAAGCAGTGGCCCCTGTGGAAATAGGCATCACATATCGCAGAATGGAGTTCATCAACCCCGAGCTAAAAGATGCATCACTTCTAGTCAATCTCGATCTCCTGGATGAAAAAAGGAACAGAGCCTTACAGTGCATCCTAGACAATCAGAGAAAGATTGCAAGGTATTACAATAGAAGGGTCAGACACATGAGTGTCAAAGTAGGAGATCTGGTCCTTAGGAAACTCCTCCCTACTGGAAAAGACCCTATTCATGGAAAGCTAGGGCCCAATTGGGAATGTATGTACATCGTATCTAGAGTGATCAGACCAGGGAATTATGAGCTACAGACTGAAGAAGGGAAAGTTTTGCCTCACTCTTGGAACGCTGATCATTTGAAAAAGTTCTTTGAATAGATAAAGATCCAACTTTTGAAAAGCTTCACCACAATAAACAAGAAGTTTCAGATCAATTTTCATTCCTCACAAATTAAAGATGAGCTCTTTAGCTCATAAACTTGCTAGGAGCTCTTCAGCTCATAAACAAATGATGAGCTCCTTAGCTCATAAAACTAAGATGAGCTATTCAGCTCATAAACAAACGATGAGCTATTGAGCTCATAAACTTGTTATGAGCTCTTTAGCTTATAAATAAACGATGAGTTCTTCAACTCATAAAACTAAGATGAGCTTTTCAACTCATAAACAAACGATAAGCTTCTCAGCTCATAAAACTAAGATGAGCTGTCCAGCTCATAAACAAAATGATGAACTCTTCAGCTCATAAACAAACGATGAGCTTTTCAGCTCATAAAACTAAGATGAGCTCTTCAACTCATATATCCAAGATGAGCTCGTCAGCTCATAAATCCAAGATAAGCTCTTCAGCTCATGGAACTAAGGTGAGCTTCCCAGCTTATAAACCCAAGATGAGTTCCTTAACTCACAAACAAATGATGAGCTTCTCAGCTCATAAACATAGGATGAGCTTCTCAGCTCATAAATATTTCTACTCTTAACAGAAATTCAAACTTATCAGGAACAGACTGCATACTTGAAAATTTACCAAGACAAAAATGCTCCCAGAAGAACAAAGCTCTCCTTGAAGCAAGGGGGAAAATGGGAGATAACAATAATAAAGAAACGAGATATTTTTTCATTCCTTCCAAAAAATATTATAGAGACAAGAAATTTTAAAACGAAAGCCCTAAGGAACTATAGCTGGATCTACAATTTCTTCAGCAGTTTGGGGTATCTCAGGGGGCAACCATTCTCTCTAACACAACTGGAGTAGGAGCAGTAGCAGGACGATCTTCATAATGTAAAGGTATAGAGGCCTCATCACTAGCAGGAATAGTTGAAGGAAAAGGAACTGCTAGGTCAGTCGCAAGAGTGTCCACTACTATCCCAGTAGAAGCTGGCAGGAGGGAAACAAGCTTAGAAGTTAGGCCCTCTGTTTTGGTAGGAATCAGCTCGGAAGCATGGACCTCAGACTCAGCAGGAGTAGGCTCAAGAGCCTTGGCCTCATCCCTAGTAGGGACAACAACAGAAGCTTTAGCCTCCGGAGCAACACTAGAAGTAGAAACCTCGACTTCCGCCTCCTTATTAGTAGCTGGACCTTTTTTTTCCTTGCTTAGAGGAGGATTAAAGTCGAAGTCGAAAGGCAAAATACCCCGTAGCCCAATTCGTAGTAGATTCATTTTTAAGTGTTGTTATTTGTGTATCCCTCTCTTTAACCTAGGCCCTCTCAGCTTCAACTTCCTTTAACAGCGTGGCATTGACCTCTGCCATCATCTTGTACTCATTCATCATGGTGTGGACTGATTAGTAGTTAAAATTAGCATATCACTATGCATTTTTAAGACTAATTATACTTGATTTAAATGATGACATTTCAGGTCCTGAAGTGAACAAGGGCTCAAAGGCAACAAAAATCAAACTTTCATGCAACACCAGCATACCTAAGGACAAAATGGGAAAAGCTTGGACCAAAGTAGGAACATTCGAACGCCAACTCACGTTCAAATGTCCCCTTGAATTATTTAAAGACCAGGATGCTGAGACATGGCGTGTTGCAGCCAAAAAGGAAAACACTGAGGTACTTGAGTACGTTTGAACGCCAACTCACGTTTGAACGTCCCCTTGAATTATTTGAGGACCAGGATACTGAGTGCAAAGTGTCAAGTTGTGCATGGAGTGTGGAAATGGATTTCACAGAAGAACACAGGTGCTTGGATATTTCCATTGTATGTATTCCCTAATCTCTACACATCACCCTCAATATGTATATGGCTTATGTGTGTAAGGGAGTGTCACTCTCCCTCAGAATGATGTGAGAAATGGGGTAACAGACTAATGGTGGAATGGATGTGTGTGTGTGTGTGTGAACAAAAGTGCTCCCCAAGCGCAGAGAGACTTTCGAATGTCATGTTTTACTTGGAAAAGTATTCCAAGGTCATCTCCTCAGGGAAGGAAAGTTCAAGTGTGGTGAAGGTGATTTTGTGAAAAAGGAAAAGTGTAAAAATCTTTGATGTTTTGTGTTTTGGTGAGTGAAGTTTGTGAATGAAAATGCAATAAAAACAAGTGTTGGCTAATCCGAAGGGTTCACTCCATTGGGAATGCCAAGTCAACTCGAAACCTTCCTCCAATAGAGCCTAGATGTACGATTGATTCGTGGGAAGCTCGGAACGAGATAGAAGTGAGGATCCAAGCATAACATGTGACAAGTTTACGGGATATCAAAGACTCACACTCCCATCCACACTATATCCAGTCAAACTGAACCATCGTACTCTGAGAGGAGGAAAGAAAATGAGTTGAATGAGCACACCCAAGAGGAAATCTCCCTTGGATTAGCCAACTTAAAATTTAGCTACTCATGAAAGCAAGAAATAAATGCATAATGTAAAGAGACATGGTATTGAAATGGAGCATAAAACTTAACTTAATGCAAGAAAACTTAAACTAAGAAGAAAAATATGCAATACCCATTTTAAAGACTTGAAATGTAAAAAACTTAAACAACAATGGTGAAACGTAAATGGTGTATTTAAACTTGCAAAGTACTTGAAATAAATGACATTAAAAGTAAATAATGAAGCTTACAAGATCCTTACAAAAAATTATAAGTGAAATGGATGGAAGAAATGTAAAAACATAAGCTTTCTATTTCACTATTCATCATCTTCTTCATTGCTTCTCTAAGACTACTCCTAAGCTTAGGTAGCCTCCCATCAAAATCTTGTGGAATGCTGAATATATGGTGAATGAGTGATGCATTTTCGTCCATGGAGGGTCCCCCTAGCCTGTGTGCAGGCCTCCCATCAATAGGGGGCTGAGTTGATGCATTGCACAGGCTAGGAGAAATGTAGCCTGCAACCCACCATGCCTCCATCTTTCTCTCTCCTCCTCTCCCATCCTCCATCTTCTTTTGCTGACTTTGGGGTGTATGAGGCATGTATATATGTAGAATATGTTAGGGGGTAAGTGGGAGAATCAATGGTGGGACCCCCAAGCAAGTGGAGCATGAGTTGCAGGCGTTCTGGGCATTCTGGACAAAACCTTCCGGAAGGTCGACAAAAACTTTCTAGAAGGTTTATTCTAGTAGGCTACATCTTCCGGAAGGTCTTTCGGAATGTGACAGCTCAGGACCAGTTTTCGTAAAATTGTCATAACTTTTGATCCAACCGTTGGATTGAGCTAAAATGTTGAAACAATACAGAAGACATTCAGATCTACAACTTTCATATTTTTCACTTTTTCAGATTCGAAGTGGATCATGGTAAAAAATTAGAAAAACAGCGGTACTGTGTAAAAAAATGGGGAAACCAGTGGGCCAAACCTTCCGTAAGGTTTATGGCCAAACCTTCCGGAAGGTTTTCATCCAAATTGCATTTTTCTTAGTTTCTTCACCTTCCAAGCCTTGAAATCCTCATTTAATGTGTCCATCTCTTCACCACTCATTCATACTTAGTTGCAAGGTTATAAAATCCATCATTTACGCTATAATTACCTGCAACATCAAAATTTTCACATTATTCATAACTTTGACTAATTCTAAATAATTAAATGCAAATTTAAGTTAAAAAGCATGAAATGAGGCCATCAAATATGCAATATTTTATGCTCATCAACAGGCCACTTGAGTGGGAAGGTCAGACCCCATCTGGTGTTCGAACGCCCATCAAGCAAAGACAGAAACAACGTTTGTAAAACCCTAGAAAAATTTAAACTTTTGATAAAAAGGGCAAAATGGTAAATTGCCACTATGGTATAGGTTGTAAACCTGAAATTTTCTAGAACTCCGATGACAAAACGGAAATCACCGTTGGATTCGTCTCGCGAAACCTAGTTACCCTGTCAAATTTCATTGAATTCCGAGTTAATCAGATTTTTCGCGTTTACGAGGCGGTCGGACCTCGGGAGACCCAAAAACGAAATTCTGAATAAAATTTTAAATTTTGGGAAATAAATGACGGCAAGTTAAAATAAAAATATTTTGAACTTGAACCGGGGCGAAAATTAATCGTTTCGAGGTTAAAACGGACCCGGGAAATAAGGGCCGTGTGGCGCGTTGAGGACCAAGTATTTAAAGAGTATTTAAAGGGGAGAAAATCAGATTTTCTCCCCATTTTGTTCAGCCGATCAACGTGAGAGAGGAAGAGAGGGAAAGGGCTTGGGTTCCCCATCTTCTCTCTACGATCTACGGAGATTGAGAGCTCAAATCCATTTGGGCCAAGAACAAAAGTTGTTCTCCTCGCCGAGGGCTACAAAAAAATACCAAGGAGGTCGAGTTTTGGAGTGATTCGAAGAACGGGATTTTGGGAAGCTAGGGCTTGGAGCTTGAATCGGGTCTTGGAGGCTTCCCAATGTTGTTCTCCACGCTTCAAGAGGTAGGGTTCCCTCCTACCAAGGTTTATTCCACACCTAGAATGCTTAGGTGAAATGGGTAAATAAATGGATATGTATATATATGGCATTTGCCTATGGTTGTGAAATTGGGTGAAATGGGTTGAAATCAATTCTAATTGGATTGGTAATTAGAAGTTTCTAAATGAAATTTCTAGGATTGAGTATATGAAATTAACCCAATGTGACTCTTGGGCTATATGAAGTGTGGGCATGCTATGTGTTTATCTTGTGCTTGAAATTGAAGTATGTTATCTCTTGATAATGTGATGACATGCTTGGGTGTTGATTAAGATTAAATGTTGATGTATATACATGCTTGTGATATATTGACATTGTAAGGAAATATGGAAATTATATGCTTATGATATGATTTTGCCATGAAGTGTGAAAAATGTATTGTAAATGTTCATATGTCACTCATATATTGAACATTGTAATATTATTGAAATGGGACATCACATTTCATATGCACGGGAGCATTGCACTTAGTGGGTGTGTGTGCATGGTGGTTGTCTTCACCACGCTTGGTGGATGACGAGTGCGCTCGGGTAAGATGGGTCGATGACCTAATCGAGTCGCACGGTTTGCACGGTTGTTAGGGTTGGGGTAGCAAGAAGGGCTAGACTATCCCTCGGGTGAGAGACCCGGTGATTGGATACGCACTCCGTTGGTATAAGAGTCCATAAAGTGTGTCGGTGTACGCGGAACCGTTGGTGGAAGTCCATGAATTCCGTGTCGGTTGGGTGCCGTTAGTGTAAGTCCATAAATATCCACCCCAAGAAAGACCCTAGAATGAAATGTCATTTGATGTACAACATAAATGACGGATTAGCACACATTGACACTTGCATGTGTAGAGGAGCCGGGAGGGGCTCGGATGATATGCATGAATGGGTCTCATCTCATTCCATAGCATGGCATTGCAAATTCCATCATTGAATATAATTCCTTGCTTTGAATGTTATAAATTGTTGTTTTGGGCATGTGAACATTTCATATGCATATAGGTTGGGGAGTAGCCTCATTAGGAGATACCCTATTGAGCGTGGCTCACCCTTTGTGGGAAAAACATTTCAGGTGCGGGGTTCACACCGGCGGACGGCTCCCATTTCGAGCCCCAAAGTTGAAGAAAGCCGACTTGTGGCTTTTATGGTTATTTTGTAAAGCTTTTGAAAGAATTCCATTTTGGACATGTAAATGTATGGAATCAATTGTAATAGAACTTGTACAAACCATGTTTTATATGGAAATCCTTGTCAAACATGTATTTGATGAATTGGGAAGGGTTTTGAATGGGTTGGAAATGAAAAATGGTTGAAAATGGCAAAACTGGGTAGAGAGTACCGGTACTGGGTACCGGTACTGAATGGTACCGGTGCTGTGTACCGGTACCCCCTTTCCAGTGGGTTGACAGTACCGGCACTGAATGGTACCGGTACTGTGTACCGATACCCCCTTTCCAGTGGGTTGACAGTACCGGTACCGGGTACCGGTACTGGGTACCGGTACTCTCTTCAAAATTTTTAGATTTTCACACTGCTTCGCCCTATTTTCAATCTACGTTTTCCTTCCCTCCAATGATGTAAATGGACTATAATCGAGTATAAATCATGGTATATTGAATATTGGTTGAACCCAAATGAATAATCGAATCCGGTTAACAATTGTGAATTAAGATCCCGGTTATGGGGATACTACTACCGTGGTGTTAGGTTGAGTGACATCCACGGGTATTTCCGCGGGTTGAAGGGTGGTCAATGGTTAATATAGGACCCCCGGAAATTGGGGCGTCACAGCTTGGTATCGGAGCATAGGTATGCGATTTACCTAGGGCTAGATGGGGCATGGGTCTAGACCATTGCATTCATTGTACATTACATGTTATTTGCTTAAATTGCTACATGTTATGTGATATGTGATATGTGTATTATATGCATGGTAAAATGTGTATGGAAATGGACACACTAGGGTTGGAGAACTTAACCTTGGGAGTGGGAAAGCAAATGAACGGGAAAGTTCAAAGCGTAAGGGTCCACTATTGGAGGCATACGCTCTACTAGTGAGACAATGAGAAAGATTTGAACGTTTTAACTTTGATCCCTATCTAGGGATACTAAGTCGTTGTACCGTTGCCATTTGACGTGTGTGTAGATGGCAAGTGGAAGAAGAGGACGTCGAGGCGGTGGGCGAAACAATAACCAACCACCACCGGTCTTCGATCAACAAGCATTTACGGAAACCATGGGCATGATGGCGGCTACTATTGCACAAGCTAGTGCAAATGCCAGACATGGAGGCGCGAGTAACCTCCAACAGTTTAAAGCACACAAACCTCCAGTCTTCATGGGAGGGGCGGACCCGATGGTGGCCGACCATTGGTTCCGGCAAGTCAACAAGATCTTAGGGGCAATGGAGGTCACCTCAGACGCTACTAAGATAAGACTAGCTGCATTCCAGCTAGAGGGAGAAGCCCAATTGTGGTGGGATTGGGTGACGGCCTCGAAGAACTTAGAGGCCATGACCTGGGGAGAGTTCAAGGAGCCCTTCATGGGTAAATATTTCCCAACGGCGGTTCGACATGCAAAGGCCCGAGAGTTTCTAGATTTGTAGCAAGGGTCAATGACGGTGATGGAGTATGTCGCTAAGTTCACCGAATTAGCCCGATTTGCTGATGATTACGTGGCCACGGATATGGCCAAGGTAAGAAGGTTTGAGGATGGGTTGAAGCTATCCATCCGGGGAAAGATTGTGGGCCTCCGCCTGCAAGACTTGGACTCTATGGTCGAAACAGCTATGGCCATTGAGAGGGAGGTTGACGATGCACGAAGCATCCGTGAGGCGGGTGCTAAGGATAAGAAGAAGGAGGGCCAATCCTCTTCTTCTAGTTCGGGGAAGAAGCAGCGGACTTCTGCTCCTCAAGGACAACAAGGACAGGGCTGTGGCTATCAAGGCCAAGGCCAAGGTCAATTTTCCCAGGGCGGGAGAAACTTCAGGACTACCCACCAGACAGGCCAGAAGACATGTTTCCATTGCCACCAATCGGGGCATATGAAGCGGGATTGTCCGCAGAGGCAAGGATCCCAGAGCTATGGGACACCTCAGTCCCAGTCATCAGTGGGACAGTCGCAGACACACCTTGTTCCTCCCTACCCCACCATGGGCTAGGGAAACCAGTATCAGGTCTAGGGCACTACTCAGGCCCCTACCACTTTTCGAGCGGGGACTCCGTAGTCAGGCCAGGTGGGCCAAAGCATGGGTCGAGGCTGAGGACAGGGCATGCAGGCCGGGACTTCGGGGACCCAGGGGCGTGTCTACGCCATTACACTTCAGGCTGAGCCAGTGGACCAGTCGGTCATTCAGGGTACATTTCTACTTTCTCGCTTATGGGCTAAAGTATTATTTGACTCTGGTGCATCACATTCATTCATTTCTGCATCATGTGTGAGGGATTTGGGCTTAGAGGTTGATGCCTTGGAAGAGCCGTTGTGTGTGAATTCACCCCTAGGAGCTTGGGTGTGTGTGAATCAGATATTTCGGGGTTGTGAGCTAGAGATCTCGGGGATTCTACTCACCGTGGACCTTAGGATTATGTGCCTAAGTCCACCGAATTAGCCCGATTTGCTGATGATTACGTGGCCACGGATATGGCCAAGGTAAGAAGGTTTGAGGATGGGTTGAAGCTATCCATCCGGGGAAAGATTGTGGGCCTCCGTCTGCAAGACTTGGACTCTATGGTCGAGACAGCTATGGCCATTGAGAGGGAGGTTGACGATGCACGAAGCATCCGTGAGGCGGGTGCTAAGGATAAGAAGAAGGAGGGCCAATCCTCTTCTTCTAGTTCGGGGAAGAAGCAGCGGACTTCTGCTCCTCAAGGACAACAAGGACAGGGCTGTGGCTATCAAGGCCAAGGCCAAGGTCAATTTTCCCAGGGCGGGAGAAACTTCAGGACTACCCACCAGGCAGGCCAGAAGACATGTTTCCATTGCCACCAATCGGGGCATATGAAGCGGGATTGTCCGCAGAGGCAAGGATCCCAGAGCTATGGGACACCTCAGTCCCAGTCATCAGTGGGACAGTCGCAGACACACCTTGTTCCTCCATACCCCACCATGGGCTAGGGAAACCAGTATCAGTTCTAGGGCACTACTCAGGCCCCTACCACTTTTCGAGCGGGGACTCCGCAGTCGGGCCAGGTGGGCCAAAGCATGGGTCGAGGCTGAGGACAGGGCATGCAGGCCGGGACTTCGGGGACCCAGGGGCGTGTCTACGCCATTACACCTCAGGCTGAGCCAGTGGACCAGTCGGTCATTCAGGGTACATTTCTACTTTCTCGCTTATGGGCTAAAGTATTATTTGACTCTGGTGCATCACATTCATTCATTTCTGCATCATGTGTGAGAGATTTGGGCTTAGAGGTTGATGCCTTGGAAGAGCCGTTGTGTGTGAATTCACCCCTAGGAGCTTGGGTGTGTGTGAATCAGATATTTCGGGGTTGTGAGCTAGAGATCTCGGGGATTCTACTCACCGTGGACCTTAGGATTATGTGGCTAAGTCCACCGAATTAGCCCGATTTGCTGATGATTACGTGGCCACGGATATGGCCAAGGTAAGAAGGTTTGAGGATGGGTTGAATCTATCCATCCGGGGAAAGATTGTGGGCCTCCGCCTGCAAGACTTGGACTCTATGGTCGAGACAGCTATGGCCATTGAGAGGGAGGTTGACGATGCACGAAGCATCCGTGAGGCGGGTGCTAAGGATAAGAAGAAGGAGGGCCAATCCTCTTCTTCTAGTTCGGGGAAGAAGCAGCGGACTTCTGCTCCTCAAGGACAACAAGGATAGGGCTGTGGCTATCAAGGCCAAGGCCAAGGTCAATTTTCCCAGGGCGGGAGAAACTTCAGGACTACCCACCAGGCAGGCCAGAAGACATGTTTCCATTGCCACCAATCGGGGCATATGAATCGGGATTGTCCGTAGAGGCAAGGATCCCAGAGCTATGGAACACCTCAGTCCCAGTCATCAGTGGGACAGTCGCAGACACACCTTTTTCCTCCCTACCCCACCATGGGCTAGGGAAACCAGTATCAGTTCTAGGGCACTACTCAGGCCCCTACCACTTTTCGAGCGGGGACTCCGTAGTCGGGCCAGGTGGGCCAAAGCATGGGTCGAGGCTGAGGACAGGGCATGCAGGCCGGGACTTCGGGGACCCAGGGGCGTGTCTACGCCATTACACTTCAGGCTGAGCCAGTGGACCAGTCGGTCATTCAGGGTACATTTCTACTTTCTCGCTTATGGGCTAAAGTATTATTTGACTCTGGTGCATCACATTCATTCATTTCTGCATCATGTGTGAGGGATTTGGGCTTAGAGGTTGATGCCTTGGAAGAGCCGTTGTGTGTGAATTCACCCCTAGGAGCTTGGGTGTGTGTGAATCAGATATTTCGGGGTTGTGAGCTAGAGATCTCGGGGATTCTACTCACCGTGGACCTTAGGATTATGTGGCTAAGTCCACCGAATTAGCCCGATTTGCTGATGATTACGTGGCCACGGATATGGCCAAGGTAAGAAGGTTTGAGGATGGGTTGAAGCTATCCATCCGGGGAAAGATTGTGGGCCTCCGTCTGCAAGACTTGGACTCTATGGTCGAGACAGCTATGGCCATTGAGAGGGAGGTTGACGATGCACGAAGCATCCGTGAGGCGGGTGCTAAGGATAAGAAGAAGGAGGGCCAATCCTCTTCTTCTAGTTCGGGGAAGAAGCAGCGGACTTCTGCTCCTCAAGGACAACAAGGACAGGGCTGTGGCTATCAAGGCCAAGGCCAAGGTCAATTTTCCCAGGGCGGGAGAAACTTCAGGACTACCCACCAGGCAGGCCAGAAGACATGTTTCCATTGCCACCAATCGGGGCATATGAAGCGGGATTGTCCGCAGAGGCAAGGATCCCAGAGCTATGGGACACCTCAGTACCAGTCATCAGTGGGACAGTCGCAGACACACCTTGTTCCTCCATACCCCACCATGGGCTAGGGAAACCAGTATCAGTTCTAGGGCACTACTCAGGCCCCTACCACTTTTCGAGCGGGGACTCCGCAGTCGGGCCAGGTGGGCCAAAGCATGGGTCGAGGCTGAGGACCGGGCATGCAGGCCGGGACTTCGGGGACCCAGGGGCGTGTCTACGCCATTACACCTCAGGCTGAGCCAGTGGACCAGTCGGTCATTCAGGGTACATTTCTACTTTCTCGCTTATGGGCTAAAGTATTATTTGACTCTGGTGCATCACATTCATTCATTTCTGCATCATGTGTGAGAGATTTGGGCTTAGAGGTTGATGCCTTGGAAGAGCCGTTGTGTGTGAATTCACCCCTAGGAGCTTGGGTGTGTGTGAATCAGATATTTCGGGGTTGTGAGCTAGAGATCTCGGGGATTCTACTCACCGTGGACCTTAGGATTATGTGGCTAAGTCCACCGAATTAGCCCGATTTGCTGATGATTACGTGGCCACGGATATGGCCAAGGTAAGAAGGTTTGAGGATGGGTTGAATCTATCCATCCGGGGAAAGATTGTGGGCCTCCGCCTGCAAGACTTGGACTCTATGGTCGAGACAGCTATGGCCATTGAGAGGGAGGTTGACGATGCACGAAGCATCCGTGAGGCGGGTGCTAAGGATAAGAAGAAGGAGGGCCAATCCTCTTCTTCTAGTTCGGGGAAGAAGCAGCGGACTTCTGCTCCTCAAGGACAACAAGGATAGGGCTGTGGCTATCAAGGCCAAGGCCAAGGTCAATTTTCCCAGGGCGGGAGAAACTTCAGGACTACCCACCAGGCAGGCCAGAAGACATGTTTCCATTGCCACCAATCGGGGCATATGAAGCGGGATTGTCCGCAGAGGCAAGGATCCCAGAGCTATGGGAAACCTCAGTCCCAGTCATCAGTGGGACAGTCGCAGACACACCTTGTTCCTCCCTACCCCACCATGGGCTAGGGAAACCAGTATCAGTTCTAGGGCACTACTCAGGCCCCTACCACTTTTCGAGCGGGGACTCCGTAGTCGGGCCAGGTGGGCCAAAGCATGGGTCGAGGCTGAGGACAGGGCATGCAGGCCGGGACTTCGGGGACCCAGGGGCGTGTCTACGCCATTACACTTCAGGCTGAGCCAGTGGACCAGTCGGTCATTCAGGGTACATTTCTACTTTCTCGCTTATGGGCTAAAGTATTATTTGACTCTGGTGCATCACATTCATTCATTTCTGCATCATGTGTGAGGGATTTGGGCTTAGAGGTTGATGCCTTGGAAGAGCCGTTGTGTGTGAATTCACCCCTAGGAGCTTGGGTGTGTGTGAATCAGATATTTCGGGGTTGTGAGCTAGAGATCTCGGGGATTCTACTCACCGTGGACCTTAGGATTATGTGCCTAAGTCCACCGAATTAGCCCGATTTGCTGATGATTACGTGGCCACGGATATGGCCAAGGTAAGAAGGTTTGAGGATGGGTTGAAGCTATCCATCCGGGGAAAGATTGTGGGCCTCCGTCTGCAAGACTTGGACTCTATGGTCGAGACAGCTATGGCCATTGAGAGGGAGGTTGACGATGCACGAAGCATCCGTGAGGCGGGTGCTAAGGATAAGAAGAAGGAGGGCCAATCCTCTTCTTCTAGTTCGGGGAAGAAGCAGCGGACTTCTGCTCCTCAAGGACAACAAGGACAGGGCTGTGGCTATCAAGGCCAAGGCCAAGGTCAATTTTCCCAGGGCGGGAGAAACTTCAGGACTACCCACCAGGCAGGCCAGAAGACATGTTTCCATTGCCACCAATCGGGGCATATGAAGCGGGATTGTCCGCAGAGGCAAGGATCCCAGAGCTATGGGACACCTCAGTCCCAGTCATCAGTGGGACAGTCGCAGACACACCTTGTTCCTCCATACCCCACCATGGGCTAGGGAAACCAGTATCAGTTCTAGGGCACTACTCAGGCCCCTACCACTTTTCGAGCGGGGACTCCGCAGTCGGGCCAGGTGGGCCAAAGCATGGGTCGAGGCTGAGGACCGGGCATGCAGGCCGGGACTTCGGGGACCCAGGGGCGTGTCTACGCCATTACACCTCAGGCTGAGCCAGTGGACCAGTCGGTCATTCAGGGTACATTTCTACTTTCTCGCTTATGGGCTAAAGTATTATTTGACTCTGGTGCATCACATTCATTCATTTCTGCATCATGTGTGAGAGATTTGGGCTTAGAGGTTGATGCCTTGGAAGAGCCGTTGTGTGTGAATTCACCCCTAGGAGCTTGGGTGTGTGTGAATCAGATATTTCGGGGTTGTGAGCTAGAGATCTCGGGGATTCTACTCACCGTGGACCTTAGGATTATGTGGCTAAGTCCACCGAATTAGCCCGATTTGCTGATGATTACGTGGCCACGGATATGGCCAAGGTAAGAAGGTTTGAGGATGGGTTGAATCTATCCATCCGGGGAAAGATTGTGGGCCTCCGCCTGCAAGACTTGGACTCTATGGTCGAGACAGCTATGGCCATTGAGAGGGAGGTTGACGATGCACGAAGCATCCGTGAGGCGGGTGCTAAGGATAAGAAGAAGGAGGGCCAATCCTCTTCTTCTAGTTCGGGGAAGAAGCAGCGGACTTCTGCTCCTCAAGGACAACAAGGATAGGGCTGTGGCTATCAAGGCCAAGGCCAAGGTCAATTTTCCCAGGGCGGGAGAAACTTCAGGACTACCCACCAGGCAGGCCAGAAGACATGTTTCCATTGCCACCAATCGGGGCATATGAAGCGGGATTGTCCGCAGAGGCAAGGATCCCAGAGCTATGGGACACCTCAGTCCCAGTCATCAGTGGGACAGTCGCAGACACACCTTGTTCCTCCCTACCCCACCATGGGCTAGGGAAACCAGTATCAGTTCTAGGGCACTACTCAGGCCCCTACCACTTTTCGAGCGGGGACTCCGTAGTCGGGCCAGGTGGGCCAAAGCATGGGTCGAGGCTGAGGACAGGGCATGCAGGCCGGGACTTCGGGGACCCAGGGGCGTGTCTACGCCATTACACTTCAGGCTGAGCCAGTGGACCAGTCGGTCATTCAGGGTACATTTCTACTTTCTCGCTTATGGGCTAAAGTATTATTTGACTCTGGTGCATCACATTCATTCATTTCTGCATCATGTGTGAGGGATTTGGGCTTAGAGGTTGATGCCTTGGAAGAGCCGTTGTGTGTGAATTCACCCCTAGGAGCTTGGGTGTGTGTGAATCAGATATTTCGGGGTTGTGAGCTAGAGATCTCGGGGATTCTACTCACCGTGGACCTTAGGATTATGTGCCTAAGTCCACCGAATTAGCCCGATTTGCTGATGATTACGTGGCCACGGATATGGCCAAGGTAAGAAGGTTTGAGGATGGGTTGAAGCTATCCATCCGGGGAAAGATTGTGGGCCTCCGTCTGCAAGACTTGGACTCTATGGTCGAGACAGCTATGGCCATTGAGAGGGAGGTTGACGATGCACGAAGCATCCGTGAGGCGGGTGCTAAGGATAAGAAGAAGGAGGGCCAATCCTCTTCTTCTAGTTCGGGGAAGAAGCAGCGGACTTCTGCTCCTCAAGGACAACAAGGACAGGGCTGTGGCTATCAAGGCCAAGGCCAAGGTCAATTTTCCCAGGGCGGGAGAAACTTCAGGACTACCCACCAGGCAGGCCAGAAGACATGTTTCCATTGCCACCAATCGGGGCATATGAAGCGGGATTGTCCGCAGAGGCAAGGATCCCAGAGCTATGGGACACCTCAGTCCCAGTCATCAGTGGGACAGTCGCAGACACACCTTGTTCCTCCATACCCCACCATGGGCTAGGGAAACCAGTATCAGTTCTAGGGCACTACTCAGGCCCCTACCACTTTTCGAGCGGGGACTCCGCAGTCGGGCCAGGTGGGCCAAAGCATGGGTCGAGGCTGAGGACAGGGCATGCAGGCCGGGACTTCGGGGACCCAGGGGCGTGTCTACGCCATTACACCTCAGGCTGAGCCAGTGGACCAGTCGGTCATTCAGGGTACATTTCTACTTTCTCGCTTATGGGCTAAAGTATTATTTGACTCTGGTGCATCACATTCATTCATTTCTGCATCATGTGTGAGAGATTTGGGCTTAGAGGTTGATGCCTTGGAAGAGCCGTTGTGTGTGAATTCACCCCTAGGAGCTTGGGTGTGTGTGAATCAGATATTTCGGGGTTGTGAGCTAGAGATCTCGGGGATTCTACTCACCGTGGACCTTAGGATTATGTGGCTAAGTCCACCGAATTAGCCCGATTTGCTGATGATTACGTGGCCACGGATATGGCCAAGGTAAGAAGGTTTGAGGATGGGTTGAATCTATCCATCCGGGGAAAGATTGTGGGCCTCCGCCTGCAAGACTTGGACTCTATGGTCGAGACAGCTATGGCCATTGAGAGGGAGGTTGACGATGCACGAAGCATCCGTGAGGCGGGTGCTAAGGATAAGAAGAAGGAGGGCCAATCCTCTTCTTCTAGTTCGGGGAAGAAGCAGCGGACTTCTGCTCCTCAAGGACAACAAGGATAGGGCTGTGGCTATCAAGGCCAAGGCCAAGGTCAATTTTCCCAGGGCGGGAGAAACTTCAGGACTACCCACCAGGCAGGCCAGAAGACATGTTTCCATTGCCACCAATCGGGGCATATGAATCGGGATTGTCCGTAGAGGCAAGGATCCCAGAGCTATGGAACACCTCAGTCCCAGTCATCAGTGGGACAGTCGCAGACACACCTTTTTCCTCCCTACCCCACCATGGGCTAGGGAAACCAGTATCAGTTCTAGGGCACTACTCAGGCCCCTACCACTTTTCGAGCGGGGACTCCGTAGTCGGGCCAGGTGGGCCAAAGCATGGGTCGAGGCTGAGGACAGGGCATGCAGGCCGGGACTTCGGGGACCCAGGGGCGTGTCTACGCCATTACACTTCAGGCTGAGCCAGTGGACCAGTCGGTCATTCAGGGTACATTTCTACTTTCTCGCTTATGGGCTAAAGTATTATTTGACTCTGGTGCATCACATTCATTCATTTCTGCATCATGTGTGAGGGATTTGGGCTTAGAGGTTGATGCCTTGGAAGAGCCGTTGTGTGTGAATTCACCCCTAGGAGCTTGGGTGTGTGAATCAGATATTTCGGGGTTGTGAGCTAGAGATCTCGGGGATTCTACTCACCGTGGACCTTAGGATTATGTGGCTAAGTCCACCGAATTAGCCCGATTTGCTGATGATTACGTGGCCACGGATATGGCCAAGGTAAGAAGGTTTGAGGATGGGTTGAATCTATCCATCCGGGGAAAGATTGTGGGCCTCCGTCTGCAAGACTTGGACTCTATGGTCGAGACAGCTATGGTCATTGAGAGGGAGGTTGACGATGCACGAAGCATCCGTGAGGCGGGTGCTAAGGATAAGAAGAAGGAGGGCCAATCCTCTTCTTCTAGTTCGGGGAAGAAGCAGCGGACTTCTGCTCCTCAAGGACAACAAGGACAGGGCTGTGGCTATCAAGGCCAAGGCCAAGGTCAATTTTCCCAGGGCGGGAGAAACTTCAGGACTACCCACCAGGCAGGCCAGAAGACATGTTTCCATTGCCACCAATCGGGGCATATGAAGCGGGATTGTCCGCAGAGGCAAGGATCCCAGAGCTATGGGACATCTCAGTCCCAGTCATCAGTGGGACAGTCGCAGACACACCTTGTTCCTCCATACCCCACCATGGGCTAGGGAAACCAGTATCAGTTCTAGGGCACTACTCAGGCCCCTACCACTTTTCGAGCGGGGACTTCGCAGTCGGGCCAGGTGGGCCAAAGCATGGGTCGAGGCTGAGGACAGGGCATGCAGGCCGGGACTTCGGGGACCCAGGGACGTGTCTACGCCATTACACCTCAGGCTGAGCCAGTGGACCAGTCGGTCATTCAGGGTACATTTCTACTTTCTCGCTTATGGGCTAAAGTATTATTTGACTCTGGTGCATCACATTCATTCATTTCTGCATCATGTGTGAGAGATTTGGGCTTAGAGGTTGATGCCTTGGAAGAGCCGTTGTGTGTGAATTCACTCCTAGGAGCTTGGGTGTGTGTGAATCAAATATTTCGGGGTTGTGAGCTAGAGATCTCGGGGATTCTACTCACCGTGGACCTTAGGATTATGTGGCTAAGTCCACCGAATTAGCCCGATTTGCTGATGATTACGTGGCCACAGATATGGCCAAGGTAAGAAGGTTTGAGGATGGGTTGAATCTATCCATCCGGGGAAAGATTGTGGGCCTCCGCCTGCAAGACTTGGACTCTATGGTCGAGACAGCTATGGCCATTGAGAGGGAGGTTGACGATGCACGAAGCATCCGTGAGGCGGGTGCTAAGGATAAGAAGAAGGAGGGCCAATCCTCTTCTTCTAGTTCGGGGAAGAAGCAGCGGACTTCTGCTCCTCAAGGACAACAAGGATAGGGCTGTGGCTATCAAGGCCAAGGCCAAGGTCAATTTTCCCAGGGCGGGAGAAACTTCAGGACTACCCACCAGGCAGGCCAGAAGACATGTTTCCATTGCCACCAATCGGGGCATATGAAGCGGGATTGTCCGCAGAGGCAAGGATCCTAGAGCTATGGGAAACCTCAGTCCCAGTCATCAGTGGGACAGTCGCAGACACACCTTGTTCCTCCCTACCCCACCATGGGCTAGGGAAACCAGTATCAGTTCTAGGGCACTACTCAGGCCCCTACCACTTTTCGAGCGGGGACTCCGCAGTCGGGCAGGTGGGCCAAAGCATGGGTCGAGGCTGAGGACAGGGCATGCAGGCCGGGACTTCGGGGACCCAGGGGCGTGTCTACGCCATTACACCTCAGGCTGAGCCAGTGGACCAGTCGGTCATTCAGGGTACATTTCTACTTTCTCGCTTATGGGCTAAAGTATTATTTGACTCTGGTGCATCACATTCATTCATTTCTGCATCATGTGTGAGGGATTTGGGCTTAGAGGTTGATGCCTTGGAAGAGCCGTTGTGTGTGAATTCACCCCTAAGAGCTTGGGTGTGTGTGAATCAGATATTTCGGGGTTGTGAGCTAGAGATCTCGGGGATTCTACTCACCGTGGACCTTAGGATTATGGACATGTCGGAATTCGATGTCATCCTTGGGATGGACTGGTTGGCGGCGCATCGGGTCGTTATTGATTGTGACAGGAAGAGGGTCACTGCCTATACACCGGACGGTGTTTGTTTCAAGTTTCAGGGGGAAAAACATGATGTTTTGCCTCAAGTCGTGTATGATTCACGATGGCATGGGCAATTGATGGGTTGGCTTGCGAGCCTTACCCTGGAGGACGAGGCAAGACAAGAATTGGGTCTACCTCAGGTGGTGTGCGAGTATGAGGACGTTTTTCCGAACGAGTTACCGGGATTACTTCCCCATGGGGATGTGGACTTTAGCATTGAGTTGCATCCGGGTACTTCGCCCATTTCTATGACTCCACATAGGATGACGCCAGCTGAGTTGCAAGAACTCAAGGTCCAATTACAAGAATTATTGGACAAGGGCTTTATTAGACCGAGTACCTCACCTTGGGGCGCTCCGGTGCTGTTTGCCAAGAAGAAGGATAAGACCCTTCGATTGTGTATAGACTATCGGCAGTTGAACCGGGTCACCATCAAGAATAGGTACCCTTTGCCGAGGATCGATGATCTGTTTGATCAGCTGAGGGGAGCGCGGGTCTATTCAAAGATAGATCTCCGCACGGGCTACCATCAGTTGAGGATTAGGGAGTCAGATATCCCTAAGACGGCGTTCAGAACGCGGTACGGGCATTTCGAGTTCACGGTGATGCCATTTGGGTTGACGAATGCCCCGGCGGCATTCATGGATCTCATGCATAGGGTGTTCCAGCCCTATTTAGATCAATTTGTCGTAGTGTTTGTTGATGACATCCTGATCTACTCCAAGACAGAGGAGGAGAATGAGGGTCACTTGATGATTGTTCTCCAGACCTTGAGGGACTGTAAATTGTACGCCAAGTTCAGCAAGTGTGAATTTTGGCTTACGGAGGTGAAATTTTTGGGACACGTGGTGTCAGCTTCGGGGGTATCAGTTGACCCGGAGAAGGTTGAGGCAGTTATTAGTTGGGAGAGGCCAAAGTCAGTCTTCAAGATACGTAGTTTCTTGGGATTGGCAGGGTATTACCGGAAGTTCATCGAGGACTTCTCCCGACTAGCCGCACCTATGACTAGATTGACCCGGAAGGAGGTCAAGTTCGAGTGGAATGATTCGTGTGAGAAGGCATTCCAAGAACTAAAGAGGAGGCTCACTTCAGCTCCTATCTTGATTGTTCCAGAGAGGGGGCAAAACTACACGGTGTATTGCGATGCCTCCAAGGACGGACTGGGTTGTGTCTTGATGCAGTCCGGGAGAGTGGTGGCTTATGGTTCTCGACAGTTGAAGAATCACGAGCAGAATTACCCTACGCATGATATGGAGTTGGCGGCCGTTGTCTTTGCCTTAAAGGCTTGGCGCCACTATTTGTATGGTGAACAATTTGAGGTGTTTTCGGACCACAAAAGTCTGAAGTACATCTTCACTCAGCGGGACCTCAACATGAGGCAGCGTAGGTGGATGGAGTACCTAGAAGACTATGACTTCACTTTGCATTATCACCCTGGTAAGGCAAATGTGGTGGCAGATGCGCTTAGCCGGAAGTCACGGGGTGTTTTAGCTAGTGTAGCTTCCCGGGAGTGGCGGATGCTTGAGACCGTGGGACAATTTGGGCTGCATTATCGGGGTCGGACTCAGGGTGTTTTAGGGAGCTTGGTGGCTACACCTTCCCTACTGAGTAGAGTGATTGAGTCCCAGAGACAGGACTCAGAGTTATCATCCATCAGGGACCGAGTGCA
The DNA here is from genome assembly GCA_951799425.1 of Ilex aquifolium. Taxonomy (NCBI): domain Eukaryota; kingdom Viridiplantae; phylum Streptophyta; class Magnoliopsida; order Aquifoliales; family Aquifoliaceae; genus Ilex; species Ilex aquifolium. Next base: position 496,271 of record OX637407.1, on the reverse strand, counting down.
GGCGGGTACTGGTGACGAGGGCTGGGCCATTCACTCGGATGACAGTCTTCGGTTTAGGGGAAAGGTTGTGGTTCCCCAGTCGGCGGAGCTGAGAGAGGAGATCCTCAGGGAGTTCCATTGCTCTCGTTTTGCGGTGCATCCAGGCGGCACGAAGATGTATCATGATCTTCGTCGCCAGTATTATTGGAGCGGGATGAAAAGGCAGATTGGCGATTTTGTCAGTAGATGCCTCACATGTCAGTAGATTAAGGCCGAACACCAAAGGCCAGCTGGTATGCTCCAGCCCTTGGAAGTGGCTGAGTGGAAGTGGGAGCACGTCACAATGGACTTTGTGACCCACTTGCCACGGACATCACGGGGACATGATGCGGTGTGGGTGATAGTGGACCGGCTTACGAAGTCGGCACACTTTTTGGCGGTGCGGATGACCTTCACTCTGGAGGAATTTTGCAGGTTGTACATAAGGGAGATAGTTCGATTGCATGGGGTATCCGTATCTATAGTATCAGATCGGGATCCCAGGTTTACGGCTCACTTTTGGGAGAGTTTCCAGCGAGCCATGGGGACTCAGTTGAGGATGAGCACAGCCTTCCATCCCCAAACGGACGGTCAGTCGGAACGGACCATCCAGACATTAGAGGACATGCTACGGGCATGCGTCCTAGACCTCAAGGGTAGCTGGGAAGAACATTTACCCTTAGTGGAATTCGCCTATAACAACAGTTATCAGGCTAGCATACGGATGGCACCCTATGAGGCACTTTATGGGAGGCCTTGTCGTTCTCCGGTTTGTTGGACTGAGGTTGGAGAAAGACCCTCTACGGGTCCAGAATTGATAAGAGATGCCTCAGAGAAGGTGGATCTGATAAGGAAGCGTCTTCTAACGGCTCAAAGCCGGCAGAAGAGCTACGCCGATAGGCGGCGGCGACCTCTGGAATTTGAGGTGGGGGATCATGTCTTCTTGAAGGTGATGCCTAAGAGAGGGGTGGTCAGGTTCGGCAAGCGGGGAAAGCTGTCGCCGAGGTATATTGGGCCCTTCGAGATACTTGAGAGAGTTGGCACTGTGGCCTACAGATTGGCATTACTGCCAACTTTATCGGGCGTTCACGTTGTATTCCATGTCTCCATGCTCCGGAAGTATACCCCAGATCCGACGCATGTTGTGGATTGGGGCGAGCTTGTTGTTGATACGGATGGAACCTTCGAGGAAGGACCAGTGCGTGTCATGGATAGTCGGGATCAGGTTTTGCGAGGCAAGACCGTGAGGCTTGTGAAGGTGTTGTGGCAGCACCGAGGAGTGGAAGAGGCAACATGGGAGCGTGAGGACACCATACGTGCCAATTATCCTTTCTTATTTGAGGATGGAGATACATTATTCTAGTCATTTAGTGTTATGTCACTGTTGCATATGCATGTGGTTGTAAACGCATGAGTATGTGAATTTCGGGGACGAAATTCTTTTAAGGGGGGAAGAATGTAAAACCCTAGAAAAATTTAAACTTTTGATAAAAAGGGCAAAATGGTAAATTGCCACTATGGTACAGGTTGTAAACCTGAAATTTTTTAGAACTCGGATGACGAAACGGACATCACCGTTGGATTCGTCTCGCGAAACCTAGTTACCCTGTCAAATTTCATTGAATTCCGAGTTAATCAGATTTTTTGCGTTTTACGAGGCGGTCGGACCTCAGGAGACCCAAAAACGAAATTCTGAATAAAATTTTAAATTTTGGGAAATAAATGACGGCAAGTTAAAATAAAAATATTTTGAACTTGAACCGGGGCGAAAATTAATCGTTTCGGGGTTAAAACGGACCCGGGAAATAAGGGCCGTGTGGCGCGTTGAGGACCAAGTATTTAAAGAGTATTTAAAGGGGAGAAAATCAGATTTTCTCCCCATTTTGTTCAGCCGATCAACGTGAGAGAGGAAGAGAGGGAAAGGGCTTGGGTTCTCCATCTTCTCTCTACGATCTACGGAGATTGAGAGCTCAAATCCACTCGGGCCAAGAACAAAAGTTGTTCTCCTCGCCGAGGGCTACAAAACAATACCAAGGAGGTCGAGTTTTGGAGTGATTCGAAGAACGGGATTTTGGGAAGCTAGGGCTTGGAGCTTGAATCGGGTCTTGGAGGCTTCCCAACGTTGTTCTCCACGCTTCAAGAGGTAGGGTTCCCTCCTACCAAGGTTTATTCCACACCTAGAATGCTTAGGTGAAATGGGTAAATAAATGGATATGTATATATATGGCATTTGCCTATGGTTGTGAAATTGGGTGAAATGGGTTGAAATCAATTCTAATTGGATTGGTAATTAGAAGTTTCTAAATGAAATTTCTAGGATTGAGTATATGAAATTAACCCAATGTGACTCTTGGGCTATATGAAGTGTGGGCATGCTATGTGTTTATCTTGTGCTTGAAATTGAAGTATGTTATCTCTTGATAATGTGATGACATGCTTGGGTGTTGATTAAGATTAAATGTTGATGTATATACATGCTTGTGATATATTGACATTGTAAGGAAATATGGAAATTATATGCTTATGATATGATTTTGCCATGAAGTGTGAAAAATGTATTGTAAATGTTCATATGTCACTCATACCATATTGAACATTGTAATATTATTGAAATGGGACATCACATTTCATATGCACGGGAGCATTGCACTTAGTGGGTGTGTGTGCATGGTGGTTGTCTTCACCACGCTTGGTGGATGACGAGTGGGCTCGGGTAAGATGGGTCGATGACCTAATCGAGTCGCACGGTTTGCACGGTAGTTAGGGTTGGGGTAGCAAGAAGGGCTAGACTATCCCTCGGGTGAGAGACCCGGTGATTGGATACGCACTCCGTTGGTATAAGAGTCCATAAAGTGTGTCGGTGTACGCGGAACCGTTGGTGGAAGTCCATGAATTCCGTGTCGGTTGGGTGCCGTTAGTGTAAGTCCATAAATATCCACCCCAAGAAAGACCCTAGAATGAAATGTCATTTGATGTACAACATAAATGACGGATTAGCACACATTGACACTTGCATGTGTAGAGGAGCCGGGAGGGGCTCGGATGATATGCATGAATGGGTCTCATCTCATTCCATAGCATGGCATTGCAAATTCCATCATTGAATATAATTCCTTGCTTGGAATGTTATAAATTGTTGTTTTGGGCATGTGAACATTTCATATGCATATAGGTTGGGGAGTAGCCTCATTAGGAGATACCCTATTGAGCGTGGCTCACCCTTTGTGGGAAAAACATTTCAGGTGCGGGGTTCACACCGGCGGACGGCTCCCATTTCGAGCCCCAAAGTTGAAGAAAGCCGACTTGTGACTTTTATGGTTATTTTGTAAAGCTTTTGAAAGAATTCCATTTTGGACATGTAAATGTATGGAATCAATTGTAATAGAACTTGTACAAACCATGTTTTATATGGAAATCCTTGTCAAACATGTATTTGATGAATTGGGAAGGGTTTTGAATGGGTTGGAAATGAAAAATGGTTGAAAATGGCAAAACTGGGCAGAGAGTACCGGTACTGGGTACCGGTACTGAATGGTACCGGTGCTGTGTACCGGTACCCCCTTTCCAGTGGGTTGACAGTACCGGCACTGAATGGTACCGGTACTGTGTACCGATACCCCCTTTCCAGTGGGTTGACAGTACCGGTACTGAATGGTACCGGTACTGGGTACCGGTACTCTCTTCAAAATTTTCAGATTTTCACACTGCTTCGACCTATTTTCAATCTACGTTTTCTTTCCCTCCAATGATGTAAATGGACTATAATCGAGTATAAATCATGGTATATTGAATATTGGTTGAACACAAATGAATAATCGAATCCGGTTAACAATTGTGAATTAAGATCCCGGTTATGGGGATGCTACTACCGTGGTGTTAGGTTGAGTGACATCCACGGGTATTTCCGCGGGTTGACGGGTGGTCAATGGTTAATATAGGACCCCCGGAAATTGGGGCATCACAACGTTCGAACGCGAGACAACGTTTGAATGTTCTCTCCAGACAGGCTGCAGAGTGGTTGATTTCTTATCCGGACAATGGGGCTTTCATGTGGACTTTCCAGGCCCTACACTATTCTTGCACACTCCCTTGTTCCCCCTTCCTTGCCTATAAATACTCCCATTGTGGGAGCTTCAAAAGAGAGCTTGGATGGAGGCTTAGACTCCTACTTGTAGAGCTAGTTGTAGAATTAGTCTTAGACTTAGGCTTATATTTACTTGTATCAAGGGAGATAGATCATCTTTTGGTTGCAGTGGAAACCCTCTAAAAGTGACTAGCTTTCTTCTACTTTCATTGTTCATTTCTTTCACTTCCATTGCTTGAGCTTCCTTCTTCCCTTAGAAGAGTGAAACTCTTCCACTTTTCTAGAGCTTTGCCAAAGCCGTGAAGGGTGGAATGTGATTCACTCATTCTTTGTCGAAGATTGGCTCCTCGCTTATTGTGTTTTACCTTGTAACTCCTCTACTTGGAGGGATGAACGTCACTCACTTTTCTAGCTTTATCAAAGCCATGAAGAGTGAGTAGTTTCTCATTCACTCTTTAGTAAGAGGTGATGGACATGTATAAATTATCAGGAAGTTATATCTGTGCATTTTCAATTATGCTTATTGCTTTATATTCCCCTTGTTTATTGAATGATTGACTACATCTAGCAAAGCTAAGGTATTTTGTATAACCGTGAGTACTTTCCATAACATAGATAACTCTTGCATAGAAAGACTTGTTGGTTCAAGGCAAGTACCCTGACTAGATCTTCATGACTACCCTTCAATCTTCACCATTATTGTGCTTCAACTAAAGAATGGAAATAGAATATTGATACCATGGTTGGATGTTTTGTAGAAACACTTGCTTGTTTGTAGACGGGTTGAGTCTCGGCACAGACAATTCTTGTAAACTTCTAGAAAGACATCGGAACCATGCTCTTAATTCTCATAATCCACATTTATCTTCCGATTAACTTGCTGTTGACACAGGGGTTAATTGAGTTATCAAGCACAAGTATAATAAACCGGATGATTAACTACATGTCTAGATCCTTGAACTAAAGAGTGACTTTTTACATTTGAGCTTATCTTATGTTTTTTCTAGAAAATCTTCTTGGAAAGAATCCTATATTCTGTCCAGGAAATTCCATACACCACACAACTTGAAATCACAAGAGTTACAATCATTTGGTCTCTACCACTGCTTACTTTGAAACACCAACAATAGTTCCCTATAGATTCGACTCCGGACTTAAACCGGATTATTACTACAGCTTGACTGCTTGCACTTCGGTGTACACATTTTGGATCAAGTCATGGACTACATCATGAGTGTCGAAGACATCCTTCCGCACTTGGAATAGGCCCTCCGTCTTGAGCTTAAGCTCATCACTTTTCTCCTTCACTTCAACCTAGAGATTCTTGTTTGTTGAGCTCAACCCCCTAACTTGAGCCTTCAGGTCTTGTACCTGAGCTTTTAGATCATCGTTGGCAAAGGCCAATTCAGCAACTTTGACCTCAGAGGCCTTCGGGGATTTCTGGGACACCTTGGCAGCACTCTCCAAAGCTCAAACTCTATTAACCAAGGGACTCACATGAATGAACAACTGAAAAAAAAAAAACAAAAAGGAACTAAGGTAAAAAAAACTACCTATTCAAAAATGAAGATTAGAAAGCTCAGAATTTACTGATGTTGCTCCATACGGAGCAGTGGTAGCTAAGGTAGAAAAAGGCATCAAGGAAACCTCTTGAATTTTAGATTCAGGGATAATAGATGAAATGACATCGGCAACAAGGTTCACGTTCCTGATGAGCAAACCCTTGCCCTTGGTTGCCTGACTTGATGAGCCCTCCAACAGCTGACGAGGCATTTCTTCGGCAGACTTCAGGGAGAAAAAATCTCATAGGAAGGGAGCAATGGCCTCTAGAGCTCCAGCCACCTCTACCGATGAGGGGAGCATGGGACCCCAATAGGTTCAGAAGGCCCCATGGAGGTAGGAGGAGATACCGTCGGAGTCTTCTAGGGAACAAGAACCCCTTGAGAAGTGGAGACCTTCATAGTCTTCATAGATGGAGAAGTATTCTAGAGAGCAGGTCGAGGTGAGGGAGCCGTCTGAGAAGGTGGGGGTAAGACGAGCTTACTCTTGACATTGTTTGAAGAGGACCCGAATTGCTTCCTAATCCGACTTCAGCCTTGTGTTTTCCCCCAGTTATAGCTTTCCTAAATTTGGCCACCTTGGCCCTTACCGCCTCAGTATCTAGAGGCATCGAGCTGGGACCTAAAAAATTAAAGTAAATAGGTCAATAAAACTAGAAAGAAGACAAAGCTAGGGATGAAGAAGGAAATCCTTACCAGCAGAACCTTCCACTCCTGCCATAGATATTGGGATGGGGGTCTCAACCCTCACTTCAGGAGGACTAAACCCGTGTTGAGTAAGCATTGTAGGCTTGAGGAGGTCTAAGTACCTTTCTGGATGACCACTTTCCAAACCCAGAACAACTATCCTATCCTCGGTGTCAAGGTCTAGATGGATCCTTGAAAATGGTAAAGAAGAACAAGATAGTAGATGAAATATCAGGCTAAGGAAAGAGCTCAAATCGAGCCACCTCAGCAAGAACTTACCCAGATTATCAGGGGCTGACCAAGCCCGAGGAACAGGAAGAGTGTCAGTGGCATCCCTGGGGTTAAACTCCCACTCTTTTTCGGATATGAAGAAGAAGAGCTTCTTCCAACCATTATGAGAGCTCGGGAGGTTGGAGATCAGAACTCGAATTTTCACCCATTTAGCAACATAAAGGAAGCCATCAAAAGTAGAGACTTTGACATTAAAGAATTTCAAAAGCAAAGGTATCGTAGGGATACCGAGCTTGTTTTTCTTAAAGAAAATCAAAAGACCCACTAAAACACCCCAAAATTGGGGGAAAGTTGCGCAGGACAGATGTTGAAGTGTTGGAGAACCAATTTGAGAAAGGGATGTATAGGAAACCTAAGGCCATTCTTGAAGGAAGCAACAAAGAAATAGACCTTCTCAGGGACCATGGTGTCATACCAAATGTCCACATTTGGAGACCAATACTGAATACCTCTAGGAAAACCAAACCTAGCAGAAAGGACGCTCTAGAAAATAGGGGTGACCTTGCTGAAGCCTACAAGTCAGAAGCTCGGGGAGCAACCTCCGTACCCCCAGCACTGTCTGAGGTCCTAACTTCGCTCATCTTAGACTTCCCTTTTCAAGACTTCTTAGACCTAGGAACAGGGCTAGATAACGGTAGTGGGACCTCTGTCTCTTCCTCGACATCGATAGAATTGACACTGATAAAGTTATCTATCTCGTCGCCCATGTCCCCCAAGTCATCCTCCTCTAGCTCGGGAGACCTATCACCCATGGCAAGGGAGACAGATGAAGCAGTGGCTTTAGAAGAGGCAGACATGAAAAAATAGGAGAAATGAAGATTAAAAGAAACGTAGAGGGGAGGAACGTTGGTAAAACAATTCACGAGGGCCCTAAGATCAAGACTCCAACAACCAAAAATTAAAATCCTAGTAGTGAAAAGGGGTCTAAGAAGAGAGGGAGAAAAGATAAGGAACGACCTCAACCCCTAAAGTAATAGAAATGAAAAGTCCAGAAATAAAGTAACCACCTCGAATCTGAGGGATCCAGAATGAATAGAAACCTAAGAAGAAGGAAAGGAGGAGCAAGGCAAAGGACGTACCTAGTCGAAGGTGATCAACAATCGAGGACCCAAGATAGACCCAAGGAATGGACTGAGCTAGCCTCGCAAAATCTTCGAAACGGATTTGATAATCTGCCAGCACAACCCAAGATCACCAGAGATTAGGGAAGACGACATCGTGAAGGAAAAGGAAAGGGGAAATTTTTTTGAGGAAGAACGCAAAGAGAATTCAAAATGATGAAGAAGGCGATTTTTTCTACTGATGTATTTAAGGCTAGTGTATGAATGGACACGTGGAGCCAGGGGATAAAGGATGTGTGCGAGAAACGAGGCAAAGTAACTCATTACACGTTTACATAGCCGTAAAATCTGAGAAACGTCTCATAATGCAAATTTTGAGGTCAAACCAAGCTAACCCCACTCTCCAAGTTCAAAAGCCAGCCCAAGTTTAGGTAACTTACCTGACAAGGGGATGAGGGGCAATTGATGATACCCAAAAAATGCCTAAGGTTGAGCTCGGGTATTTATGTAAACCCCTACATGTTTATATTAATAAAGTAATATAATTGTTTAGTAATTCTAATATATGGAATGACATAAGAATGAACCATATAGATTATAACAGTAAAAATAAATACTTGGGGGAAGAATTGATTGTAAAGTTTAAGTTTCGAAGGTGTTTAAACTTGGGAGGGGTTTCTAGGTAAGTTCAAAATATTTTTAGGTCAAAATAATATTTCCATTGAATCCGGAAGATCGAGGAACCTTAGGAGAGGTAATATGAGGTGTATTAGAAGTTAGGAAGTATTCCGGAGTTAAAGCTCATTGTAGATAGAAATTGGGTAGAAAGAATTTTGACATTGTCTTAGTATTTGGACCATAATTTTTTACCATGATGTCCGTTTGATCTGAAATTGTTACAGTAGACACTAGACTTCCAGGGCTACAAAAATGTATTTTTCCAAATCGACCTCTAAATGGGCCAAAACTTCATTGGAAGTTCAGCTAAAGATGGGACGACGTTCGAACGTGAAAGTCCGTTCGAACGACAGTTCGTTCCAGTACTGGGTGCAAGCAACGTTCGAACGCCAAATGACGTTCGAACATAAGTTAGCAAATTGAACACGCGACATTCGAACGCCAATGACGTTCGAACGTGAAGCAGTAATTTGCACTACCGACGTTCGAACGCCAAAATGACGTTCGAACGTGAGTCACGAATCAGAGTATCAGATTTACGTCGGTTGGACTCTTTTCTAACCCTATAAATACATAAGGCCACCTCCTTTAGCATCATTTCAACATTTCTAACCCTAGAAAGTCTTAGGGAGGAAGAAAGAGGGGGAGAACACAAGATCAATGGGGATTTTCACATTGAAGTGGATTAAAATCTCTAGTTCTTCACACAAAACTAAGGAAGAGGGTAGGGGTTTCTTTCCACTCTTGTTCATTCAGGCTAGGGTATATATATAGATATATGTTATGGAATCCTTGTTTCTTGATAGCCATAAAAATTCATGTTCTTGATGTCAAAACCTAGTTTTTCAAGAAATAGAGATTTTTCTTCTTGATATTCCTTTGTTCTTGATTTCAAAACTCTAGTGCTTTGTTTGAACACTCAAAAAATATCTTTTGATGATCTCTTGCTTATTTTTCTTGAGATGTTATGTTGGAAAATTGCCTATGGAATTGGGGGTTTTTGATTTACTTGTGAATTGAGAAATTGGTTGGTATTGTATCTCTTGTGTAGATGTTTGGATGAACATGGATGGTCGTTGACCTGGTATCGTAGAGTGGGTAGATGCGTTTCTTACTCCATATGGGTTTGAAGGTTCCCTACCACTCGTAGTGGGGTTGGTGCCTTGCGAGGACCAAACTACTATTCACTCACGTGGTATCGAGGCTAAGGGTTAGTATACTATTCCTGGGTTGGATCGTCACTGCCGATGCGTCGGTATACGCCCTTCCTAAAGTTGTATATCCTTTCGAGGATTGGGTGTGTGTGTGTGTGGGCCAGGATATTCTCAATGTGTGTATTCATGCGAAGTCTTACTTCCTACTTGAGACACAGATACAATTGTGGGCGAAATGGTTTAGTGTTGGAAATGGTTTGTTGTTGGAAATGGTTTATTGTTGGAAATGGTTTAATGTTGGAATGGTTTATTGTTTGGAAATTGGTTTTACTTCTTCATTCTATATATTGATATTGCGTAAACTTGAGATCGGATGAACTGTCACTGTTTTATTTCAAAAGTCATATATGATATTTGTAAAATAAGACCGACGGGTTTTATATGTTTTCTAAACCTTGTTCGAGTTTTGGAGGATTTTCCTACAGAGCTTAGTGCTCACACCCCCTACAAACAATATTTATTTTCAGATTTTGGTCTAGAGGAAGAGCTCGGAGTTGACGAGTAGGTAGCTTGGGAAGCACAATTGGATGGAAGCGTGGATCCCGAGGGGGATGTCTAGAGTTGCTCTCCTTATGTCCTAGACTAGGAGATACATTTTGAGACAATGTATGAATGATATTTTGTTTATTCTGCTGCAAGATAAAGTTTGATTTTTAGATGTAATGGCCATGGTTTGGCATATTCTTTTGGATGATACTGTAGATATTATGTATGATGAATGTAATTTTCTTTATTATAGATTTTATTAGTTGCTCTCATGATGTGAATGATTTTTAGATAGTAATGTCGTCCAAGGTAGATTTTGGGGCGTTACAGGTTTGGTATCAGAGCATAGGAATTAGGTCTTACATGAGAGCTGTAGGTTATGGATTGCCACTAGGGAAGTAGGACTAGGTCGAATGAATTGTTGACTTAAATCATATACAAGCCTTATGCTTTGGATTAAAGTGATAGTTAGGGTGTCTAGTACACTAAGGAAACTAAATTGTAAATGGATGTGCCGGATGGATGGTAGACGTGGATGTGGGCGTGGTCGTGGAGGTCAAGCAAACCCACCACCTCCCGATGCCATGAATGGCATTTATCAATGCCTAAGAGAGATAACCACTCTGGTACAACACTAGAATGGAAACAACAACCACAATGGGGGGTTTCAACCATTAGCTCCCGTACCGGGCAACGAGGACGAAAATAGAAGGATGATAGTTCTTAGAGAATTCTTGAGGCAACGCCCACCTACTTTCCAAGGAAGCTCTCACCCTTTGGAGGCGGATAAGTGGATCCACCGGGTGAAGAAAATATGTGATAGCATGGTAGTTGCCGAGGATCTACGGGTTGGCCTAGCTACCTATCTACTGGAAGAGGAGGTAGATCATTGGTGGGATTCGGTGAAAAGAAGGAGGAACACCGATGCTTTTACATGGGAGGAGTTTGATTAGATCTTCCAAGACAAGTATTTTCCTGAATCGGTCAGGGAAAAAATGAATGCGGATTTCCTGGCTCTAAGACAAGGTAGGATGACGATGGCGGATTATGAGAGAAAGTTTGATGAGCTATCTCGCTATGCCACGGAGTTCATATCTACTAAGGCCAGGAGGGCCTCATATAGCTCAAGTATTCAGCTATAGAAACCGAGGTAACATCAATCACGTTCCCCCGGACCTTAGTCCTCATCAATAACAAATCCGCATCAGCCAAACTCAACCCCAAGTAAAGCTCATGACATAGAGCTAAAATATAGCCTTCAACAGGCTTAAAGAAAAAAATCAAGTCCTCAATCAACTAGTACTCTAACTGCCGGAGTTTTACCTAAGCTATCGACATCCACCATTTGCGCTCACACATTACCCCCTATTCTCTATAGGCTCCTTGTTCACGGGCTTCGTAGGCTTCTTTACTTTCTTCACCATAGAAGGTGCCTCATCCTGCTCCTCAGAACCTGATTAAACCACCATTTTCATTTTCCCTGTCTCTTTTGCAGAAGCTTGAGTGGATAAAGAACCCACACCCTTAGCCGCGGATGTACTCTTAACTTGAGGTGTCCTCTGGCCACCCAATGTTCTTGCCATACCCACCAAAATCAAAAGGACTATAGAGATGAAGAAAACCCATGCTAGGAGTGTAAACTCAAAAGCTTCATCAGAGGGGAGAGTTGGAGACAAAAATTTATTTGGAGCCATTTTTAGAAACTAAGAACAAAGGTGGATTCCAAGAGTGGTTGAGGAGATTGAGGGTTCAGGGATCTTCTTTAGGGATTTTTGGAAGGTAGAGAGAGAGTTGAGAGGGATGGGTCTTAAGCTTTGGAAGTATTAAAATATTTTTCTACCGATAGAACCCTTATATATTTTTTTCGGTCTGAATAGGAACCTACCGGTAGGATGCACTTTTCAACCTACAGGAGCTGACTCAGAATTTCAAAAGTTTTTTTTTTATTTTTTATTTTTCCAAAATTAATTAAAATCAACACTAATTAACCCTGAATCCTAAAACTCAAAATGTACCCAAATTAGAATTTTATTCATATTCCAATGTACCACGGTTTTTCAAGTATATGCAATGCAATTTATGTTACAAAACAACAAATACAATGCTAAAGAATCTAGAGCATAATAAACAATCTAATAAAATGAAAAAATTAATTGCAAAACTAGAAATACAAAACCATTTTTCGTAGGTAACACATGCATTTAGCCTATGCACTAAGCCTTTAAGCCCCTAGGTTACCCCTAGTAGACAAGTGTTGTCCCGTGAAAGTTTTCAGAGAAGATACCTACAAACTTCACTTTGTCTAATTTTCAACTTATTATTTCTCAATTACTATGAGATCAAAGGTATATCATATCTCCTCAAACTAATTAGTTCACAGGTCCCCTAAAGGCTTCAAGGCTATGCAAAAATATTCACCATCATGTTAGTACTCAAAACCCATGCGTGTGTGATATGATCATGCAACTCAAAAGATTCATCAACCCATATTCAAATCCCTATTAGCTATCCAAATGTAGTTTCAATGCCACAACTCACCAAGGCTTCCACACTCAGAAAAGAAATTCTCTGATTATCAATGACTAATACCCTTTTATGTATATGTGAGGATCAAATTTATGTAACTAAGAAAATGTTTACTCACATATTTCTCAAGAATTGAAGTGTTTAATTTCAATGAACAACCTTGGGATAATCTCATGAAAGGAATATTAAAAGACATATAAGTAATGTAGTTGGTATATCTCCTAGAAATTAAAGCTTACACACTAAACCATACATTCTGAATCAAATAGGACTTCTATGGTTATTATGGGGCCTTGGGTGAAGGTTTAAGAAATGATGAATTTAAGGATTTAAAAATGGGTTATCCCTTTGACAATTTCCATGTTCTCATTCATTAAAACCTTCTTTGTATACAACATGAGTTTGTATACAACATGAAACTCATATTCCTCATTCTTTCTTCACTAGCTTTTGGCTCTTTCATTCATTCATTTTTTCTTTCCTTTTCACTTTTCTTTTCATTTTTTTTCAGAATTTTTGTTTTTCTCGTCTTTCATTTCTCATCATCTCTTTTTTTCTTCTTTCTTTCTTTTACCACAATTCCTCACTTATATCAAGGAACAAATTTAGGGATATATACTTATATGCTTGGCTCGACTATTAATTGATGTAAAGAAACAAAAATCCATCCTGGCTCAATCACGGATACTAGAGATAATGCACTGAAAGAATAGGCTTATGGCACAAGTAAAATTAAAAGATGGCCTAAAATTATCTTTCAGAAGGTATGGCAAACTGTTGCTCTTTATAGAGATATAACAAACTCATTACTCTTATGCTTCTAACCAACACTAGAGTAATGAGATTATTGAAAAATAATGGATTTGAAATGATTATCATAAGAGTAAATGTATTATAACCCTCCAAGAATTATAAGCACAAAACTCACTGGATTTATACATGCATCTCTACTATGGATGTCAAGCTTTTTCAAAACATGAACCTAGTCTCATAAATCTCAACATACATTGCTTGCACATTGTGAACAAAGTTTGGGTTTCTAAATTCCAATATGACAATGGTATTTGAGCATAGACTACAGGTCTCCAAAGTACAATATGTAAATAATTTGGGTGTCACACAATATATCTAAATCTCACAGTTCTTAAGAAACACGTATCATTCATTTTTTTTTTTCAAAATTTTTCACTATGTATAATTAACTACTACAACTGAAGCTAATAAAATAAATAAATAAATAGGAGCAACACAATGGTGTAACCTCACTCCCCAACTTAAAATTTGCATTGTCCTCAATGCAATAATGATAATGCAAATGAATAAAATTAAAATTAAAAGTGAGGGAAAGAGAACACCTGAGCATAACACCTAATTAATACTAACTGCAAAACAGTAAAATAACAAATTAGCATAAAAGAAATTAATAAGAACTAATTAAACCAAAAATAAGAAGTTAACTAACAACTCTATTATACAAAAAGAAACAGTTTATTCAAATAGTTCAACCGCGCTCCAATTGCCCAATACCCTACTTCTTGCGAGATTTGCCTTCTTCAAAGAACATTTTTTGTTGGAGGTTCCTCTCCACATCTTGTAACTCCTACTAGTCGTTTAACAAATCAGTATAAAAGACAACCTCTGAATTAGTAACCTCACATTCAGAATTGGTCAAGCATAATTGAAGAGGATCAGAATACATATAAGTTTCAAACTTTTCCTCCACGCACTCATTTACCAGGTCTATCTCACAAAACTCTCCTTCACCACTCGGTTGCTTTGCTACATGGAAAATATTGAACTTAGAAGTCATATTCCCAAAAGGGCATTTCATTACAGCACTACTGCAATTTATTTGTGCATTGGATGTTGCAAGGAATGGTCGTCCTAAAATGATGGGAATCTATGTAGTTGGGTTAGTAATTGGTGCAGTGTCTAGTATTATAAAATTGACAGGAAAGTAAACCTATCTACCTGAACTAAGACATCATCTACCACCCCCCAGTACTTTTACACTTCGGTCTGCCAACTGAAGAGTAATTGAAGTGGGTTTCAATTCTCCCAAGCCTAACAGCTTGTAGACCGAGTAAGGTTTAAAATTCTCACTCGTACCTAAGTCTAACATTGCTTATTCGACCCAAAAATCCCCAGTGTTAATTGTAATATGGGATAGCCAGGATCATTATACTTAGGTGGGGTGTTAGTTCGGAGAATGGTACTGACCTGCTTCATCAAAAATACTTTTTTTCGACATGCAATGTCCTCTTGACAGGGCGCATATCTTTTAAAAACTTAGCATATGTGACACCCCAATTTCCGGGGGTCCTTTATTAACCGTTGACCACCCGTCAACCCGCGGAAATACCCGTGGATGTCACTCAACCTAACACCACGGTAGTAGTATCCCCTTAACCGGGATCTTAACTCACAATTGTTAACCGGATTCGATTATTCATTGGGTTCAACCAATATTCAATATACCATGATTTATACTCCATTATAGTCCATTTATAACATTAGAAGGGAGGAAACAATAGCCCAAGGGTTTGGCAAGAAAAAGAAAAAAATTAAAATTTCAGAAAATTTTGGAGGGCGTACCGTTACGCGTACCGGTACGGTATGCCCACTGGACCTCTGCGTACCGGTACGCGTACCGGTACGCTCTACCTTCTGGCTGTCGCCGTACCGGTACGCGTACCGGTACGATTCTGCCACTTTTGCCTTTTTCCTTTGTTTTTCACTTCCAATCCATTCAACACACATCTTTTCCATCCAACACATATTTAATGAAGTTTTTCCCATAAAACATGATACATATAAATTCTATTACAAACATTTATATGAATTTACATACCAAAACCAAGTTTTTATAATTATTTTACAAAAACTCAAAATAAAGCCACATTCTGGCTTTCTTCAACCTTGGGGCTCGAAATGGGAGCCGTCCGCCGGTGTGAACCCAGCACCTGAAATATTTTTCCCATAAAGGGTGAGCCACGCTCAGTAGGGTATCTCTTAATGAGGCTACTCCCCAACCTATATGCATATGAAATGTTCACATGCCACAAAACAACAATTCATAACATCCCAAGCAAGGAAATATATTCAATGATGGAATTTGCAATGCCATGCTATGGAATGAGGTGAGACCCACTCATGCATATCAACCGAGCCCTTCCCGGCTCCTCTACACATGCAAGTGCCAATGTGTACTAATCCGTCATTTATGTTGTACATCAAATGACATTTCATTCTAGGGTCTTTCTTGGGGTGGATATTTATGGACTTACACCAACGGCACCCAACCGACACGGAATTCATGGACTTCCACCAACGGTTCCGCGTACACCGACACACTTTATGGACTCTTATACCAACGGAGTGCGTATCCAATCACCGGGTCTCTCACCCCGAGGGATAGTCTAGCCCTTCTTGCTACCCCAACCCTAACAACCGTGCAAACCGTGCGACTCGATTAGGTCATCGACCCATCTTACCCGAGCCCACTCGTCATCCACCAAGCGTGGTGAAGACAACCACCATGCACATACACCCACTAAATGCGATGTTCCCGTGCATATGCAATGTGATGCTCCATTGCAACAATATTATCATGTTCAATATGCTATGAGTAACACATGAACATTCTAATCACGTTTTACATATTTCATGGCAAAATTACATCGTAAGCATATAATTTCCATAATTCTCTACAATGTCAATATATTATAACATGTATACATATATCAACATTTTATCTTGAATGACACCCAAGCATGTCATCACAAAATCAAGTAATAACACACTTTAATTCTCATGGCATAATATAAGCACATAGCATGCCCACAATTCACATAATCCAAGAATTACATTAGGTCAATCCCATATACCCAATTCTAGAAATTTCATTTAAAAATTTCTAATTACCAATCCAATTAGAATTGATCTTTACCCATTTCAATACCCATTTCAACACATTACAAACAATAGGCAAGAGATATACAATCTATCATCCTACCCATTTCATAAAAACATCCTAGGTTTGGAATAAACCTTAGTAGGAGGGAACCCTACCTCTTGAAGTGTGGAGAACAAACTTGAGAAGCCTCCAAGACCCGATTCAAGCTCTAAGCCCTAGCTTCCCAAAATCCCGCTCTTCAAATCACTCCAAAATCCGACCTCCTTGGTATGGTCTTGTAGCCCTTGATGCGTAGAACAACTCTTGTTCTTGGCCCAAGTGGATTTGAGCTCTCAATGGGTGTAGATCGTAGAGAGAAGGTGGAGAAGACTTGCTCTTTCCCTCTCTTCCTCTCACGTTAAAATCGGCTGAGCAAATGGGGAGAGAAATCTGATTTTCTCCCCTTTAAATACCCTTTAAATTCTTGGCCCACAACGCGCCACACGGCCCTTATTTCCCGGGTCCGTTTTAACCCCGAAACGATTAAATTTCGCTCCGGTTCAAGTTCAAAATATTTTTATTTTAACTTGCCGTTATTTATTTCCCTAAACTTTAAAATTTTATAAAAATTTCGTGTACGGGGTCACTCGAGGCCCGTTCGTCTCGTAAAACGCGAAAAATCCGACTATCTCGGAATTCAACGAAATTTGACAGGGTAACTAGATTTCGCGTGATGAATCCAACGGCGATGTCCGTTTCGTCATCCGAGCTGTAGAAAATTTCAGGTTTACAACCTGTACCATAGTGGCAATTTACCATTTTGCCCTTTTTTCTCAAAAGTTAAAATTTTCTCGGGTTTTACAGCATATGACGACACTTGTCAGATTGCATCAAGAAGAGGCATACTAGTTTTTACCTGCTTGAATAAATCAAGAATTTTAGCTTGGTTGACTTGTTTTGCAGGCATTTTCAACCGGTTAGGATAGGGTGCAAAGAATAGGACATGCAACCTCTTCAGACCAAGGATCAACATTTCGTTTCAAAATGGTCGAAACTTCCGAAACGTTTTCATTTTCAAGGAGACAAAATGAATCTGTGATGGAATCGAAATTATAATATTTTGAGGTGTTTCTGTAACGCCCCAAATACCACCCTGGACGGCATTACATTCTAAAACCATTCATAACATGAGAGCAACTAACTATATATCCATCAAATAAGAAACATCCTAGATTTAACAAAATTTGGGCAGAGTCTCCTTTGTATGAGAAGCTCTACCCAAAAATACAACCTGTGCAATTATATTAACTTGACCACACAGGGTCCATTTAACCATCCAATAACAATAAAATTCCATTTACCATCTAGACTATCCATAATGTTATCCCAAAAGAATAGGCCAAGTATGGCAATTACATTCCCAAAAGAATTACATGAATATACCGCAGCGGAATTTCAAAAGAATCTAGACTTTACATTGTTCAGAAATAAATCTCCTAGTCTAGAACAAAAATAAGCTACATCTCTAGATGTCCCACTCGGGATCTAGGTACCCCTCCAATGAGGCGTCCCCAAGGCCCGGCTCATTAGCGCCAAGCTCCTCCTCTATAGCATAATCTGAAAAATGTTAGCGGTAGGGGGTGAGCACGAAGCTCTGTAGCAAAATCTTCCCAAACTCAAACAAGGTTTAGGAAAGCATATAAAATGGTTGGTCTCATTTTCACAAATAACATATATAACATTTTGAAGGAAAAGCATGACATTTTAAATAGATCTCAAGTTTAAGGAACCACGGTAATTAAAAGAATAAATGAACACAAGATACTAATAAGAATCAATTCCCAACACATAATCCATCCCACCATACACCATTTCCACAAGTTCTTGTGGCATCCCATACTACCCCAAAACTCTTGCAGAAATCGTATTTGGTACAATGCACGATGACCCACACGGTGTGCCCGATACAACCCACGTTACTAAACCGTGATCATTAGTGATATGAAAAGTTTATACCCACACGGCGTACAAAGGCGTCTACCCACTCCATGTGGTAGGAAAAGTTCATACCCGCGTGGCATATAAAGACGTATACCCACTACATGATCCCCGGTCCATAGTAATCCATGTTCGTATCGTACCACCACCCAAGAGATAAAATACCAACAAATCTCACATAAACAACAATTACACAAGTCCCCAATTCACCCTCAAAGCCTTATTTCTCAAGCATCCCTACAAGAACCCTCTCACCCTTGTTCCTCCAAACAACCAAACAAGACATACGATATCCACAATTTCCTCAATTAACACAATACTCCACAAATCCCCAAATTTCACAATTTGTACCATAGCAAAATGGAAGAAAAAGAGCAAGAGATCACCATAAACATTATTTTGTTATACAATATCAAACACTAAGGTTGTGATGGTGAGAACAAAGAAAATGTAAAGAGGAAAGATTCATTTTTCTTAAAACTAGGGTTTTAGAATGAAAAAGGGACCTTTAATGGTTACCCAACTACTACAATGTTTAAAACATGGTAATAAATGCAAGAGGATCAAGAATCAAGTAAATAATAGCAAGTATATATGATTTTGAACCAAAAGAATACATATAATTTAATCCTAGCCTCAATGTAAGAGAATAGGAAGAAATCCCCTACCTTGATGTTCTTGGAAATCTAGGGCTTGGATCTTGAATCACCCTTAAATTCCTTGTATTTCACCTTTGATCTTGTGTTTTTCTCTTCCCCTCTTTCTCTCTAATGTTTTCTAGGGTTTTGAGGTGTGTAATGAAGGCTAAAGAGAAGACATTATGTATTTATAGTGGAGAAAGAGCCGGCATTCGCGAAACAGAAATTTTTGGATTTTTACACTAACCTTCCGGAAGGTTTTTGTCGTTCTTCCGGAAGGTTTTGCTCACTGGAAGGTTTTTTTCATCGACCTTCCGGAAGGTTTTATCGTCCTTCCGGAAGGTTTTGCTCACTGGAAGGTTTTTGTCATCGACCTTCCGGAAGGTTTTATCGTTCTTCCGGAAGGTTTTGCTCACTGGAACTTCTAGCGCATTTTTGACCCATTTAGAGGTCGAATTGTTATATTTGTGCTTGATAACTCAATTAACCCCCGTGTCAATAGCAGGTTAATCGGAAGATAAAAGTGGATTATGAGAATTAAGAACATGATTCCGATGTCTTTCTAGAAGTTTACAAGAATTGTCTGTGCCGAGACTTAACTCGTCTACAAACAAACAAGTGTTTCTACAAGACATCCAATCATGACATTAATGTTTCATTTCCATTCTTTAATTTAAGCACAATAATGGTGAAGATTGAAGGGTAGTCATGAAGATCTAGCCGGGGTACTTGCCTTGAACCAACGAGTCTTTCTATACAAGAGTTATCTATGTTATAGAAAGAACTCTTGGTTATACAAAGTACTTTAGCTTTGCTAGATGCAATCAATCATTCAACAAGCATGGGGAATATAAAGCATTAAGCATAATCGAAATTGCACAAATATAACATCCGGATAATTTATACATGCCCTTCTCTTCTTACTAAAGAGTGAATGAGAAACTACTTACTCTTCATGGCTTTGGTAAAGCCAGAAAAGTAAGTGATGCTCATTCCTCCAAGTAGAGGGTTCACAAAACAAAACACAATAAACAAGGAGCCGATCTTCGACAAAGAATGAGTGAATCACGTTCCACCTTTCACGGCTTTGGCGAAGCTCTAGAAAAGTGGAAGAGTTTCACTCCTCTAAGGGAAGAAAGAAGCTCAAGCAATGGAAGTGAATGAAACACAAATTAAAAGTAGAAGAAAGGTAGTCACTTTTGGAGAGTGATCCACAACCAAAGGTGATCTATCTCCCTCTATGCATGTAATTGAAAGCATAAGCATAAAACTAATTTTACAACAAGTTAAGAGATGTTGGACTAATGCCAAACCAATCTCTTAGAACAACTACTTCATACAAGGAAATATAAGATTACTCTACAATAATATTGGTGGGAGTCTAAGCCTCCATCAACCTTTCTACTTCCGTCCCCTAAGCTCTCCAACAATGGTTGTATTTATAGGCAAGGAGGAGGAGACAAGAGGGGGTGAAAGAATAGTGTATGCCACCCAAGTCCAAGTGAAAAGCCAACTACTCTACAGCCAGTTTGTGGAGAATGTTCGAACGGTATCTGGCGTTCGAACGTTGCATCTGTTTTTGCTTTATGGGTGTTCGAACGTTGCCTGGCGTTCGAACGTTTCTTCTGTCTTTGCTTTATGGGCGTTCGAAAGCCAAATGGGGCCTGTCCTTCTCACTCAAGTGGCCTGTGGTCTTCTGTGAAATTCATTTCCACACTCTATGCAGTAGTCTGGTCCTCAATCAACTCAAGTGGATGTTCGAACGTGAGTTGGAGTTCGAACGTTCTTGCTGTGCTCCAAGCTTCTCCAATTTTGTTCCCTAATATTCTGGTGTTACATTCAAGTGTGATACTTGTTGTTCTTGAGTCCTTGTTCACTTTAAGACCTGAAATGTCATCACTTAAACTCCATCAAAGTACAATTAGTCTAAAAAAGGTATAGTAAAATGCTAATTTTAAGTACTAATCAGTAATCGACTTGAGCTGCTCCTCACTAGGTATGACATTCGGAATCTCAATTCCATGTTGAACCTTGGGATTTTCTTGGGGTTGAGCAGGAAATTTTCCCTTTTCCTACTACATCACCCCCATTTTGATTGTTAACTTGGTCAATTAAGACCAAATATCATTCAAAGCTTGGTTAGTCTGATTGTTGATGGTGGTCTGGCTTTGAATGAATTGGTAGAGAGCATCCTTGATGTTTCTCTTGTGTGGAGGCTGGTATGGAGGGACACTAGCTTGCCCTTGGGAGACAAACCGTGTGGATTCGGGTTCTAAACAAACCCTTGTGATGATGGATGCAAAGACTGATTGGTAAAAGACTGAACAAGATCAATAACATACTGAATTGGAGGGGCATATGACATAGAGGTAGAGGGTTGAGCTGCGGTGTTGTTTCTCCAACTAAAGTTTGGGTTCATACGCCAACCTTGATTATATGTATTACAGTAGGGAGAATTTTGTTGCCTAGTCTGATTAAAGGCATTCATCTGCTCGTGGAGAACCTCTTTACAATCAGGTAAAGTTGGGCAATCCTTCACGGAATGCTCAACCGATTCACATAAAGAGCAAGGATCCTCCTGAGACACACTTACCACCTCATTCACCTTCTTAACCTCTAAGTTTTTAACCTTCCTCGATAGATGAGCAATCTTGGCAAACAACTCATCTTGCTCCCTCAAAGCATATTTTTCACCCCTAACAGACTAGGATGGATTAGACTATTTTAATCAGACAGCGGGATCATAAATATCCCAAGATTGGGCATTATCCACTAAACTATCAAAATATTCTAATGCCTCTTCAGGCTCTTTACTCAAAAATTCACCATTACACATCATGTCGATGAATTGGCGATGAGTCGGTGTGATTCCTTCATAAAAGAAACTCACCAACTACCATGGTTCAAAGCCATGATGTGATGCAGCATTTAAGAGATCTATGAATCTCTCCCACCAATCATAGAATTGTTCATTGTATTTTTCAGAAAACTTTTGAACTTATTTTTTCAAAGCAGTTGTTCTATGACCTGGAAATTTTTTTTAGAAACTCTTTTTGCAAATCAGCCCAATTAGCCATAGTTTGAGGCTTTAGAGAGTTGATCATTGTTTTTGTCTTGTCCTTTAATGATAATGGGAATAATTTCATTGTAGCCACTTCTTCATGCATATTTTGTTATAGGAATGTGCCAACTACCTCCTCAAAATTTCTTGATATGGATGTAGGGGTTTTCCTTTTCCATAGCATGAAATTGAGGAAGCAAGTGGAGCATCCATGGTTTTACAACGAAATTCTATGCTTTATAGAAGCAAAAGTATGCATGAAGGAGTGGAAGAACGTGTGGGTTGAAGATAATCCCTCATCGTCCTCACATATGGGGCCAATGGAAGATTATTTCCAGAATTCCTGTTATTAGGACTAGGTGGAATGATGGAAAAGTTATGTCCCAGATTACCTACGTTCTATGGGTTCTCATTGTTAATTCCGTCCATTTCAGTGTGTGTGTGGGGTCAACTCTTACAAGTCTATTATGAAGTGTATCTCTTACCCACATGCAAAAGAAAGCTAAACAACTAAAAACATATTATGCATAGAAACTAAGAAGGAATAAGCAAATTAAAGATCAAATACATCAAAGAACGCACCTGAGCCTGTGATTTTCATCACGAGACTTACCTTGGCGACCTTTGAATCACTTCTTGAAACACCTCACCTTCCCCGCAACGATGCCAAAAATGCTTGCTCCTCAGAGTGGTATTCAATTAATTGGAATTCCCAAGCAAAAGAAGGGATATCATTTGTAACTTGATCAATTACCGAGGTCGTCTCCTCAGGGAAGAGGGTTGGTTAAATGGGTGATAAAATAAAAAGAAATAAAATTTTGGAATTTTGAGAGTATTTGAGAGTTGGAAAGCTTAATTAATTAAAGAAATAACACTTGAATGAAAGAATTAGTTAATCAGTAGAGATCACCTCACTGTGAATATGTATTTTAACTCAAATTCTATAACTCACTTGAGCTTATGGTCAGGCTTCACCCAAGCAGTAGATATTTGTTAAACACCCAATTTAATTAATAAGTGTGTAACTGAATCAATTTAATTGATTAACATAATTAATTGAATTACAGTGATTAAAAGAATTACTCATGCAAAGTCTTAGTTGTCGACAGGTAACTAAGAAGATATACAATTGAACATCTTCCCAATTAACCTACTTAATGGGCCCAAATAACTCGACAGTAGACTAGCCCTAGTTTTGAGTCAAAATCCCTAATTCATGGATGAGACTACTTCATTCAATCAAACCAATGAAAGACTACTCATGCATGACAAAAAGTAAATTGAAAGCGATTGAAGAAAGCATCATTGTAAATTAAAGAAAAAAGGCAAGAATTGAAATTGCAAGAATTGAAATTACAAATAATGTAAATATCTTGTATTGAAATAGCAATGAAATGAAATCGTTCGTATAAATTAAAAAAATGTAGTTGCTTTGCAGAATTTAAAGAGAGCTTGTAAAGTAAACAATGGAGAAAATTTGTAAAGGAGAAAAAAACTAAAAATCCTAGGAGAGAGAAGAATAAGAACGGTGAATTAAATGATGGAATTGGGATCCCCTCGCTCTTGCTAGACTTCAGTATTTATAGGGAGTCTTGTGCTGATTTCTCTCTTTTTTTAATCCACCAATCATGACCTTTAAAATATACCAGCAAATTGTCTTTCCAAATTTGTCCTCGCAACAGATTTATAGGAACCTACCGGTAGGAAGGAGAAAAAGACCTACTGGTTGGACTATTCAATGTTTTCCTCCTACTGGTTGTTTTGCTCTTCTACTGGTAGGACACCCTTCTGTCTTCAACCTACCGGTAGGACAACTCTCTGGATTTCACTTACTAGTAGGAGTGATGACCTACTGGTAGAACCTATTTCTGACTTCAATTGTACCGGTACAAAACTTACTGATAGAAGTGGTATTTTCCTAAATTTTGCTTGCAATGGCGTTGGTTGCACTCCTGGACCTCTTAAACTATGCCCCAAGTCTTCTATGGCATTGAAACATGTGTAATTTCATACTTTTGCATCAATTCAACTACAAGCACCCAAAATCACTATAAAATATAAAGCTTAACCAACACAAAGGAATTAAGCGACAAACATAACTAAGATGAATGGTTATGAGACTTATAATATACAATATTATGCGCTCATCATCTTCCTTCTGGACGCACCTACGAGGTTTGGTCCATCAAATTTTGACCGTCGGGACGCGATTTTGGCATCAGGAGGCGCCTCCACGGACTTGATGCACGTGATTTGACTTTAGAAGTCTCTTTTTTGGAAAGGAATTGTTCCCAAACCAACCTAGACCTTCTAGTATATATATAGGACCTTTCTTTTTTTGTAGGGGATCTCTCTTCACAGACTCTCTCATAACCTTTTTATTATTTTGTGAAGATCTTGCTCATGGCTAGTGATTAATCATCTTCCTATTCTCTAATTAAGGTATGGTTTTCATGAATGTATCTTGAATATTTTATAATTCTCTGCGAGTTTACAATGCTAGTTCTTAAATTTTTATTTTCTTTTCAATCAACCTTGGGTTTCCAAAGCTATATTTTATGGTTAATTACATTGACATTGGAAGTTAACTGTGATAAACTTATTATAATTGCATAAGTATGATATTTGACTTACGTGAATGATACCTGATCCCGAATGTGAGATCCGAACATGTATTGCATAACATTTATTTAATGCTGGGGTCTAATGTGTAATTTGTGATAATAATTATAGGGGTATTAATTACAGTTATTTAAAGTGTTGGAGTTAGATAATGCTTCAATTAAATAATCGCAAGGGTTGATTTAATAAATAGTGAAACATTTTGGGTGTAAATGTCACGCCCCGAATTTCCACAAACCCGGGGAGTGAGTGAAAAGGAAGAAGAAAAGTAAATGAAAGGCCATTAGGTTGGATAAATTGATTTTTCATTCATTTTCCACGTTTTTCCATTTTTTTCCCAAAGTTTTTCAAGCCACTTTCCTTCCATTTTTAGCCTATTCCTTCAAGGTTTCTAACCCCCCCCCCCCCCTTTTGACATCATTCTCACCTATTTAAAAGGTGTTTTACACACTTAACAAGTTTTTTAATTTTTCATAAAATTTCGACATAACCTCCTTTGTTTTTCAAGCCTTTTTTCCACCTAATATTCACAATACTTCATATGTATAAGTATATCACAACCCACCCTCACTCGGTGGCCACAATCCATTTAAATTAAACATACATCCCTTATTTTCTACATATACATCTAGTTGTCTAAATATACACATATGATACTCATTAAATAAAGATATCATACATATCAATTGGGTTTACACCCTTACACTTTAAAATGGCCCAAGACCTATAATCCACTACTTTTCCAAACTAAAATACAAGTCATTTGGGCTTATGCCCATACATAAAAAATATGCCCAAGGGACAAATATCCATTCAAGTCCCTTTCCTCTCCTTCATTTAAGACTTCCTCAAGTCTCAAGTACTGGGAGTATCATCTGTAATATGATATCCCATGAATGGGTCAACTCAACTGTTGGTATGACAAAATGCTAATTCTAATATATGGAATGACGTAAGAATGAACCATACAGATTATAAGAGTAGAAATAACTAATTGGGGGACAAATTGATTGTGAAGTTTAAGTTTCGAAGGTGTTTAATCTTGGAAGGGGTTGTTAGGCAAGTTCAAAATATTTTTAGGTCAAAATAAGATTTCCATTGAATCCGGAAGATCGAGAAACATTGGGACAGGTATTATGGGATGTATTAGAATTTAGAAAGTATTCCGGAGATAAAACACATTTTTGATAGAACTTGGGTAGAAAGAAATTTGACACTGACTTAGTATTTGGACCATAACCTTTTACCCTGATGTCCGTTTGAGCTGAAAGTTTTAGAGTAGATACTAGACTTCCAGGGCTACAAAAGTGTATTTCAAAAAAAAATTTGAAATCGACCCCTAAATAGGCCAAAACTTCACTGGAAGTTTCAGCAGAAACAGAAAGTCCATTCGAACATGAAAGTCCGTTCGAACGACGATTCGTTCCAGTACTCTTGTCTCATGGAAAAAAAAGTACTGGGAGCAACTAACGTTCGAACGCCAATGACGTTCGAACGTGAGTAACGAATCAGAACATCAGATTTACGTCGATTGAACTCTTTTCTTCCCCTATAAATACATAAGGCCGCCTCTCTTAGCCTCAATACAAAATTTCTAACCCTAGGAAGCCATAGAAAAGAAGAAATAATGGGAGAAACACAAGATCAAGAGGGATTTGCACCTTGAAAAGGATCAAAACTTCTAGTTTTTCAAGAACACCAACGAAGAAGAAATGCAGGGGTTTTCTTCAACTCTTGTTCATTGATGCTATGGCTTATATATATACATCTTTTGAATCTAAATCTTATATATATGTATTGGAATCCTTGTTTCTTGATATTCTTTCAAATCTTACCATGTTTTGATGGAAGTTATAGCTTGATAGCCATAAAACCTTTGTTCTTGACATCAAAACTCTAGTTTTTCAAGAAGTATGGATTTTTCTTCTTGATATTCATTTGTTCTTGATATCAAAACTTGATATTCATTTGTTCTTGATTTCAAAACTTGATATTCATTTGTTCTTGATATCAAAACTTGATATTCATTTGTTCTTGATTTAAAAAAAAAAAAAACCTCTAGTGTTTTGTTTGGAACAATTAAATTATATCTTTTGATGATCTCTTACTTATTTTTCTCGAGTTGTTATATTGGACAAATACCTATGAAATTGGGGGGGTTTTGGATTTACTTGTGATTTTTGAAAATGGTTGGTATTGCATCTCTTGTATGGTTTGTTGTGATGGACTTGAATTGCCTTTGAGAGCTGTTGTAGTGTGTTAGAGGTTAGTCTATCCTAGTGGGGGTGAGATGGTTGCCTAACACTTGTAGTGGATTGTTGTTTGTGAGAGCAACCACTATTGTTCACGTAAGTTCGAGGCTGAGGGATGGTATACCTTTCCTTGGAAGGATTCGTCAATGTCGTGGGAGACGGTATACGCCCTTCGTAAAGTGGTTTGAGATTTGGCCCTATGAGGAATGATTGAGATTGTGTGGTTGTGATGGGTGAACGAGGTAGAATCGTCATGTAGATTCATGAGAAGCAACCAACATACATGAGAATATAGGATGATGCTATTGAATTATTAATTGATTTCTTTAATTCTGACATGTTTATTCATTTCATTGATTTATTGCATTCCGTACACTTGAGATCATTACCACTGTTACAATTGGGGATACATATCCATAATGTTGTGAAAGATACAAATTGTGGGTTATTGCTTATTGTTGGGAATTAGTTTTACTTCTTCATTTAATTTATTGTTGTTGCGTAAACTGGAGATTTGTTGAAATGTCACTACTTTATGTCAAAAGTTATATATGATATTTGTGAAATGAGACCGAACTATTTTATATTAGAAGCTAGAGAGAGTAGTCTATTTGGGCCAGAAATCGTTCGGGAGACTAAGGAGAAAATTCAACTAATTAGGGAAAGACTACGCACGGCTCAAAGTAGACAGAAAAGCTATGCGAATAGAAAAAGAAGACCATTGGAATTCCAAGAGGGGGAATATGTGTTCCTCAAGGTGTCACCCAAGAAGGGAGTGTTTAGATTTGGCAGAAAGGGGAAATTAGCCACAAGATATACTGAACCATTTGAAGTGATCAAAGCGGTGGGAAAAGTGGCGTATCAACTTCGGTTGCCAGCCCAGTTGTCAGTGGTACATGACGTGTTTCATGTGTCAATGTTAAGGAAGTGTCAATCAGATACAACACATGTCGTGGATTTGGATGAAATTGAAATTCAAGATGGAGCAACATATGAAGAACAACCGGTGGATATTCTCGATACCAAGGAGAAGGTGATTCACAATAAAGTCATTCAACTGGTGAAAGTCTTGTGGCAACATCATGGGGTGGAGGAAGCTACCTGGGAACCAGAGATGGAGATGCGAGAGAAGTACCCTCATTTGTTCTCTACTTAAGGTAAGTTTCGAAGACGAAATTTTCTTTAAAGGGGGTGGATTGTAAACCCCCCACATGTTTATATTAATATAGTAATATAATTGTTTAGTAATTCTAATATATGGAATGACGTACGAATTAACCATACAGATTATAAGAGTAGAAATAAATACTTGGGGGACAAATTGATTGTGAAGTTTAAGTTTCGAAGGTGTTTAATCTTGGAAGGGATTGTTAGGCAAGTTCCAAATATTTTTAGGTCAAAATAAGATTTCCATTGAATCCGGAAGATCGAGAAACATTGGGAGAGGTATTATGGGATGTATTAGAAGTTAGAAAGTATTCCGGAGATAAAACACATTTTTTATAGAACTTGGGTAGAAAGAAATTTGACACTGACTTAGTATTTGGACCATAAATTTTTACCCTGATGTCCGTTTGAGCTAAAATTTTTACAGTAGATACTAGACTTGTAGGGCTACAAAAAAGAGTTTCACAACAATTTTCCAAATCGACCCCTAAATAGGCCAAAACTTCACTAGAAGTTTCAGTAGAAACAGAAAGTCCGTTCGAACGTGAAAGTCCGTTCGAACACCAACCGTTCGAATGTGAAAGTCCGTTCGAACGGAGATTCATTTCAGTACTCTTGTCTGATGGAAAAACAAAAGTACTGGGAGCAACTAAAGTTCGAACGCCAATGACGTTCGAACGTGAGTAACGAATCAGAATATCAGATTTACGTCGGTTGAACTTTTTTCTTCTTCTATAAATACATAAGGCCACCTCCCTTAGCCTCAATACAACATTTCTAACCCTAGGAAGCCTTAGAAAGGAAGAAAGAAGGGTAGAAACACAAGATCAAGAGGGATTTGCACCTTGAAGAGGATCAAAATTTCTAGTTTTTCAAGAACACCAACGAAGAAGAAATGCAGGGGTTTTCTTCCACTCTTGTTCATTGATGCTAGAGCTTATATATATACATGTTTTGACTCTAAATCTTATATATATGTATTGGAATCCTTGTTTCTTGATATTCTTTCAAATCTTACCATGTTTTGATGGAAGTTATAGCTTGATAGCCATAAAACCTTTGTTCTTGACATCCAAACTCTAGTTTTTCAAGAAGTATGGATTTTTCTTCTTGATATTCATTTGTTCTTGATATCAAAACTTGATATTCATTTGTTCTTGATTTCAAAACTTGATATTCATTTGTTCTTGATTTCAAAACTTGATATTCATTTGTTCTTGATATCAAAACTTGATATTCATTTGTTCTTGATTCAAAAAAAAAAACCTCTAGTGTTTTGTTTGGAACAATTAAATTATATCTTTTGATGATCTCTTACTTATTTTTCTCGAGTTGTTATATTGGACAAATACCTATGAAATTGGGGATTTTTGGATTTACTTGTGATTTTTGAAAATGGTTGGTATTGCATCTCTTGTATGGTTTGTTGTGATGGACTTGAATTGCCTTCGAGAGTTGCCGGAGAGTGTTAGAGGTTAGTCTATTCCAGTGGGAGTGAGATGGTTGCCTAACACTTGTAGTGGATTATTGTTTGTGAGAGCAACCACTATTGTTCACGTAAGTTCGAGGCTGAGGGATGGTATACCTTTCCTTGGAAGGATTCGTCAATGCAGTGGGAGACGATATACGCCCTTCCTAAAGTGGTTTGTGATTTGGCCCTACGGGGAATGATTGAGATTGTGTGGTTATGATGGGTGAACGAGGTAGAATCATCGTGTAGATTCATGAGAAGCAACCAACATACATGAGAATATGGGATGATGCTATCAAATTATTAATTGATTTCTTTAATTCTGACATGTTTATTCATTTCATTGATTTATTGCATTCCGTACACTTGAGATCATTACCACTGTTACAATTGGGGATACATATCCATAATGTTGTGACATATACAAATAGTGGGTTATTGCTTATTATTGGGAATTAGTTTTACTTCTTCATTTAATTTATTGTTGTTGCATAAATTGGAGATCTGTTGAAATGTCACTACTTTCTGTCAAAAGTTATATATGATATTTGTGAAATGAGACCGAACTGTTTTATATGATTTCGAAACCTTGTTTGAGTTTGAGAGGATTTTCCTACAGAGCTTAGTGCTCACTCCCTACAAACAATATTTATTCTCAGATTTCGGTTTAGAGGAAGAGCTCGGAGCTGATGAGCAGGTAGCTTGGGAAACTCAGTTGGATGGAAGCGTGGATCCCGAGGGAGATGCCTAGAATTATTCTCTTTATGTCCTAGATTAGGAGATGCATTTTGAGACAATGTATGGATAATATTTTGTTTATTCCGCTGCAAGATAAAACTTGATTTTTGGATGTAATGGTCATGGTTTGGCATATTCTTTTGTATGATGATGTAGGTATTATATATGATGAATGAAATTTTCTTAATTTATGGATTTTATTAGTTGCTCTCATGATATGAATGGTTATAGATAGTAATGTGTTCCAAGGTGGATTTTGGGGCGTTATAGTGCAAGTGTACATTTATAAAACCTACAATCCCGTAATCTCTCAATGCTATGCAATATCAATATGCATGACACACACATGCAACTCTATGCCACCCATGTCTCGCTTCACAGTACGCCCCTGTCAGCCTGCAAGTACTGTCATTAGCCAAATTTTGGGTTTTTCACCATAGGATCTACACCCTCATAATGCATAACACCAAGTGCTCAACCCACACTATGTTCCAAGGATTCATGTATGCCAAGATGCCATGATTTTTCTCAATGTAAATTCTATGAAACATTTCATCAAGCACGTGGTGTATAACTTAAAATATGCCTCATTCATAAAGTAAAGCATAACTTCAAATTCACAACACTTTATCAACATGAATGTGAAGCACCATTCAGTGGATTAAACATATGATTAAGTTTCATGTTCATTACTTTCACAATTTTTCAAGGAAAATACAAATACACAAACTACCAACTCTTGGGATAAATCATAACTCTCAAGCCACAAGAGTTTGTCTACATGAACACAAGCTAGAATATAATAATCCAACACATATACAAGGTACACCTTTATCATAGTAACAAATTGTCCAGAAACTCAAAGAACACAAAAGTACTTAAACTACTAACTCTAAGTTTTCAAAGCAACTACCACCTAAGTGATTTTTCAACATCAAGTAAACACCTAAATCATTCAATCAACACATAGAAAGGCAAGGAAACTTAAATATATTCCTAACTTAGCAAAATATCATGCCTAAAATGATTTTTCTCAAACCAAGGGAGTTGTATTCGCTGTAAAGCCGAATCGATCGGTGATAATATAGCCCTTGTTGAGATGAACAACTTCCTAGAATGAAGTCTTGCAAGAATCTTAGCCTAGGAGTGAGTTTTAGTGGCTTAAAGCTTGAAGAACCTAGGGTTTTTATTCACTTTCTCTCCATGAACGTGTACTTCCCTTCTTTAGACCAAAAACTTATATTTTTACACTAAGGGGGCTGTATTTATAGTGGAGGGGCAAATGTGCAATATGACCCTTTTGCCCTTTATGAATCCGGGATCCCATTACCATACAACCCGTCCCGAAACGCTTCAATTCGAAATTTTTCTTTAACCAAAGTTCTTAAAATTATTTTAAATGAAAATTTTCAAGAAAAAATATTTCTCCTTGTGTCTGGGTTTGGCCGGTCCCACCTGGGCCACCCAGGATGCCCTTTTGGTCCAATATTTGAAACTGTTTCCATTTAGGCTCAAATTCATACAGTAGGTGTATTTTAACATTATAAGAATTTTTCTCTTCTATATCATACTCAAATTATGCTTCTAAACATGACTTATGCCTAAATGATGCATATGTAGTGCCCTACCAGCAAATGATGCATGAATATTGCCCTACCGGCAAAATGAAAAATTTATCCTCATTTTTCATATCTTTTATAGTAAATCATTAAGTGATTAAAGTCATGGGGTGTATATGTGAGCAACCAAAATAAAAGGGGGCTAGAGTGTATATAGGGGGAAAAGGGGCGAACCGTCTCTTCCTCAGCCACCTTCTTACCCACTATGATATACTTTCATACGTATATATGTGTGTGTGGGTTTTATGAGAGTATCAGAGAGAGGGATAGACCGAGTGAAAGAGATAGAAAAGTTAGGCAGAAGGGAAAATAATCTGGCGAAGGATATTCGGTCTTTCGGTTCGAAAGCAACGTGGGACGAATCAATATTCTTAGTTTATTTGATTTCAAATAGAATTTTTTGAAGAATTGGAAGAGAGTAACTCTTCTTGATAAGGAATTCTGTTAATAATTCTTTGTATTTTTTTGTTTTAAAGCATAAGAAAAGGATTGGTTTTTGGTGTTTGAAAATCTTGGCTATGGGTATGGTTTTGATTTTGGTTTTGGTTTATGGGTTATGCATGTTGGGTAAGTAATGAAAAATCTTGTGTTTGGGAATTATAGTTGTTGGTATGTGTATTAGAAGTTTTGGGATAGAGAGAGAAAGATTTGGAAAAAAGATGGGACAAATAATAGTTTTTGCCAGACTTATACCGGTAAGAAATGGTGTTTTACTGGTAGAACGACATTCTGCCAGACTTCTACTGGTAGGAAGTGTTGTCCTACTACTAGAAAAGACATTTGATCCTACAGGTAGAAACATGAAATTTTCACCGTTTTGCCGTAACATCTGTAACTTCTTGTCCATTCAACCTCAAACCTTCTTTAAACACTTTAATGGGTTTAAATCAATTTTATTTACTTACAAACACGTCATCAAATCTAAGGGTTGGATACATTATACTAAATGAAGGGGGATATTGGGAAGGCATCAGGTTAAACTTGATTAATCCTTTATACATGTGTAGCATAACAATATGTTGAGAACAATATTTATGTGACTTGTGACAATGTATGTTAGGTATTGAGACGACAACGTCAGTTTCAGATGCACCTAAAATTACACATGTGGGTGCATTTTCTGTGTGTGCTTGGGAATTGTATGAATACATTTGAAATGCAATAGAATATGAGATGTTGTAAATTGTTACCTACGATTGGTACTATAGATTAGCTATATCATATTATTGATAATAGCAAGAGAATGAATGATCTTATTGATGTATGATATACAAGTAAAGAGTGTTGTGAATACAATATGATTATATCATATAATCTTACTAGTTGAGATAGCATTAAAGGCTAATATACTTGTGATTAATAGATAACTGTATATGTTGTTGTTTGATGATAACAACACGATATTATGTCTGGTGTTGTGATTAAAAAAAGTGGCATATGGGCAAATATAGCCTTAGAGGCAAATATATGACCTGTGTGGCGGATGTTGTCTATGATAAATATTGCCTATGTGGCAAGTGTTGCATGTGTGGCTAATATAGCCTAAGTGGCAGAATTGCTATATTTCTATTGAATGCTATGATGGATTTATGTGGCATGAGATGACTGTTGGAGAATTATGAGAACCTATTTGTATTGGTTTATAAATCTGTACAGTTATTTTGTTAAGATGGATATTGAAGTATGTGTCACTTATTATTTTCGTGATCTGTAAATTAATTTTATACACTCACTGAGTATGTGTGCTCACCCCCCCTAGTTTATATTTTCAGGTAAACAGAGATGAATAAATGTTCAATGCTGAGTCTAGATGATGAAATTGGAAATCGGGTTTCCGTGTCTTGTGGGATCAATTTGTACAATTGATGAGGCTTGTAAACCTGGAAAAATTTAAGCATTGTATTAAACTATAGTTTAAGAATACTAGTTTATGGACATGATAATGTCAGGATAATGAGTGAATAAAATTTATTTTGTCGTGTCAAGATAGTTCAAATTATTGTTTTGTAACCAACTATTGTACACGACACATGTGTGAGTCAAGGAGTGGGCCTACTCTACCGAATTTAAACGCATTTTTCTATCTCTAGATTGGGGTGTGACATTTTAGTATAAGAACTAGTGTTTGATAGGTTTTGTAGACTTGTTGAGTCTACCTATTGTAGTGGACCGTTAGAGGTGTGTGTTGTTTTGGATAGGATGGGTTGTGTGTACTAAGTAATGTGGTGTGTGTTAATGTTTATCTATACTAAATTGCAGTGTTATAGCATAATGAATTATGAAACTTCCAAATGATTAAGGTTTGGACGAGGATGAAGGGTTTGCATGCCCTTACTACAGTTGAGTAAAGTGGTAGTTAGTAGAGTATGCTTAGACATTACTAATGTATGACTATGTGGGTTATTGGTTTGTGATGGATAAACTATAGTGTTATAGTTTCCACCAAACAATTGATATGTTTGTTTAAGAATGAACATATGATTATCTTGATTTTAAGTATTTTTTATTTTTTATTTTTATTTTATGTATGGTAGTCTACATGTGTGACAAGGTAAATTCTTAAAGTTTGAGTAAAGGAATGAGAAATAACAATAGTGGAGATATGGTTAAACATAATTATGGAAGGTTATGTTATGGTTGAGTTGTATAATGCTATATATTGTGTGTGAAGGAGATTATTGAGAATCAACGTGTAAAACCCGGGTAAATTCGCCCTTTTTCTGAAAAATGGCAAAACGGTAAATTGCCACTACGGTACGAGTTACAAACCTGAAATTTTCTAGATCTCGGATGACGAAACGGACCTCACCGTTGGATTTGTCTCGCGAAATCTAGTTACCCAGGTAAATTTCGTCGGATTCTGAGATAGTCGAATTTTTCGCGTTTTTCGAGGCGACGGGTGTCTGGTGACCCGCAAAAACGAAATTTTTAAGAAAAATTTGAAAGTGGAAAATAATTTAAATAAAGTTCATATAAAATAATTTGAACTTAAACCGGGACGAAATTAATCGTTTCGGGGCGAAAACGGACCCGAACAAGTGGGGGACACGTGGCGCGACGTGAGCCAAGTCTTTAAAATTATAAATAGGGCAAAATATCTAATTTTTGCAGAGATTTCTACTGGGTTTCTGGTTTCTCACGTTGGAGAGGAAGAGATGAGAGAAAGTGAGATTTCAAATTTTCTTTCGACGATTCAAGGAGTTCCGTCAGTCGGAATCCGTCAAGCCAAGAACTAAAGTCGATCACATCGACGAGGGCTACGCAACCACACCAAAAACAAGGAATTTCACCGAATATCCAAAAGGAAGATTTCAGGGAAATAAAGAGTTGGGGTCGTGGTTGGTGTTCTTGACGGTTCTACCTTTCGTTTTACGCGTCAAGAGGTAGGGTTCCCTCATACTTTGGTTTATTTTCATCTTATGGTGTCCATAGGAAGTGTGGACTGTTTTATGGGCTGTTATATGGGCTGTTTTGTGGACTATTATATGGACTATTTTGGGGCTGTTTTATGCACTGTATATGGGCTATTATATGGACTATTTTGGGGCTGTTTTATGCACTGTATATGGGCTATTATATGGGTTGTATATGGACTGTTTTGGGGCTGTTTTATGGGCTGTTATATGGGTTGTTTTGTGGGCTGTATATGGACTGTTTTGGGGTTGTTTTGTGGGTTGTTATGTGGCTGTTTTGGGGCTATTATGTGGGTTGTTATGTGGGCTGTTTTGGGCTGTTATGTGGGCTGTTATGGAGGCTGTTATGTGCTTATATGTGCCTTTGTAATAAAGTGTGTTATTGACATAATTATGAAATAGCATGCTTGTGATTGTGTTAAGTATGAAATTTGATATATGCGTATTAATATATTGACATTGTGATGAATTTTTTTGGAGATTATATGCATATGATATAATTGTCCATGATACATGTTGAAATGTATGGTTAAATTGATCCATGACATTCATTACATATGGGACATGGTAAGTGGTTAAGTTTGCTCATATGACACTCATTACATATGGAGCATGACGTGGTAGTGCAATGGTTCATTACATTGCATATGTATGGAGGCATCACATTCATGGCTTTGTACATGAGTGTGGGTGTATGGTTTAATCAAACACCATACTTGGTGGTTGATGGTGGGCTCGGGAAAGTTGGGTTGAAGATCCTACTGAGTCGCACGGTTGCATGCATGGAAAACTTGTGTCGGGTAGCAAGAAGGGCTAGACTCTCCCTCGGGTGCAAAATCCGGCTACTTGGTTCATACACTCTCCTGATGTGAAATTCCGAAAAAGTGTGATGGTGTACGGAACCGGCGGTTGTGATACCAAAATCTGTTGCCCAACAAAGACACAAGATTTTGTTTATAAAACACCCATTCAATGGGTGTAAAACTCGAGAAATTTGAACTTTTTTTGGAAAGGGCAAAATAGTAATTTGCCACTACAATGCGTATTGAAAATACTCATACTCTAGACCTTGGATGAGGAAACGGAGTTCGCCGTTGGATTCGTATCGCGAATTCTAGCCACCTTGTCAAATTTCGTTGAATTCTGAGATAGTCAGAATTTTGCACGTCGTTCGAGGCGACTGCGTGGCGAATGATCTCACGAACGTCCCCATAAATAAATTTTATAAAATTTCCTTAAAATTGAATTAAAGTTCAAATAAAATTAATTTGAACTTAAACCGGGATCAAATAGATTGTTTCGAGACGAAATCGGACCCGATTAAGCGAGGGACACGTGGCGCGACGTGGGCCGAGTATTAGAACTATAAATATGAGCAAATATCTGCATTTTAAGCAGAATTTCTTCAATATTCTGCTGGTTCAACGTGTGGGAGAAAGAGGGAGAGAAAAGAGAGAAAATCCAATCTTCTTCCGTCGATTCCCGGAGTTCCGTCGCTCGGAATCCGTCGAGCCAAGAGTTAAAGTCGATCCTCTCGACGAGGGCTACACAACCACACCAAGAACAAGGGATTTCACCGAAGATCCAAAAGAGGAGATTTGGGGAAAATCTAGTATTGGGCTTGGAAAGTGTCCATGAAGCTTCCTTCAGGTGATTTACGCTTCAAGAGGTAGGATTCTTCCTACCTTGGATTATTCTTGTCCTTAGACGTTGATAGTCTAAGGGATTGATATATGTATATGTGGACCCATGTTATATATATATAGATGTGGAAATGAGGAAACAAGTCTAGAAACGAACTAAATCAAATACTAGCTTGATTTTGGTATATGAAAGTTACATGTGATTGTTCTTGTAACCGGAGAAAATTTGAGGCATGCTTTGTGATTTATAAGTTGTGCCTTGAAGGTGTTTGATAAAATGTCTTGCTTGATTTATATGGTTGTTTTCATTGAAATGAAATAGCATGCTTAAGTTTTAACTTGTGGAATCATATGCTTATGATATGATTTGTAATTGGATGTGCATGTTGAATTTGTGCATGTGTTGTTCTTGACATATTGAACATCATGTTGTATGCAATGGGACATAGCATTGTTTGTGCACGGAAGCATTTCATTACATTGGTGTGTGCATGTTGATGTCAACACCACACTTGGTGATTGACGGTATGGCTTGGGAAAAGTTTGGTTGATGACCAAACTAAGCCGATTGGCTGCATGATAAATTGGGTTGGGATTAGCAAGAAGAGGCATGACGACCTCTCGGGTGCAAGGCCCGGTGATTTGGGAAGTGCACTCCATTGGTGTAAGAGTCCATAAAGTGTACAGGTATGGAAGACCCTTGGTATAAGTCCAAGAAATGTCCAATCCCAAGAAAGACCCTAGTTTTGAAAACGTCATTTGATGTAAACATAAATGATGAAATGAAACACTTTGGAATTGCATCGTGTAGTAGGAGTCGGTGAGGACTCGGGTTGAAATGCATGAGTGAGTGACATCTCATTTCATGGCATAGTATTGTTGCATATCCTTGTAAGGATTGATTGTTTAAATGTTGCATGAGCATGAGCATCTAGGGGGGGAGTAGCCTTTGTAGGATCTACTCTACTGGGCGTTGGCTCACCCTATACGGGAAATATTTCAGGTGTGGGACTTGCACCGGTGGATGGCTCACTTGGAGAGCATCAAGCATGAAGGGGGCCGACTTGTGGCCTTAGTTGAGTTTTTGTAAAGGAGTTATTTTGAGTTTTGTAAAGCTTTTATCAAAATTCCATTTTGATGTGTAAATTATGGAATTAGTTGTAATGAAACTTGTATAAGTTATGTCTTTTATAGAAAATCTCATTAAACATGTGTTGGATGAGTTTTGGGAGGTTTGGAATGGATTAAAAACGAGAAACAGTTGAAAAAGACATTACTGGGCAGACAGTACCGGTACTGTGTACCGGTACGGTATGGTACCGGTACGGTGTACCGGTACGCCATTTTCAATAGGTTAACTGTACCGGTATTGTGTACCGGTACGGTAGGGTACCGGTACTGTGTACCAGTACGCACTTTCCAGTGAGTTAACCGTACCGATACGCAGTACCGGGTACACTGTACCGGTACACTTTCAGAAAATTTCAGATTTTTAAACTGCTTTGCCCTATTTTCAATCTATGTTTTCCTTCCCTCCAATGATATAAATGGACTATAATGGAGTATAAATCCTGACATGTTGGATCTTGGTTGAACGCAACAAATAAGTGAATCCAGTTTACATTTGTGAGTTATGATCCCAGCTAAGGGGATGCTATAGTCGTGGTGTTGGTTTGAATGACATCCACGGGTAATTCCGCGGGTTGATGGGTGATCAACGGACCCCCGGATTTTGGGGCGTCACAGCTTGGTTTCAGAGCATAGGTATACGAATTACCTAGGGCTTGATGAGCATGGGTCTAGACCATTACATGCATTGTGCATTTCATCTTATGTGTTTAAATGCTACTTGCTATATGCTATGTGGATTATATGCATTGTAGAATGTATATGTGAATGAACGCACCAGGTTAGAAAACATAACCTTGGGAGTGGGGAAAACAGATGAACGGGAGGGTTCATGGTATAAATGCCTACTAATGAGAGGCATATGCTTCCCTAGTGAGACAATGAGAAAGCTCTTGATGTTTTAGTATTGATTCCTATTTTAGGGATGCCTTGTAAAACTATATTTCTATTTGACTTATGTAGATGGCATATAGAGGGCGAGGACGCCGAGGCGGCTGGTGGAACAACCAACCACCTCCGGCCTTTGATCACCAAGCCTTTGCAGAGGCTTTTGGTGAGGCGGCGGCTACTATTGCACAGGCTAGTGCTACAGCCGCTACTATTGCACAGACTGGTGCAAATATGGGACACGGAGGCTCGAGTAACCTCCAGAGGTTCAAAGCCCATCATCCTCCGGTTTTTCTGGGAGGGGCGGATCCAATGGTAGCTGACCGTTGGATTCGGCAAGTGGAGAAGATCTTGAGGGCTATGGAAATCACTTTCGATGCCACCAAGATAACTCTGGCGACTTTTCAGCTGGATGGAGAGTCCCAGCTATGGTGGGATTGGGTGAAGGACTCCAGAAATTTGGAGGCCATGACTTGGGCAGAGTTCCGAGAGCTCTATATGGGAAAGTATTTCCCAGCAGCTGCTCGACATGCTAAGGCCAAGGAGTTCCTAGAATTGAAGCAGGGAACTATGAGTGTGCTAGAATACGTGGCCAAATTCACGGAGTTGGCCCGTTTTGCTGATGATTATGTGGCCTCAGACATGGCCAAGGTACGTAAGTTCGAGGATGGACTGAAGTTGTCCATTCGAGGCAAGATTGTGGGACTTCTCCTGCAAGACCTTGATTCGATGGTCAAGACTGCAATGGCTATCGAGAGAGAGGTGGAGGACGCGCGTAACATCCGGGAAGCGGGTATCAAGGACAAAAAGAAGGAGGGTCAATCCTCTTCTTCTGGTGCGGGAAAGAGGCAAAGGACTTCTGTTCCGCAAGGATCTCAAGGGCAGAGCCGCGGCTATCAAGGCCAAGGCCAGGGTAGATTCTCCCAAGACGGGGGAAACTTCAGGACCGCCTTCCAGACGGGCCAGAAGACTTGCTATTTTTGTCACCAGCGGGGTCACATGAGGAAGGAGTGTCCTCAACGGCAGGGATCCCAGAGCTATAGGACATCCCAATCCCAGTCTTCTGTGGGACAGTCGCAGGCACAGTTTGTTCCTCCTTACCCCACCATGGGTCAAAGGAGCCAGTACCAGTCTCAGGGTGCTGCACCAGCACCTACTACTTTTCGAGCGGGAACTCCGCAAGCAGGCCAGATGGGCCAGGGCATGGGTAGAGGGCGAGGCCAGGGTTCACAGCCCGGGACTTCAGGGACCCAGGGGCGTGTCTACGCCATTATGCCACAGACCGAGCCGGCAGATCAGTCGGTGATACAGGGTACATTTCTACTCTCTCGTTTATGGGCAAGAGTATTATTTGACTCTGGTGCATCACATTCATTTATTTCTGCATCTTGTGTGAAAGATTTGGGTTTAGAGGTTGAGACCTTAGAAGAACCATTGCATGTGAGTTCTCCCCTGGGAGCTAGGGTGAGAGTTGATCAGATATGTCGAGGTTGTGAGCTAGAGATCTCAGGAATTCTACTCACTGTGGACCTTCGGGTCATGGACATGTCGGAGTTCGATGTAACTTGGGAATGGATTGGTTGGCGGCACACCGAGTCGTCATTGATTGTGACCGGAAGCGGGTCACTGCTTACACACCGGATGGGGTTTGTTTCATGTTTCAAGGGGATAAGCACGATGCTTTTCCTCAAGCCGTGTACGACTCTAGATGGCACGGACAGTTGATGGGTTGGCTAGCAAGCCTTACCCTGGAGGACGAGGTGAGACATGAGTTGGGTCTACCTCGGGTTATGAGTGATTATGAGGATGTTTTTCCGGACGAACTACCGGGATTACCTCCACATAGGGATGTGGACTTCGCTATAGAGTTGCATCCCGGTACATCGCCCATTTCTATGACTCCACATAGGATGGCGTCTGCTGAGTTGCAAGAACTCAAGGTCCAATTGCAGGAGTTGTTGGACAGGGGGTTCATTAGACCGAGTACCTCACCTTGGGGCGCTCCGGTGTTATTTGCAAAGAAGAAGGACAAAACCCTTCGACTATGCATAGATTATCGGCAGTTGAATAGGGTTACTATCAAGAATAGGTACCCTTTGCCGAGGATTGACGACTTGTTTGATCAGCTGAAAGGGGCGCGGGTCTACTCCAAGATAGATCTCCGCACCGGTTACCATCAGTTGAGAGTTAGGGATGCAGATATCCCTAAGACGGCGTTTCGGACGCTGTATGGGCACTTCGAGTTCACAGTGATGCCATTCGGATTGACGAACGCCCCAGCGGCATTCATGGATCTCATGCATAGGGTGTTCCAACCCTACCTTGATCAGTTCGTCGTGGTTTTTGTTGACGACATCTTAATCTACTCCAAGTCTGAGGAGGAGCATGAGGGTCACTTGAGAATTGTTCTCCAGACCTTGAGAGACCATCAGTTGTATGCCAAGTTCAGCAAGTGTGAATTTTGACTTACTGAGGTGAAATTTTTGGGACATGTGGTGTCGGCTTCGGGTGTATCCGTAGACCCGGAGAAGGTTGAGGCAGTCATGAATTGGGAGAGGCCGAAGTCAGTCTTCGAGATACGTAGTTTCATGGGATTGGCGGGGTATTACAGGAGGTTCATTGAGGACTTCTCTCGACTAGCTTCACCCATGACGAGGTTGACCCGGAAAGAGGTTAAGTTTGAGTGGAATGATTCATGTGAGAAGGCATTCCGGGAGTTGAAGATGAGGCTTACTTCCGCTCCTATTCTGATAGTCCCAGAAAGGGGACAGAGGTACATAGTGTATTGTGATGCCTCTAAGGATGGACTTGGATACGTCTTGATGCAGTCCGGGAGAGTGGTGGCTTATGGTTCTCGGCAGTTAAAGAACCACGAGCAGAGTTACCCCACACATGACATGGAGTTGGCAGCCATTGTCTTTGCCTTGAAGGCTTGGCGCCACTATTTATACGGTGAGCAGTTCGAGGTGTTTTCAGACCATAAAAGTCTGAAGTACATCTTTACACAGCGGGACCTCAATATGAGGCAACGCAGGTGGATGGAGTTTCTGGAGGACTATGACTTCACTTTGCATTACCATCCCGGTAAGGCAAATGTGGTAGCTGACGCACTCAGTCGGAAGTCACGGGGAGTCTTGGCTAGTGTGGCTTCCCGAGAGTGGCAGATGCTTGAGACTGTGGGACAGTTTGGGCTATGTTATATGGGACAGACTCAGGGTACTTTGGGGAGTTTGGTGGCTACGCCTTCCCTACTGAGCAGGGTTGTTGAGTCCCAGAGTCAGGACGCGGAGCTATTGTCCATCGGGGACCGTGTACAGGCAGGTACAGGTGACGAGGGCTGGGCCATTCACTCGGATGGTAGTCTTCGGTATCGAGGAAGGGTTGTGGTTCCTCAGTTGGCGGATTTGAGAGATGAAATCCTTAGGGAGTTTCATTGCTCCCGTTTTGCGGTTCATCCAGGGGGCACGAAGATGTATCATGATCTTC
The DNA here is from genome assembly GCA_951799425.1 of Ilex aquifolium. Classification (NCBI taxonomy): domain Eukaryota; kingdom Viridiplantae; phylum Streptophyta; class Magnoliopsida; order Aquifoliales; family Aquifoliaceae; genus Ilex; species Ilex aquifolium. The sequence continues at coordinate 453,648 of OX637407.1, read as the reverse complement.
GTCGCCAGTATTATTGGAATGGGATGAAGCGACAGGTTGGCGGTTTTGTTAGTAGATGTCTTACGTGTCAGCAAGTGAAGGCTGAACACCAGAGACCAACAGGGTTACTCCAGCCATTGGAGGTAGCTGAGTGGAAGTGGGAACATATCACGATGGATTTTGTGACTCACTTGCCACGAACATCGCGGGGACATGACGCGGTATGGGTGGTAGTGGACCGGCTTACGAAGTCGGCACACTTTTTCGCTGTGCGGATGACCTTCACACTGGAGGAATTCTGCAGGTTATATATACGGGAGATTGTCCGGTTGCATGGGGTACCCATGTCTATAGTATCAGATCGGGATCCCAGGTTTACGTCTCATTTTTGGGAGAGTTTTCAACGAGCCATGGGGACACAACTGATGATGAGCACTGCTTTCCATCCCCAGACGGACGGTCAGTCTGAGAGGACCATTCAGACATTAGAGGACATGCTACGGGCATGTGTCCTACATCTCAAGGGTAGCTGGGAAGATCATTTACCCTTGGTGGAGTTCGTCTATAACAATAATTATCAGGCGAGCATACAGATAGCACCCTACGAGGCACTATATGGGAGGCCATGTCGATCTCCGGTTTGTTGGACAGAGGTTGGAGAGAGACCTGCTACGAGTCCGGACTTGGTTAGAGACACCTCAGAGAAGGTGGGCTTGATACGAAAACGTCTTCTCACGGCTCAGAGCCGGCAGAAGAGCTACGCCGATAGACAGCGGCGACCTCTAGAGTTTGAGGTGGGAGATCATGTCTTCTTGAAGGTTATGCCTAAAAGATGAGTGGTCCGGTTTGGTAAGCGGGGGAAACTGTCGCCGAGATACATTGGGCCCTTTGAGATACTTGAGAGGGTTGGTACGGTCGCTTACCGGTTGGCGTTACCGCCAAACCTATCAGGTGTTCATGCGGTATTTCATGTCTCTATGCTCCGGAAGTATACTCCAGATCCGACACATGTGGTGGATTGGGGTGAATTGACTGTTGATGCGGATGGCACCTTCGAGGAGGGACCGGTGCGCATCATGGATAGCCGGGAATAGGTTTTTTGAGGCAAGACCGTGCGGCTAGTGAAGGTGTTATGGCAGCACCGAGGAATGGAGGAGGCGACATGGGAGCGCGAGGACACCGTACGTGCCAATTATCCTTTCTTGTTTGAGGATAGAGGTACGTTTTTATAGTCATTTACTATTACATGACTGTAGCATATGCATGAGATTGCATGTATGTGTGCATGAATTTCGGGGACGAAATTCTTTTTAAGAGGGGAAGAATGTACAACCCGGGAAATTTGAACTTTTTCTGGAAAGGGCAAAATAGTAATTTTCCACTACAATGCGTATTGAAAATACTCATACTCTAGACCTTGGATGAGGAAACGGAGTTCGCCGTTGGATTCGTATCGCGAATTCTAGCCACCTTGTCAAATTTCGTTGAACTCTGAGATAGTCAAAATTTTGCACGTCGTTCGAGGCGACTGCGTGGCGAATGATCTCACGAACATCCCCATAAATAAATTTTATAAAATTTCCTTAAAATTGAATTAAAGTTCAAATAAAATTAATTTGAACTTAAACCGGGATCAAATAGATCGTTTCGGGACGAAATCGGACCCGATTAAGCGAGGGACACGTGACGCGACGTGGGCCGAGTATTAGAACTATAAATAGGAGCAAATATCTGCATTTTAAGCAGAATTTCTTCAATATTCTGCTGGTTCAACGTGTGGGAGAAAGAGGGAGAGAAAAGAGAGAAAATCCAATCTTCTTCCGTCGATTCCAGGAGTTCAGTCGCTCGGAATCCGTCGAGCCAAGAGTTAAAGTCGATCCTCTCGACGAGGGCTACGCAACCACACCAAGAACAAGGGATTTCACCGAAGATCCAAAAGAGGAGATTTGGGGAAAATCTAGTCTTGGGCTTGGAAAGTGTCCTTGAAGCTTCCTTCGGGTGATTTACGCTTCAAGAGGTAGGATTCTTCCTACCTTGGATTATTCTTGTCCTTAGACGTTGATAGTCTAAGGGATTGATATATGTATATGTGGACCCATGTTATATATATATAGATGTGGAAATGAGGAAACAAGTCTAGAAACGAACTAAATCAAATACTAGATTGATTTTGGTATATGGAAGTTACATGTGATTGTTCTTGTAACCGGAGAAAATTTGAGGCATGCTTTGTGATTTATAAGTTGTGCCTTGAAGGTGTTTGATAAAATGTCTTGCTTGATTTATATGGTTGTTTTCATTGAAATGAAATAACATGCTTAAGTTTTAACTTGTGGAATCATATGCTTATGATATAATTTGTAATTGGATGTGCATGTTGAATTTGTGCATGTGTTGTTCTTGACATATTGAACATCATGTTGTATGCAATGGGACATAGCATTGTTTGTGCACGGAAGCATCTCATTACATGGGTGTGTGCATGGTTGATGTCAACACCACACTTGGTGATTGACGGTATGGCTTGGAAAAAGTTTGGTTGATGACCAAACTAAGCCGATTAGTTGCATGATAAATTGGGTTGGGATTAGCAAGAAGAGGCATGACGACCTCTCGGGTGCAAGGCCCCGTGATTTGGGAAGTGCACTTCATTGGTGTAAGAGTCCATAAAGTGTACGGGTATGAAAGACCCTTGGTGTAAGTCTAAGAAATGTCCAATCCCAAGAAAGACCCTAGTTTTGAAAATGTCATTTGATGTAAACATAAATGATGAAATGAAACACTTTGGCATTGCATCGTGTAGTAGGAGTCGGTGAGGACTCGGGTTGAAATGCATGAGTGAGTGACATCTCATTTCATGGCATAGTATTGTTGCATATCATTGTAAGGATTGATTGTTTAAATGTTGCATGAGCATGAGCATCTAGGGGGGGGAGTAGCCTTTGTAGGATCTACTCTACTGGGCGTTGGCTCACCCTATACGGGAAATATTTCAGGTGTGTGACTTGCACCGGTGGATGGCTCACTTGGAGAGCATCAAGCATGAAGGGGGCCGACTTGTGGCCTTAGTTGAGTTTTTGTAAAAGAGTTATTTTGAGTTTTGTAAAGCTTTTATCAAAATTCCATTTTGATGTGTAAATTATGGAATTAATTGTAATGGAACTTGTATAAGTTATGTCTTCTATAGAAAATCTCATTAAACATGTGTTGGATGAGTTTTGGGAGGTTTGGAATGGATTAAAAACGAGAAACGGTTGAAAAAGACAATACTGGGCAGACAATACCGGTACTGTGTACCGGTACGGTGTACCGGTACGCCATTTCCAATAGGTTAACTATACCGGTATTGTGTACCGGTACGGTAGGGTACCGGTACTGTGTACCGGTACGCACTTTCCAGTGAGTTAACCGTACCGGTACGATATTGTACCGGTACACTGTACCGGTACACTTTCAGAAAATTTCAGATTTTTAAACTGCTTTGCCCTATTTTCAATCTATGTTTTCCTTCCCTCCAATGATATAAATGGACTATAATGGAGTATAAATCCTGGTATGTTGGATCTTGGTTGAACGCAACAAATAAGTGAATCCAGTTTACATTTGTGAGTTATGATCCCAGCTAAGGGGATGCTATAGCCGTGGTGTTGGTTTGAATGACATCCACGGGTAATTCCGCGGGTTGATGGGTGATCAACGGACTCCCGGATTTTGGGGCGTCACAATGGGTAACATCCACAATGATTTGGTTTTATAAATACATAACTTTTGTTTCAAACAATCATTGGATGTATTTTCGTCAATTGACGGATTCATTACACATGTGCATTGCATTGTGTTGTGGGAGTCGGTGAGGACTCGGGTCGAAGTTGCGTGAGTGAGTCTCGTCTTATTTCATGGCATGACGTAGGATTCCTATCATTGAATGCATATTCTTGATTGGAATGTTTTGAATGATTGATTGTTGCATGTGACATTTCATATGCATCTAGGGTGGGGAGTAGCCTCTGTAGGAGTTACTCTATTGAGCGTTGCTCACCTTATACGGGAAAACATTTCAGGTGCGGGTTATCCGCCGATGGACGGCACTCACTAGGGCACTTAAGGAGGAAAAAAAGCCGAGATGTGGCTTTATTTTGAGTTCTTGTAAAATCATTGTGAAAATTATGATTTTGGGCATGTAAATATTTGGAAATAGTCGTAATGGGACTCACATGGACTGTTTTGAATGTAAATTTCATGATGTATGAGTTTGGGTAGGTTTTCTCAAAACTCCATATTTTTGGACTATTTTTAATATAACCTTGCATGTTTTTATATGAGTATGGATAAATGGACCCGGCGTGATCAATGTTTACTTATAAATGGACCCGGTGTGGTCAATGTTGAATATTGGACCTCGGATGGGTCTTGTGATTGTATGATGCATAGGTTCTGTTTTTGGGTAGAGCTCCCCGTACAAAGGAGACTCTGCCCGAATTTTTGTTCAATTATGGACCCCAGTAAATGGGGCATAACGGCGCGATATCGAGTTACTCGGTATCCACGGGTATTCCGCAGATTGATGGGTAATCAACAAACCCCTGGATTTTGGGGTGTCACACAACGTAGTGGCTGATTGTGATTATTATATTAAACCCTAGTGTGAAAATTATGATATGATTTGTGGTCAGATAGGGATGGATGAATTTTGGGGTTGTAATATTTAGCTTTTGTGCTATTCTAATAGCACAAGTATTTGTAATTGTGGAAACCTATGAAGAAGTTTTATGGTAACAAAAGAATTTATGGATCAAATTTATTATGTTCTAATACAAGTATGTATTTGCGGAGATGAGGTAGCTGGGACAAAAATTATAAGAGGGAAGAAAAGGAAATATTTTGGTTGAATAAATGTTGGATAACTTGTGTTTGATATGTATATAAGCAGATATATGCATATATGGATATCTAAGGTGAAAATTGATGAGGAGGAAATATATCACTTGAAAAAAAAAGTTCGGAAATTGGTTGATCCAACAATCATGCATGTGGATTTAATATCTCTAGCATGTATGAAGAATATTTATATGAGTTATGAGATAGTAAGTGCTAGGTGCGAAAATGATAGTATTATTGTTAGATTCACCTAGGGGTTCCAGAAAGAGGAAAAAAGTGACAAAAAAAATTAAACTAAAAATGATATATTGTGGTACATATTTAAGCTGAAGCTTAATTATTTAAACTATATAGTTTTGCATCCAAGTGTGAGATTATGATTTGAGTAGTGGACAATTGCTATTTATGTGAAGGATTTAAATTTTTATATGGTTAACGTGATGATATATGTGAGTGTATATTTTCATGTGACAGGTAATAGCTAAAATATGCCTATGTGTTATTTATGTATGAGCGTGATTATTATTGATCTCTAAATGGTATGTGGCTCTAAGATAGTGAATTTAGTAGCTATGGCTAATACTAATTATTGGTATCGAATATTTGGTGAGTGATTGATTAACAATAATTATGTGAAGGCTTAAAGCCTTATTGATGTGCAAATAACCTATTGTCTAGTATAGCCCATGAAGGGCAATTGTTTGGTCTTAGTGACGATTGTTTGGCGTTAGTGGCGTTATTGAGCCTTGGTGGCGAATTGTGCCTAAATGGCATATATAGCCTTAATGGCTAAGCTATGGCCTTAGTGGCGGACTATGCCTTAATGGCAGATGTAACCATTGTGGCTAAGTTATGGCCTTACTGGCGGGATTATATGATTTCCATATATAATGACTTATGAATGTATAGATATAATTGATATACATGTGTGGATACCATCTATGATGATTTATCAATGGTTATCTACTAAATATTGATGAGATGGTGTTAAAATGGAGAAATATAGCCTTGATGGCTAATATATTGCCTTATTGGCAAGGTGATACTATTTTAATGGCTAATACCAATTTATAATTTATGTAGCAAGGAAATTTTCTATGGTGTTATGGATGAATCATGATATTCAACAAAAAATTGATATGGTTATTATGTAGGAAATGATATTGAGTAATTAATTGAGTGACAAATATTGTGTTGATACATATATGTTGGAAATGTGTTGGAATTTGATTTGCTAGTGTGGGGACTGCTCAATGAGTAAGTAAGAACAAAATAAATGATACATATGTAGGTAAAGTGATGTATATAGACACTGTTTATAGGGGTTGAGCTATATGTTTTAAGTACTTGCGAATTATTAGTAGAATTGATTCCTTTTGACATGTTAGAAGTTGATTTGACAATGTGAATTTTCTAAGATATGTTGACCAAGAGATAATATATATATATATATATAAGGTGGAAATAATTGAACGGTGTATTCAAGATAAAGAGTTTCTTGAGATAGAAAGCTATTACCATAGATTTTTTCAAGGCTGTCCATTAATTTCTATGTTATTGACTTGACAAACAAAGAAAGATATAAATTTGAGCGGGATAATAAATGTGAGCAACGTTATTATGAGTTGAAACTAGATTATTTCTAGCTTCAGTAATAACTATTTATTTTGGAAGAGGTGACTTTATGATTTCTAATGGTGATCCATATTAGGGGTTGGATAGAGTGTTAATGTAACATGAAGAAATGATTGTGTATATTTTAAAATAATCAAAGGCTATGAATGTACCATACGTTGTTGTTCAGAGAAGGAAAAAAATGAAGTTATGGATGTTTTTAATCACAAAAACATCGGGATTACTAGTTTGTGTATAATGTGTTTGTGTTGATATTTCGTTGTGATGAAATTTTTAGGTGTATAGTTGTCTTTGACTGAAGCTAATGCATTTGTTAGCTTAATTCAAGGTTAGATAAATGATGGTAGATTTTACTTGAGATGCGTAGATTTAGAATTCTCATTTAAAAATTTTAAAGAAGTTAAAGAAAGACTTGAACTGAATTTGGTAGTACAAAAAGATGGTAATTGGTTTTTGTATTCATATACTAAGTGACTCAGTGTTGAAAATTAGAGATTTTAGGGAAAAAAATATATAGTACAGTTTATGTTATGCACTGTGGCAACACTAGGTTATGTTGGGATTTGCTGAAATATTAATGAAGGATAGGAATGAAACAAGAAGCTATTGAATTTATGACTAAGTATTTGATATGTCAGTAGATTTGCTATAGCCACTTCTTATTCTAAAATGAAAATAAAAGTATGTTACGATGAAAGTAATATGTATAATGGGAAATGATATAGTTGTTTTAGATAATCAAGGGAATGGTGTGTTGCTTACAAATTGTAAGAAAATAGCAGTGAACGTGAGATGATGATTCTATTTTAGATATTCAGAGATTTATGATAATCTCTAAATTGAATGTTTATGTTAATTTGTTTGTGTTAGAAATGTTGAGTAACATGAAATTTTATAGTGTGACAAATTAGTGTTTTATGATCTGTTGTTGCTGTGAAAGATTTTTACTACTCATTTGTAATGGTGATGTTCATTCAATTGTTAATTAGTCGTACGTGGGATATAGCTAGTTTATCTTTATAGTTGATGGATTTCACATAGTGAGCAAGATGTTCAGAACATGTTTCAGAAGTAACTTGTGTATATTTGTAAGTTGTGATAGATGGTGTAGTTTGTGATAACTTGTAGTACACCATTGATTGTGATTTATGAAGTTGAGATTGCATGGTAACATTTCATTTAATATTTGCATGGGGTATATATTGTTTTGTGGATATAATCTCACTGGAAGCTTCTATTAAGATTCGTGATTTATGACAGTAGAGTGATGATATAAATTAGTTCAGGTGAGCTTATATTGTGGAGTAAACGTGAGTATTATGGTCTATGATTTTAGAGTTTATATGGTGCTAAATATTTGATATTAGCTGGTATATTTGATTAATTGTTTCGTGAGATAAATTAATTTTGGGGATGACATTCTTTGTAGTTGGGGGGAGTTGTGAGACCCGAACATGTATTGTATAACATTTATTTAATGTTGGGGTCTAATGTATAATTTGTGATAATAATTATGGGGGGATTAATTACAGTTATTTAAAGTGTTGGAGTTAGATAATAATTCAATTAAAAAACTGTAGGGGTTGATTTAATAAATAATGAATTATTTTGAGTGTAAGTCATTAAGTGATCAAAGTCCTGGGGCATATATGTGAGAAAGCAAAATAAAAGGGGGCTAGAGTGTATATAAGGGGGAAAAGGGGTGAGTCATAAGGGACAACCGTCTCTTCCTCAGCCACCTTCTTACCCGCCTATATATATCTATAATATAAAACATGACGGCTTCAACAAGCTGATCGGACGGTCTCAAATCAATTCATCCAACGGCCACCAATAACCTCTCATTTCCCCCCAAATTCATCATTTTTCACCCACAATATTTTTCAAAAATCTGATCAACTTAGTCACTTCACCTGTTAGACAAAGTCATCCTTCTGCCGTCTGGGACATCTCTCTGTTTTTTTTTCCTCCCTTATGTCAGACAAGCCTTATTCTGTTTCTTTTTTCCCACCCTCTATTACTCCTTACACACTATCTCTCTATTTGTTATGCTCCAGAGACACCACCAGCAACTCCACCAACACCACCACCACCGCCGCAGTTGTCGGCACTTTGCCCCTCTCTCTCTCTTTATCGCTCTCTCTCTTACGCCCCAGCGACACCACCAGCAACACCACCGCTGCTGTTAACCCCTCCCAGGTATGCCTCATCTCTCTCTCTCTCTCTCTCTCTCTCTCTCAGACAAACACACATATTAACCCTCCATCCTACCCCCACCTCTTCTCTGCTCGCTCACTTCTTTCTCTCACTTCACAATCACAGACACACCCACAGCGCACAACACACAAATAAACCCAGCACACACAAACCACACACACACAAACAAACCCAGCACACACACACCCAACACAGATACACACCCAACACAGACCCAGCACACACACACACACACACCCACACCCACATCACACACATCACTTACACACACACACAACATAAACAAACACCGAGAGTGTGTTGGACATCAAGTGTTTATTGGAATTACTGAGAGAAATTTTGTGTAATCTACCATTATTTATTATTATTATTATAATGAATTTTTTGTGTACCTATGTTTTGGGGTATAATGTGTTGAAATTATGTTTCTCTTGGATTTTAATTGATTCTTTCACTAAATTTTAATTGATTTACACTTTGTTTGATTTACCGAGAATTTTAATTGATTCTTACACTTTGTCTGAGTACAGCTAATTCCATTGCACTTTAGTTCATACAATTAGCAAGGGCTTTTATTAAGTGTTTTCCTCTGTGTTATCTCACCCATGTTACTTGAATTTGGAGAATAACATGTGGGGTTTCTGGGTTTCAAGCAACTAAGTTATACTGTTTCGTGCATAAGGCCCCTGTTCGTGGAGAATGCATATGTTTTCCAGAGCACCAAATATGTGTGGTATGTTGTTGAAACTTATTCTAATTTGATAATGTTATTCTATTGGTATGGAATGGTAAATGGTTGGATAAATATACCAAAATGCAGCTCTTCAATTCATGGGTGATGCTCACTAAATCCTCATCTCAAGGCAAACAGAGATGGATGGCACTAAGTTTGGACAACTCAGATTTCAGGAACCAGGATTATCATGAGATCAGACATTTTCTTTCACTCTTGCAATCAGTCTTACTCCCCATGGATGGATGACAGTATGAATTATTCTTGCTCACTGTTATAACTAGGCACTCTTCTTATTGCAGTAGTATTCCTTCTATTACCTGTTGTTGAATCTAATCTCAGTCAAATGGAAGATGAACCTGGAACTCAAGCCCTGCGTTAGCCTTCAATTTGACTGCTTTAGAAACTTATCTTGCGTCTCTCAGCAAAAAATTTGCCACTCACAAACTGCTCTGGTAGCAGGGCAAGTCACACTGCAGTGTCAGCCCCTTCCTCCGGTGAATTATGCCCAGACCAACTAGTCAATGCAGTCTTCACCCAACCCGGGCAGTAGCAATTGATGTATATCTTTTGACCCTCTAGGCGATCTGAAAGTGTATTTGCCATAAACCGTGTGTATGCATTCACAACAAGTTTTGACACTGAGTAGTCAGTGTTTACTTGAGACCATCCACCAGTTGTCCAACTGCCATCTTTCACATGTTTGACAAATTTGGTCATATTCCTATCAATCAGTTCCTCTATCAGGGAGTTCACGTCTTCCAGTTGTTGTCTCAAAGTGTCATCTCCAATTCTCTGTCAGAGTCGAGCAAACTTTCATCACTTCCAAATGGTGAAAGGGATATGCATTTTGCATGAAAGTTAATTAATGACTTCTAAACTGATCTCATGCACTTTTCACATCATCTTTAACCACCCATGTTCCAAAATTATATGAAGGTGACATTAGGCAGGGGCTGGTCTATCTTCAATCCCTCTGGACATTCTGTATGCTTGCACTGGTGACTGAAACATGCATGGTTAGACCCACAAAGTATAGATTGGATTAGATCTTCCTAGCATTTTAAGGTATAGTAACTAATATTTGGAACACTGTAAATGACCTCTGGCTTGCCAAAGATAGCAGAAGATAAAAGATAAAAATGGATAGTCCTTTACTAAGGTAAAACAAAGCACTTTACATGCAGCAAACTTCTTTCAATAAAAATTGAATGAAGAAACAATTTTAGTGAGAAGGAATTTGTTTGACCAAAATAATTCATAACCTAGAATTTTTTTTTCCACACTCAAGAATAGCAGCATAAGAATGTAGACCAACTTTCTCGTGTGTTGGCAACAATAGATGGGCAAAAGAAACTCGGGTTTTCCCATGCCCACTTTTTTAGGTCAGTTTGAGAATCATCAAATATGATGTGTGCAAAGCTGTATTGCAATGATTGGCATCCACATTTTATTCTAATGAGAAATGGAATTATTGCAACTGTTCATAATTACGTTATAACTTGCTCTTGTGTCCAGCTTGGAGCTTTTAGCGAAGAGTAGTGAAAGACCAACATTACCATGAATAGTGGAGTTTTCTAGGAATTTAGTTGTCTTATAATCTTAAAAATGCATTATCTTGTAAAACTTAGAAGAAAAGAATGCATATTTTGATAAAATACAGATGGACTATGATGTCCTAAGCCCAAATTGGATATAGATTTCAATGGAGATATATTCTTATATACTATCTTCTACAAATCTATGTCATGGTGACACCTCTGAAGTTACGAACTTTTAGTAAGATGATTTTTTAATGTCTGTGTTGCTTGTTTCTTAAGCTATTGATGTGTTATCATTCTCAACGCGATAGTATTAGTTCACTTTGTTAGGAAATTGATTTTGTAATCTACTAATTCCATGATGTCATATGTAAATATCTCAACTAAATCCATGATCATGATGCTATTAAAGCCGAAGAAAGAGGAAGTCGAAGCTACAAAGTTACAATCGTAGACTTCCTGGAATCCTTTAAAGCCCTGCATAATATAAAACAGGACGGCTTCAACAAGTTGATCGGACAGTCTCAAATCATTTTATCTAACGACTGACCTTTCTTCAATTTCCCCCCAAACTCATCCCCTCTCACACAAATTATTTTTCAAAATTAGTGGGCGTACTCTCCCCTTCTCTCTCACCTCTCGCTCAGTACCCCTCTCTCTCTCTCTCTTCTCACTTTGTAAGCCACCAAGAGAGACAGACCCACTAGAGCCGAAACCACCAACGCCACCCACCGGAGTCACCAACGCCAGTCGCCAGGTACCTTCTGTTAACCCCTCTCTCTGATCTATCTTTCTCTCTTCTCTGTTTGTCTAAACAGTGACCCACCACAGCTCTGTTCCTCTCTCACTCTCACTCTAGAGGCATTTCCTTCTTTTTCTCCCCCTCTCTCCTCTTCCCTACTGACGCCGCCAGCAGAGACGTCGCCAGCAACGATGATTCTCACTCTCCAGGTATCTCTCTCTCTCTCTTTTCCCCTCTTTTTCATCCATCTTCGGTTACCAGCATGACCATACCCCTTCCCCACAGCTCCAATCTATGGCACATGAAGTGTTTGTTGAAATGCCATAGAGAAATATTTAGTAATAAATTTCTTTTTCCTTTTAAGTCCGAGTTTGGTGGTGATTTCTCTATCTCATTCTCTCGCCCTCTTCATATCCCTCTCTCTGTCTTCATCACACAACACACCATACACAAACACGACACACACAAAATTCCCTCCTCTACCCCTGTTTTTCACACAACACACCATCTGTGTGTACTCACAATCCCATTCCCTTCATCAAACCACTTCCACAACCACCAACCATGAGCCCCCCTAAAAAAAAATCGATTTCGATTTCGAGGTCTTTTTTTTATTTCAATGGCTGGATTGCAATTTAGATTCTTGCTTAACGTCATTTTTTTGGATATACGTTGAATTAGTTCTCTATCATACCTTGATTAATATTTTGGATGAAATCATTGATTATATGTTGTTGAAGTAGGCGTGATATTGATTCATGGGTTATTCTATTTGGACCCAAATTGAATCCTTTTGTATGTACAAATTTGTTGTAATGGTAATATTTATTTGTCATTACATTTGAGTTTAAACTATTGTTGTAGCTAGATGCTATGATGTTTATTTTCTTGAATTCCATTGACTAGAGTTGTTGGTACTGTCATCTATATGCAATAGCCGGGGTTTGGCTGGAACGTTGATCCTTAATCCCCAAAGGTATCAATTTGTTCTATGTAAAATGGTAAGCTCTTATTTGGTGTTCTTACATCTTGATTTGTTCTTTAGTCGGTGCTCTTACTTTTTTTACTAGCTGTCCTCATAGCCCTAACAGATGTTTTTCACTGTTGAATCCATTGACTTTCTTTGATTGTCGGTGATCACACACTATTAATTGTTGAATAAATGATCGAGCACTTATAGATTAACTTTCTCACTTTCTTTGAATTAATTGATTTGACCCTGGTATTGGTTAATAAATGGTTATCTCCTAATATATAATGTGGTATGGTGTTTTTTTGTTTTTGTTTTGTTATGAAACATTATTTTCATACCATTGTTTTTATGGCTAATTAATCATTAGCTATTGAGCATTGTTTTCATTCAAATCCAAATCCAAAGTCCGCCAATTGATTATGATTTTTATTACTAATTGATGTGCTTTTAGTAAACTATTTTGTTGTTTTATAGGGATTTCGTGGGCAGATGCCGATTTGTTCGAAATTTTTTGCTATTTAGGAGAATGGCTGGAGGTATTTTTCATACTACATTGCTTATCTTTTCATGCTTTTTTGATGGTGGGCAGTTGCTGATTTTTTTTTTCATGCTCTAATATGTCTAATTCTCTGGTAGGTTTGTTGATATTTCATTTTTCAATTTTTTATTTAAGGGAATAATTTTGATTACTTTTGAGTATCTTTTTAAATTAATTCGAGAGAATTATGGAGAATTTGGTGGGGTTTTAAATACTTTTTCAAAAAAATCTCTCAAAAGTTACCAATTTTTTTGGCTTTTAATGGAGATTTTCTTTGACAGTGGATAGGCGTGATGCTTGGATGGGGACAAATCAGTTTTAACTAGATGTAATGTGTTGGTGATAGTAGTGTTCCAAATTAACCGGTTGGTTTACGTTGCACCGTACCTTCAGGCACGGGTTACCCCTAGACATTACATTGACACCCACATACACAATGCATACACACCCACACCCAAAATCATGCCGCCCCCACTACAACTTACTTCATCTCTTCCTTTTTTTTTTGTTTGAATCTGGTTAATTAGGTTTAATTTGAATGTGATTTGATTAGGTTCAATTCAAATGTGATTTAGTATTTGAATTGGAATTAGTATTTGATTGGAACTAAATATTGGAATTAGGATTATGGGATTATTGGAATTATTATGGGATTAGGATTACTCTTTAAAACCTTTTTTGGAGTAACTAAGAGTTATATTCTTGATTTTAGATTGAGAGTAATTGGAGCTAAAGTAATTGGGATTATTGGATTTAGAACATACCATTTCCTTTACCCACACACTCATATTGGACTTTGTTCAATTTGAATTTTGTGAACTTGGTTTGGTTAAGTTGAATTTGAATTTGATTCGATTAGGTTCAATTTGCATTTGTGAACTCGGTTTAATTAGGTTCAATTTTAATTTGTGAACTTGGTTTGATTATATTATTTTAGAATACGGATTTTGTAAGAAACTTTGATTTGATGCGTATTTGCTATGTAATTGGATTTGTGAACAACTATAACTTTAGGTTTGCTTGAGTTGAATTGAGTTCAATCGATTTGAATTGAACAATTATAACTTTGATATTTTTTGCTTGAGTTCAATTTTAATAATTGAAGTTATAGTTTGTGGAGCTTTATTTTCTCTATCTTCTTATGATTTTTTTGCCTTTTTTTCCCCATTGACTTTGGTATGCCTTCACTGAATTGACTTTGGTTGACATGAATGTCTTCGTTGATGTAGTGTTGTTGATGGCTCTGTATGTGCAACACTCTCTTTAATTCACTATTGATAGGACAATTTTTGTACATTCAGTACATTGTACATTGATTTTAGATACCCAAGAAATAGTTTGTTTTATTGTGTCGTCTTTGCCTTGGTGATTATCTACACTATTTTTGTATGACGATAATTTTTTTTTTAATATTTAATTGTTAGTTATATTTGTTGATCAAGGTTCAGTTTCTTTGATATGAGATACAAACTTTTATTCATTGTATTAAGTTTTATTGGTATAGAAACATTGTTCATGACTGAAGACAAATGCAAATTGTTTTACATGGTTTTTGTCAATTTGTTATTCGTATTGCCAATCCCCAATTCCCCACATCTCCATTTCTTATATTGTGTTTTCTTTTCCTTTTTTTTTTTTTTCTGTCATGGTTGATCCTTTGCAAGCCATGGTGATAGCTACTGAACAAATGGAATAAATCAATGCAATGGAATAGCTACTACTGACCATCATACCTTTTTGTTTAAAATTCCTGTCAAAGATTATGTTTATAATCTATACTTTTCTTCACCCGAAAAAAGGGGTTTTAATAGTTCTTGCTTCTCTTTTTTGCCTATAAATTGGGGTCTTCTTTATTGCAATTGCCTTATAATCTCATTGGCTTAGTCGAATTTTTATAAAGAATTACATGTTAATTTGATGGGCCGAGGCTATTAATTTGATTAAATTGAGTCTGGGTTTGAATTAGTTGAAGAGTTTGAGTTTGGGTTCAATGATACTTTGATTTAGATTATTGTCTTCTCCTTTGATTTCTTGTGAAATTTTTCTAATGCCAATCTATGTATTTTTTCGATTAACTTCGCAATGGGCAACGACCATCGGTAGTGCAGCTCCAACGACTAGCGACAACACAACTTAAGTGGTGACGCTGTCCTCCTAAATAGTGGTTTATTTTTTGAGTTTGTTATTTTCATGGGATTTACATTTGTTTTGGCAATTTACATTTTTTAGTCTTGAATTATTTTTTGTAGGCTGTCTCGGATTCACACGGTCATGCCACTTTCAACGTCACGCCGCCGTCAAATTCATCAGTAAGAATCTGTTTTAGTGTTTT
Source organism: Ilex aquifolium (assembly GCA_951799425.1). NCBI lineage: Eukaryota > Viridiplantae > Streptophyta > Magnoliopsida > Aquifoliales > Aquifoliaceae > Ilex > Ilex aquifolium. The sequence continues at coordinate 438,080 of OX637407.1, read as the reverse complement.
GTAGGTTGTCTCATGTAGCTTTGTCTAAACCTTAAAATGTTGCTTTCATTGAGGATTGGGTTTCTTTCATTTTTTTACTTTTTCTCTCATTTGTTTCTCCATTTTACAATACATTTTCCTGTAATCAATCTTTCAATGGCTAATATTTTTTTTCCATGCTCATATGCAGAGGATTCGACAAACTTAATTGCTCCATTGATTGGAGGCCAAGCACACAGTGGCCATTCTTTGTTTTCTTGAGTGGTGTTATGTTTTGCTTACTATCAAGTGGCAATTACAGCTAATGGTATTAATCATTCTTAATCCATTGAATTGTTATTTCTTTTTTTGGAATTTTTTTATCCAATAAATGTAAAACCCGGGAAATTTAAACTTTTTCCAAAAAAGGGCAAAATAGTAATTTGCCACTATAATGTGTATTTAAAATACTCATGTTCTAGACCTCGGATGAGGAAACGGAGTTCGCTGTTGAATTAGTATCGAGAAATTTAGTCACCGTGTCAAATTTCGTCGAATTCCGAAGTAGTCGGACTTTGCACGTCGTTCGAGGCGACTGCGTGGCGATTCACCTTACGAACGTCCCCATAAATAAATTTTATAAAATTTCCTTAAAATTAAGTTAAAGTTCAAATAAAATTAATTTGAACTTAAACTGGGATCAAACGAATCGTTTCGGGACGAAATCGGACCCGATTAAGCGAAGGACACGTGGCGCGACGTGGGCCGAGTATTTAAAACTATAAATAGGGGTAAATATCTAGAAAATCAGAATTTTTCTTCCCTTGTGTTCTTGTTTGGCCGGCCAAGAGAGAGAGAAGAGAGAAAAGAGAGAAAACCTTGATCTTCAAGCTTTCTCCATCGATTCCCGGACTTCCGTCGCTCGGATTCCGTCGAGCCAAGAGCTAAAGTCGATCACATCGACGAGGGCTACGCAACCACACCAAGAACGGGGGATTTCACCGAAGATCCAAAAGAGGAGATTTGGGGGAAATCTAGTCTTGGGCTCGGGAAGTATTCTTGAAGCTTCATTCGGGTGAATTATGCTTCAAGAGGTAGGGTTCTCCCTACTTTGGTGTAATCTTCCCTAAGATGTTGGTAGTTTCAAGGCTTGATATGTTATGCATAGGGATAGACCTTCATATATAGGTTTATGGTTATAGAAATGGAAAAGTGAGCATAGAAATGGTTTAATCTATTTTCTAGCTTGAATTTTGGTGTATGAAGTTACATGTGATTTATTATGTAACTTAGTGAAATTAAGGCATGCTATGTGATTTATAAGTTGTGCCTAGAAGGCGTTTGATAAAATGCCTTGCTTGAATGGAAATTGTTGTTTTGATTTAATTGAAATAACATGTTTAAGTTCAACTTGTGGAATCATATGCTATTGATATGATTGGATGTGTTTGTGGATAGATGCATGTGTTGATATATATTAACATTGAAATGAATATGGTATTTATATGCTTAGGATATAAATTTACCATGGACATGTTGAAATTGTGCATGAGTTGTTCTTGACATGTGGAACATCATGTGGTATGCAATGGGACATAGCATTGCATGTGCATGGAAGCATCTCATTACATGGGTGTGTGCATGGTTGATGTCAACACCACACTTGGTGATTGACGGTATGGCTTGGGAAAAGTTGGGTCGAAGACCTAGCTAAGCCGCTTGATTGCATGATAAATTGGGTCGGGATGAGCAAGAAGAGGCATGACGACCTCTCGGGTGAAAGACCCGATGATTTGGAGGGTGCACTCCGTTAGTATAAGAGTCCATAAAGTGTACTGGTGTGGAAGACCATTGGTAGGAGTCCATGAAGTTTCCGATCCCAAGAATGACCCTAGTTTTGAAAATGTCATTTGATGTAAACATAAATGATGGAACGAAACACTTTGACATTGCATCGTGTAGTAGGAGTCGGAGAGGACTCGGGTTGAATTGCATGAGTGGGTGTCATCTCATTTCATGGCATGGTAGTATTGCATTCCAACTTAGAATGCATGTTCTTATGAGAAATGGTTGTTTGCAAATGAATGTTGCATGAGCATGAGCATCTAGGGGGAGAGTAGCCCTTGTAGGATTTACTCTACTGGGCGTTGGCTCACCCTATACGGGAAACATTTCAGGTGTGGGGTTTGCACCGGCGGATGGCTCACTTGGAGAACATCAAGCATGAAGGGGGCCGGCTTGTGGCCTTAGGTCGAGTTTTTGTAAAACTTTTGTATAAATTCCATTTTGATGTGTAAATTATGGAATTAATTGTAATGGAACTTGTATAAGTTGTGTATTATATGGAAAATCTCATTAAACATGTGTTGGATGAGTTTTGGGAGGTTTGGAATGGCTTGGAAACGAAAAAAAGGTAAAAAGGGGAATTCTGGACCAGGCGTACCGGTACGCGTACCGGTACGGTTGGGTCCAGAGGGCTTAGCGTACCGGTATGCGTACCGGTACGATTAGGTCCAGAGAGCGTAGCGTACCGGTACGCTCTCCAAAACTCAATTTTTTTTTTATTTTTTATTTCTTTTGCCAAATCTTTGGGCTATGTTTTCCTCCCTCCTAATGTTACAAATGGATAATAAGGGGATACCAATGGTGGTATATTGGATCACGGATAGGTCAACCAACCGAAAGAAATTGAACTTGTATTTTCTTTTATCCCGGTAAAGGGAATGTGGTGCCGCGGTGTCGGGTTAAGCGACATCCACGGGTATTTCCGCGGGTTGACGGGTTGCCAACGGTTAATACAGGACCCCCGAAAAATGGGGCGTCACAATAAAGTGTTTGATGAATTGCGTGATTGCAAGGCTTTGGGCATTTGGGTCTTTGTTTGAGGACTTAGATTTGTTGCAGTGAGAGATATACGTAGGATTATGGAATGTGAATGGTTTTGATCCCATGTTTTACTTTTTATTTAGTAAATTTTCATGGATGTGAATAGATGGTTTGTATTGAAAATAGGAAATCATTCGAGTTAAATCAGCTGAAAGTAGTTAAAGAGCATGTTATGTAGGTTGCATTCAGGTTAAAATATTTGTGAGTGTCAGGTCAGTTGTCACGATTGGGGAGGGGGGGGGGGGGGAGGTTATATGAGTTTGCCTACGGCCAATTTTGAGTTTCTGTACTCGAATCATGGTTTTGTTTTATTTTGTTTTGTTTTGTTTTTATTGTTTCATGCTCTCTATAATTGCTAGGAAATATGTCCCTTGATTTTTTTTTTGATTATGTATAAATTTTTGCCTTGCTTAGATGCTATTTATTTTTCTACAAAAAATTAGGTTTAGTGTTTGAGTTTTATATATTCAATCCAATCTTGAAGATATGAATTATTCAATTACGTTTTTAATTAACATTGCTTTGGAATATATTCTTTCTCTCTTACTACGTTTCTTTAGAAAACAACGTGCTAGAGACAAATCTTGAAGTAATTGTGCATTATTTTGATACTTCATTTGGCTAATATTTGAAGTAATTGGGTTTGGTAATTGCACCCAACTAATAACCCTCATTCATTCCCCCAAATTAATATGCATGAAAATTTCATGAATTTCACCTCTTTCTTGCATTTTGAGATTTGGGATTGACATTTTTTTTTGGGAACAATTAACATTGACTGAATTACTAATTCGATTAATATTGCGCAGATTCGGGTCTATCAGATATTATTATAGAAGTTGTGGAAGGTAAAAACCTTCTCACTGGTAGTAATTTCTACGAACTTGTAATGTGGGTTTTGTTGATTTATTGGAGTAGACATTGATTTCAAAATAGTAAATGTCATTTTGTTGTGTGATGGAAGTTGCTTGGGATTGAAAAATTTTATGGATTGTTTCTAAATTTTTGAGAAAGTGGTTGTATCACACAACTTTATGTTTGGCATGTCACTTTTTCAAGTATTCATATGGTGCATTTGTTGTGGTTCATGTATGAAAGAATAGTTTTAAGTTAGCTTTAGATGCATAAAAAGAGCATTTTTATTTTTCAACCTCATCCATTTTACTTGGTCTTTTGTATAGGCACAAATTGATTTAATTGATCCAATTAAATTTACGGAATGTCATGTGGGGTTTATAGTCTAAAAATACAATTTAGACTTTCAGCTTAATGCATGTCTATATTCAGTGTTTAATTGTTAATGTTTTTTTTTTTTTTGAATTGTACAGTGCCTTCAAGCACAGGTTATAGGAGCAGTTTAGTCTTTCAACTTAGTACGCGTTTGAATTCAGTGCTTCATTTTTTTTTAATTGCACCGTGCCTTTAGGCACGGGTTATCTCTAGTACATAGATATATGATATACTTATATATGTGTATTGATTAGCACTTAAAGTTAGCATTTTATTATGTCGTTTTAAGACTAATTGTATTTTGATGGAGTTTAAGTGATGTCATTTCAGGCCCTAAACTGAACAACGACTCAAGAACAACAAGTATCACACTTGAATGTAACACCAGCACATTAGGGCACAAAATTGGAGAAGCTTGGAGCACAGTCAGAACGTTCGAACGCCAACTCACGTTCGAACGTCCACATTGAACTGTAGCAGACCTGACTACTGAGAGAAGGCGTGTGGCAGCTAGGAAAGAAGACTCTGAAGCTCTGAGGCACTTGAGTGTCACGTTTGAACGCCAACTCACGTTTGAACGTGCACTTGAGTTGATTGAGAACCAGACTACTGCATAGAGTGTGGAACTGAAATTCACAGAAGACCACAGACCACTCGAGTGAGAGGATCAGAGCACATCAGGCGTTCGAACGCCCATAATTCAAAGACAGAAGAAACGTTCGAACGACAGACAACGTTCGAACGACCATAAGGCAAAAACAGAGACAACGTTCGAACGCCAACTCACGTTCGAACGTTCTCCACAGACTGGCTGTGTAACACCCTGCATTTTCTTTTATATATGTATATAGATATATAGTAAATAATTGTTGTAAAAATGTGGATATGTGTAGTGATGTGTGTTTGAATTTGGTAGATTGGAAAAGTAGAGATTTAAAATGTTAGTGGAAATAATAGTTGAAATTTAGTTTTAATAAGTGAAAATATGAAATTTTAGGTCCTAGAACTTGTATTAAATAGGTTTGGTGTAGAAATATGTGTTGGAGAGGTTTGGGATGGATTTGGTTGGCTTAGGAATGGATTGGAAATGGAAAAGGAATGAAACAGCACGTAAACAGTGCACGTGAACAGTGCACTGGCTGCAACTTCAAGCGCGATTTCAACATTGATGCAGTCAATATCTCTCAAAACTCAAAACATGAAAGTTGTAGAGATCTTTCTTAGCATTCCATCTCATCTTGAATCATCGCAAGCGGAGCTCGGATGAGAGAGTTATGCCCAGATAACGAAGCAATGTCAAAACAGTCCAATTAGCTTGAACAGTGCACGTGAACAGTGCACTGGCTGCAACTTCAAGCTCAATTTAGACCTTGATGAAGTCAATATCTCTCACAACTCAAAACATGAAAGTTTTAGATATCTTTCTTATAATTCCATATCATCTTGAATCATCTCAATCGGAGCTCGGATGAGAGAGTTATACCCAGATAACGGAGAGATGTCGAAATAGTCCAATTAGCTTCGTTTTGCATTTAACGTCTCCATTTGTATCCTAAATCCAAATATAAGAATAATGAGTATATTTAGGCTTCAAATAAGTATAAAAGGCTTTAAGAATCACCCTTTATCACCTTTTATTTACAAACATCGCAAAACTTCATTAATAGCCGGTTCGGATGGGTAAAAATAGAAACTTTAGTGTTTCGGGTGTACGTTGACTTTGGTTTTGAGATAAATCATAAAAATAAATGTTTTTAGATTAAAATAACATTAAAAATGAATCCGGAACGTCGAAAAATCTTAGGGTAGTCATAGGGATCAAAATGAAGATATTTATTGACAAAATTGTAATTTTGGAGAAAAATGAAATTTTTGGGCCCAATAAACAGTAAAATTCGGGATTTTACTGCCCTTATAACCCCATTATCTTCTCATTTTCTTCATTTCTTCATTCCACTCTCACACCCCAACCCTTAGAACCCTAGAGGAAGACTAAGGGAGGAAGAAAAGGGAAGAGGGAGGTCCCTAGAGCTTGGGTTTCACTTTCAATCTTGATTCAAGGTAGGGGTTTTTCTCTCATTCACTTACATTGAGGCTAGGGTATATATATATGTGTGTTTTGGCTATCAATGGTATATATATGCTATGGAATCATCCTCTATTAGGCTTTTTGCAAAGATTACATGTTTTGAACAAAGTTAGGGTTTAATACCCATGAAATCTCTTTTCTAGTTTTAAAACCCTAATTTTTGGAGAGTGATGTATTTCCTTCTTAAATGCTTTCTTTATTATGAATTTCGAAACCGTAGTGCTTTGTTTTGGGTAGAAAAATGATGTTATTGTGATCTCATGTATTTTTCTTAGTTGGTTGTGGAATTGTTACATGATATATTTTGGGGATTTTGGATAGATGCTTGTAAATTGAGATAAATGTTGGAATTGTATGTTTGGTTGGGTTGTTTGTGATGCACATGAGTGAGAGGTTCCATGTAAGGATGCTCACCCTTTCTCAAGAGGTTCCCGGTAAGGATGTTTGAGAAATAAGTCCGTTATAGTGAGAGGTTCCTTGTAAGGATGCTCACCCCCTTCCCAAGAGGTTCCCGGTAAGGATGCTTGGGAAACAATGTAGTGATTGGTGAGAAGTTCCATGTAAGGATGCTCATCCATTCTCAAGAGGTTCCCGGTAAGGATGCTTGAGAATCAAAGGTGACCTAAAAGGGGGTGGAGGTTACCATAAAGTATGCCACCTACCGAAAGAATTGTTGCGAATTGTTTATGGCCATTAATGATTATTAATTGTATGTGGTGCTCGTTTATTCATTTAAGTAATATTTTTTTTAAATAAACTTGAGATTCTTTTTTTTAATGTCACTGCTTTATTTCAAATTATGTAACTATGTTATGTTAAAAATGAGACCGACCGTTTTAAATGCTTTTCTAATCCTTGTATGGGTTTGGGAGAATTTTTCTACAGAGCTTCGTGCTCACCCCCTACCGCTAACATTTTTCAGATTACCCGCTTGAGGAGGACGTAAGGGTCGAGGAGCCCGCTACTTGGGAGACTCCACTTGACGGGAGTGTGGATCCCGAGGTGGACGCATAGAGCGACCTCCTTTCCTTTTGTACTAGACTAGGACATTCTTTTGGAACATTGTGTAGTCTAGCTTTTTTTGTTTATTCCGCTGCGCTACTTTAATTAATTTTTGAGATGTAATAGCCATGACTTGGGCTTATTCTTTTGGATAATGTTGTAAATATTTTATGGATAAATGGACCCGGTGTGGTCAATGTAGTATAATTGCACAGGTTGTGTTTTGGGTAGAGCTCCCCGAACAAAGGAGACTCTGCCCGAATTTTATTAAATTAAGGACCCTCGGTTATTTATGGATTTTATTAGTTGTTCCCATGGTATGAATGGTTTTAAAAGGTAATGCCTTCCAGGGTGGTTTTTGGGGCGTTACAAAGTTGGTATCAGAGCCTAGGCTTTAGGTCTTACATGGGAGCTGTAGGTTATGGATCACCATTAGAGCCTTAGGACTAGGTTGGATAAAAATTCTTGAGATAAATTTTCACACGTCCTATGTTTTAGATTAAAGTGATAGTGGGATGCCTTGTACATCAATGAACTAAGTTGTATATTGATGTGCAAAATGGACGGTGAACGAGGACGAAGACGTGGACGTGAACGAGGACGTGGACGTGAACGTGGACGAGGATGTGGACGTGTACGTGAACGTGGAAGTGTACGTGAACGTGGATGTGGGCGTGGTCATGGAGGTCAAGCCAATCCACCACCACCGCCACCTCCCGATGCCTTGAATGGCATATATCAATGCTTGAGGGAGCTCACCACTTTGGTACAAAACCAAAATGAGAACAATAACCATAATGGTGGAGCTCATCCACTCGCTCAAGTACCAGGCAATGGGAACGGAGACCGAAGGATGATAGCTCTTCGGGAATTCTTGAGGTAGCGTACACCCAATTTCCAAGGGAGCTCCAATTCTTTGGATGCGGATAGGTGGATACGGCGGGTGAAGAAAGTGTGTGACGACATGGGAGTTGCCGAAGACTTGAGGGTTGGCTTGGCGACCTACTTGTTAGAGGGGGAGGCCGACTATTGGTGGGATTCGGTTAAGAGACGAAGGGACATCGATGGTCTCACTTGGGAGGAGTTCGACCGAATCTTCCAAGACAAGTACTTCCCTAAATCAGTCAGAGACCGAATGAAGGCTGATTCTTGCACTACGACAGGGCAATATGACGGTGGCCGAGTACGAGAGGAGGTTTGACGAGCTCTCCCGTTATGCTATGGGATTTATATCTACTGAGGCCGACAGGGCCAAACGCTTTGAGCAGGGATTGAGGTTTGTCATCTGGGAGATGTTGGTGGCCCTCAAGATCCGGGAGTATGGGGACCTGGTTGACCGAACTACATTGGTGGAGAGAGATATAGAGGATAGCCAGCGGCGACAGAGCTTCGCGAGAGGAGGTCCGCTCAGGACGGACCCTAGCACCAGTGGAGTGCAGCGAGCAGCACCATACCGAAGTCCAGACCAGGCAGGTGGACAGAGACTTCTGACAACTCAAGGAGATGAAGTGACTCAGACTAGAACAAGCACTGACCCACGCCAATGCTTTGCATGCGGAGAGTATGGGCACTTCAAACATAGATGCCCCTCGTTTCCCCCAAGGACCAAATAAGCAACCGAGCAAGTACTAGCAAACAAGCCACCTCTACAAAGGCCATCACAGCAGAGACCTCAGATAGCTCGAGGAGCGGGAGGCGTACCAGAGAGAGTAGGCACGGATGCACGCCGATGCTTTGCCTGTGGAGGTGTTGGACACTTCAAAGATAATTGTCCATTGTTTTCCACCAAGACCAACCAAGCAACTGGGCGAGTGAATGCAAACAGGCCACCGCTACGACAGTCATTACCACCACAGAGACCGTTACAAGCTCATGCCCCCGGCGGCGCCAATCAAGGAAGGGTTTTTGCTTTGACTCAACCGGAGGAATATGCCTCCAACGCCGTTATGGAAGGTATTGTTCTTCTCTACCATTCTTGGACCCGAATTTTATTGGATTCCTATGCGACTCATTCTTTTATACGTACTGCGGACACTGTGGAATTGGGATTGGGTTCCGAGGAGCTAGAACATGCTTTATATGTTGACTTGCCTACGGGAGAACATGGGGATACCAGGCTGGTCTGTAAGGGTTACGTGCAAGCGGATTACATTTCAGTTACCAGTAGGTTTACTTATATGTATTTCTTTGACTCTAAATGTTATATGTATGCTATCCAATCCGTGATTCTTGCTATTCTTGAAATTAATGCCATGTGGAAAATAATGTGATGGTTGGGTAACCCTTAAATCGCCTTGCTTGCTACCAAACCCTAGTTTTCAAGGGAAATGTGTTTTTCTCTTGATTTCTCCTTTGTTCTTGATTTCCACCCTTGATATTTGTTTATTATTGATTTCAATACCTGATTGTTCCTTATTTTTAATTCTAAGCTTGATATTCGTTGTTATGGATTTCAAGAAGTGATTGTTCCTTTGTTCTTGATTTCCAAGCTTAATATTCATTTGTTCTTGATATCTAAATTTGATATGCACTTGGTAGTGACTATAACCGTTGTGATTCAATTATTCTCAATATTCAATACTTGATATTCTTTATTCTTGGTTCCAAGACTTGAGTGTTCTTTTGGTCTTGATTTCTAAGCTTCATAATCCTTTGTTCTTGATTTCACACCTTGATAGTCATTTGTTATTGATTTTCATACATGATTGTTCCGTTAAATCTTAATTTCTCCTTTGTTCATGACTTTCAAGCTTGATACGCCTTTATTCTTGATTTCCAAGCTTAATATTCATTTGCTCTTGATAGCCAAATTTGATATTCATTTGATTGATTCTAACTATTGTAATTCATGTATTCTTGATATTCAATACTTGACATCCTTTGGTTCTTGATTTCAAGACTTGGTTGTTCCTTTGTTTTTAATTTCCCCAGGCTTGATGATCCATTGGTTCTTGATAGCCAAATTTAATATTCATTTGTTATTGATTCTAACCCTTGTGATTCATTTATTCTTGATATTCATTGGTTCTTGATTTCAAGACTTGACATTCAATTGCTCTTGATTTCAATACTTGATTTCTCCTTGTCCTTGAGTTCAAAACTTGATACTCTTTAGTTCTTGGTTACAAAGCTTGATATGCATCTGTTATTGACTCCAAGACTCGATTGTTACTTTGTTCTTGATTCCAAAGCTTGATTATTTATTTGTTCCTTAATTCAAAATTCTAACTATTGGTATTGACCAATAAAATGGTATTTTCGATGATATTATGTTAATTTTTCTTAAATTATTTCGTCGGAAAAATGTATGTGGATTTGGGTCGCCTAAGAAAGGAGTGTTTAGATTCGGCAAGAAGGGCAAGTTAGCGCCAAGATATACCGAACCGTTTGAGGTAATCAAAGCGGTAGGCAAGGTGGCATATCAACTTCGACTACCAGCCCAGCTATCCGGAGTACATGACGCGTTCCACGTGTCCATGTTGAGAATGTGTCACTCGGATGCAACTCCAATCGTGAACTTGGAGGAGATTGAAATTCAAGACGGAGCAACCTACGTAGAACAACCGGTAGAAATTCTCGACGCCCAAGAAAAAGTGCTTCGCAACAAAGTTATCAGATTGGTGAAGGTTTTGTGGCAACACCATGGAGTGGAGGAAGCTACATGGGAACCGGAGCAAGAAATGCGGGAGAAGTATCCATATTTATTCGCTACTTGAGGTAAGTTTCGAGGACGAAACTTTCTTTAAGGGGGGTGGATTGTAACACCCCGCATTTTCTTTTATATATGTATATAGACATATAGTAAATAATTTTTGTAAAAATGTGGATATGTGTAGTGATGTGTGTTTGAATTTGGTAGATTGGAAAAGTAGAGATTTAAAATGTTAGTGGAAATAATAGTTGAAATTTAGTTTTAATAAGTGAAAATATGAAATTTTAGGTCCTAGAACTTGTATTAAATAGGTTTGGCGTACAAAAAAGTGTTGGAGAGGTTTGGGATGGATTTGGTTGGCTTAGGAACGGATTGGAAATGGAAAATGGATGAAACAGCTCGTGAACAGTGCACTGGCTGCAACTTCAAGCGTGATTTCGATCTTGATTCAGTCAATATCTCTCAAAACTCAAAACATGAAAGTTGTAGATCTCTTTATTAGCATTCCATATCATCTTTAATCATCTCAATCAGAGCTCGGATGAGAGAGGTATGCCCAGATAACGAAGCAATGTCAAAACAGTCCAATTAGCTTGAACAGTGCACGTGAACAGTGCACTGGCTGCAACTTCAAGCCCAATTTAGACCTTGATTCAGTCAATATCTCTCAAAACTCAAAACATTAAAGTTGTAGAGCTCTGTCTTAGAATTCCATATCATCTTGAATCATCTCAATCGGAGCTCGGATGAGAGAGTTATGCCCAGATAACGGAGCGATGTCGAAATAGTCCAATTAGCTTCGTTTTGCATTTAACGTCTCTATTTGCATCCTAAATCAAAATATAAGAATAATGAGTACATTTAGGCTTCAAATAAGTATAAATGGCTTTAAGAATCACCCTTTATCACCTTTTATTTACAAACATCGCAAAACTTCATTAATAGCCGGTTCAGATGGGTAAAAATAGAAACTTTAGTGTTTCGGGTGTACGTTGACTTTGGTTTTGAGATAAATCATAAAAATAAATGTTTTTAGATTAAAATAACATTAAAAATGAATCCGGAACGTCGAAAAACCTTAGGGTTGTCATAGGGATCAAAATGAAGATATTTATTGGCAAAATTGTAATTTTGGAGAAAAATGAAATTTTTGTTCCCAATAAACAGTAAAATTCGGGATTTTACTGCCCTTATAACCCCATTATCTTCTCATTTTCTTCATTTCTTCATTCCACTCTCACACCCCAACCCTTAGAACCCTAGAGGAAGACTAAGGGAGGAAGAAAATGGAAGAGGGAGGTCCCTAGAGCTTGGGTTTCACTTTCAATCTTGATTCAAGGTAGAGGTTTTTCTCTCATTCACTTACATTGAGGCTAGGGTATATATATATATGTGTGTTTTGGGTAGAGCTCCCCGAACAAAGGAGACTCTGCCCGAATTTTATTAAATTAAGGACCCTCGGTTATTTATGGATTTTATTAGTTGTTCCCATGGTATGAATGGTTTTAAAAGGTAATGCCTTCCAGGGTGGTTTTTGGGGCGTTACAGGCTGTAGAGTAGTTGGTTTTTCACTTGGACTTGGGCGTCATACACTATTCATTCACCCCCTCTTGTCTCCTCCTCTTGCCTATAAATACTCTCATTGTTGGAGAACAAAAGGGACCAAGTAGGGAGGTTGATGGAGGCTTAGACTCCCACTCATATTATAGATTTAGCTTACATTTCCTTGTATGAAGTAGTTATTTTATAGATTAGTTTGACTTTATTCCAACATCTCTTAGCTTGTTATAAAAGTAGTTTTATGCTTATGCTTTCACTTACATGCATAGAAGGGAGTTAGTTCATCTTTTGGTTGAGGAAGCAACCCTCCATTGCTTGGTTGAGGAAGCCACCCTCCAAATTTGACTAGCTTTCTTCTACTTTTATTGTTTATGTACTTCACTTCCATTGCTTGAGCTTCTTTCTTTCTTAGAGGAGTGAAACTCTTCCACTTTTCTAGAGCTGTACCAAAGCCGTGAAGGGTGGAACGTGATTCACTCATTCTTTGTTAAAGGTTGGCTCCTTGTTTATTGTTATTTCATTTTGTAAGTCCTCTACTAGGAGGGATGAACATCACCCACTTTTCTAGCTTTACCAAAGCCATGAAGAGTGAGTAGTTTCTCATTCACTCTTTAGTAAGAGGAGAAGGGCATGTATAAATTATCCCAGAATTATATTTGTGCATTGTTCTTATGCTTAACGTTTATTTCTCCTTGCTTGTTGGATGATTGATTGCATCTAGCAAAGCTAAGGTACTTTGTATAACCGTGGGCTCTTTCTATGACACAGATGACTCTTGCATATAAAGACTCATCGGTTCAAGGCAAGTACCCCGGCTAGATCTTCATGACTACTCTTCAATCCTCCCCATTATTGTGCTTCACTTAAAGAATGGAATATTAATGTCATGGTTGGATGTCTTGTAGAAACACTTGCTTGTTTGTAGACGGGTTAAGTCTCAGCACAGACAATTCTTGTAAACTTCTAGAAAGACATCGAAATCATGTTCTTAATTCTCACAGTCCATCTTTATCTTCCGATTAACTTGTTGTTGACACGGGAGTTAATTGAGTTACCAAGCACAAGTATAATAAATCGGATAATTAACTACATGTCCAGATCCTTGAACTAAAGAGTGACTCTTTTTCATTAGAGCTTATCTCCTATTTTGTTAAGAAAATTCTCTTGGAAAGAATCTTATATTCTGTCCAGGAAATCTCACACCTCACAACAAATCTCAAGGGTTACAATGAATAGGTCTCCACCACTGCTTATCTAAAAAATACCAACAAAAGTTCCCTGTAGATTCGACTCCGGACTCAAACCGGATTATTACTACAGCTTGACCGCCTGCACTTGGGTGTACACATTTCGGATCAAGTCAAGTTTTTGGCGCCGTTGCCGGGGAACTGTGAAAGGTGTTTTAAGGTAAAAGGTTTCCGCAGATGAATAGATCTCTACCATTCAACCTCCTCTCCAAGATCCGTGAACTGGTAAATTCGAAACATTGGGGACAATGTTCAGTTTAGGTTGGGGGTGAGAACTATAGTTCATATTTGCCCGTAAATTTTTAAAATTTTTGTTGTTGTTGCAGTTGTTGTTGTTGTTCTGATCATTTTATGTACCTTGCCTTGTATAAATTGATGATTATGTCTGTGAGTCAGCTTCAATCGTCTTTGTGACTAGCAGACGTTAAAGAACCAGATAGTGAGTCTTAAAGCTTAGAAATCATGGATGTTAAACTTTTTTGGTTTAGTCTAGGAGTTTTATGCACTTTTCCATCTGATGTGCATACTGTAATCATGAGAAAAGCAAGACCGGTAAGGAAGGCCGAAATCCAAGAAAAACAAGCGAAACCCCTCTGTGGCAGAAGCACCTTTGCCAAACGCCGTCGTGCCAAAAAACTTGGTGCTTGTAAACAGTGTGGCAGAGTCTTTCACGAGAAAAGATACAACCAGTGTTCTGAACCAATCTCCGGTCGCGCACACGATCGATTAGATTGGATAGTGAATGGGCTGAGTAAGGATTACCCTGATACGCCATGCTATTCCTGTACTTTGCTTAACCGGTTTGTAAGAGTGGAAATTGGGAGAGTCACTGGTTGTCCAAACTACATAGACACAGAGGGAGACTCGGATTAGATTATTTTCTGTAGGAAATTGTACTTTTGTGGAATGAAAGCCAAAGGTCCGAATTTTTTGTAAAAGGTGTAAAAATCTTCTTGTACAAACTCTTTTGACTGAAATGAAAATATGGGCCAAGTAAGGAATGTCCCAGAATACCAACCTGAAGTGTGGGTAGTGACTTATCCTGAGACGCCATAGGTTTTTGATTTAAAATTGTGTGTTTAGCCCTCTTTGATTGTGTATAGTGTAGTGCAAAAATTTTTGATTTTTGATTCAATGTTCGAACGCCAGGTGACGTTCGAACGTCAGCTGCTTACAATACTCAACCTCTAATGAAGCTTCTGATGAAACTTAAAAGTACTAGGAGCTCAGTCCGTTCGAATGCCAATAGACCATTCAAACGAGATTAACGTTCGAACGCCAATAGACCGTTCGAATGAAGGGAACTTACAGTACTTTGGCCTCTGACAGAACTCAAAAGTACTGGGAGCTCACCACGTTCGAACGACGACCACGTTCGAACGATCTGTTTAAAATCCTTCTAAACAAGTTCGAACATTACCCACGTTCGAACGTCACGACTCAGGCTATAAAAGCCTGGTTCGTCTTAAACCACCCAAAAACCCCCAAAAAATCGAAAAAAACCCTTGGTGACCCTTCACTACCCAGACCCCAAAACACCTACCATTCTCCATTTTTACCTAAAATCAACCCTCCCAAGATTATTCCCATATCAAAAATCTCCATTTTCACAAAGAAATCCAAGATTTCAAAAACCGAAACCACCATGCCAAGAGTCAAGCTCCCTGCCAGGCGCAACTCAAACACCCAAGAACCCAACTTCGTCGAGGAGGTGGTCGAAGTAAGAGAGGGGAGGCCACCACTTATGCAAAGATACGACAAGACCCAGTTCCCCACAACTTTAAAAGCTGACAGGTACGATAACTTCTATCAAAAACATGTTGTGGTCTGTGAGAGGTATGTTGTTTTAACTGATTTTGCTGAGTTGGGTTTGCTTGCGGAGATGGAGAGGAGGGATTGGATTTTGTATTTGCAAAACGGCGGAGAGGCCGTAGTAGACTTGGTGAGGGAGTTTTACTCCAACACCGAGATCATCAATGGGGCGTTAAATAGCTATGTGAGGGGAATCCACATTGACGTGGATGAGGATTACATAAGAGAAATTAGGCAAGAGATACCTCGGGTACAAAGGCCCGCCTATCCCCCGAGAAAGAACGTGGCAATGAATGAAGTGGGGAAGGAACTGACTGGAGTGCCTAATTTTTCTTGGACTGGGAAGAAATTCTTCAAACAAGGAGAATTGACTGATAAATATAAAATGTTGAACCTGATTGCGGTTGCCAACTTTGCTCCGATAGGAAGAAAAAATGAAATCCTCCCCGACATGGCCCGACTGTTGTATGCAATTGGAAAAGGGAAAAGCATTGACCTCCCCCCCTAGTGTTGACAAAGATGAAGAAAGGGTGTGACGTGAAGCGGAATTCACTTCCCTTCGGCACCCTAGTGACTGAAATATGCAAAGACCATGGGGTTAGGGTGAAGCCAGAGATGGAGATTCAAAAGCCAATGGGGCCACTTAACAAGGCATCCTTCCGGAGGAGCCAAGGTCATAGTGGCGGCCCAGCGGTGAGACAAGAGGAGCCCCCTACCCATGGAGTGGATGAGGTGCAAGAAGAGCTTGCTGTGGATGAGGAGAGAGAGATGGAGGAAGAGAGAGAGCAGCCACAGGAGGCAAGCCCCAGCACCAGCAGTCGGAGATCGCTGAGAGACATTATGATTGGCATCGAGGCCAACCAAGACAAGATTCTCCGACAGCAGGAGGAGATCCTTGGCCTTCTGAGGGGTGGAGCTAGTGGACATGGAAGAGAGTGAGAGAGAGGGATTCCTGTTCTGGATTATAGTTTTTGTGTGTTTATTGCTTCTTTTTATGAGTTTCTTCTTTGGTAGTTGTTAAAGATATTGTAAGTTTTTGTGTGATTGTGGATGAATTGGATCATTGATGTTGATGTTAAACGACAATATTTTGTGAAATGAATGGTTCAATTTATCACTTTTATTTGTTTTAAATGTATATGTAGATTTAGCTTAATATTGATATATGATGGAACGAATGTGGATGTTAAGAATGTTTGTTAAAGTAACTACGCACATGATCAGTTTGACACCTCAACTTATCAACCAAGACTTAAAACCACATTTCTTGGAAAATTGGTATTCTTTCTATGCTTAAATTGTCAAATATGCATCGATATTTGTTATTTTCAAGGAACATGATGATCGGACTCAAAAATGGAATCAGTATATAACCGACATTCCGTGGAAAACCCGACATAACCAATGGAGATAACAAAGGATACCATGGTAAGTTTAGAGCCTTAGGATGCTTTCGAGAGACAATCAATGTTTACTCAAGTAAGGTCTTTCACTCTCAATTTTTGAATAATATCATTAACCTTGCTTTGATTGACGCACTTAAAAGTGATCTATTGACATATCCTGCAGGGAACCTTCGCATACGACGCATACATGTGCACATTGTTGAGAAATGATCTTAGGCCATCTTTGATATGATATTGAGCCTTAGCCATTTCTTTTACAAAATATTTCCCTTGTTAGCCATGCTTGAGCCATCAATGTATGATTTCTTCTTTGATAAACCCGTATGATTACCAAGCTACAAGAAAACATACTTGACATACCTTTGCTATCTAATTTTCTTGCACCCTCTTTTAAATCAATATGATACAGAAATACAAGAAAAAAAAGGGAAAAAGGCATTCGAGGCTACCATTCAAGAAGAATCGATGGGAACAATTGAAATAGAAAATAAGCAAAAAGGCAAGAAATTGCCAAGAAAGTGAAAAATGAGAAAAATGAAAGAAAGAAATATCATCTCTGGGCAAAATATCGAAAAGCCAGGAAGAGGTGTGCTACACTACATAAACAGAGGATAACTCTTGAATACTTTTGATGTCATTTCGTTAGCCACTGACCTCTAGCCACATTACAACCTATGAAAAGCCCTAATTGATCTCAAGTCTGTTGCATGCATACGTCGTCAATCAAAACTGGGTATGGTAAATGGTATTTCTTTAAATTGCGTCAATATTCTTTCATGAGATTATGCCAAACATGACTAGTTGCTTCCTTAAAATTTCACTCCCTTCCTAATTGTGCATGTGATTTTTCGATTGGCCACCTTCTGATCACATGACCCGTGAGAAACAAGTCACTATAATCGGAGTGAACTTTTGCTGAGAGCATTCTACGAGAAGTTTGTGAAATTGAAGCTATCCATGGAAGGTGGTAAAATGGAATGTTTGTTATATAACGATTCTTGCTGCTAGAATGATCATTCCTACTACACAGGGAATTCCAAATACCAATGTAACAGATGCTAATTGTTGCATAGAATAGATACCTATGAAAGAGGGACATGCGGGATTTAAGTCAAAATTGAGAGTTGGGTGTCCCAACGACCATGATGCTAATTTACTTTAATCAGCAATCTCACATACACATCTGTTCGACTGAAGTTTGTGGGTAGCTTCACTGAAAACCCTCACGAGACAACACTCGTCCGCTAGGGTAAACCTAGTGGTTCAACGGCTTGTTGCATAAGCTAAATGCAACCGGATGACCTACGAAAATGGCATTAGGAGTAGATTTTTTTTATATTACTAGAGACCAGCAATATTTAGGTTGGGGAGTGTGATTAGCACTTAAAGTTAGCATTTTATTATGCCGTTTTAAGACTAATTGTACTTTGATGGAGTTTAAGTGATGTCATTTCAGGCCCTAAACTGAACAAGGACTCAAGAACAACAAGTATCACACTTGAATGTAACACCAGCACATTAGGGCACAAAATTGGAGAAGCTTGGAGCACAGCCAGAACGTTCGAACGCCAACTCACGTTTGAACGTCCACATTGAACTGTAGCAGACCTTACTGCTGAGAGAAGGTGTGTTGCAGCTAGGAAAGAAGACTCTGAAGCTCTGAGGCACTTGAGTGTCACGTTCGAACGCCAACTCACGTTCGAACGTGCACTTGAGTTGATTGAGGACCAGACTACTGCATAGAGTGTGGAACTGAAATTCACAGAAGACCACAGACCACTCGAGTGAGAGGATCAGAGCACATCTGGAGTTCGAACGCCCATAATGCAAAGACAGAAGAAACGTTCGAACGGCAGACAACGTTCGAACGACCATAAGGCAAAAACAGAGACAATGTTCGAACACCAACTCACGTTCGAACGTTCTCCACAGACTGGCTGCAGAGTAGTTGGTTTTTCACTTGGACTTGGGCGGCATACACTATTCCTTCACCCATTCTTGTCTCCTACTCTTGCCTATAAATACTCCCATTGTTGGAGAACAAAAGGGACCAAATAGGGAGGTTGATGGAGGCTTAGACTCCCACTCATATTGTAGATTTAGCATATATTTCCTTGTATAAAGTAGTTATTTTAGAGATGAGTTTGGCTTTAGTCCAACATCTCTTAGCTTGTTATAAAAGTAGTTTTATGCTTATACTTTCACTTACATGCATAGAAGAGAGTTAGTTCATCTTTTGGTTGAGGAAGCAACCCTCCATTGCTTGGTTGAGGAAGCCACCCTCCAAATGTGACTAGCTTTCTTCTACTTTTATTGTTTATGTACTTCACTTCCATTACTTGAGCTTCTTTCTTTCTTAGATGAGTGAAACTCTTCCACTTTTCTAGAGCTTTACCAAAGTCGTGAAGGGTGGAACGTGATTCACTCATTCTTTGTTAAAGATTGGCTCCTTGTTTATTGTTATTTCATTTTGTAAGTCCTCTACTAGGAGGGATGAACATCACCCACTTTTCTAGCTTTACCAAAGCCATAAAGAGTGAGTAGTTTCTCATTCACTCTTTAGTAAGAGGAGAAGGACATGTATAAATTATCCGGGAATTATATTTGTGCATTATTCTTATGCTTAACGTTTATTTCTCCTTGCTTATTGTATGATTGA
The DNA here is from genome assembly GCA_951799425.1 of Ilex aquifolium. Taxonomy (NCBI): domain Eukaryota; kingdom Viridiplantae; phylum Streptophyta; class Magnoliopsida; order Aquifoliales; family Aquifoliaceae; genus Ilex; species Ilex aquifolium. Next base: position 418,579 of record OX637407.1, on the reverse strand, counting down.
TTGCATCTAGCAAAGCTAAGGTACTTTGTATAACCGTGGGCTCTTTCTATGACACGGATGACTCTTGCAGAGAAAGACTCATCGGTTCAAGGCAAGTACCCCAGCTAGATCTTCATGACTACCCTTCAGTCCTCCCCATTATTGTGCTTCACTTAAAGAATGGAATATTAATGTCATTGTTGGATGTCTTGTAGAAACACTTGCTTGTTTGTAGACGGGTTAAGTCCCGGCACAGACAATTCTTATAAACTTCTAGAAAGACATCGGAATCATGTTCTTAATTCTCACAGTCCATCTTTATCTTCCGATTAACTTGTTGTTGACACGGTGGTTAATTGAGTTACCAAGCACAAATATAATAAACCGGATAATTAACTACATGTCCAGATCCTTGAACTAAAGAGTGACTCTTTTTCATTAGAGCTTATCTCCTATTTTGTTAAGAAAATTCTCTTGGAAAGAATCTTATATTCTGTCCAGGAAATCTCACACCTCACAACAAATCTCAAGGGTTACAATCAATAGGTCTCCACCACTGCTTATCTCAAAAATACCAACAAAAGTTCCCTGTGGATTCGACTCCGGACTTAAACCGGATTATTACTACAGCTTGACCGCCTGCACTTGGGTGTACACATTTTGGATCAAGTCATGTATATGTGTGTGGGTTTGACGAGAGTATCAGAGAGAGGGAGAGACCGAGTGAAAGAGAGAGAAATGTTGGGCGGAAGGGAAAATAATCCGGGAGAGGATCTTCAAGTGGCGTGAGACAAATTAGTTTTCTAAGTTTCTTTGATTTCAAATAGACTTTGTTGAAGAATTGGAAGAGAGTAACTCTTCTTGTTAAGGAATTATGTTAATAATTCTTTGTATTTGCTTGTTTAAAAGCATAAGAAAAAGAATTGAGTTTTGGTGTTTGAAAATCTTGGCTATGGGTATGTTTTTGGTTTTGGTTTGTGGGTTATGTATGTTGCGTAAGTAATAGATATGAAAAATCTTGTGTTTGGGAATTATAATTGTTGGTATGTGTATTAGAAGTTGTGGGATTGAGAAAGAAAGATTTGGGAAAAAGATGGGGCAAATAAGGGTTTCTGCTAGACTTCTACTGGAAGGAAGTGGTATTTTACCGATAGAATGACATTCTGTCAGATTTTTACTGGTAGGAAGTGGTGTCTTACTGGTGGAAAAGACATTCTGTTAGAAGTTCTACCGGTAGGAAGTGATTTTCTACCGGTAGGACAAAATTCTGTAAGAAGTTCTACTGGTAGAAACATGGAATTTTCACTATTTTGTCGTAACATTTGTAAATAGTTGTCCAAGTCATCAAACCTAAGGGTTGGATGCATTATACTAAATGAAGGGGATATTGGGTTAAACTTGATTAATCATTTATGCATGTGTAGCATAACTATACGTGTTGAGAATGATATATATGTGACTTGTGACAATATATGTTTGGTATTGAGACAACGACGTCAGTTTCAGATGCACCTAAAATTACACAGGGAGATTGAATCTGGGTTTGGATTTAACTGAGGTGAGTGTATTGCTTGAAAACATGGGTGCATTTTCCGTGTGTGCTTGGCAATTGTATGAATACATTTCAAATGCTATAGAATGTGAGATATTGTAAATTGTTACCTACAACTAGTACTATAGATGAGCTATATCATATTATTGATAATAGCAAGAGAATGAAGGATCTTATTGATGTATGACGTGCAAGTATAGTGTGTTTGGAATACAATATGATTATATCATATAATCTTACTAGTTGAGATAGCCTTAAAGGCTAATGTACTTGTCATTAATAGATGACTGTATATGTTGTTATTTGATGACTGTATATGTTTGGTGTTGTGATTAGGAAAAGTGGCCTACTGGCAAACATAGCCTTAGAGGCAAATATATTGCCTGTCTGGTGGATGTTGTCTATGACAGATATTGCCTATGTGGCAAGTGTTACCTGTGTGGCGAATATAGCCTAAGTGATAAAATTTGTATATTTCTATTGAACGTTATGATGGATTTATGTGTCATGAGATGACTGCTGGAGAATTATGAGAACTTATTTGTATTGGTTTATAAATCTGTACAATTATTTTGTAAAGATGGATATTGAAGTATGTGTTACTTATTATTGTCGTTATCTATATATTGATTTTATACACTCATTAAGCGTGTGTGATCGCCCCCCTAGCTTTTATTTTCAGGTAAATTGAGAGGAAAGAATGTCCACTGTTGAGTCTAGGCGATAAAAGGGGAAATTAGGTTTCCGTGTCTTGTGGGGTCAATTTGTATAGTTGATGAGTCTTGTAAACTGGGAAAATTTAAGCATTGTATTGAACTATAGTTTAAGAGTACTTGTTTATGTACATGATAATGTCGGGATAATGAGTAAATAAAAGTTATTTTGTCGTGTCAATAGAGTTCAAATTATTGTTTTGTAGTCAACTATTATAAAGGGCACAAGTGTGAGTCAAGGACTGGGGTCCACTATACTAAATTTGGACGCGTTGTTCTATCTCCGGATTAGGGTGTGACATTGAAGTTAGAAAATAGCCTTTTTTCATAGCAATTTCCTTTAAATCTGTTCAAATTACTAACACTCAAATTCTCTTTAATCATTCTTTCATTTTACCTTCCTAATTCCAAACCAATTTCCCTAAGGATTAACCTCGGTCTTACCGAGTAGTACTACTTCTCGACCACCTGGACTTGGGTGCACCTTTTGGGATCATGCATTTGCCTTCCCACCGATCAATCGGTCGTTCCCGAATCTGAATTTTCTTATTTACTAAGACTACCCTTATTCCGTAGCTATAAATAGGGAGAGTCTTTCCCATAGCTATGTTAAGCCTCTTGTGAGATTTCTAAGAGATAAAACACTCATACCTTAAGAACTTCCATCACTAACTTCGATCCCTAAATCCAAATGTTATACTAGAGATTTTATCCAACCTCACAAATTGAAGTTGAAGATCTTGATGGTTTGACAAACCCATTGGTATGTGCATACCAAATATCGTTGGCATGCCCATAATTGCTCTAGGCCTAGACGAACTGTGAGGTGGGGAGGTCCAAGTGAAGCTACACTAGATGTTGAAGGAGGGCCTTTGGAGGAGAGACAACAAAAAAAGGAGCATCTAACCATGGTATTGGTTGAGGTATAAGACTTGAGTACTTGTATGTTAACTTAGCGAGTAGTAGATTAGGCTTTGGTGAACCGTGAAGGTTCCCCACGATTTTTTCCAAGGAAGCTTTTTACGTCAAAAAATCACTTGTATTATTTATTGTTTATTGTACACACTTGTGATTATGATCATGAGCACACACACACACACACTATGTTTGTTGTTGGAATGATTGTTTGAATATCTATCCATACATAGTTGTGCATTGAGTTTGAGATTTGGGATCACCGTGAGATTGATTACGAATGAGTGGGGTTCTCACATTATTTGCTATATCTTTGTGGGAATAGGGTAATTGTGATGTTTTAGATTTTTATCAGTGATCAATTGGGTTAAAATTGAAAAACCTATTCACCCCCTTTAGGTATACTATGTATAGCTCCACGTGTATAATCGTGAGGTTTGGTATGTCCCCAATACTCTGGGAAACTCTTCCACCAATTTACCCTTTGTCTTCTCCAATCTCTTCTTTATGCTGTCAAGAATTGTTTTATTTGATATTTTTGTTTGACCGTTACCTTGCGGGTATGCGAGGGTGGAATAGTGATTTCAGATCCTATAATGTTGAAAAAATGCTTTGAACGACCCACTATCGAATTGGGTTATGTTATAAGAGATTAATGCCATAGGTATGCCCTATCTTGTGATGATGTTTTTCCATACAAATCTCTTTGTGTCGGTGTCGCGACTGTTTGCCAAGGGCTAGACATGTACCCATTTTGTAAAGTAGTCTGTCCCTACAAGAAGGTACTTCTTGCTCCCAGGTGCTTTGGGCATGGGCCCGACAATGTCCAGTCCCCACTATGCAAAAGGCCATGCACTTGTAATGGGAATTAACTAATGTGTAGGCTGCCTCGGTGTCAAGGCAAACCTCTAACATTTTTCGCAGCGTCGCACGTATTGCTTCGCGTCCTTTAGAATGTAGTGCCACCAATATCCCTGGGAAAACGCTTGGTGTGCAAGCGATCTTCCTCCTGTGTGTGCCCCATAAATTCCATTGTGGACCTCAAGAGAAAGTCATGTACCTTTGCAAGGTGAACAGAGAGTAGGTACGGGCCTGTGAATGAGCAATGGTATAGTCCTTTGCTTGGTGAGAACCAGAACCAAGCTGCTTTTAGCCATACTTTGTGCGCCTCTTTCCTATCTTTGAGAGGTTGCACTCTTAAGATAGTTTGTGATCGGATCCATCCAGTCGGGCCCCAGTTTGGTCAACATAGTTTCCGATGCCTTTTGCAACTCTGTGCTTGACCTATCTCCACATTCGACTATTATAGTTCGAGCCGCTTTCTCCTTAAGGGCAGATGCCAATGTAGCTAGCGCGTCGGTGTGTGAATTTATGGTTCTTGCAATCTACTGAATTGTAAAACTTGGAATACTCCCAAGCTCCTCCTTGGCCAACCCATAATAGACTATCATTCGCTTATCCTTTGATGAGTACTCTCCTAATAGTTGATTTACAACCAGTTGTGAATCAGAGAATATCTACAATTGCTTGGCACCCAAGTCGGTTACAAGCCTTACACCTGTAAGGAAAGCGTCGTATTCTGCTTCGTTGTTTGATGCTCGGATATCCAATCTTACCACTTTTTAAAGTACTTCATCTTCGGGGCTTTCCAAGGTTATACCTATTGTAGTCCCTTTTGTATTTGACAATCCATTGACGTACAACTTCCAACTATTTTGAAGGTCCAGGGCGTCCTCCTCGGTTATGTCAGCCTCCAAGGCACTTGGAGTCATCAAGTGTTGGATGAAAGTTTCTTCAGTTCCAGGAGCAAATTTAGCGAGGAAGTCGGCAACCACTTGGCCCTTTATTGTTGTTTAGGGCTCAAAGTTGATATTATACTCACCCAGTTCGACGACCCATTTTGATTCTCTTTCTGACAGGTCGGCTTTCCTGATGAGCGCCCTGAGTGGTGGGTCTATGAGTACCATAACCGTGTGCGCCTGGAATTTGTGCCACAATTTTCTGGGAAAACTCTCAAATGCAAAGGCCAACTTCTCTGGTGGTAAGTATCTAGTTTATGCATCAAGAAGTGATTTACTTATGAATATATTAAGGGAGGCTGCCATGCTAGTCAATCTCTGCACATCCTTGATTGTTCCGGGTGGCTGCAATTTTATCAGGGCCTGTAGTTGGTCCAGATTAGCCTCAATGCCTCGATTGGTGATGAGGAAACCTAGGAATTTTCCTAACCCGACCCCAAAGGCACACTTGGTTGCATTTAACTTTATTTGATATTCTCGTCATACATTGAAAGTGTTCTGCAAATAGGCTAGGTGGTCGGCTGCTCTCCAACTCTTATCCATCATATAATCGATAGAAACCTTCTTTGTGTCCCCTAAATTTTTTTTGAACATCCTTGTGACCAACCTTTGGTACATTGCTCCAGCATTTTTGAGCCCAAAGAGTATGACTCTGTAGCAATATACCTCTTGCAGTGTTATGAACGAGGTTTTCTCCTGATCCGGTTTGAAAAGGGGAATATGATGATAACCCCTATAGGCATCGAGGAAGCTCATCCACTCATATGACAGATGACTTCAAATCGAATTCTTGACATTTCATAAGGAGTCCAAGCAAACACGTCGAAATTCTTCTTAAGGAGGGTCTCCAATGCTTCCTATTCATGTAGTGCAAACGAAGAGTCGGCTAGAAAAAAACTTCATGGTATCCTTTTCTAGGTACACTGTCTTTAACACTTCCACCACACGTTTCTAGGTACACTGTCCTTAAATCAAGGGTTGATCTCTCATGCTTTGATTGCTATTTCTTGGATGGTCTTGGTGCTACCTTCCTTTCTCAGTCATCTTTAATCCCTCTCCCCCTTATTGAGGCGAACAAGCAATTCCTTGAACTCACTTGATCCCCGCAAATATCGAAGACTCCTCCCTCGACCAGGAATCTCAAGATTTGATGATACGTGGAAGGGACTCCTTCAGCTCATGGAACCAAGTCTACCCCATAATGGTGTTGTAAGTTTCTTCTGCCTCAACAACCAAGAATTTGGTCATCATGCCCACAGTACCAACTTGTATTGGGAGAATTATTCCTCCCTTTGGCAAGATCACGTTTCCACTAAAACCGACTAGTGGAGTGCTTGCAGGCTTCAAGTCTTCCTCCATTAATCCAAGCTTACGAAATAGTCCAGAATACATAATTTCTAAGGAGCTCTCTTGTTCGTTCAAGACTCTTCTCATGTCAAAGTTTGCAATTCACAGAGTGAGGACCAGGGCATCATTATGTGGGTAGTGAACCCATGCTAAGTCACTATTAGAGAACCTGATCAATCCTTCAGTTTTTTGTTTCTTATAGTTATTATTGAATGATACACTAACCTGGAAAATCTCTCTTATTTGGGCAACTTTTTGTATATATGCTCGAGCTGAATTATTGGTGGCTATGTTCGGGTTGGTAGCCACATGGATAATATTGGTCACTCTTGAGGATCTTTCTGCCACTCCCGAGCTACGTTCATTTTGCTATTCACGTCGGCCTTTCCCTTCTCAGACTCCACAAACTGTGAGAGGTGTCTAACGATCACTCCTACGAGAGGTGGACAAGTTCTCTGAGGTTCTATTTCAAAGAACGACAATTTTCTGTCATGTGTCCTACGTCGCAACAATAAGAGAATCTTAGGTTCGGGTTCCTGTTCTCTAGGTCTCCTCCTAACTTGTTTGGCCATTTGAAGAATGGATTTCCCTTGATTTGGGATAGAGTTATGTAGATTGGCTCTTTGAACATGGTGTTTATTTTAACAAATGATGACCTTGAGGGGAAACTCTCATTCTCCTTTCTTTGCTGACCTACTTCTTTATAGGTTGATTTTGGTTAACCTCCCTACTAAGGTCATCATCAACCTTCTTGATAGGTTGATTTGGTTAACCTCCCTATTGAGGTCATCATCAACCTTTGCGTACTTTTCAACTCTGTCTATCAGCTTTTCCATGTCTAGTGCTGGTCTTCTGATTAGCGATTGGTATAGTGGATTTTCCTTTGGCAAACCAATTTTAAAGGATCTAAGGATTGTAACTTTCGATTTCATTTATAAATTCCAAATATCAGTGACCGTACTCATGAAGCATCTCGCTGTTTCTCTTCTTCATTGAAAGTAATGCCTTAACGTCCTTCAGTTGCCAACTGTTGGTTATGAACCGAGCTGTGAACTACTCAGCGATTTATGTCCAATTGTCGACGGAATCCCTAGCTAGGCCGTCGAACCATTTCATTGCTGATTCGCCTAGGCTGCTAGGGAACATCATGCATAACAAGGCTTCATTTTTCTTGTGGACTGCCATCAGTTGTTTATAATGATGGATGTGCACGGTTGGGTCCATCTTGCCATCATACAATTTTAAATTTGGATGGTGAACTTACTCGAGACCCTCTCATTTTCTATCCATCTGGAGAAGGTGGAAACCTTTGTTCCTCCGATGTATTCTCTAGTTGCCCTTCTTGCTAAATCCCTAGCGAATTTTTGCTCAGGTCGCTTCAGCCTGCCATCGAGTTCTTCTATAATTAAGCGCTTCCAAGCATCCTCTTAGTTTTCTATGCGAGAAGATTTTCTCATGTCGTTCCTCTCCTGGGAATCTTCTCTATGCCTTGGTTTATTCCTCTTAGGGGTTGGACTTCTATATCTTCAGTCTCATTTGCCTCTGATGTTGGTGGCTCGATTTTTAGTTCTTTCTAGGACATCTCTCTCCCTAGACCTTTTCAGTGCCTCCTTCAATGCTTCGTGTTGTTTTTCCAATTTCTTTTCCTTGTCATAGGACCTCGTTAACATGACATCATGCGCATCTAGTCGGTCATGAAGGGACTGGACTAACTTCATAAATGTGGGGATTTCCCCCTCGGTATGTGGAGATTTCTCTTGATGCAATCCTTCCTTCTGTGCCTCATCTTCGAGGTTATTCCTTGCTGATGAATGATTATCGTGATCATCAGGATATTCATCTTGGCTTCCAAAGGTATCTTCTCTGATATCTCTGTTTGAGGGAAAGGATACTTTGTAATTTTGATCAGGGTCATACTCAGCATCATCGTTAATCAGTGACCCAATCATGCTTTGTAGTCTTGACATTGTACTTTTTTTTCAAAGGTTCCTACAGACCACGCCAATTGTAAAGGGAAACAAAATCTCTTACAAAATGTATAATTTGATTGGAACCAAATGAACAAGAAATGCTGCACCCCCTGCAAAACGAACAAACTGCCAAGGTTCTAGGGAATGTAGTGATGCTTATGTCCGACACTTAAGTCAGTAAAGGTTGAAAATGTAATCAGAGATAGTTGTAGGGAATGTAATGCGTACCTTTGACTTAAGTTTTCCTCGGTCTTTTATAGAGTAACAAGGTTCCCCTCCTATTAGGGTATCTGCCGTTGGGGAGGGGAGGTGGTACACCCTACGTTATGCCTGATTTCCAATGATTGTTACAGGAATCTTTCCCAGTGTTACCTATTCTTGCATTTATTTGGGCCTACTGATGATGTTTACCATAATCTAAGTAACTTCCTTATCATCCTATCCCCGTACCTTAATTTTTCAGGATTAGCTAATCTTTTTTTCTATAACAATAAAGGCAGAATCCTATACATTCTTATCGCTCGGTTCGAGCTATTGTATGTTTGCGACGGTTTGGTTTGTTTGACCGAGAACATTTGATAAGGGCAGAAAAAGGTTTCCCGAACTCAGACATATAATCAGGATTGTATTCTGATTGAGCTTGGTTAAATGTTCCTTGCCAACATTATGAGTATTCTACATGCCAACCATGTGATCTTTGTCACGTGCATGCATTATTAAATGTCAAATCATGCACAATAATTATGTGCTTATTCAATACTTATGCTCTATGATTAACTTGGTTCTTTCCAAACCTGTGATTATGTTATGCATTTCTCTAACATACAATGTTTTTCACAAAGTTTTGGTTTGAGTGGTGATGTGCAGGATTGCGATCTTCAAGCTTCATCCAAAGAAGTAGATCTTATACTTAGAGATTTAGGACGTGTAAATGAGAGTTGAGATTAGATTTACAATTCATTTTGTTTAATGGTTTGTGGGTAGTAATCTTAATTTCTAACTTGTGTATTTTGTCACGAAATTGCCAAAGGGGGAAATTGTTAGATCACATTTTGTAATTGGTTAATTTTGTGGAGTTCATTATAAATCTTAACCTTTTCCATGATCATGATGCTATTAAGTTGAAGATCTGAAAACTTCATTGAATGAAGGAGATCAACTGTTAAAGCAACACTATTCAACTTTCGTATTCACCTTCATGCTTCAGACAAAGGTAATGACCTAGATACCTTCGATGAACCCTTAGTTATTTTGTTCACTTAGGTCGATCAGGATAAAACTGGAATTGGAAGCAATCTATATATGGCTCCTAGGTGATTTCAAAAGAAAAGATTTTCTAAATAATTTTGTGTTTTGAAAACATAGATTGAGCTATTATCGGACCCTACTTGAGCAACACCCTTTAGTGCTCAAGTGGACTACTTTTTGCTTGGTTTTGTGCTTCAAAAATCGGTAAGGGCAAAGCTATGCTCACTAGCCTTGGCTAGATTGGTCTCTTGATGAATTAGTAAATTAGACAGGAAAATACTATGGGGGAACAACAAAGACCTCAATCGAGCGGTCCTTCATTATTGCTCGAGTGGTGCTCATAGTCGCTCGAGCAATGTTACTCCTGGACAGGATGGAAACGTAATTTTTATTCTTGTGCCAATCGCCCTATGATTGTCCTCCCACCGATCAAGCGGTCGTTCATGATTCTAAGTTTTCTTATTTATTAAGACTACTCTTATTCCGGACCTATAAAAAGGGAGAGCCTTTCCCACAGTTTGGTTAAGCCTCTTATGAGATTTCTAATAGAGAAAACACTCCTTTTACCTTGAGAGCTTCCACAACTAGATCCCTAAATCCAAAGGTTATCACTAGGGATTCTACCCAACCTCACAAATTGAAGTTGAAGATCTTGATGGTTTGACAAACTCATTGGTGTGTGCATACCGAGGATTGTTGGCGTGCCCAATGATTGCTCGAGACCTAGACGAATCGTGCGGCGGGGAGGTCCAAGCGAAGCTACACTAGACATTGAAGGAGGAGTGCCTTTGACGGAGAGACAACAAGGAAAGATGCATCTAACCATAGTATTGGTTGAGGTATAAGACTCGAGTACTTATATGTTGACTTAGCTAGTAGTAGATTAAGCTTTGGTAAACCGAGAAGGTTTTTTTTTTCTAGGAGGGTTTTCTCATCAACAAATCACTTGTATTCTTTATTGTTTATTGTACACAATTGTGATTGTGAGCATATACACGCACTATGTGTTTTGCATTGGGTTTGGAATCTGGAATTGTCGTGAGATTTATTACGAGTAAATTAATTGAACATTAATTTAATCAATCGTCATGTGCAAAGAGGGTTATGGTGAATAAAGAGGTTCTCACATTATTTGCTATATCTTTGTAAGAAGAGGTAATTGTGGTTTTTTAAATTTTTATTTGTAATCAATTGGATTAAAATTGAAAAACCTATTCACTCCCCCTCTAGTTAAAGTGTATAGCTCATCGTGTATAATCGTCAGGGAAGATCCACATCGGGTTCCCCCTTCTAGAACAATAGATGAGTTTGACCCATATAAATCATTTATCGTACTTTAGTCCTGAAAATTTTAATTTGGTCAATTTCGTGCATAAAGTTCAAACATTAAACAAATATGATCCTTAACACTAACCGTCGTTCAAAAAAGACAGAAAAACACCATGTGCCAAACATGTGACTTATGTTAAGGTTATTTTTGTCATTATACATAAAAATTGGCATAAATGTAATTTTTAGTATATATGGAGTATCATACACATATATACTGTACATATCAATATACGTATAGAAATTGACTTCTCATCTTCCTCCCAGGCGCGTGCACACACACACACACTCTCTCTCTCTTTCTCTCTCCCCAATCGTCACACTATGCATCTCACATTCTCTATACCTCAAAAGCAATACATCAATCTCCCACTCTCCAAAACCCTAGTGCACATGCAACACACACACCCTATATTATATAACAAATTGATTCCACACACTCCCACTAAAGCACACAAATTCTTACAGTTTTTCCTCTGTCTCTATCACAACACCTGTAAAACCCGAGAAAATTTCAACCTTTGTGAAAAAGGGCAAAACGGTAAATTGCCACTACAGTACAAGTTGTAAACCTGAATTTTTCTAGAACTCGGATGATGAAACGGACCTCACCGTTGGATTCGTCTCGCGAAATCTAGTTACCACGTCAAATTTCGTTGAATTCCGAGATAGTCGGATTTTTCGCGTTTTACGAGACGAACGGGCCCCGTGTGACCCTGTACACGAAATTTTTTATAAAATTTCCAAGTTTGGGGAAATATTAGAGACAAGTGAAATAAAAATATTTTAAACTTAAATCGGGACGAAATTTAATCGTTTCGGGGTTAAAACGGACCCGGAAAAGAGAGGCCGTGTGGCGCGTTGTGGGCCAAGTGTTCCAAGGGTATATAAAGGGGGGAAAATCAGATTTTTCCCCCATTCTTCTTGCCGTTCAGCCGATAGAAAAGAGGAGAGGGAGAGAGCTTGAAATCTTCACTTCTCTCTACGATCTAGAAGGCTACGAAGCTCGGATCCATTCAATCCAAGAATTAAAGTCGCTCTACTCATCGAGGGCTACGCGGCTATACCAAAAAGCACAAGTTTTACCGAAGGTCAAGGTACGGGATTTTCGGGAAGTGAGGGTTTTTGCTTGAATCGGGTCTTGGAACTTCCCTTGGTCGTTCCTCACGCTTCAAGAGGTAGGGTTTCTTCCTACTAAGGTTTATTCCAAGCCTATAATGTTTTTATGGAATGGGTAGGATGATAGCCTATGTATCTCTTGCCTATTGTTGTGAAATTGGGTGAATTGGGTATTGAAATGGGTAAAGGAAATCCTAGCTTGGATGGATATTTAGAAGTTACTAAATGTGATTTCTATGAATTGGATATGTGAAATGAACCCAATGTAAATTCATGTGTTATATGAAATTGTGGGCGTGTTATGTGTTTATATATATGCCTTGAAATTTTAGTATGTTGATAACATGCTTGGAATTTGTATTATGGGAATTATATGTTTTTGATATGATTTTGCCATGGAATATGAGAAAATGTGTTGAGAATGTTCATATGTCACTCATACCATATCGAACATTGTATTAGTGTTGCAATGGAGCACCACATTTCATATGCACGGGAACATCGCATTTTAGGAGGTGTGTGTGCATGGTTGTTTGTCTTCACCACACATGGTGGATGACGAGTGAGCTCGGGTAATATGGGTCGATGACCTAGACGAGTCGAATGGTTTATATGTTGATAGGGTTGGGGTAGCAAGAAGGGCTAGAAAATCCCTCGGGTGAGAGACCCGGTGATTGGATACGCACTCCGTTGGTATAAGAGCCCATAAAGTGTGTCGGTGTACGCGGAACCGTTGGTGGAAGTCCATGAATTCCGTGTAGGTTGGGTGACCTTTGGTGTGAGTCCATGAACATCCACCCCTACAAAGACCCTAGAATGAAATGTCATTTGATGTGGAACATAAATGACGGATTGGTACACATTGGCACTTGCATGTGTAGAGGAGCCGGGAAGGGCTCGGTTGATGTGCATGAGTGAGTCTCACCTCATTTCATAGCATGGCATTACATGTTTCAACATGGAATATATTCTTGTTGTGGATTGTTGATTGATAGCATGTGACATTTCATATGCATTTAGGTTGGGGAGTAGCCTCTTTAGGAGATACCCTATTGAGCGTGGCTCACCCTTTATGGGAAAAACATTTCAGGTGTGGGTTTTGCTCCGGCGGATGGCTCATTTGGAGAGCATCAAGCATGAAGGGGGCCGGCTTGTGGCCTTAGTTTAAGTTTTTTAAAACCTTTAACAAAATTCCATTTTGATGTATATATATTATGGAATGAATTGTAATAGAGATTGTATGAGTTGGGTATTATATGGAAAATCTCATTAAACATGTATTGAATGAGTTTGGAGTGTATGGGGTAGCTTTAAGGATGGTTTGGAGGGGAAAGAAATCCATTTTTATGCTCACAGTCTGAAAACCTACCGGAAGGTGTGTGTCGGCCTTCCGGAAGGTTTTGCTAAAAACCCCAGCTTGCCTTGTTCACATCTAATACCTTCCGGAAGGTTTTGCCCACTGGAATGAACCTTCCGGAAGATTTTAGCTATTGGAGTAAAACCTACCGGAAGGACTTGTCTACTGGAATGGACCTTCCGGAAGGTTTTGCCTTGGGTTTCTTTTTGACTGCCGAATTCTTCCGGAAGGTTTTGTTTTCTGGAATGAACCTTCCGGAAGGTTTTGACTACTGGAATGGACCTTCCGGAAGGTTTTTGCTATTGATGTAGACCTTCCGGAAGTTCTTGAAATTGATTCTTTTCATTTAACTGTTCTTTCAGCGACCTTCCGGTAGGTGTATGTCGACCTTCCGGAAGGTTTTTCCAAAAATTTGAAATTTTCAAAATGCTTAGCCATGCTTTTGGGCTTTGTTTTCTTTGGTTCCTATGACATAAATGGACATAAATGGAGGTATAATTGACCTTGTGGATGGTAAATCCGATTAAAAGCATGTGAATGACATGGTGTCGGGTTATACGACTATCACGAGTATTTTCGCGGGTTGACGGATGGTCAACGGTTAATAAAGGACCCCCGGAAATTTGGGGTGTCACAACACCTCTCCATCTGCGTCTCTATGTGCACAATCTGATTTTCAGGGACTTTGGTGGGCGATCAACCTCCAATTCATCAAGTTGGCCCAATCAGATTAAGTATCATGCCCCTAGAGTTGAATTGATGAAGCTTATGTTTGAATTGAGTATGTGATTGTGGCTTTGAGTTTCTCTTTCTAAATTTTTGTTTCTCTCTCTTGAATTTTCTACCCCTTGATGGAGGAGAAGGTGGTTTTGTTTAGGTTTAGCTGATTGAATTGGCATACAGTGGAGTGGAGTGGAGTGGAGTAGAATGGATTTTGGGTGGTGGAAGGCTAATGGAGGTGATGGCAGCTGATAATGGGTTAGGAAGTTTCATGGTGAAAATGTTGGATGGAGTGTGGGGTTGAGGTGAGATTCTGAGGGAAAAAAAGAGGGGGATGGAGCTTTTTTATTTATTTATTTTTCCCTTTGTTTTATTTGAAAAATACCACTAATGGTTTTGCATGTGACATGCACATGGTGTTTTTCCACTCTTTTTTTGAAAGGCACTTAGTGTTGAGAATCACATTTACTTAATATTTGAACTTTAGGGATGAAACTGATGAAATTAAAACTTTAAAAATTAAAATGTGATAAGTGAGAAACCTTAGGGATTATTTGTCCAATTTATCCTAATTTATAATGCATATTCTACGATTTAGGAATCTTATGAAAATTAGAGGTGTATCATACGAATTCATAATCTAATTCACACGTGATCACAACTCAATCTACAACATTGTACATTGATTCATATGTCACGGCATTAGGTTTGTAACTCAATACAAATTAAGTGTTAGCTTTACACGCGTTGGGTTACAATCATTGGGATATGTATCACAAGGGGTGCACCATAAAATTTTCTAGAATCTTCAAGCCAAAAGAAGCAGATGGCATATTATATCATGGTAAAGACTACGACACCTAATTTTTTTTTGGCACAGTACTGAAAATTATTATTTTTAATGATATGGTTACAAATTTGAAATGTAAAATTACAATTGAATAAGGGAAGTTGATGGTCAAACATGAATACCATGATCGATCATGAATTCTCTTGAGTAGTTGTAACTTCTCATTTACGAGTTGTAACTTGACCTTTAAAAGTTATAATTTAACATTTAAATGTTATAACTTTCCTGATCAATCACAATGCTTTAGGATTTATCATGTTCTTTGCAAGTTATAACTTATACCTTAAAAAATTGTAACATGAACTTAAAAAATTATAATTGTCGGTACGGTATTAGTGGCGGAGCCACTTTGGGATTAGGTGGGCATAGGGGTGTCCATGGGCCGGGTTATGCATGGGTCCCATTACCCAATCCGAAAAACATAGGCCCGATAGTTGGCCTGCTCGAGCCCAAACCCAATATCCTTAAAAAGAGGGCCTGGGTTTGTCCCCAAACCCATTCTCCGGCCCAACACCCCGCCCAATAGCCCGCCCGAAAAAATCCATTAAAACTCGACCTAAGAGCCCGCCCGCCAAGCCCAGCTTGCCCACACAGCCCGCCCATCATTCATTTGAAAAAAAGTTATACTTTGAGATCATTAAATTTGAAACTTTGAAATAAGTCTCCCAATGTCAAATTTTGAAGTTTTTAAAAATTTAGATACTATAAATAATGTATTATTTTCTTTTCCATGTATTAAGCATTCAAGTTTTAAAGGGTAGAACAATGCAAATGATAGATAAGTGAGTAAGTGTCAACCTAGTTGGGATGTATTCATTCTATTGGATGTAGTTCATCCCCTAATCAAAAATAAAATTATTCATTATTTTATTTTTATCCATTTTGACTTTACTTTTGATTCAAAAATATAATTTACACAAATATTAAGTTACAAAAATATTCATTATTTTTAAATGAAGTTGTATATGAAAAAGCCTACGAGCAGGCCCGCCCATCAAGTCCGCCCACTGATATGCTCAATATGCTTGTGGGTTGGGCTGCGAGTAGCCTACCCAATCCGAGGCCCCGCCCGATAACACATTTGGGTAAGGGCTTGGGCCTACACTACCTAGGGCTGCCCCGAAAAAAAATTTGTGGGCCAAGCTTGGCCCGACCCATGGACAACCCTAGGTGGGCACTTGCCTCCTCACTTTTGGATCACCTTTGATGATGACCCACTACAAGAAAATAGGGCTTTTGGGTCGGCTATTTGCTGAAGCAAAAGGTTTTGGTGCTAACTTTTTGCTTCGACAAAGGGGGCGTGGTAAAAAAGCCCCGGTGCAAAAAGTTAACTTCGGCTAATTGCCGAAGTAAAAACATATTAGTTTCAGCAAATAACTAAAGTAAAAAAATTGAAGCAAAAGACAAGTATTTGCTTCAGCATGGGAGAGCCAAAGTAAAAAACAGGGTATTTTTTGCTTCGGCATGAGTGCTGAAGCAAACAACCTATTTTTTTGTTTCGATAAAGTGCTGAAGCAAATACCATTTTCTTTGCTTCGACATGAATGCTAAAGCAAATAACCTATTTTTTTGCTTCCGCGTTCAAAAAAACTTCATGTTGAAGCAAACACTCACATATTACTCAAATGTAATTTTTTTACAAAAAAATAGGCGCCTGATCCTGTCCATTCATAAATATAATTACGTATCCTGTTCATTCGTACAAATCTTCCATAAAATCTAACATAAACGATTCTAATTAAAAACAAAAGTAATAAACACAAAAATATTGTAATTACCACAAACATCCGAATTTAATTACACATCAATAGTTCAACATTTCTGAAATTATTAAAAGTACTAATCAAGTACACATATTTCAAAAACATAAATAAATGATGGCATGTGCAACATTTACCTTTTCTCTACAACCTACAAAATAAAATTTGATTTTGTGTTATTATTAATTTATAAAATGAAGTACCAAAAATTACTAATATAAATAAAATAAATTAAAATGCAATGTACATCAATATATAGCCAATCAACCATTTTTTTAACTGATTGTCCAACAGTGGGTCTGCCTTTTAAGTGTCTACCCAGACAAGCATTGTAATGCTCCAAAATCCACCTTGGAAGATGTAAAACCCGGGAAAATTTGAACTTTTTCTGAAAAAGGGCAAAATGGTAATTCTCCACCCTTATGCGTATTTCAAATAATCATGTTCTAGACCTCGGATGAGGAAACTGAGTGCGCCATTGGATTCGCAACGCGAAATCTAGTAATCACTAGAAATTTCGTCGAATTCCAAGATAGTCGGATTTTTGCACGTCGTTCGAGGCGACTGCGTGGCAAATGTAATTTTAAATGTCCCCAATAATGGATTTTATAAAATTTCCTTACAATTGGATTAAAGTTCCAATAAAATTCATTTGGACTTAATCCGGGACTTAATGAATCATTTCGGGATGAAAAACGGACCCGGACGAGGGGGGCATGTGGCGCGACGTGCACCGTGCATCGGGGTTATAAATATCCACAAATATCTGTGTTTTAGACACAAAAACCAGTGTGTTTACTGGTCTGGATGTTGGGGAGAAAAGAGAAGGAAAAAAATTCATCTCCAAGCTTCCCGCTCCGATTCCGGGAGTTCCGTCGGTCGGAATTCGTCGATTCAAAAGACAAAGTTCATCTACGCGACGAGGGCTACGCGTGGGTACCAAAAACCACAAGTTTTACCGAAGGTGAACGGATGAGGGTATACGAAAATCAAGATTCGAGTTGTATTTTGTTGCTCGGATTCCGTTGAGCTAGAAGGGAGAAGTGATCACGTCGACGAAGGCTACGCGTGGGTACCAAAAACAACGAATTTCACCGAAGGTGAAATTTCGGGAGTTGGGAAAATCAAGCTTCGAGTTGGGTTTTCGGGTATTGGGAGCTTCCTACGGGATTCTCACGCTACAAGAGGTAGGGGTTCTCCTACTTGGGTTGATTTCTTACCTAGAATGCCTATGATTATGGCTTGGTATATATATAGATATGTATACATATTTATATGTATATAGTTATGGAATAATGAAGAAAATAGGTAGGTTGTTAGAAAAATTACACTTGCCTTTTTTGCGGAATTTAGGTAAAATAATTTTATCATAAATGGTTATGTAGAAATTGTCTATTGAAATTTCTTGAATTATATGAAAGTTGGGCATGATATGTGCTACCATAATTGTTTGCCTTGAATGTGTTCAACAAAATGCCTAAGTTGGTGGAAATGGTTATTTTAATAAAATTGAAATAACATACTTGAAATTGTGATAAAATTAAGTTATATGTTTATGATATGAGCTACATGAAAATTTGTGATTGTTGATATATGATTTTAATATATATTGGCATGGTGAAAGATTGTGAGAATTACATGCTTATGATGTAAATTGTCATGGGATTTGATGAAATGAATTGGAGTAGTTCATGTGGCATACATTGCATATTGAATATTGAATTATTGATGTAATGATTCATTACATTGCATGGCACGGGAACATCGCATACATGGACATTGTGTCATAGGGATGTTTGTGCATGGGTGTTTGTACCACAAGCTATGTGGTATTATGAGAGTTTAATATGGAGATAAATTGCTCATTGGCATTCATGACATATTGGGCATAAGGTGATGTCACATTCATGGGAAACTTGCATGAGTGTGGGGGGGGGGGGGTAGTTGCATATATCAATCATCATGCTTGGTGGTTGGTGAATGGGCTCGGGAAAGTTGGATTGATTATTTAACTGAGTCGCATGGTTGCATGAAAAAGAAGAAAAAGATTGGGTCGGGGTTAGCAAGAAGGGGCAAGACGACCTCTCGGGTGCAAGGCCCGGTGTTTCGGATACGCACTTCCGTTGGTATAAGAGCCCATAAAGTGTGTTGGTGTACGCGGCACCGTTGGTGGAAAGAGTCCATAAATCCCGTGTCGGTTGGGTTCCGTTGGTGGAAGTCCATAAACGCCCACCCCAAAGAAAGACCCGGAGATTTTCTTAAATTAGTTATTGGGTGAGTAATACCAATGGTGGAGGCTCGGGGTGTGTTACATGATAGAGTCTCATCTCACTCATGGCATGTCGTACACGTTGGCATTTGCATTGTGTTGTCGAGCCGGGAAGGGCTCGGGGTGAGTGCATAAATGAGTCACATCTCATTTCATGATACATCAAACACGTTGGCATTAGCATTGTGTTGAGGAGCCAAGGAGGGCTCGGGTTGAGTACATGAGTCTCATCTCATTTCATGGGGCTTAGGTAGCCCGGTTTAACATACATGGCATTGACATGTAAAGGGAGTCAGAGTGGACTCGGGTTGAGTGCACATGGGTGGGTCTCACCTCATTCATGGCATGACATTATAGCATTACATCATTTAATTGTATATTATTTGATGGAATGGTTACGGATTTATGGATGTTGCATGTGAACATTTCATATTTATATAGGTTGAGGAGTAGCCTCTGTAGGAAATACTCTACTGGGCGTTGGCTCACCCTATACGGGAACACATTTCAGGTGGGAGAGATACACCGGCGGATGGCTCCATTTTGGACCCTCATGCTTGAAGAAAGCCGCATGTGGCTTTACTTAATGTTTTGTGTAATTACATGTTAGAAACTATATTTTGGGGCATGTAATGCGTAAAATAATTGTAATAGAACTTATAAAGACTATTGTTAGATTAGCCTTTCATGTTTTGATTTAAGTATGGTTAATTGGACCCAGTGTGGCCAATGTTTACTTATACATGGACCCGGTGCGGCCATTGCTTTATATTTGACCTCGGATGGGTCTGGTAATTGTGTATTGCACAGGTTGGGTATTTGGTAGAGCTCCCCATACAAAGGAGACTCTGCCCAAATTTCGTTAAGTTATGGACCCCGGTAAATGGGGCATAACAGTGTGATATCGAGATACTAGGTATCTACAGGTATTCCGCGGGTTGATGGGTAATCAACGGACCCCCGGATTTTGGGGTGTCACAGAAGATATCTCTATCTAAACAATATCCAATCATGAGAGCAACTAAAATAATCATTAAATTATAAAAATTATTCCACATTCAAAGATTAACTCGCTAAATTTCCAAGAGAATATAAATAAACCTTTTGGTATACATCAAAAACCAAAACAATAGTCTTTCAAATAACTAAATAAGAAATATTCATAACATTGTCTCATAACTAAATCTCATAAAAACCAAATCTAGATAGAAGCAACTCTCAGTCTCCAAATTTGGATCCACTTTATGATCCACCTTAGCATCCCAATTTACCTGCTTACCTAGAGTTATATCCTCCTCATAGGCAAAGGTAAATGTTTATATATATATATCTTAGGATGAGCAAAATAAGCTCAGTAGAAATACCCTCTCAAACCCAAACAAGGTTTAGAAATCATAAAAACAGGTAGGTCTCATTTATAAAATAACATATATGACTTTGAGATAAAAGAGTGACATTTAATAATGATCTCCAGTTTACGGTACAAAATAGTAAATTCATAACATAATAGAATCATTCGCAAAACCAAAGCTCAATACACAGTATATCTCACATATGTAGGTCGATTACAATGATTGTACACCCAAACCTATCTTGTCCACCCATAAACAAAAACCATCTCAAATCAATCCCTATAGGGCCATAACACTTACAACACTTTAGGAAGGGCATGTATCGATGTACCAAGATTAACATATCTTTTCCTAAGAATAGTATACTAGCCCCCAACCTTGAATCTACATGGATAAATAGTGGTTAGCTGTCACAAGAAACCAAACCCCCTATGAGTGTTAGGAAACCACCAAACCCCTCAAGGTTGGAAAACCTCTAACACTCTATGCTACGCATTCGAGTGTAACCCACATTCATAACACCCATGAATACAAGAGATAGTAACAACACTTTTTTCCACAAAAATCACGTATACCAAAATTCATAGTTCCACCACTCTCAAGTTGAAGAATAATAGAAGCAAATTATTCAAGAGATCGTAAAAAGAAACCCTCATGTTCACAATATTCAAAATTCTAAGGTTTTATGAATAAAAAAGGATTTTTGGATGTAAAACATGTATTTGGAGATAAATCAAGTGTTTATTCTAGAATTTGAGCATATATTAAAAAGAATGTAAAAACTTTATAGAATAGAAGTCAAGAACTAGGTTTTTAAATCAAGAACAAATAGATCTTCAAAGTAAACAGGAGTATGATAGATCAGGTCTTAAAGGCAAATTAAAGCGTCTTTACTAGGCTTGCAGAAGACTCACTCAAGCAGGCTCCTTCTTACTAAAATAAGATTGACATATAAGCAACTCCTAACAGAAAATGAGAGCTATAACAATTGTGCTTTAAGTGTTGAGCTAGTACTATGAATGAACTAACTAAGCTCGGGGAATGAACTCAATACAGTTAAGATTTTTATTTTTAGGAGGAGCGAGCGAAGTATACATAACGAGCCAGTTCCTATTGAACAAAGAAAGTGAGACCATATGAGATCATTCCATTTCGCCAGCTTTTTATTGGGGTGAAATCACTAAAAATGGCATTTTAGTCGGGTTTCCCAGTTCAAATCAAAAAAGTCAACGCTCTGTGAGACAGTACTAAAAATATGTGATATCACATAGGCTGACTTTGGTTCGGTATGATTCAATAAAAGTCTCCAATATGGTTTTAAAATAATGTATTTTATTCAAGAAACAAATCATGGATTCAAACGAATGTAAAAGCATTTTATATCAATTATTTATATCATAATAAGGATGAAAAAGATATATTATATAAGCCCAAATCATCAATGAATGAGTTTGAGAAAGAACCCCCTACCTTAATGCGCAGATAATTACTCCTAAGGCGTTTTGTGTGATTGCTTACACATTGATGTCCTCAAGTGTAAGCCCAATATATTCCTCTTCCTCTTCTTCTCTCCAAGACTCTCCTAGACTTCTTGGGGTTGAAAAACATGTATAGGAACCTTAAAATAAGTCCCCTAGGGTATTTATAGTGTCAAGATAGGAGAAAACACTCAAATTAGGATGGGACAGACAAATTCTCCGCTTCGTGTACCCGAACGCGCGTTTTGTCCCATCTAGACGAGGGTGACATTTTAGCCCAGACTTCCGGCTCGATTTTGACCAAGTTAGAAGCCGATTCACGAAATTTTCATGACATACACTTTTTTGGCCCTTGAAGTATGCGTTCCAACGCTGCAAGACTCAGCACAATAGGATTTTGGGGTGAAAAATTATGGTCAAAATAGTCAGGTAGTGTCTAATTCCTTTCTTTCCAAAAATCTCCAAAATGTGTTATAATTATGGAATTACTTTCAAACTTCAAATACACCTCATATCACCTACCTCAAGGTTTATCGACCTTCTGGATTCAATGGTAGCCTTATTTAGACATAAAAATATTTAAAAACTTACTTATCCACACTTCCCAAGCTTAAATGCATATACGAAACCCAAACTTCACAATCAATCTTTCAACAACGATCCAAAGTTTCTATCATCCTTTTGGAAGTACTCTTCATATCATGTTATCCATCTTTAAATTTTATACGAGATCTTACAATCCACGCCCCTTAAAGAATGTTTTATCCTCGAAACTTAGTCGTCGACCCCACTTACATAAGTCCAATTTTATCACAATGTCTCAACTCCTATTCATCCTTTAAGAATCAATCCAAGATCAAAAATTAGATTTTCCGTATTCTAAATTTCAAATCCATCCCTTCAACTTATACCATCATTGCAATTATTAAAAGTCCTCAAGATTACCTTCATTCACTAGAATTCATTAATCACCTTTGTTCTCAATTATGGACCATCCCTTATCCTCAATTATTCTATGTGATTGTCTAAACTAACTCATAGCATGTACAACTACTAGATGATAAATTTAATTATCTACTCATCAAATACCACTTGTCTTTTGAATTCATCAATCCTTTCAATAACAAAAAAAACTCCCAATCATTACCATCTGTAGTAGCTCAACTCCTAACTACACACTCCCCACAATTCAATATTCTAGAATAAAATCCAAGATTGCACAACTCCTAACATGGCATGACTCCTGACATGTTGTGTCTTAAGTTGTGCATAACCTAGTTTAGCCAAGTTCCACCAGTGAGCCCAATAATATTCATCCTAATCTCATCGATGTAAAACCACAACCTTCTAATGTCAATTCAGGCACTAGCATTTAACCTTAGCAATACTCCACACAATTAGAGAATTGTACCACAGTTTTGTAAAACTCTCATTTCCATTTTGAAAAACAATTAATACTTCCAGAACGATCTCCAATCTTCCTAAGAAGCATAACAACAATTCCTACCCTTATTCCTAGAATTAACATTAATTCGTCATGTAATTTACCAATTCTTTACTTGATAGTTATGGCGAATTGTATTTATTTTGAGTTAATTATTTTTTTCCTATTGGTTTTATGCTTTGATGGTATTTTTGTGTTTGATTGATTTATCAAGTAAAATAGGGAGATTGAGTTGATTTCTGATGTTTGATAAATTGATTGGATAAATTGAAGATTGCATGAAGTCAAAGGGATCAAAGTTTCAGAGAGTCAACAGTTGATTGAAGTGGACCCCAACTACATACATAGGCGCATCCGGACGCCATCACTCCATCCGGACGGGAGTGATTCAACACCAATTCTAGAGATTTGAAGGTGTTCGGATGAGGTTTTGAATTCTGACGCTCATTTGACGATATGGTGTGCCTTCATTAGGACGCATGTGATCATCCAGACTAAGATATGTTGACCAAGTCAAAGATCAAGATTCAAGGCTTGCGTCCGGATGCAGCTATTCTATCCGGACTCACCTACAAGGTTTGGTCTAGTAAATTTTGACCGTCAAGACGCGATTTTGGTGTCGGGACGTACCTCCATGAACTTGATGCACATGATTTGACTTTAGAAGAATTTTTTATTTTGGAAAGGCATTGCTCCCAAACACAACCTAGACCTTCTAGTGTATATATAGGACCTTTTTTATGTTGTGGGGGCTCTCTTTTCCCAGACTCTCTTGGAACCTTTTTATTTTTATTTTGTGAAGATCTTGCTCATGGCTAGTGACTAATCCTTTTCCTATTCTCTAGTTAGGGTATGGTTTTCATGAATGTATCTTGAATATTTTATGAAAGCAATTGTAATTTCCATGTTCTTGAATGATTTATCTTTTCAAATATTCTTCAATTGAATGAAAGATTTTATTAAGTAATGTACTTTGTAAACTTATTTGATTAATTATTAACAAAACTGAGTTCTTGGTATGATTAATACTTATAATTCCCTACGAGTTTACAATGCTAGTTCTTAAATTCTTATTTTCTTTTCACTCAACCTTTGGTTTTCAAAGCTATATTTTCCGATTAACTACACTGACGTTGGAAGTTAATTGAGATAAACTTATTATAATTGCATAAGTATGATATTTGACTTACATGAATGATACTTGATCTCAAAGCTAGAGAATAGCCTTTTTAAATCTATTTCCTTTAAATCGGTTCGAATTACTAACACCCAAATTCTCTTTAATCATTATTTCCTTTTACCTACCTAATTCCTAACCAATTTCCTTGAGGATCGACCTCGGTCTTACAGAGTATTACTACTTCTTGACCAGCTGCACTTTAGCACCATTGTCGGGGAACTTGAAAGGATAGGAAAGCCAAAAAGAAAAATATGCCATCGTAACAAGCTATTTGGAGAACTCAACTTTTTCAGGTAATCTCGTTCCATCTTTGAGATTTTTGATAATTTTGTTTGTTTTTGTTTAAGCTTTATAGATTTTGTTAATCTTTGCTATTTAGTTGCTAGTTGTTTTAAGTCACAATCTTCGGGTGTGGTTGTTAACCCAAATTCAATACTTAAAATGAATGTATTTGACACTTATTAATTAAGCTAGTTGGATAACTAAAATTTCAACTCTCTTAATATGTTAAGTGCTCCTTTAAAATAGGCTACAATATTAAGTAGGAGATCTCTTACTTAATTCTGAAAGCTGAAAGCGCTTAATAAAATTGTCTTTAATAATATTTATAATATGAAAATTATACCCCGAAATATTTTACAATTGTATTAAAACTCTAATTAGTGTTATCTCCAAAACTCCTAACCTATCTATCCTCCTTGTCAATCGTCTTCTTCAGATAATAGGTGTTCTTCTTCTTCTTATTTGTTTTTTTTCTTCGATCCTTTGCTGCAAATAAACATATTGAAACACACACCCACGTTCACTGCACACCCACACCCACACACAATATTTATAATATGACAATTATACCCCGAAATATTTTACAATCCTATTAAAACTCTAATTAGTGTTATCCCCAAAACTCCTAACCTATCTATCCTCCTTGTTAATCGTCTTCTTCAGATAATAGGAGTTCTTTTTTTTTTTTTTTTTTCTTCACTCGTCTGTTGCAAATAAGCATGTTGAAACACACACCCACGTTCACTGTACACACACACCCACACCCACACACGCACATACAAACATGCATTATACACCCACCCACCCACCCATCCAAACTACTCACACACAAGCACAAATTACACACACACAAACATATATTATTAATGAGATTTAATTTATTCTATTTTTAATTCGATTATTTATTCATTTTTTTATTTATTGTTATCCGATTATTTATTAGTTATTATTTTTTTTATCAGATGTTATTGTTCACTTATTGTGATTCGATTATTTATTTGTCGTTGTTCTTTTTTTTTTATTAGATGTTATTATTCAGTTATTGTGCTATTCAATTTATTATTGATTTGATATATTTTCATTTTTATTAGATAAAAACATATTTTATAAATATTTTTAAATTAAAGAGTGGAAGGGTAAAACTGAAAATTAATTTATTTTCAAACGTCAGTTCTGTGTAGTTATCAAATAGTTTGGTTTAATTCAGTACTTAAATTTCAGTGGATACCAAACAGTCCACAAATTCAGTATTCAGCTTTCAGCTTTTAGACTTCAGCTTTCAATTTTATCAAACACCACCTTCATCTAGTTTATAATTGTATGTCTGGTGGAGAGAACTTGGATTCTGATATTGAGTCACCATTTAAAGAATCTATAGGATCCGTAGGTTCATCTTCATCTTTAGAGTCTAATCTTTCCGTCCTTGCCCCCATCTTTGATATAAGTCAAACAGGCAGTGACATTGGAGACAACGTGAATAAGCCAAGTCAACAAAACCCTAACTGTGTTCAAGAGGTCGACTAATAGGTCCAAACTATTAGGGATTATCTGCACACCACAAGGAGCAGTATCCCATCATGTTTCATTTTTCCTACAAATGCCCAGCGGTTCATGGTGAAACCTGGTACAATTCAAATTTTGCCGCAATTTCATGGCCTCGATTCTAAAAATCCTTATCTACACATGAAGGAATTTGAGGAGGTATGTGGGACCTTTCAAGATAATTTTGAGTTCACCAAGCTGAAGCTTTTTCCTTTCTCCCAAAAGGATAAAGCCAAGGAATGGCTTAACATTTTAAAATCACATTCTATCCCTGATTGGTCTACAAGGCAACAAGAATTTTTCAAAAAATTTTTGCCCATCCATCGCATTAATGCTCTAAAACGTCACATCATGAAATTTTCTATGAAGGATGGGAGAGATTCAAATATCTCCTCCAGTGTTAGGAGAGATTCAAAGATCTCCTCCACGTATTTCTGCTCCATGGGTTTGAGAGTTGGAACCTGGTAGGTTTTTTCTATGACTCTTTCCCTAGCACTATACGTCAGTCCGTCGAGATGATGTCATATGGAGAGTTCATGGATAAAAATCCTGTTGAGGCTTTCAAAATTTTTGACATATTAGCTGAGAGTTCCTAGATATGGGACTCGACCTCACCTATTAGTTCAGAGACCAGAGCAAGTACTGCCTAGGGAAAAGTATTTATTGAGAAAGAAGGATGATCTAAGGGAAAAGATGGATTCTTTGTCTACAAAGCTAGAGGCTTTAGAGATGTAGAAATTCAATGAAGTTTCTATTGTGTCTCCCAGCGAACGTGCATGTGGGATATGTGCTTTGGTGGGGCATTCTACTAAGGAACGTCCCATGATTCCTGCTTTTTAGGAGGTGTTATTGGAAAACTTCAATGTCGTCTCCTCTTTCCAAAAGCCATAAAATAACGCCTACTCTGAGACATATAATCCAGGTTGGAAACAACACCTAAATTTTAGTTAGAGGGGTACACAGCAGCAACCAGCCCAACCACCACCACCACCACAGCCACAACAATATCCACCTTACCAACCACCCCATAAACCTAGTCTTGAGGATAAACTGAATCAATTCATGTAGGCCCAAATGCAATATAATAATCAGAACTCACAGGCTTATAATGAATTTAGAGAATTCAAAGCCCAAATTGCACAGTCTTTAGATGAACTGAGAGGGCTGATGAGCGCGTAATATTGCATATTTAACGGCCTCATTACATGCATTTTAACTCAAATTTGTATTTAATTGCGTAGAGTTAGTCGAATGTATGAATAATGTGAAAATTTTGATGTTGCAGGCAATCATAGGGTAAATGATGGCTTTCAGAACCCTGCAATTAAGTGTGGATGAGTGATGAAGAGATGGATACATTACATGAGGATTAGGAGGCTTTCAAGTGAAAGAAATCAAGGTGGTAGAGGTACTAGGTATTGTAACACCCCGTATTTTTCTTTTATAGATATGTATATAGATATATATAGTAAATAATTGTTGTAAAAAAAAAAAAAAACATGGATATGAGTAGTGACGATAGGAATAAAAACTAGAGATGCGAATTGATTGGGAAGTTAAGCTTCGAAGATGTTTAAACTTGGAAAGGGTGAATAGACAAGTTTCTAAAGGTTTTTAGGTCAAAATAAGGTTTCCATTGAGTCCGGAAGGTCAAAAAACCTTCGGAGAGGTAATATGAGGTGTATTATAAGTTAGGAAGTATTTTGGAGTTAAAACACATTTTAGAGAAAATTTGGGTATAAAGGATTTTGGACACTGTCTACTATTTCGATCATAACTTTTTATGCTTAATTCCAAATGACCTGAAATTTTTACAATATATAGTAGACATCTAGGGCTACAAAAGTGTATCTCATGAAAATTTTCCAATTCGACCTCTAAATGGGTCAAAAATGCATTGGAAGTGGAAGTAGAAAATCTGGGTAGTGACTACCGGTAGCCAAAATCAGCTACCGGTAGCCAACCGGTAGTCGAGTGTCCAGTGTGTCCGAGCTACCGGTAGCCAAAATCAGCTACCGGTAGCCACTGTAAAAATCCGAAATTTTCTGTTCGCGAACCCTCGATTTTTCCCCCACTATAAATACATCCTCTCACCTCCTTAGCCTTCATTACACACCTTAAAACCCTAGAAAACATTAGAGAGAAAGAGGGGAAGAGAAAAACACAAGATCAAATGTGAAAAACAAGGAATTAAAGGGTTGATTCAAGATCAAAGCCCTAATTTTTCCAAGAACATTAAGGTAGGGGTTTTCTCTCACTCACTTACATTGAGGCTAGGGTATTTATACATGTATGTTTTGGCTACCAATGGTATCTATATGCTACGGAATCATCATCTCTTAAGCTTTTTGGCAAAGATTACATGTTTTACACAAAGTTAGGGTTTAATACCCATGAAATCTTCTTTCTCGTTTTAAAAACCCTAATGTTTGGAGAGTGATGTATTCCCTTCTTAAATGCTTTCTTTATTATGGATTTCAAAACCTTAATGCTTTGTGTTGGGTAGAAAAAATGATGTTATTGTGATCTCATGTATTTTCGTAGTTGGTTGTGGAATTGTTATATGTTATATTTTGGGGACTTTGGTTGGATGATTGTAAATTGACATAATTGTTGGAATGATATGCTTGGTTGGAATTTGTGATGCACATGAGTGAGAGGTTCCTTGTAAGGATGCTCACCCCTTCCCAAGAGGTTCCTTGTAAGGATGCTTGGGAAATAATGAAGTGATTGGTGGGAGGTTTCTTGTAAGAATGCTCACCCATTCTCAAGAGGTTCCTTGTAAGGATGCTTGAGAATTAAAGATGATCTAAAGAACGGGGGTGGAGGTTGCCCTAAAGTATGCCACCTACCGAATGAATGGGAGTGGAGGTTGCCTTAAAGTATGCCACTTACCGGAAGAATGGGGGTGGAGGTTGCCTTAAAGTATGCCACCTACCTAAAGAATGGACTCTCAAGAGGTTCCTGGTAAGGATGCTTGAGAGTCAAAGATGACCTAAACGGGGGTGGAGGTTACCCTAAAGTATGCCACCTACCAAAAGAATTGTTGGAAATTGTTTATGGCAATTAATGGTGATTATATGTATGTGATACTCAATTGTTCATTTAAGTAATGTTTTTACATAAACTTGAGATCCTTTTTAAATGTCACTGCTTTATTTCAAATTACGTATCTATGTTATGTTAAAAATGAGACCGACCGTTTTAAATGCTTTTCTAAACCTTGTATGGGTTTGAGAGGAATGTTTCTACAGAGCTTTGTGCTCACCCCCTACCGCTAACATTTTTCAGATTACCCGCTTGAGGAGGACGCAAGGGTCGAGGAACCCGCCACTTGGGAGGTTCCACTCGAAGGGAATATAGATTCCGAGGTGGACCTATAGAGATATAGTTTCTTTTGTACTAGACTAGGACATTCTTTTGAAACACTGTGTAGTCTAGTTTCTTTTGTTTATTTCCGCTGCGCTATATTAGTTGATTTTTGGTATGTAAAGGCCAAGATGGGTCTATTCTTTTGGGATAATATTGTAAATTCTATGGATGATTTTATGAAGTCTTATTTATTGATGGATTATTTTAGTGCTCTCATGATGTAAATGGTTTTAGAATGTAATGTCGTCCAGGGTGTGTTTTGGGGTGTTACAAAGTTGGTATCAGAGCCTAGGCTTTAGGTCTTACATGGGAGTTGTAGGTTATGGATTACCACCAGAAAGGTAGGACTAGGTTGAAGGAACCGTAGGCGTGTATTGGTTTGAAGCTATGTGTTTATCAGATAGGTTAGATTCATTTTATATTTAGTGTAGGGGTTAATTATTTGTTCGAATTCGATGAATTGTCTTGCTACGCAATCGAGTTTGTGGCCCCTGATGCAAAGAGGGCTAAACGCTTTAAACAAGATTTGAGGCCTTCCATTCGCGAGAAGAGGGTCACACTCTGAATTCGAGAATACAAGTACGTGTCCGTGGACGAGAACGAGGACGTGGACGTGTACGTGTCGGTGGACGTGAACGAGGACGTGAACTTGAACGTGGACGTGTACGTGGACGTGGACGTGATTGGACAAAGACCTCAGATAGTTCAAGAAGATGAAGTGACTCAGACTAGAACAAGAACTGACCCGCGCCAATGCTTTGCATGCGGAGAGTATGGGCACTTCAAACATAGATGCCCCTCGTTTCGACCAAGGACCAAACAAGCAACCGAGCAGGTACCAGCAAACAAGACACCTCTACAAAGGCCAGCACAGCAGATACCTCAGATAGCTCGAGGAGCGGGAGGCGTACCAGAGAGAGTAGGCACGGATGCACGCCGATGCTTCGCCTGTGGAGGTGTTGGGCACTTCAAAGATAATTGTCCATTGCTTTCCACCAAGACCAACCAAGCAACTGGGCGAGTGAATGCAAACAGGCCACCGCTACGACAGCCACTACCACCACAGAGACCGTTACAAGCTCAAGCCCCCGGCGGCGCCAATCAAGGAAGGTATTGTTCTTCTCTACCATTCTTGGACCCGAATTTTATTAGATTCCTATGCGACTCATTCTTTTATACGTACTGTGTACGCTGTGGAATTGGGATTGGGTTTCAAGGAAGTCGAACTTACAGAATATGTTAATTTGCCTACGGGACAACAAGGGGAGACCGGTAGGATTTATTTATAAGTAATCTTTGATTTTAAATTTATGTTTAATTACTAGGAAATCATCATGTCTTGCCATTCTGGATAATACTACCTTGTCCCAAACTATATTATGGTGGGGTAAACCCTAGATCTTTACTTATGCCTTCAAACCCTAGTTTACAAAGGAGATGTGTTTTTCTCTTGATTTCTCCTTTGTTCTTGAGTTCCACCCTTGATATTTGTTGGTTATTGATTTCAATACCTGATTGTTCCTTATTTTTAATTCTAAGATTGATATTCGTTGTTATGGATTTCAAGAAGTGATTGTTCCTTTATTCTTGATTTCCAACCTTAATATTCATTTGTCCTTGATATCTAAATTTGATATGCACTTGATAGTGACTATAACCCTTGGGATTCAATTATTCTCAATATTCAATACTTGATATTCTTTATTCTTGGTTCCAAGACTTGACATTCAATTGCTCTTGATTTCAATACTTGATTTCTCCTTGTCCTTGAGTTCAAAACTTGATACTCTTTAGTTCTTGCTTACAAAGCTTGATATGCATCTGTTATTGACTCCAAGACTCGATTGTTACTTTGTTCTTGATTTCAAGCTTTGATTGTTTCTTATTTTGATTCCAAAGCTTGATATGGGTTTGTTATGGAATTCGAGACTTGATTGTTCCTTTATTTTGGATTCCAAAAACTTGAGATTCGTTTGTTATTAATTTCAAACCTTGCTTGTTCTTTTGTTCTTGATTTCCAAGCTTGATAGCCATTTATTCTTGGTTACAAAGCTTGATTATTTATTTGTTCCTTAATTCAAAACTCTAAAGATTGGTATTGACCAATAAAATGGTATTTTCAATGATATTATGTTAATTTTTCTTAAATTATTCCGTTGGAAAAATGTATATGAATTTGGAAGCTAAGAGGGGAGGACAAGTCTGGTTAGGGTTCAACTGTAACCTTTGGTGGATTGTAATGTATATCAGAGTGCGCAGCGAACTAACGGAGTAAGGACTACAATGGGGAAACTACGGAAAAGATTCAACTCATCCGGGAGAGGCTACGCACGGCGCGAAGTAGACAGAAGAGCTACGCGGACCACAGACGAAGATCCTTGGAATTAAAAGTGGGAGATTACATGTTTTCCAAGGTGTCACACAAGAAGGGCGTGTTTCGATTCGGCAAGAAGGAGAAGTTAGCGCCAAAATATACCGGACCGTTTGAAGTGATCAAAGCAGTAGGCAATGCGGCGTATCAACTTCGACTACTAGCCCAGATATCCAGAGTACCCGACGTGTTCCACGTGTCGATGTTGAGAAAGTGTCAATCGGATGCAACGCCGGTCGTAAACTTGGAAGATATTGAAATTCAAGAGGGAGCAACCTATGAAGAACAACCGTTGAAGATTCTCGATGCCAAAGAGAAGGTACTCCGTAACAAAGTCATCTGACTAGTGAAGGTTTTGTGGCAACACCATGGAGTGGAAGAAGCTACTTGGGAACCGGAGCTTGAAATGCGAGAGAAGTACCCGTACATCTTCGCTACTTGAGGTAAGTTTCGAGGACGAAACTTTCTTTAAGGGGGGTGGATTGTAACACCCCGTATTTTTCTTTTATAGATATGTATATAGATATATATAGTAAATAATTGTTGTAAAAAAAAAAAAAAAACATGGATATGAGTAGTGACGATAGGAATAAAAACTAGAGATGCGAATTGATTGGGAAGTTAAGCTTCGAAGATGTTTAAACTTGGAAAGGGTGAATAGACAAGTTTCTAAAGGTTTTTAGGTCAAAATAAGGTTTCCATTGAGTCCGGAAGGTCAAAAAACCTTAGGAGAGGTAATATGAGGTGTATTATAAGTTAGGAAGTATTTTGGAGTTAAAACACATTTTAGAGAAAATTTGGGTATAAAGGATTTTGGACACTGTCTACTATTTCGATCATAACTTTTTATTCTTAATTCCAAAGGACCTGAAATTTTTACAGTATATAGTAGACATCTAGGGCTACAAAAGTGTATCTCATGAAAATTTTCCAATTCGACCTCTAAATGGGCCAAAAATGCATTGGAAGTGGAAGTAGAAAATCTGGGTGGTGACTACCGGTAGCCAAAATCAGCTACCGGTAGCCAACCGGTAGTCGAGTGTCCAGTGTGTCCGAGCTACCGGTAGCCAAAATTAGCTACCGGTAGCCACTGTAAAAATCCGAAATTTTCTGTTCGCAAACCCTCGATTTTTCCCCCACTATAAATACATCCTCTCACCTCCTTAGCCTTCATTACACACCTTAAAACCCTAGAAAACATTAGAGAGAAAGAGGGGAAGAGAAAAACACAAGATCAAATGTGAAAAACAAGGAATTAAAGGGTTGATTCAAGATCAAAGCCCTAATTTTTCCAAGAACATTAAGGTAGGGGTTTTCTCTCACTCACTTACATTGAGGCTAGGGTATTTATACATGTATGTTTTGGCTACCAATGGTATCTATATGCTACGGAATCATCCTCTCTTAAGCTTTTTGGCAAAGATTACATGTTTTACACAAAGTTAGGGTTTAATACCCATGAAATCTTCTTTCTCGTTTTAAAAACCCTAATGTTTGGAGAGTGATGTATTCCCTTCCTAAATGCTTTCTTTATTATGGATTTCAAAACCTTAATGCTTTGTGTTGGGTAGAAAAAATGATGTTATTGTGATCTCAAGTATTTTCGTAGTTGGTTGTGGAATTGTTATATGTTATATTTTGGGGACTTTGGTTGGATGATTGTAAATTGACATAATTGTTGGAATGATATGCTTGGTTGGGATTTGTGATGCACATGAGTGAGAGGTTCCTTGTAAGGATGCTCACCCCTTCCCAAGAGGTTCCTTGTAAGGATGCTTGGGAAATAATGAAGTGATTGGTGGGAGGTTTCTTGTAAGAATGCTCACCCATTCTCAAGAGGTTCCTTGTAAGGATGCTTGAGAATTAAAGATGATCTAAAGAACGGGGGTGGAGGTTGCCCTAAAGTATGCCACCTACCGAATGAATGGGAGTGGAGGTTGCCTTAAAGTATGCCACTTACCGGAAGAATGGGGGTGGAGGTTGCCTTAAAGTATGCCACCTACCTAAAGAATGGACTCTCAAGAGGTTCCTGGTAAGGATGCTTGAGAGTCAAAGATGACCTAAACGGGGGTGGAGGTTACCCTAAAGTATGCCACCTACCGAAAGAATTGTTGGAAATTGTTTATGGCAATTAATGGTGATTATATGTATGTGATACTCAATTGTTCATTTAAGTAATGTTTTTACATAAACTTGAGATCATTTTTAAATGTCACTACTTTATTTCAAATTACGTATCTATGTTATGTTAAAAATGAGACCGACCGTTTTAAATGCTTTTCTAAACCTTGTATGGGTTTGAGAGGAATGTTTCTACAGAGCTTTGTGCTCACCCCCTACCGCTAACATTTTTCAGATTACCCGCTTGAGGAGGACGCAAGGGTCGAGGAACCCGCCACTTGGGAGGCTCCACTCGAAGGGAATATAGATTCCGAGGTGGACCTATAGAGATATAGTTTCTTTTGTACTAGACTAGGACATTCTTTTGAAACACTGTGTAGTCTAGTTTCTTTTGTTTATTTCCGCTGCGCTATATTAGTTGATTTTTGGTATGTAAAGGCCAAGATAGGTCTATTCTTTTGGGATAATATTGTAAATTCTATGGATGATTTTATGAAGTCTTATTTATTGATGGATTATTTTAGTGCTCTCATGATGTAAATGGTTTTAGAATGTAATGCCGTCCAGGGTGTGTTTTGTGGTGTTACAGGTATCATAGGTAATGAGTAGGTAATGACGCATATTAAGCCTTCTATCAAGTGCTTAAAGACAATGGAAAAAGGAGGGGCGGCTTAACGGGTGACTCGGGATAGCAAGAAATCAAGAAAAAGCAAAAACAGGTGAAAACCTACCGGTAGATGTTCATTAAAACCTACCGGTAGGTTTTATGTACTGGAATTGTTCAACTACTGTCCCTTCCAAAACCTACCGGTAGGTTTTGCACACTAGAATTGTTCTGCTGCTGCCCCTGCCAAAACCTACCAGTAGGTTTTGTCATCGTTCTACCGGTAGGTTTTGCCCAGAAACGCCAGAAAGCTGCAATCTCTTCTCCAAATGCTATGTGAGCCCACCTCTGCTTCTCCCACACATGCCCTGACACATTCTACATACAAGCATGCTTCCCTATACCTAAAATCTGACTTTGGAAGAAAGAGCATGGAAGAGGAAGAGAGAGAAAGAGGGTGGCGTGGGGGGTTGCAGGCATGTCCTATCCTTGCTTGTGTAAGTGTCCAACCCCTTCCGCATGCTTGGAAGTCAGCTCACATAGAACCTAGAGGTTTATGGACGAAAATGAAGACATTCTTAGATTATTATTCAGCTACACAAGCTTTTAGAGAGAGAAGGTCCCAAGGAAGAAGATGAAGTTCTAGAGAGAGAAAGTTAGGTTTTTACATTTCTTTCTCCGTTTTAGTTGTATTAAGCTTAAAATCACTTGTAATATTTACTTCTTGCACTTTAATCTCTTTTATTTCAAGTGTATTCAAGTATAGTTACATATTCTTGCATCTACAATGTTTACATTTGGGTTTTTCCTTCCAAGCTTTACTTTTGGGTATAAAATGAATTTGTCTTTGTAGTTTAACTCTTTTATTGCATTAATACAAGTTTTAATCTTCATTTCTTCACCATGTCCTTTTACATTATGTTTGTTCTTGCTTTGACTATGAGTAGCTAGACTTTTAGTTGGCTAATCCAAGGGGAATTTCCACTTGGGTATGTGAAATCAACTCTTTTCTATTCTTCCTCGTAGTGTAAAGTGGTTTGGTTTGACTAGGTTGAGTGCAGACATGGTTGTGAGCTCTTGATACACTGTAGACTTGTCACGGGGTATGCCTGGCCCAACACCTCCACATTAGTCCCTCGCTTCCTACGAATCAATCAAACATCGAGACACCATTGCTTGATTACGTTCACCCTAATCTCCAATCACTAACCCGAAATAAGTGTATATGGCTTATGTGTGTAGGTGAGTGTCATTCTTCCTCGGGTTTGATGCTAGAAATGGGGAAAATGTGTGTGTGAATGGAAATGTGTGTGTGTGTGTGTGCAAAAGTGCTCCCCAAGCGAAGAGAGACTTTCCAGTGTCATGTTTTACTTGTAATGAGTATTCCAAGGTCGTCTCCTCAGGGAAGGAAGGTTGAATTGTGATGAAGTTGATTTGGTGAAAAATGAAAAGTGTAAAATCTTGTGAGCTTGTGTTTTTTGTGAGTGAAGATTTTGATAGAAAATGTAATGAAAACAAGGTTGGTTAATCCAAAGGGGTCATTCCAATGGGAATGCCAAATCAACTCAAAACATTCTTCCAATGGTGTCTCGGTGCTTGATTGATTCATAGGAAGTGAGGGACTAATGTGGAGGTGTAGGCTCAAGCATACCCCGTGACAAGTCTACGGTGTATCAAGAGCTCATAACCCCGTCTGCACTCAACCTAGTCAAACCAAACAAATTACACTACGAGGAGGAATGAAGAATAGTTGATTTAGCATACCCAAGAGGAAATCTCCCTTGGATTAGCCAACTAAAAGCTTAGCTACTCATAATGGAAGGAAAGACATACAATATGCAAAGAGACATGGTAAAGAAATGAAGATTAAAACTTGTATTAATGCAAAGAAAAGTGAACTACAAAGATAAGTGCATTTAATACCCAACTAAAGAACTTGAAGTGAAAAACTCAAATGTAACAATGGTAGATTCAAAGATACATAACTAAATTTGAAATACACTTGAAATAAATGACATTAAAGTGCAATAAATGAAGATTACAAGTGTCTTACAGCTTACTACAAGTGAAATGGGTAAGAAAATGCAAAAATCCAAACTTTCTCTCTCTAAACTAAATCTTCTTCCTAGAGCTTCTCTCTCTAAAATGCTGAATAATGGTGTAGCTCCTTTGCATTTTCGTCCATGAGGCTCCTATAGCCTATGTGTCCAGGCTTCCCATCAATGGGAAGTGATTTGATGCTTGGACAGACTAGGACAAGCCTACCCAGCAACCCATCATGCTTCCCTCCTTCTTTCTCTTCCTTTCCCATCCTCAATCCTCCAAAGACAGATTCTAGGGTCTTGTAGGCATGGTTATATGTAGAATATGTCAGGAGATGTGCAAGAGGAGCTTTGGTGGGCCCCCCAACAAATGGAGTTTGAGTTGCAGAATCTGGTGTTTTTCAGCAAAACCTACTAGTATGTCGATCAAAAACCTACTGGTAGGTTTTGTTCCAGTGAGCAAAACCTTCTGGAAGGTTTGCAGTTGGTCCAACTCCAGTGTGCAAAACCTACCGGTAGTTTTATGAGCAAACCTACCGGTCGGTTTTTACTTGGTTTGCTCTTTTTCTTCATCTTTTCACCTTCCAAGCCACCCGTTAAGCCTTCCCTTCATCTCCTTTGACTTTGAGCACTATGATGGGGGCTTAACTCAAGTCATTTCCAACTCTTTACCTACAATCACACAACAACTTCATTAATTGTTTGATTTATTGCATTTCCTCCCATTTTCACCACAAAAGCAAGTATAAAAGGAATACAAAAGCATACATGATGTGCAATATTTTGTGCTAATCACACCCCCCAACTTGAGTTTTGCTAGTCCCTAGCAAAATTTATTTTCAAACCGCAAAGTATAAAACTAGAACAATCCATTTACGCACATACATCGCCAAACAATCAAATTGGAAAAATCACAATGCAATTAAAGAAATGAACTTGGACAAGTTAAAATGAAACAACTGTGGTACTTTTCGTTAATTACATCCAAAAGTTCAGTACAAGGATTTAGAATTCAAAAACAAAATGGCCCAAAATCCTAGAGACACTTCTACTAGGCCGATAATTCTAATCCTAACTGTGCAACAACTAAAACTAAAACAAACAAAACACAACGACACAACTACTCATCGTCCTCATCCATCTCCTCCTCAGCCTCCTCACTCTCATCATCACTCTCCTCCTCGTCGTCACCAGGATCGTCTTCATCATCGTCGTCGGAACCTTCCACCTCGAAATCCATATAAGTCATCGGGGCGGAGGTAGAGGGCCCAGCAGACGAAGGCGGAGGTCTACCAGGAATTGGCTCGCCCAGGAAGGTGTGGTGGAAGATTCGAGTCATCATCAAGGTCAACCCATACATCGACCCCTCCAAAGCATCTAAGCGTTGTGACACAGTATGGACCGATGCAGAGGTGGAAGGCCCAGACGTAGATGGCCCAGCAGATGATGGCTAAGGTCTCGAGGCTCTCTCTCTCCCCCTACTCATCGTCATCCGCTTATTGCTGCTTGCTTTTCCAATAGCTCTGAATTTGGGGGGTGTCAGCACATCATGTACGTAGGCCTTGACTAGGGATGACAGTGGACCATATCGTGGGCGGGGGGGTGTAGTCTCCATCCCCGTACCCGCCTAAAAAAACTTCGTCCATCCCCAGTCCACCCCTGTTAACGGGTATAGTTTTCATCACCATCCTCGTCCGCGGGTAAATTTGTTATCCCTGCCCCCGCCCCCGTCCCCCACCTTCACCTCTGCCCCCACCTCCGTCCACCTTACTCACCCAAGCCCAAGCCAACATAATCTAAAATTCTAAATAAATCTAACATTCTAAATAATCCAACATAATTATAGAATATCATACCATAATTAAAAGTTTGTCATTTACAACATAATATAATTAAAACCTTGTCTACAACATAATCCAACATAATATAATTAAAAGTTTATCTCCCTTGTAAATCCAACACAATATCGTGCAACACAACATAATGTAACATAACATAATCTAACATAAAAAAATATAAAAACACAAAGATCTACACTTTCACAAGTCAAAACCATAAAAAAAAAAATGAAAAAACAAAACAATTTTCAAAAGAAAAAATCATTCAATAATATGTAGATTTGTATTCACAACAACACATATATATATATATATATATATAAAATAATAATAATAATAACAGGTAAAGAGGGGCGGGGCGGGGGCGGAGGTGGGGCGAGGGTAGGTGTCAGTCCATCCCCGCCTTCATCCCCGCACGGGTTTATACGGGTATCCCCGTATACGTCCGTCGTCCAATACGTATAGTCCATCCTCGGTCCAAATGGGGCGAGTTTGGATGAATACCCATTTTTACCTGGTCCACTGCCATCCCTAGCCTTGACCTTGTTGTGGTAGCACATCCTACTGACTAGGTTGGTGAATGGGAGATTTGCCTTCGACATTCTGGCCTGGGCGAACTCCTTTATAAATTCCCATATCAATAAGGCTACATCCATAGCCTTCCCAGTCATAAAAGCATGAAGGAGGGCTAGCTTCTCCACATTGGGGTTCTTCTCTACACCCATGGGGATCAAATTGTAATGTAAGAGCATATTCATAATCCCGTATGAGTGCTTGAGGCCCCCGACTTGAATTGTAATCTTGAATTGGGTTGGGTCCTCATAGCACAGCCGCACATACTCAGGGATTGTCTTTACCCCTTGGATGTTGTTTGGATACACCATGGTAGTGGGAGGTGGCCTCTGGTACTTCATCAATCTAGTAATCAAATCCGATGTCACATCAAAAACCTTACCCCTCACATTTGTCCGGAGAATCAAACTGCCCTCATCAGCCACATGCAATCTCTTATAAAATTCTCTACACATAGACAGGTTATACCAGCTAACAGGCTCAAACCAAATCCCAATATCGTGTCCCTTTATCACTCTCACCACCTCGTGAGTTGGCCCGAGAGAGATCATGTCCACAAAGCGCTCACACGTGACATTTTTCTCATCAATCCTTTGGTTGCGAGCATCGTTTCTTGCTTTCTTCCTCCTCTCTACCCTATCTCTGCTAGATCCCTCCTAACTCCTCTTATGGGAACTAGTGCCCGCGGGTGGTGTAGGACCCAGCCCCGGACGTTTGGTTTGGGCCATGAGATGCAACAGTGCCCCAACCACAAGGAAAGATAAAAACCACATCAAAAGCCTCTCAATGGGCTCAAAAGCATCGATAGAAACCTTCCCAAGGCGATCCATTTCAATGTAATCAAAGCTTTGGAGAGAAAATGACAGAAATGGAATTTAGGGGAAAAACTAGGGTTTAGTGAGCAAATCCACAAATTTCGGTCAAATTCTAAGTAATAATCAACCCTAGGTTATAGAAATGGAAGATTTGATGTTTTGGTGAGTGTTATTTGAGAAGGTTTAAGAGGGGGAGGAATGCTTGGGAGATTAAGAGATGAGGGAAATGTGAAGGGTTTCCCGAAAAAAATGAACTTAAAACCCTCGTTTTTATCAGGTCGATCAAAACCTACCAGTAGGTTTTGTGCACTGGACAAAAAACTACCGGTAGGTTTTGCCTTGTTTGCAAAAAACCTACGTGCTCCCATTCTCAATTCCACTCTAATCTAAATAAAACCCTACACATTCTAACACCCTATTTATGCCCTCTACTCTACCAAAAACATGAAGTACTCTTGTGAACCACAATTGAGTGACCATACCCCAAGTCATTTCCGAAATTGCAATATGATTTAAAATTTTGATGCTTTCAACACACAAGGCATGGATTTCTACATTTATCTACCAAAATAAATACCCAAAATGTAAAGCACATATTCAAGTGATAATGATATTCCTAATTCTATCTAAATATCAAAAATTTGAGTGCTATTCCCCCATCCTACAAGCTTAGGGTTGCATAACACATTGTTCAAATACCCGAACGAAGTACACATGAGCATCACCATGGCTTTAAATGCTATTCTAGAGTATGCACCTACACATTCATTTTCAAACTCGTGTGTGTGTGAAATGGACAAGTAATTTAAGCATTTACCCAACGGAATTCACATTCACTCGGCTATTCAAATTTAGCTTCGATGCAAAACTCACCAAGGGTTTCTCTCAACAATGAATCACACTATAATTATCCTGGCATGCTCTCCATGTGTATATGTGAGAAGAATCTTGTGCACAAAATAAAGTATGCTCACATATAATCCAAAAATGAGGTACATGCATAAAAATGAAACAAATTTGGCATAATCGGAATGTTAGGGCATTAGATAGCTAGATCAACCTTTCTTTTTCTTTAAAAGTGTGCTTTCGCCATGCTTTCTCTAGATCATTTAAGACTTCCGAGGGTTGTAATGAGGCCTTGAGGTGATATTGAGGTAAGTGAAATGAAGGAAAGAGGATAACAAAGAGGGTTGTTATAAGTGAATGACCTTTATTTCAAAAAGATCTCCCTTTTTCAAAAAATTTTGGATTTGCTTTTTAAGAGCCGTGGTCTTGGGCACAGGAAAAAATTTGTTCAAAAACATGGAAAGCATTTGTGCACAAGAGCTTATTGATCGAGGCTTCAAGGAATTCAACCATGATTTGGCTTTGTCTTTAAGGGAAAAGGGGAACAATTTCATGCGAGCTATGTCTTCCATGGCATGATTAGTGAGGAAGGTTGTAACTATTTCCTCAGATTTCTTAATATGCAAATAAGGATTTTCCCTTTCAATTCCTTGGAATTGAGGAAGTAGTTGTAACATTCCCGGTTTAACAAGGAAGGCATGAGCTTGGACCTGTAAAAGAATGCATGAGGGAGTGGTGCTACGAGTGGGTTGGAGATAATCTCGCATTGACCTTGCCGGATGATCAATTGGGATATTGTTTCCTTCATTCCTAGGAGAGGGAAAATGCATTCGGGGGTTTGGCATTCCCCCAGCCCTTGGAACATTAGAATCATCATCCCCGAAGTTATCACCGGCATCCTCGGGTGGGTCTTGGTCTAGGTTTATGTTTGGTTCTTGGGCTCGTCTCACTAGTCTATTTTGATCGTCCCGTCCTCACATTAAAAAACACTAACTATAATTAAAAAAAAAATTAAACAAAAATATATACAAGGAGTAACATACCTTGCCCCATGATGAGAATCACGGGACTTACCTCCGTTGTCCGAAATCACCTTTTAATTCAACGTTTTTCCTTCCCCAGAAACGGCACCAAAAATGCTTGATTGCGTTCACCCTAATCTCCAAACACTAACCCAGACTAAGTGTGTATGGCTTATGTGTGTAGGTGAGTGTAACTCTCCCTCGGGTTTGATGCTAGAAATGGAGAAAACGTGTGTGTGTGTGTGCAAAAGTGCTCCCCAAGTGAAGAGAGACTTTCTAGTGTCGTGTTTTACTTGGAATGAGTATTCCAAGGTCGTCTCCTCAGGGAAGGAAGGTTGAATTGTGATGAAGGTAATTTTGTGAAAAATGAAAAGTGTAAAATCTTGTGAGTTTGTGTTTTTGGTGAGTGAAGATTTTGATAGAAATGTGATGAAAACAAGGTTGGTTAATCCAAAGGGGCCATTCCAATGGAAATGCCAAATCAACTCAAAACATTCTTCCAATGGTGTCTCGGTGCTTGATTGATTCGTAGGAAGTGAGGGACTAATGTGGAGGTGTAGGCTCAAGCATACCCCGTGACAAGTCTACGGTGTATCAAGAGCTCACAACCCCGTCCGTACTCAACCTAGTCAAACCAAATAACTTACACTACGAGGAGGAATGAAGAAGAGTTGATTTAGCATAACCAAGAGGAAATCCCCCTTGGATTAGCCAACTAAAAGCTTAGCTACTCATAATGGATGGAAAGACATACACTATGTAAAGAGACATGGTAAAGAAATGAAGATTAAAACTTGTATTAATGCAAAGAAAAGTGAAACTACAAAGATAAGTGCATTTAATACCCAACTAAAGAGTTTGAAGTGAAAAACTCAAATGTAACAATGGTAGATTCAAAGATACATAACTAAACTTGAAATATACTTGAAATAAATGACATTAAAGTGCAATAAATGAAGATTACAAGAGCCTTACAGCTTACTACAAGTGAAATGGGTAAGAAAATGCAAAAATCCAAACTTTCTCTCTCTAAACTATGTCTTCTTCCTTGAGCTTTTCTCTCTAAAATGTTGAATAATGGTGTAGGTCCTTTGCATTTTCATCCATGAGGCTCCCATAGCCTGTGTGTGCAGGCTTCCCATCAATGGGAAGTGATTTGATGCTTGGATAGGCTAGGACAAGCCTACCCAGCAACCCATCATGCTTCCCTTCTTCTCTCTCTTCCTTTCCCATCCTCAATCCTCCAAAGTCAGATTCTAAGGTCTTGTAGGCATGGTTATATGTAGACTATGTTAGGAGATGTGTGGGAGGAGCTTTGGTGGGCCCCCCAATCTAGTGGAGCTTGAGTTACAGAATCTGACGTTTTTCCGCAAAACTTACTGATAGGTCGATCAAAAACCTACCGGTAGGTTTTGTTCCAGTGATCAAAACCTTTTGGAAGGTTTCCAATAGGTCCAACTCCAATGTGCAAAACCTACCGGTAGTTTTATGAGCAAACCTACCGGTAGGTTTTTACTTGGTTTGCTCCTTTCTTCATATTTTCACCTTCTAAGCCACCCGTTAAGTCTTCCCTTCATCTCCATTGACTTTGAGCACTATGATGGGGGCTTAACTCAAGCCATTTCCAACTCTTTACCTACAATCACACAACAACTTCATTAATTGTTTGATTAATTGCATTTCCTCCCATTTTCACCACAAAAGCAAGTATAAAAATGATACAAAAGCATACATGATGTGCAATATTTTGTGCTAATCAACCATTGGTTGAATGAATTGAGTCGATTTTGCATTCCTATTGGAATGACCTCTATGGATTAGCCAACCTTAATTTCTTGCATTTTTACCAAAACACAACTCACCAAAACAAAATTCACAAGATTTTCCAATTTTATTTTCTTTACAAATCACCCTTCCTAAACATTTGACATTTCCTTCCCTGATGAGACGACCTTGGAATACTCATTCCAAGCAAAACACGACATTGCAAGTCTCTCTACGCTTAGGGAGCACTTTTGCACACACACGATTTTTCCCATTTCTTGCATGAAACCCGATGGAGAGTGACACTCACCTACTCATATAAGCCATATGCACATAGTTCAAGTTCGTGTTCGAAGATTAGGGTGTACACAATCAAGTATTTTTGGCGCCATTGCCGGGGAAGTCTAAGTGTCAAGTTTCGAAGGTGATTTGGGACGGCATAGGTAAGTCTCGTGATTTTCATCACGGGCCAAGGTATGTCGTCTCAATTGTAAATATTTTGTTGTAATTTGTGTTTTATGTTATGTTTCCTAACTTTTATGAAAATGTGTTAAAAGCCCCAAATTTTGAAAACGTGTGTGAGATTTGTGATGAGTATGAGCACATCAATAGTAAGTGCCCATTAAATTATACGGTTCAAGACTTTGCATGTGAAGGATCAATTTCAATATTGGCCCCCAAAATTTTTTACCCCGACCATTATGTTGCAATGAGTTATCCGAGTTATGGTTGGGAGAACGAACCTTATAATTTTTCATCCGATCTCACACCACCAAATGAATTTTGTCACTATCCAACATATGAGGACTCAACCGAACAAAAATTGGAAAATACTATTTGTGAGATTAAGCTATACCAAATGAAAGTAAATGCCCAAGTAGCCCAACAATTTTCTGAAATTAGAGATGACCTTGTTCCATTGACTAATGTCATAATTACTAATTGTGAAGAACAACATCTTGAGCATAGTCAATGTATTGAGGATGATCATTTCTATGGAATGCAAATTGATGTTGAATCTCCCACCACTCTTAATTGTGAAAAATTTAACGAAATGTCATAATTACTAATTGTGAAGAACAAAATCTTGAGCATAGTCAATGTATTGAGGATGATCATTTCTATGGAATGCAAATTGATGTTGAATCTCCCACCACTCTTAATTGTGAAAAATTTAACGAAATTATTATCTCACATG
Source organism: Ilex aquifolium (assembly GCA_951799425.1). Taxonomy (NCBI): domain Eukaryota; kingdom Viridiplantae; phylum Streptophyta; class Magnoliopsida; order Aquifoliales; family Aquifoliaceae; genus Ilex; species Ilex aquifolium. The sequence continues at coordinate 373,808 of OX637407.1, read as the reverse complement.
AGGCTAATAAGCCCAAGTCAATTTTCCATCAAAGAGTGGTGTTGAGGTTCACAATTTTCAACTTAGGGAGGGCATTAAAATGGTGTTAAGTGTAGAAATTTATAAAGAGAAATTGTACACTCCATTGTTGGAATTGCATAAACTTGTGTGCACCTCTGTTTTGTTGAGAATTTTGAATAATTATCTTTTATATTGTTGTATAGATTGGTTAGGAAAGGCATTTGCACACCAAAAAAAATTTAAAATAAAAAAAATCAATGGGTGCAAGCTAATATCTAAATTGAAGCCGGATTGACATGAGTCCTTTTTGTTTGTTTTCATGTACATAGTAGTTAGATTTCTTTTATTGTTATATTTTTATTTTTCATGATGTTGTAGTGTAGATTTTAGCATGAAGTTGGTTACCTCTCCCTAATTTGGACTCAATTCATTTTGAGAATCATCGTAACAAATCTTATTTAGTATCATGTTCGAGTCGAAGTTAGGGGGTGTAAACAAGTTTTTTTTTGTGTTTCATTTTCCCTTTAATGTGTGTACTAAAAAAAAAAAGGAAAAAAAAACCATGTTACTTTTGTTTTTCTCATTGCATGATTCCTTGTGCATTGAGGACAATGCATGGTTCAAGTTGGGGGGTGAGGTGCATCATTTACATGTTCCACCCTTTTTTGTATAGAATAGTTGGAAATGTGAAAATTTTGGAAATTTTGGACATTTTTTGTGGATAATATCTAATATTGAACTATATTCCCCTATCCTAATTGTTATGAGATTTGTGATTGCTTGATCTTCATTTTGAACTTTGAACACATGAGTACACCATAGAAGTTTATCCTTTGCCAGAGTATCACATATGTGTTTTCTTTCTAACTCAACCATAGTGCACCTTGAATGTATTATTTTGGCAATTTACTAATTGGATCCACATTTTAGAGCTTGACATACATAGTGGAGATGAAGTAAGTACCCATGTGAGCTTTAGTGTCAATCGTTGTTGGAGAGAACTTACATTTACTCAAAGGAACAATTTTTCAAATTCAAAAATTTGTTCAATAATCTCATTATGCTTGCTTTGGTTAGAGTGCATATGGATAGTAGATTGACTTTGTCTTAAAATGCAATATGTCTCCCCATGCTTATCTAGAGATGATCTTAGGTCATCTTTGAATTGCGTTGAGCCTTAGTTTTTTCTTGTGAAAAGGTTATCCCTTGTGCCGTGATTGAGCCTTAATTGAATATTCGTTTTCATACCACATGTTTTACCAAGACGGTGCAAAATTATTACAATTACCACACCTTGGTTCGTCCGAGACTGACTGTGATTAAATCATGAAGAAAGGGAAATGTGGTGAGGAAACCCAAAAAAGGGATGAATGGCATTGAATGAAAAAGAAGAGAAGAATCCAAGAAAATGGAGAAAAGGAGGTTGAACAAGAAAATAAAAGAAAAGAAAAATGTTGAGAAAAAAAAAGATACAAAAAGTTGAAAATTCCACAAAAAGGAGATTTTTGATAATAAAGGTCATGCCTTCGGAATAACCTTTTTTGTCTCCCTCTACCCTTCGTTTCACTTACCCTAAATATCACTCCAAGACCTCATTACAACACATGAAAGCCCTAAATGATCTAGAGAAAGCATGGTGAGAGCACACTTTAAATGAAAAGAAAAGTTGGTTTTGCTATCTAGTGTCCTAACATTCCATTCATGAGATTATGCCAAGTTCGTTTCAATTTTTGTGCATGCACATAATTTTTGGATTATATGTGAGCATTTTGGTGTGTGCGTAATATTTTATCTCACATATACACATGTAGAGCATGCCCGGATAATCATTGAGTTATTCATTTTTTAGGGAAACCCTTAGTGAGTTTTGCATCAAAACTGAATTTGAATAGCCAAGTGAATGTGGATTCTGTTGAGTAATGTTTAAATTGCATATTCAGTTTACACACAAATGAGTTGAAAGAAAATGTGTAGGTGTATACTCTAGGATAGTATTTAAAGTTATGATGAAACTCATGTGTGATTGGTTTGGGTGTTCGGAGAAAGATGTTTTTGACATCCCAGTGCTAGTTAGAATAAGGGCATATGTTTCAAATGTTGGATATGAGGAAAAGAAGTTTGTAGATACCTTCACTGGAAACCTTCATGAGACAAAACTCGTCCACTAGGGATCACCTAGGGTTTAAAGGCTTCTTGCATATGCTAAATGCAATAGCAAAATTAGTATAGGTTTATGTTTGTTTGCCTAAATCTTACATTTAGTTTGTTAGGGACTAGCAAAGCTTAAGTTGGGGGTTTGATGAGAGTGTAATATTGCATATTTAACGGCCTCATTACATGCATTTTAACTCAACTTTGTATTTAATTATGTAGAGTTAGTCGAATTTATGAATAATGTGAAAATTTTGATGTTGCAGGTAATCATAAAGTAAATGATGGCTTTCGGAACCCTACAACTAAGTGTGGATGAGTGGTGAAGAGATGGACACATTACATGAGGATTAGGAGGCTTTCAAGTGAAAAAAATCAAGGAGGTAGAGGTACTTGGTATCATAGGTAATGAGTAGGTAATGACGCTTATTAAGCCTTCTATCAAGTGCTTAAAGACAATGAAGAAGGAGGGGAGGCTTAACGGGTGGCTCGGGATAGCAAGAAATCAAGAAAAAGCCAAAACAGGTGAAAACCTACCGGTAGATTTTGTCATCGTTCTACCGGTAGGTTTTGCCTAGAAACGCCAGAAAGCTGCAATCTCTTCTCCAACTGCTAAGTGGGCCCACCTCTGCTTCTCCCACACATGCCTTGACACATTCTACATACAAGCATACTTCCCATACCTAAAATCTGACTTTAGAAGAAAGAGCATGGAAGAGGAAGAGAGAGAAAGAGGGTGGCATGGGGGGTTGCAGGCATGGCCTTTCCTTGCTTGTGTAAGTGTCCAACCCCTTCCCCATGCTTGGAAGTCAGCTCACACAGACACTAGGGGGGTTATGGACGAAAATGAAGACATTCTTAGATTATTGTTCAACTACACAAGCTTTTAGAGAGAGAAGGTCCCAAGGAAGAAGATGAAGTTCTAGAGAGATAAAGTTAGATTTTTGCATTTTCTTCTCCATTTCAGTTGTAGTAAGCTTTAATCACTTGTAATATTTACTTCTTGCACTTTAATCTCATTTATTTCAAGTGTATTTCAAGTTTAGTTACATATTCTTGCATCTACCATGTTTACATTTGGGTTTTTCCTTCCAAGCTTTACTTTTGGGTATGAAATGAATTTGTCTTTGTAGTTTAACTCTTTTCTTGCATTAATACAAGTTTTAATCTTCATTTCTTCACTATGTCCCTTTACATTATGTTTGTTCTTGCTTTGACTATGAGTAGCTAGACTTTTAGTTGGCAAATCCAAGGGGAATTTCCTCTTGGGTATGCGAAATCAACTCTTTTCTATTCTTCCTCCTAGTGTAAAGTGGTTTGGTTTGACTCGGTTGAGTGTGGACGTGGTTGTGAGCTCTTGATACACCTTAGACTTGTCACGGGGTATGCTTGGGCCAACACCTCCACATTAGTCCCTCACTTCCTACGAATCAATCAAACACCGAGACTCCATTGGTTGAATGAATTGAGTCGATTTTGCATTCCCATTGGAATGACCTCTATGGATTAGCCAACCTTACTTTCTTGCACTTTTACCAAAACACAACTCACCAAAACAAAATTCACAAGATTTTCTAATAATCTTTTCTTTACAAATCACCCTCCCTAAACAGTTGACATTTCCTTCCCTGAGGAGACAACCTTGGAATACCCATTCCAAGTAAAACAAGACATTGCAAGTCTCTCTACGCTTGGAGAGCACTTTTCCACACACACACGATTTTCCCCATTTCTTGCATGAAACCCAAGGGAGAGTGACACTCACCAACTTCTATAAGTCATACACAAATAGTCCGGGTTCGTGTTTGGAGATTAGGTTGAACACAATCAAGCAAGGGCACATGCAGAAACTAACCCAGTTAATGGCCAACCTAGAAAGGCCAAATACCCTACCGAACCAAAACCTCCTTAGGTTCAGTTTCACATAGGCAATTCCGCTTCCCTGGACCTTTCTCATGAACATGTCCAAGTCGTCACCACTTTAAGGAGTGGTAAAATAATTTACAAAAGCACACCACAAGCACTCATTGAATTTATTCCTACACCAGTGGTTGAGCCTGTTACAGTCTCCACTGATGAGACTGTGTCCACAGAGATTGAGGAGCCTCCATATCCTATTCCCACTCCATTCCCTCATAGACTCAATAAATCCCAGAAGTTGAGTAATTATGCCGATATTTACGAGCTTTTCAAGCAAGTAAAAAAATAATATACCACTTTTGGATGCCATAAAACAAGTCCCTTCTTATGCCAAGTTCCTAAAGGACTTGTGCACTATTAAGAGAAGTCAAAATATTTAAAAAAGGGATTTTTTTGACTAAATAGGCTAGTGCTATTATTCAACACAAGACTCCCCTTAAATTCAAAGATCCCGAGTGTCCTAATATTTCTTGTGTCATAGGGAAGTTCAAGATTAAGCAAGCTCTGCTTGATATTGGGGCCAGTGTCAACTTACTCCCTTACTATGTCTATCAACAGTTAGGATTAGGCGAGCTCAAGCCTACCTACATCACACTTCAGTTGGCACACCGTTCTATTAAAATTCCTAGGGGAATAGTTGAGGATGTACTTGTTCAAGTGAACAAGTTTTATTTCCCTGTTAACTTTATTGTTTTGGACACCCAACCAGTTATGCATTCAGGGAGTCAAATTCCTGTCATACTTGGTCAACCCTTTCTTGCAATGTCTAATGCTCTAACCAATTGTAGGAATGGGGTCATGAAGCTTTCTTTTGGAAATGGAATTAATATTTTTAATGTTGACAAGCAACCTAGGGAGGAGTCTAATTTCCACAAAGTAGATATGATTGATTATGTTGTGGAAATCAATTAAATACACCTCATTGTCTAGATCCCTCTCAAATTTGTTTGCCTAATTCAGTTTTTGAAGGAGGTATTGGTGGATGTTCTAAGTCCTCATATTTTAATAATTTTTTAAATTGTTTCCAACACTAAGGAGTGCAGCAAGAGCCGATGGTGACTAAGACAGTGGTACCACATGATAAGATGAATGGGGTATTGAAAGGTGGTAGGGTGAACAACTCAGATTGAAATTCAAATTGAACTTAATAATGGTTGTGAACCTGTTTTGTATTATATTGCATAATATTGTATAGTAGAATTTTCTATTGTTTTTGTTTAATTTTTCTTTGTAAAGTTTATTTAGTGAAAGCTTTGTTGTTGATTTTGGAGGTCACATGTATTTCTCATACCCTACCTTGATTAAATTTTACGATCTTTCGTGTTTTTATCATTCATTGAACACAATGCATAATTTAGGTTGGGGGTGGAATAGTTTGTGATGCAAGATTTGCTTAAATTTTAAATTTGTGATGCAAGATTTTCTTAAATTTTTTTTTTTTTTGTCATTTTAATTAGATTCTGTGATGGAAACTTATTTTGACTTATTTATATATATTACGGTTTCTTTGCACAATTTTTTAGTATTAATCAACCAATTGTTTGAATTATATGCATATGATGAGACTAATGATTAAGTACAAGTTATTTTGACAAAAATATGAACTCATTTATGCTCTAGTCTGTAATAGAACTTTAGATTACACATTAATATTATGATTGTCATCCCCAATTGAAACTTTAAATACTAGTGCATGTATGACCTTGCTTGAGTTAGAAGTTATGAAAAAATATTTTTATTTTGAAACTTTACACATGAAGTGGAGAATATATAATGTCCCTTGTGAGTTTAGTCATTTCATTTTTGGAGAGACATTTGCATTACCCAGTGATAAGAATTTCATTTAGTGATTTTTTGAATGGTTTCGTTATATTTGTTATCAATGATGATATGTTGAATGATTATTTGATTATAGATCTTTAGCATGAAAAGGGTGTAAATTGAGGCTCTTGAGATATGATTTTAGGTCATGTTTGATATATTTTGAGGCTTAGCCTTGTTTCTTGAAATTTTATTATCCTTAGAAGCCATGTTTGAACCTATTGATTAAAATTTTCCATTGTTCACCCATACATAGTAACCAAGCCCAGATTGTATAATATCTTATCTTTGACCCTTAGTTATCCCGAGAATAGATAATTACATTGCATATGAAAGTGTGATATGTGGCTGAAATGCAAAGTCTTGCTGAGAAAGAAACGAAAATATATGTGTGCTTTGTGAAAAGATGAATATGAAAAAAGAAAAGAAAAGAAAGAAAAGATGAGAAAACCAATGAAAAAAATGATTGAAAATATGGCAAGGATTGTGCTGCCAAGGAAAATATGAGTTATGTCAAGAGGTATGGATATGTGAAACGTTCTTGGGGTAATTCTTTGAATTCCTATTTCTTCACTTCTTTACTCTTTTATCCAAGGCCCAATTACAACTTAGAAAAAGACCTATTTGATCTCAAGAGTTGATAGTAATACATGACTTGTGAAGGCAAGGAAGATGATGATAATTGTTTGATATGTTTGAAATTGATTTATAATCTTGAAACTACGCTAAGTTCCTTTCTATTGAGATAGTGCTTGATCTTTATTCCGTCCACCCTAATCTCTGAACATCATCCCGTAATACGTATATGGCTTATGTGTGTGGGTGAGTGTCACTCTCACTCTGATTCGTTGCAAGAAATGGGAAAACGGGTGTGTGAATGAAATGTGTGTGTGTGTGAACAAAAGTGCTCCCCAAGCGCAGAGAGACTTTCGAGTGTCGTGTTTTACTTGGAATTTGTATTCCAAGGTCGTCTCCTCAGGGAAGGAGGTGAATTGTTTTGAAGGTGATTTTGGTAAAAAAGGAAAATGTAAAAATCTTTAATGTTTGAGTTTTGTGAATTGTGTTTTAGATGAAAATGAAATAGAAACAAGTGCTGGCTAATCCGAAGAGGCCATTCCAATGGGAATGTCAAATCAACTCAAGACCTTCCTCCAATGGTGCCTAGATGTTTGATTGATTCGTAGGAAGCGAGGGACTAAAATAGAGGTGAGGATTCAAGCATATCCTGTGACAAGTCTACGGTGTATCAAGAACTCACAACCACGTCCACACTCAACCTAATCAAACAAAATCATCGTACACTACGAGGAGGAATGAAAAAGAGTTGATTTAACATACCCAAGAGGAATTCTCCCTTGGATTAGCCAACTTAAAGCTTAGCTACTCATATTTAATGCAAGAACATAAATGAAATAAAAAGGCATTGTGAAGAAATGAAGATTGGAACTTAAATTAATGCAAGAAAAGTTAAGCTATGAAGTAGTGCATAGAATACCCATTTTAAAAGCTTGAAATGAAGAAAACTCAGTACAACAATGGTAGAATCTTAAATGTGTAACTAAACTTGCAATACACTTGTAATAAATGAAGCTTACAAACGTCTTATGGAAGATTACAAGTGAAATGGATTGAAGAAAATGCAAAAATCTAAGCTTTCTCTCTCTAAACTATGTCTTCTTCCTTGGAGCTTCTCTCTCGACAATGCAATACAATCTGAATAATTATGAATGGAGCTTGCAAATTTTTCCATGGAGGTCTCCCTAGGTGTGTGACAGCCCTCCCATCCATCGGAGGCTAATTGGATGGCATTGGGCAGGCTAGGACAGCCTACCCAGCAACTCCCAGGCTTCCTCTCTTCTCTCTCCTCCTCATTAATGCTTGAGCCTTCAAAGTCCAAGGCTAAGGTTGAGGAGGCATGTCTGTGTGTAAGGGGTGTCAGGGAACAAGTGGGAGAACCATAGGTGTGATTAGCACAAAATATTGCATATTCCAAGTGCATTTGCATCCCTTTTGTGCTAGCTTTTGTGGTTAATATTAGTGGAAATGCATTGTTTGTGCTATTAATGGAATTTTGGTGTGTTTGCAGATAAAAGGTGATAAATGATGCTTGTTAAGCCTTTTTCATAGTGTTTAAGATGAATGAAGATGAAGGGAGGGCTTGACGATAGCTCAGGAGGTGAAGAAACCAAGAAATCAGCAAAACAAGGGAAAACCTCTGGTAGGCCATACCAGTAGGTTTTAGCTACTGGACCTGCACCTACCGCCAAACCTACCGATAGGTTTTGCCCACTGGAGTGAAACCTACCGGTAGGTTTCCATCGACCTACCGATAAGTTTTACTGAAAATTGCCAGATTCGGCATATCAAGCTCTGCAACCTTGGGGGTCCCACCAAACACTCTTCCACTTGTCCCTGACATACTTTACACATAGACATCCCCTCATACACTCATGCTTGGACTTTTGGAGCTTTGGACATTAATGAGGTGAGAGAAGAGAGAAGATGTTAGGTGTGCAGGCTATGCCTGCACTAGCCTGTCCATCCCATCCCTTTCAACCCCCTATTGATTGGGATCACATCACACAGCTAGGGAATGGCTCCATGGATGTTTTTTTGGCAAGCTCCTTGACCATTATTGAAAAAAGGGGAGATATACATTGTAATATAGAGAGAGAGAGTCCAAGGAAGAAGATGAATAGTGCTGGAGAGAGAAGTGAATATTTTTGTATTTTTTTCCATACATTGCCTTATAATCTATTGTAAGACTTGTCTAAGCTTTGTTTAATGCCTTTAATGCCATTTACTGCAAGTTCATTTCAAGTTTAATCTTTCATTCTAGCTTTTACCATTAATGCATTTAAGTGTTCATCTCAAATCTTTTCAAATGGGTATTAAATGCACTTTTCTATAGTTTTGTGTTTTCTTGCATTAACTTAGATCAAATCTTCATTCCTTTACAATATCTTTCCATTTCATTATTGTCTGTGCATTAAGTATGAGTAGCTAAAATTTTAAGTTGGCTAATGCAAGGGAGACCTCCTCTGGGGTATGCCATTTCAACTCATTTTCTTTCCCCCTCGCAGTGTACGTTGGTTCGGTTTGACTGGGTTGGGGTGTGGACATGGTTGTGAGTTCTTGATACATCGTAGGCATTTTCACGGGATATGCTTGAATCCTCACCTCCATTTTAGTCCCGAGCTTCCCACGAATCAAACGAGCACCTAGACATAATTGGGGGAAGGTTTTGAGTTGAGTTGGCATTCTCATTGGAATGAACCCTTCGGATTAGCCAACATTTTTCCCATCTCATTTTTTTTATCAAGATACAATTACAAACCAAACTTCAACCAACAAAAGTTTTTTACACTTTACCCTTTTTACCAAAATCACCTTCAACACGATTCACATCCTTCCCTGAGGAGTCGACCTTGGAATACTTTTCAAGTAAAACACGACACTCGAAAGTCTCTCTGCGCTTGGGGAGCACTTTTGTTCACCACCCACATTTTACACTTCATTCATCCACCCACATATGAGTTTGGGTTGATGTTGTATGAGATTGGAAGGGTTGGATTTGAAAAAGGATTGAATCGGGGGAAAACTGGGGTGATCTACCGGTAGAACGTTGATTACCTACTGGTAGAATGTTGATCTTCTACTGGTAGAACGTTGATCTTTTACCGGTAGAAACTTTCCAGTGAGCTCTTTTACCGGTAGAACGTTAATCTTCTACCGGTAGAAGTATTCCAGTGAGTTTTCCTATCGGTAGAACGTTGTTTTTCTACCGGTAGGTCCCCTTTAATTTTCAGAAAATCAAAATGGTCTTGCCAAACCTTCGGGTCTTGAGTCCTTTTGTTCAAATGATGTAAATGGAGAATAATTCAGAATAAATTGATGAATATTGGACCTTGGAATGATCAAATGATTGAAATGTACACATGTTATGTGTTTGGGAGTGCCTGGTACAAGGGAGACTCTACCCAAACGTCGTGTTGTTTATGATCCTAGTAAATGGGATATTATTGTCATGGTGTCGGGTTATGCGGCATTCACGGGTACTTCCACGGGTTGATGGGTGATCAACAGATTGACAAAAGACCCCCGATTTTAGGGGCATCACAGCTTGGTATCAGAACCTAGGTTCTCAATTTACCTAGGGCTTGCAGGGCATGAGTGACTTGATCCGAAATGTGTACACCCAAGTGCAGACGGTCAAGTTGTAGTAATAATCCGATTAAGTCCGGAGTTGAATCCACATGGAACAAATTTTGGTGTGTCAAAGTAAATAGTGACAGAGACCAAAGTTACTAGAACCCTTGAGATTTGAAGTTATGATGTTTATGGATTTTCCTGGATAGAATATAGGATTCTTTCCAAGGAGATTTTCTAGACAAAATATAATATTCTTTCAAATGTAAAAGTCACCATTTAGCTCGAGGATTTGGACATGTAGTCAATTATCCGGTTGTTATACTTGTACTTGGGAACTCAATTAACCCATGTGTCAACAATAAGTTAATTGGAGGATAAAGATGGATTGTGGGAAATAAGAGTATGGTTCCGATGTCTTTGTATAGATGTAAAAGAATTGTCTGGGCTGAGACTCAACCCGTCTACAAACAACAAGTAGTTCTACAAGCCATCCAACCACTGTGTTAGTATGCCATTCTTAGTTGAAGCACAATAATGGTGAAGATTGAAATGTAGTCATGAAGATCTAGCTGGAGTACTTGCAAAGAACCAATGAGTCTTCCTATGCCAAGAGTCATCTATGTCATAGAAAGGACTCATGGTTGTACAAAGTACTTTAGCTTTGCTAGATGTATTCAATCATTCAATAAGCAAGTGAAAGATAAAGCATTAAGCATAAACGAAATGTACAAATATAACTTCCAAATGATTTATACATGTCCATCACCTCTTACTAAAGAGTGAATGAGAAACTACTCACTCTTCATGGATTTGAGAAATATAGAAAAGTGAGTGATTCTCATCCCTCCAAGTATAGGAGTTACAAGGTGAAATACACTACACAATGAGCGTATCTTCGAAGAAGAATGAGTGAATCACTTTCCACCCTTCATGGCTTTGGTAAAGCTAAAGAAGTGGAAGAGTTTCACTCCTCTAATGGAAGAAGGAATATCAAACAATGGAAGCTAATGAAACTAGTAATGAAAGTAGAAAGCTAGTCACTTTTGGATGGTTTCCTCCTGAACCAAAAGATGATCTATCTCTCTCTATGTATGTCTATCTATATCTAAATGCAAGTTTCCCCTTGAAGCTCCCATAATGGAGGTATTTATAGGCAAAGAGAAGGGGGTAAGGAAGAGAAAAGGAATAGTCCAATGTCCTCAAAGTCCAAGTGAATGCCCCAAGGTCCGGATAGAAAATCAACCATTCTGCAGCCTGTCTAGGGACTACGTTCGAACGTAGTATGGCATTCGAACGTTGACTCATGTCTTCTGCGATAGGTGTTCGAACGCTTAATGGAGTTTGGACGTGGAACTCAAGTGGCTCTTGTCACCCACAGTAGATAGCAAGTCATGTCTCATCACCCTGGCAGTCTGGTCCTCAAATAATTCAAGATGGCGTTCGAACGTGGATTGGCATTCGAACGTTGCACTCAAGTAGCTATTGTTCTTCTATGAGAATAACTGCAACACGCCATATGCCATTGACCTAGCACTCTTCCAAGGGCCCTCAATTATTTCTAGATGGGCGTTCGACATTATTTGCGTTCAAATGTTGATGCCATGCTTCAAACTTCTCCAATTTTCTTCCGGAACACATGGGTGTTGCATGAAAGTTTGGTATCCATTGACTTTAGGCTTTTGTGCAACTTTGTCCTGAAATGTCATCATTTAAACTCCATCAAAGCATAATTATTCTTGTAAAAGTATAGTAAGGTGCTATTTTTAGCTATTCATCAATGGGTCTAGGCCATTGCATCCATTGTGCATTACATGTTGTGTGCTCTAAATGTTGCATGTATGTGTTATATGTTATGTATAATTATATGCATGATTAAATGTATATGAAAAGGAGACACTAGGGTTAGAAAACACAACCATGGGGGTCGTAAAGAGAAGGTTCATGATAGGGGCATCTACTAGTGGGTGACCTACATCCTACTAGTGAGACAAGGAGAGAAAATTCTCAATGTTTTGACTTCGGTCCCTACTTCGGGATAATAAGTTGGTGCTTTATTGCTATCGTACCTGTGTGTAGATGGAAACTAGAGGAAGAGGACGCGGACGTCGGGATGGCGGGAACGACCAACCACCGGCACCAGCTTTTGATCACCAAGCCTTCATAGAGGCTATGGGTACGATGGCTGCAAACCTCGCGTAGGCAAGCGCCAATATAAGCCAAGGGGCTCAAGCCATCCAAAGGATTTTAAGTCCCATGGGCCACCAACGTTCATGGAAAAAGCAGAGGACATCCAACCCACAGGGATCACTGGGGCAGGGCCGAAGCTATCGAGTCCAAGCCCAGGGTCAGTCTTCCCAAAGAGGGAAAGACTTTAAGGGGACGTATTGAGGGGGCCAAAAGACATGTTATTGTTGTCGACAGCCGGGCCATGTGAGGAAGAATTGTCCCCTGAATTAAAACTCACGGAGTTTAGAAATGCCTCAATCCCAGTCGTCAGTAGGACTTCCACAAGCACACGTTGTTCCTCCCTGTCCCACTATGGACCAGGGAAATTCGTTCCAACTACAGGGTACTACACAAGCCCCTAGTTCTTCACGTGCGGGGACTCCACAATCAAGCCGGATGAGCTAGGATGTAGGCCAAGGCCAAGGATAGGACTTTCAGGCAGCAACACGGGGGACCCAGGAGACGGTCTTTGACGTTGCACCGTAGAATGAGCTGATGGATCAGTCGGTGACCCATGGTACATTTCTTATTTCCTTGTTTATGGGCACATGTGTTACTTGATTTGGGCGTGTCACATACCATCATTTTCATGTTCTTGTGCATGATATGGATTTAGAAATCACAACCCTAGAAGAGTCCTTATCGGTAAATTCAACCCTAGAAGCTAGGGTAAGCATTGATCAGATATGTCGGGGGTGTGAGTTAGAGATCTCGGGGATTCTACTCATCGTGGACCTTAGGGTCATGGACATGTCGAAGTTTGATTTTATCCTCTGGATGGATTGGTTGACGGCACACCGAGTCATCATCGACTGTGATCGGAAGAGGGTCACTACCTGTACACCGAAAGGTGTTTGTTTCAAATTTCAGGGCGAAAAACAAGATGCTTTACCCCAAGCCCTGTATGATTCTCGTTGGCACGAGCAGTTGATGAGCTGACTTGCGAGCCTTACCCTGGAGGACGATGCGAGGCAGGAGTTGGGTCTACCTCGGGTGGCTTCTGAGTATGAGGATATTTTTTCAAATGAACTACCAGGATTACCTCCACATCAGAATGTAGACTTCACCATTGAGTTGCATCCCAACACATCCTCTATTTCTATGACTCCGTATAAAATGGCACATGTAGAGTTGTAAGAACTCAAGATCCAATTGCAAGAATTGATGGATAAGGGCTTCATTAGATCGAGTACCTCACCTTGGGGCGCTCCGGTGTTGTTTGCCAAGAAGAAGGACAAGACCCTTCGGCTAAGTATAGATAGCGGCAGTTGAATCGGGTTACTATCAAGAATAGATACCCTTTGCCGCAGATTGATGACTTGTTTGATCAGCTGAGAGGGGCGTGGGTCTACTCCAAGATAGATCTATGCATGGGATACCATCAGTTGAGGATTAGGGAGGTAGATATCCATAAGACGGCGTTTAGGATCCGATATGGGAATTTCGAGTTCATTGTGATGCCTTTCGGATTGACGAATGCCCCAGCGGCATTCATGGATCTTATGCATAGGGTGTTCCAACCCTACCTAGATCAGTTTATCGTGGTTGATAAGCACAAAATATTGCACATCTTATATAAATTTACATCCCTTTCTATACTTACTTTTGCGGTTAAAATGAGCAGAATTGCAACGTTTGAGCTATTAATGGAGTTTCGATATGTTTACAGGTAAAGGTGCTTAAATGGTGCTTGTTAGGCCCTATTATGGTGTTTGAGATGATTGGTGATGAGATGGTGGCTTAACGATAGCTTGAAAGGTGGAGGAACTAAGAAATCAGCAAAACAAGTAAAAACCTACCTGTAGGCCCTACCGATAGGTTTTGGCTACTAAACCTGCACCTACTGCAAACCTACCGACAGTTTTTGCTCATTGGAGTAAAACCTGCCAGTAGGTTTCCATCGACTTACTGGTAGGTTTTACTGAAATGCGCCAGAATCTGCAACTCAAGCTCTGTAACTTTGGGGGTCTCACCATTGGGTCTCCCACTTGTCCCTGACACTCCTTACACACAAGACACCCCATCCTCAACCCTAGCTTGGACTTTGGAGGCTTGGACATAAATGAGGAGAGAGAGAATGGGTGAAGCCTGGGAGTGCAGGCTAGGCCTATGCTAGCTTGCCCACTCCATCCTTTCAGCCCCCTATTGATGGGAGGTCCATCACACAGACCCTAGGGCTCCATGGATGTTTTTGGAAAGTTCTACCACCAGAAGGAGGGGGGATTTCAGGGGAGAGAGATAAGTTCCAAGGAGGAAGATGAATAGTGCTAGAGAGAGAAGTTGATATTTTTGCATTTTCTTCCATACATTGTCTTGGAATTTCTTGTAAGAATTGTTTAAGCTTTATTTAATGTCTTTAATGTCATTTATTACAAGCACACTTCAAGTTTAGTCTTACATTTTGGATTTCACCATTAATGCATTTAAGTTCTTCATTTTCAAGCTTTAAAAAGGGTATTGCAAATTTTTCTTCATGGTTTATGTCTTCGTGCATTAAACTTAACTCTAATCTTAATTTCTTTACAATGTCTCTTCATTTCACTTATGTCTTTGTTTTAGATATTAGTAGCTAAGTTTATAAGTTGGCTAATCCAAGGGAAAATTCCCCTTGGGTATGCTACTTCAACTCATTTTTGTTCCTCCTCATAGTGTACGATGACTTGGTTTGACTAGTTTGAGTGCGGACATGGTTGTGAGTTCTTGATACACCGTAGGCATTGTCACGGGGTATGCTTGAACCCTCACCTCCATTTTGGTCCCGCGCTTCCTACGAATCAATCGAACATCTAGGCACCATTGGAGGAACGTTTTGAATTGATTTGGCATTCCCATTGGAATGACCCCTTCGGATTAGCCAACACTTGTTTCCATTTCAATTTCATCAAGAACACAATTACAAAACAACTCAAACTCAAAGTTTTTTACACTTTTCGTTTTTTCACCAAAATCACCTTCAACACGATTCACCTCCTTCCCTGAGGAGATGACCTTGGAATACTTTTCCAGGTAAAACACAACAATCAAAAGTCTCTCTGCGCTTGGGGAGCACTTTTGTTCACACACACACACCACACTTCATCCACACATCCGTTTTCCCATTTCTTGCATTGAACCCGAGTGAGAGTGACACTCACCCACGCACATAATTCATATATACATTGAGGGTTCATGTTCGGAGATTAGGAACACAACGGAAAACAAATCAAGCATTTTTGGCGCCGTTATCGGGGAAGGCAAAGCGTTGAATCAAGAAGCTGATTTTTGGACAACGGAGGTAAGTCCCGTGATCTTCATCACGGGCTGGGGTACATTGCTCCTTGTATATACTTTGGTTTGTTTATATTTTCAATTGTCGACAATGCGTTGTATGTGGGGACGGGACGAACAAAACCGATTGGTTAGACAACCTTTAGGCCCCAATATGAACATTGACCAAGGCCTACCCGAGGATACCGGTGACAACTTTGAGGAGTTGGGTGCCTATGTGAATGTCCCAAGGGAAGGTGGAGTGCAAGAACCTAGAGCTCCAAACCCGAGAATGCACTTCCCTCCTAGAAATGAAGGGAACAATATTCCCATTGATCCCCCGGCTAGGTCAATGTGGGACTTCCTCCAACCCACACGTAGCACCACTCCCTCATGCATTCTCTTACCTGTCCAAGCTCATCTCTTCCTAGTTAAGCCAGGAATGTTGCAACTACTTCCTACATTCCACGAAATTGAAAAGGAAAATCCTTATTTACACATTAAGGAATTCGAGGATATAGTTGCAACCTTCAACGCTAACTATGCTATGGAAGATATAGCTCGTTTGAAATTGTTTCCCTTTTCCCTCAAGGACAAAGCCAAAACATGGTTGAATTCCCTGCGACCTCGATCCATCACCTCTTAGGCTCAAATGCTTTCTGAGTTTTTGAATAATTTTTTCCCGGTGCATAGAACCACCACTTTAAAAAAGCAAATTCAAAACTTTTCGGAAAAGCCCAATTAGCAATTCTATCACTGTTGGGATCGCTACAAGGAATTGCTTCAATCCATACCACATCATCGTTTTGAATCATGGCAATTGGTAAGTTTCTTCTATGAAGGAATTGACAGCTATCTATCCGATGTACACCCAAGTGCAGGTGGTCAAGCTGTAGTAATAATCCGGTTTGAGTCCGGAGTCGAATCCACAGGGATCTTTTGTTGATATTTCTAAGGTAAGCAGTGGTAGAGACCTTTTGGTGGTAACATTTTTTTGATTTGGATTTGCTGTGAGATGTGGGTTTTGCTGGACAGAATATAAGATTCTTTCCAGGAGATTTTCTTAACAAATTAGGAAATGAATGTTAATAAAAAAAAAAAGAGTCACTCTTTAGTGCAAGGATCTGGACATGTAGTTAGTTATCCGGTTTGTCATAATTGTGCTTGATAACTCAATTAACTCCCGTGTCAACAGTAAGTTAATCGGAAGATAAAGATGGATTGTGAGAATTAAGAACATGATTCCGATGTCTTTCTAGAAGTTTACAAGCATTGCCTGTGCCGAGACTTAACCCGTCTACAAACAATCAAGTGTTTCTACAAGACATCCAATCATGATATTAATAGTCCATTCTTTTTAGTGAAGTACAATAAGGGGGGAGATTGAAGGGTTGTCATGAGGATCTAGCCGGGGTACTTGCCTTGAACTGATGAGTCTTTCTATGCAGGAGTCATCCATGTCATAGAAAGGGCTCACAATTATACAAAGTACCTTAGCTTTGCTAGATGCAATCAATCATCCAATAATAGGGGAAAATAAACATTAAGCATAAAAGAACATTGCACAAATATAATTCCCGGATAACTTATACATGCCCTTCTCCTCTCACTAAAGAGTGAATGAGAAACTACTCACTCTTCATGGCTTGGGTAAAGCTAGAAAAGTGAGTGATGCTCATCCCTCCAAGTGGAGAACTTTAAAAGATATAGTAACACAAATACGGAGCAAATCTTCCCCAAAGAATGGGTGAATCACGTTCCACCCTTCACGGCTTTGATCAAGCTCTAGAAAAGTGGAAGATTTTCACTCTTCTAAGAAAGAAGGAAGCTCAAGCAATGGAAGTGAAATGCATGAACAATTAAAGTAGAAGAAAGCTAGTCACATTTGGAGGGTGGCTTCCTCAACCAAAGATTGGAGGGTTGCTTCCTCAACCAAGATGGGAGCTATCTCTCTTCTATGCATGAGAATTGAAAGCATAGACATAAACATAAGCATAAAACTACTGCTATAACAAGCAAGAGATGTTGGACTAAAGCCAAACTAATCTCTAAAATAAATACTTCATAAGGAAAATGAACTAACTACAATGAAAGTGGGAGTCTAAGCCTCCATCACTATGCTACTTCCTACAATGCTTGGCTCCTCAAGCTCTCCAACAAGGGGAGTATTTATAGGCAAGAGGAGGAGGTAGGGGGGGTGAAAGAATAGTGTTTGCCGCCCAAGTCCAAGTGAACAGTCAACAACTCTGCAGCCAGTCTGTGGATGACGTTCGAACGTGAGTTGGCGTTCGAACGTTCTTTCTGTTTTTGCACTGAGGTCGTTCGAACGTTGCTTCTGTTTTGGCACTGAGGGCGTTCGAACGCCAGATCTGCTCTGACCCCTTTCACTCGAGTGATCTGTAGGTCCCCTGTGAAGTGCAGTACCAACTCTCTGCAGTGGTCTGGTCTTCAATCCACTCAAGTGCACGTTCGAACGTGAGTTGGCGTTCGAACGTGACACTCAAGTACTTCAGAGTTCCAGTCTTCTTTCCTAACTGCCACACGCCATCTCTTCAGCATCTGAGTCTGCTACAGTGTCTTGTTTGACGTTCGAACGTGAGTTGCCGTTCGAACGTGGTGACAGTGTTCCAAGCTTCTCCAATTTTGGGCTATAATGTACTGGCACTGCATCCAAGTGTGGTACTTGTTGTTTTTGGGTCCTTGTTCAGTTTAGGGCCTGAAATGACATCACTTAAACTCCATTAAAGTACAATTAGTCTTAAAATGTCATAATAATATGTCAAGTTTAAGTACTAATCACACTCCCCAACCTAAATATTGCTAGTCTCTAGTAATACGAAAAAGAAAATTCTACTACTAATGCCATTTTCGTAGGTCATCCGGTTGCATTTAGCTTATGCAACAAGCCGTTGAACCACTAGGTTTACCCTAGCGGACGAGTGTTGTCTCGTGAGGGTTTCCAGAGAAGCTACCCACAAATTTCAGTCGAACAGATGTGTATAGTAGAATGCTGTCTAAAGTAAATTAGCATCATGGTCGTTGAGACACCAGATTTTCAACTTTTGATTTATGTCTCACACATCCTTATTTCACAGGTATTCAATCTATGCAAAAATTATCATTTGATACATTGGTATTTGAAATTCTCAATGCAATAGGAATGATCATTCAAGCAATAAAAATTGTTATGTAACAAATACTCCCTTTTATTCACCTTCCATGGATAGTTTCGATTTCACAAACCTCACGTAGTAAACTCTCAGCAAAGGTTCACTCTGATTATAGTGACTTGTTTCTCACAGATCATGTGATCAGAAGATGGCCAGTCGAAAAATCACATGCACTATTTAAGAAAGGAGTGAAATTTTAAATAAGCAACTATTTATGTTTGGCATAATCTCATGAAAGAATATCAACGCAATTAAAAGGAATGCTATTTACCATATCCCCATTGTGATTAACAACACATGCATGCAACATACTTGAGATCAATTAGGGTTTTGCATGGGTTGTAGCGTGGCCAGAGGTCAGTGGCTAACGAAACGACGTCAGGGATTTTCAAAAGCTATCTGTTATTTGCGTATCATAGCACACCTCTTTCTAGCTTCTTGATATTTTGCCGAAAGATGACATTTCTTTCTTTCATTTTTCTCATTTTTTTCACTTTCTTGGCAAGTTCTTGCCTTTTCGCTTCTGTTTTGTTTCAATTGTTCCAATCAACTCTTCTTGGATGATAATCTCGAATGCTCCTTTTTCTTTTCTTTTTTCTGTATCATCTTACAAAGAGGATGTAAGAAAATTAGATAGCCAAGGTATGTCAAGGATGTTTTCCTGTGGTTTGGTAATCATGTAGGTTTATCAAAGAAAACTTTAAACATTGATAGCTCAAACGTGGCTAACGAGGGAAAAAAATTTTTTTTTTTTTTTTCAAAGAAAGGTCTAAGGCTCAATATTATATCAAAGATGGCCTAAGATCATTTCTCAAGCATGTGCACATGTATGTGTCATATGTGATGGTTCCGTGTGGGATATGTCAATAGATCACTTTTAAGTGCGTTAATCAAAGCAAGGTTAATGAGATCATTCAAAAATTGAGATTTGAAAAGAATTTGCTTGAGTAAACATTGATTGTCTCTCGAAAGCATCGTTAGGTTCGAAACTCACCCTGGTGTTCTTTGTTATCTCCACTGTGTATGTCAGGTTTTCCAGGGAGTATCGGTTATATACCAATTCCAGTTGCGAGTCAGATCCTCCTGTACTTTTAAAATAACAAATATCGATGTACAAATGACAATTTACGTATAGAGAGAACATCCATGTTTTTCAAGAAATGTGGTTTGAAGTCTTAGTTAATAAATTAAGGTGTCAAACCGATCATGTGCATATTTACTCTAGCAAGCATTCTTATATCCACATTTGTTCCTTCTCCTTTTAATTTCTATGCTAAATCTACAAATGTATAAAACCAAATAAAAGTGATAAATGGAACCATTCATTTCAAAATATCATCCTTTAACATCAACGGTTCATTCATTCACAACCACACAAAAACTTACAACTATAAAAGAAGAAATTCATACAAAGAAGTACTTTAAACAAACATAAAACAAAAACATAGGAACAAGAACAGAAATAGAAGTTCCTCTCTCTCACTCTCCTCCTTGGCCACTAGCACCACCCTGTCCACCCCTCAAATACCGAAGGATCTCGTCCTGCTTAGCTTCGATGCTAAGCAGGACGTCCATAAAAGAGCGTCGGGTGTTGGTGCTGGTGCTAGGTCCTGCCTCCGCTGGCTGATCTCCTTCCCCTCCTACCTCTCTCTCTATCTCTCTCTCCATCTCATCCAACTCTTCCTCCACTTCATCCACTCCTTGGGCCGGGGGCTCTTCTTGCCTTGCCGCTGGGCCGCCACTATGACTTTGGCTCCTCCAGAAGGAAGCCTTGTTCAGTGGCCCCATTGGCTTCTGGATCTCCATCCCAGTCTTTATCCTTACCCCATGCTCCGTGCACATCTGAGTCACTAAAGTCGCAAAAGGGAATGCATTCCTCTTTACATCACATCCCTTCTTCATTTCACTCAGGATGAGAGATGGGAGGTCAATGTTGTGTCCTTTGCCAATGGCATATAGGAGTTGGGCCATATCAGGTAGAATCTCATTCTTTCTTCCCAAGGGGGCAAAGTTCGACACCGCAATTAAATTCAACATCTTATACTTGTCGGTGAGCTCCCCTTGCTTAAAAAATTTCTTCCCCACCCAAGAAAAGTCAGCTATCCCAGTCAACTCCTTTCCTACCACAGTCATTGCCACATTCTTCTTTGGTGGGTAGGTAGGGTTTTGTACTCGGGGTATCTCGTCCCTTATCTCCACAATGTACGCCTCGTCCACGTCAATGTGGGTACCCCTAATGTATGTGCGTATTGCGCCGTTGATGATCTCGGCGTTGGAGTAAAACTCCCGCACCAATTCAACAACGGCGTCTCCACCATTTCTCAAATACCAAACCCATTCCCTTCTCTCCATTTCTTGTTTTATCCCAATCTCAGCAAAATCATCAATCACCACATCCCTCTCACAAACAATAGCATGTTTATGGTAGAAATTCTCATACCTTTCAGCCTTTAAGGCATTAGGAAATCTGGTTTTGTCGAATTTCTTGGTCCTTTGCCTTCCTCCTCTTTCTTCTATCACTTCTTCCACCATGTTTGGGTCTTGATTTACTGGTGGAGCACGCCTGGCAGGAAGCTTCATCCTTGGCATGGCGTTCGAACGTTCTTTTGATATGGGAGGGTCCTGAAAAGTTCTAGAACTTAGTGTTCTAGGTCTGGGATTGATGATGTTTGATGTGGGGAGGGGTTAGGGAGGTCGAATTTGGATGTTTTTGGGGAATGAAGGTAAGTTGAGGTCTATGGAGGGGCAGGGAATTCTAGGGTTTTGAAAAAATTGGGGATTTTGGCTGAAAACGACGAACCAGGCTTTTATAGCCTG
Source organism: Ilex aquifolium (assembly GCA_951799425.1). Taxonomy (NCBI): domain Eukaryota; kingdom Viridiplantae; phylum Streptophyta; class Magnoliopsida; order Aquifoliales; family Aquifoliaceae; genus Ilex; species Ilex aquifolium. The sequence continues at coordinate 352,305 of OX637407.1, read as the reverse complement.
AGTTGTGACGTTCGAACGTTGGTGACGTTCGAACGTGGGTAGAAGAAATTTAAAAAGATCGTTCGAACGTGGTATGGCGTTCGAACGTGATGAGCTCCCAGTACTTTTGTGTTTCTGCAGAGGCCAAAGTACTGTAAGCACTCTTCGTTCGAACGGTCTATTGGCGTTCGAACGTTGATCCAAAAATAAATTTTTTCCTATTGCACTATATACAATCAAAGAAGACAAAACACACAAATTTAATTCAAAAACTAAGGCGTCTCAGGATGAACCCCTACCCACGCTCCAGGTTGGTATTTTGGGGCATTCCTTACTCGGCTCATATTTTCATTTCAATCAAAAAGAAATTTATACAAAAAGGTTTTTACATTTTTTTTTTTTTTTTTTTTTTTTAAACATCAAATTCGGACCTTTGGCATTCACTCCCCCACAAAAGTACATATTTCCTATAAAAAATTATCTAATCTGAGTCTCCCTCTGTGTCTGTGTAAAAGGGACAACCAGTAACTCTCCCAACTTCTTCTCTCACAAATCGGTTAAGCACAGTACCGGAATAGCATGGCGTATCAGGGTAATCCTTACTCAGCCCATTCACTATCCAGTCTAATCGATCAAGTGCGCGACCGGAAATTGGTTCAGAACACTGGTTGTACCTTCTTTCGTGAAAGTATCTGCCACACTGTTTACAGGCACCAAGCCTTTTTGCACGACGGCGTTTGGCAAAACTACTTCTGCCACAGAGGGGTTTCGCTTGTTTCTCTTTGATTTCAGCCTTCCTTACTAACCTTGTTTTTTTCATGATCATGGTATGTACATCAGATGGAAAAGTACGTAGGACTCCTAGGCTAAACCAAAACAGATTTACATCCATGATTGCTAAATTTTAAGACTCACTATCTGGTTCTTTTACGTCTGCCAGTCACAAAGACGATTGAAGCTGATTCATAAGCATAATCAATTTATACAATCAATGTTCAAACATGATCAACAACGACAATAAAATTTAAAAAAATTTGCAAAAATTATGAACGAAACTGAACTATAAACGAAAATGAACTGATGAACTGATCATACCCCCCAACCTAAACTGAACATTGTCCCCAATGTTTCGAATTTACCAGTTCATTGAGTGTGGAGACGCGGTTGAATGGTAAAGATCTGTTCACCGCTGAGACCTACAAATAAAAAAAACACCAAAAATTACTCATCTGTGCGCAGATCCGGATTTCAGGTAGGCTGAAAATCCTTATGTGTGAGTGCGAACAAGAGAAGAACACCCGTGAGCAAATATAAGATTAAAATGCTAAACAGGAAGCAAAATATCGTGTTTGTGGAGTGTGTGGTCATGGGTGTTTTCTCGGCTACTCGACGACTAACAGAAGACAGAAAAAGGAAGAAGAAGAAGAAAAATGGGGGGGGGGGCCAACTGCGGCGGCTGGGGAACACGTGGGCGCCTTATAAAGGCGCCCCAGTGGGTCGGGTTGGAGTTGATATTTCCTGACCCGATCCACAGGAGTGTCGGCAGGCGCGAATTTCGGAGGAGTACTCTGGTTCCATTAAAAGAATGGTTTCCACATTTCTAACAAAATCCTCCAAAAATGGTTTTAACCTCTGACCATTAACAGTAAAATTATTACCGTTTGCTGGGTTTTCCACTTCAACTGCTCCGTGATCAAACACCTTTTTCACAATATAAGGCCCAGCCCATCTTGATTTCAACTTACCAGGAAAGAGGCGGAGTCTTGAATTGAATAGCAAGACTTTTTGAGATGGCTCAAAAGACTTCCGCACAATGTGTTTGTCATGAAAAATTTTCATCCTGGTTTTAGCAATCTTAACATTTTCATATGCTTCATTTCTCAATTCCTCCAATTCATTCATCTAAAGTTTCCTTTTTAGCCCAGCCTTGTCTAAGTCAAAATTCATTGCTTTAATGGCCCAGTATGCCCTATGTTCCAATTCCACAGGCAAGTGACATGGCTTTCCATAGACTAATCGATAAGGAGACATGCCCAAAATTGTTTTAAAAGCAGTTCGGTATGCCCAGAGCGCATCAGTTAGTCTTAATGACCAATCTTTGCGATCTGGGTTCACCGTTTTTTCCAAAATTAATTTGATCTCCCGATTAGCTAACTCAGCTTGTCCACTAGTCTGTAGGTGATAAGGGGTTGCAATTTTGTGAAAAATCAAGTATTTTTTCATTAAATTCCAGAAAAGGACGATTGCAAAAATGAGCACCCCCATCACTTATGATTGATTTCGGAATTCCAGACCGAGACAAAATATTTTCTTTTAAAAATTTGATCACTGTTTTGTGATCATTGTTTCGGCATGGAATTGCTTCAACCCATTTAGATACATAGTCTACAGCCACTAAAATGTATAGATAGCCAAAGGAAGGGGGAAATGGTCCCATAAAATCGATGCCCCAACAGTCAAAATTTTCAATTACCAAAATGGGGTTTAAGGACATCATATTTCTTTTAGAAATGTTTCCCAACCTTTGACACCTATCACAAGTTAAACAAAAGGCATGGACATCTTGAAAAAGTGTGGGCCAGTAAAATCCACACTGCAATATTTTTGCAGCGGTTTTTCTTGATGAAAAGTGGCCACCACATGCTTCAGAATGACAAAAAGTTATTACCTGGCTACTTTCATGAGCAGGGATGCAACGTCTTATGATTTGATCTTTACAGTACTTGAATACGTAAGGATCCTCCCAAAAGAAGTTACGTACCTCCCTCAGAAATTTCTTTTGGTCCAACATGGTAAAAGATGGAGGGAGTGTACCAGTAGCAAGAAAGTTAGCAATGTCTGCATACCAAAGTGTATTATCAATCATGAACAGTTGTTCATCGGGGAATTTCTCATTGATTGGCAGTCCATCCTCATGAAATTCATAGGTTAGTCTGGATAGATGATCTGCCACCACATTCTCGACGCCTTTCTTGTCTTTAATGACAAGATCAAACTCTTGGAGCAAAAGTATCCATCTCAAGAGTCTCGGTTTGGCGTCCTTCTTTGTGAGCAAAAATTTCAGAGCTGCATGGTCAGTGAATACAGTAACAGAAGAACCAACAAGATAAGAACGGAATTTTTCCAGTGCAAAAACTACAGCAAGCAATTCTTTCTCAGTTGTTGAATAATTCATTTGGGCATCATTCAAAGTTTTGCTTGCATAGTAAATCACATGGGGTTTCTTATCTTTTATTTGTCCCAATACAGCACCTACAGCAAAATCACTTGCATCACACATTAGTTCAAAAGGAAGATTCCAGTCAGGAGATTGCATTATAGGTGCGGAAATTAACATGTCTTTTAGTTTGTCAAAGGCTTTTTGGCATGCTTCATTCCAATCAAATATTACATCCTGACTTAGGAGGTGACACATTGGTTTTGCTATGGTACTGAAATCTTTGATGAATCTCCTGTAGAATCCTGCATGTCCTAGGAATGATCTAACATCTTTTACAGTCTTAGGAGCAGGCAAATTTCCAATCAAATCAATTTTTGCCTTGTCAACTTTCATGCCTTCAGACGACACGATGTGACCAAGAACAATGCCCTGTGTTACCATGAAATGGCATTTTTCCCAATTGAGCACTAGGTTGGCTTCCTTACATCTGATCAGTACTTTCTCCAGATTGGTTAGACACAAATCGAAAGAATCACCATAGACAGAGAAATCATCCATAAACACTTCCAAAAATTTTTCAACCATATCACTGAACAAGCTTAGCATACATCTTTGGAATGTTGCAGGAGCGTTACAAAGTCCAAATGGCATCCTTTTAAAAGCAAAGGTGCCAAAGGGGCATGTGAAGGTTGTTTTCTCTTGATCATCTAAGGCTATCTCAATTTGGTTATACCCTGAATATCCATCCAAGAAACAATAAAATGCATGGCCTGCAATTCTCTCCAGGACTTGGTCAAGAAATGGAAGAGGAAAATGATCTTTTCTAGTGACCAAATTGAGTTTTTGATAATCAATGCACATTCGCCATCCTGTGACGACTCGAGTTGGCACTAGTTCATTTGCATCATTTTTTACCACTGTGACCCCAGATTTTTTTCGCACAACTTGGGTTGGACTGACCCATTTACTATCTGAGATAGGGAAGATTATTCCTGCATCTAAGAGTTTGAGTACCTCAATTCTCACAACTTCCATCATGTGAGGGTTCAGTCGTCGCTGCATTTGACGAGAGGGTTTTGAGTCCTCTTCAAGGTATATGGCATGATTGCAGATTAACGGGCTTATACCTTTCAAATCAGCGATGGTCCATCCAATGGCACTTTTATGACTCCGAAGAACTTCAAGCAATTTAGACTCTTGCAAGTCTGTGAGCTTAGATGAGATTACCACTGGGTATGACTCATTCTCTCCTAAAAATGCATATTTGAGGTCAGATGGGAGAGGTTTCAATTCAGGCTTTGGTGGGCTAACACTTGATGAGACTGGCTTTGTGCCACTTGGTGAAATTTCTTCAAATTTGAGTGCCCAGGTCTCAACAGTATGATTAGGGTCAACTGGTGGATTTGGGTCATCATCTGTTATTTCTGATGAGATGATTTCTAACAGAGATGATTCAGCAGGATCCTCACAGAATGTATCATCCAGATGCTCTTGTATCAAAGATTCTATGGAGTTTACTTCCCTTTCTTCCTTTTCTTCTTCTGGGTGTTTAGCAATATTGAAAATGTTCATTTCGAGAGTCATATTCCCAAAAGTTAATTTCATGACTCCATTCCTGCAATTGATTAAAGCATTGGAAGTTGCTAGGAATGGTCGACCAAGAATGACGGGAATTTGGTTCTCTGAATTTATTGCTGGTTCAGTATCCAGAACAATGAAGTCAACAGGGAAGACAAAACTATCTACTTGGACAAGCACATCTTCAACAATCCCTCTGGGGGTTTTGACAGATCTGTCAGCCAATTGGAGTGTGACACAAGTGGGTTTAAGTTCACCCAAACCCAACTGCTGATAGACAGAGTAGGGTAGCAGATTAACACTGGCCCCAAGGTCTAACAAGGCTTGTTCAATTCTGAAGTTTCCAATGATACATGAGACAGTCGGACATCCTGGGTCTTTGTATTTTGGAAGGGTTTTCTGTTGGAGGAGAGCACTAGCTTGTTCCGTTAGGAAAGCTATTTTTTGGACTTTCTGGCTTCTCTTGACTGTGCACAAGTCTTTTAGAAATTTGGCATAAGGCGGGACTTGTTTGATTGCATCCAGAAGTGGGATGTTGAGATTTACTTGCTTAAAAAGCTCGTAAATTTCAGGCTGATTTTTCACTTTTTGTTTGGCTCTGAGTCGATGAGGAAATGGGGCCGGAACAAAATATGAAGGTTCCTTTTTCTCAGAAGGCTCTGACTTTTGTTCAATCACAGGCTCAGGGTGTTTCTCAATTGGTTCAGGTTCAGATGATGGATTGGCTGGGCTTGACTCAGGTCTTGGCTTGGGAATGAGTATGTCCCTGATTGTTTTGTCAATCACTTTGCCACTTCTTAGTGTCATGACAGCTTGGGCTTGGTCTTGGGTGTTTCCTGTTGTTGAAGGGTTCCCTACATGGAATTGGCCTTGTGGTTGCTTTGGTTGTGCAGGAAACTTTCCTTTTTCGTGTGTGACCATGGATTGAGTCAACTTTTGGATGTGGCTTTTAAGATCCTCAAAAGATTGAGTGGTCTGGGTTTTGAAATCAGTGAAAGCCTGTGCAGAATTATTGTTATAATTCATTTGGCTTTGCATGAACTGATTTAATGTGTCCTCAAGGTTCCTATTTTGTGGTGGTTGGTATGGCTGATATGCAGGAAGTCCTTGAGGTGGTGGGTATGGCCCTTGTTGTTGGTTCATGGGTATTGGTTGTGTGTTCTTCCAACTGAAGTTAGGGTGATTTCGCCACCCTGGATTGTATGTTTCAGAATATGGGTTGGAGTAGGGCTTGTTGAAGTTGGAAACTGCGTGTGTTTGTTCTAACAAGACTTCTTTGAATGCTGGGATGGTGGGACACTCCCCAGTAGGGTGTCCTGTTAGCGCACAGATTCCACACACTTGCTCAGTGGAAGGGCTAACATCAACTTGATGGACTTTCTTCATCTCTAAAGCTATCTATCTGATGTACACCCAAGTGCAGGTGGTCAAGCTGTAGTAATAATCCGGTTTGAGTCCGGAGTCGAATCCACAGGGATCTTTTGTTGATATTTCTAAGGTAAGCAGTGGTAGAGACCTTTTGGTGGTAACATTTTTTTGATTTGGATTTGCTGTGAGATGTGGGTTTTGCTGGACAGAATATAAGATTCTTTCCAGGAGATTTTCTTAACAAATTAGGAAATGAATGTTAATAAAAAAAAAAAGAGTCACTCTTTAGTGCAAGGATCTGGACATGTAGTTAGTTATCCGGTTTGTCATAATTGTGCTTGATAACTCAATTAACTCCCGTGTCAACAGTAAGTTAATCGGAAGATAAAGATGGATTGTGAGAATTAAGAACATGATTCCGATGTCTTTCTAGAAGTTTACAAGCATTGCCTGTGCCGAGACTTAACCCGTCTACAAACAATCAAGTGTTTCTACAAGACATCCAATCATGATATTAATAGTCCATTCTTTTTAGTGAAGTACAATAAGGGGGGAGATTGAAGGGTTGTCATGAGGATCTAGCCGGGGTACTTGCCTTGAACTGATGAGTCTTTCTATGCAGGAGTCATCCATGTCATAGAAAGGGCTCACAATTATACAAAGTACCTTAGCTTTGCTAGATGCAATCAATCATCCAATAATAGGGGAAAATAAACATTAAGCATAAAAGAACATTGCATAAATATAATTCCCGGATAACTTATACATGCCCTTCTCCTCTCACTAAAGAGTGAATGAGAAACTACTCACTCTTCATGGCTTGGGTAAAGCTAGAAAAGTGAGTGATGCTCATCCCTCCAAGTGGAGAACTTTAAAAGATATAGTAACACAAATACGGAGCAAATCTTCCCCAAAGAATGGGTGAATCACGTTCCACCCTTCACGGCTTTGATCAAGCTCTAGAAAAGTGGAAGATTTTCACTCTTCTAAGAAAGAAGGAAGCTCAAGCAATGGAAGTGAAATGCATGAACAATTAAAGTAGAAGAAAGCTAGTCACATTTGGAGGGTGGCTTCCTCAACCAAAGATTGGAGGGTTGCTTCCTCAACCAAGATGGGAGCTATCTCTCTTCTATGCATGAGAATTGAAAGCATAGACATAAACATAAGCATAAAACTACTGCTATAACAAGCAAGAGATGTTGGACTAAAGCCAAACTAATCTCTAAAATAAATACTTCATAAGGAAAATGAACTAACTACAATGAAAGTGGGAGTCTAAGCCTCCATCACTATGCTACTTCCTACAATGCTTGGCTCCTCAAGCTCTCCAACAAGGGGAGTATTTATAGGCAAGAGGAGGAGGTAGGGGGGGTGAAAGAATAGTGTTTGCCGCCCAAGTCCAAGTGAACAGTCAACAACTCTGCAGCCAGTCTGTGGATGACGTTCGAACGTGAGTTGGCGTTCGAACGTTCTTTCTGTTTTTGCACTGAGGTCGTTCGAACGTTGCTTCTGTTTTGGCACTGAGGGCGTTCGAACGCCAGATCTGCTCTGACCCCTTTCACTCGAGTGATCTGTAGGTCCCCTGTGAAGTGCAGTACCAACTCTCTGCAGTGGTCTGGTCTTCAATCCACTCAAGTGCACGTTCGAACGTGAGTTGGCGTTCGAACGTGACACTCAAGTACTTCAGAGTTCCAGTCTTCTTTCCTAACTGCCACACGCCATCTCTTCAGCATCTGAGTCTGCTACAGTGTCTTGTTTGACGTTCGAACGTGGTGACAGTGTTCCAAGCTTCTCCAATTTTGGGCTATAATGTACTGGCACTGCATCCAAGTGTGGTACTTGTTGTTTTTGGGTCCTTGTTCAGTTTAGGGCCTGAAATGACATCACTTAAACTCCATTAAAGTACAATTAGTCTTAAAATGTCATAATAATATGTCAAGTTTAAGTACTAATCAGGAATCACACCGGGCCATAGACAATTCATTGACATGATGTGTAATGGCGAGTTCTTAAACAAGGGCCCCGATGAGGCTCTAGACTACTTCAGTACATTGGCGCAAAATGCCCAATCTTGGGATATCACTTATCCCAACGATGTACCGGAGGTCTTCTCCTCAGGGTAGTAATCAAACACATGGGGGAGGGATGTATGATTTGAGAGACTGAGAGGATTTGCTTTCCCAAATTGCCAAGTTGTCTAGGAAAGTTGAGAGCCTTGAGGTTAATAAGAGACACGAGGTGTCCAATATTTTGAAGACCGAGGAGTTTTGCTCAATTTGCGAGAGTGTGGATCATTCCATCTCGGAGTGCCCTAACATTCCAACACTTAAGGAAGTGTACCATGAGCAAGTTCAAGCCTTAAACCAAATGAGGCAATCATTCTCTCCGCACTCAAACACTTACAATCCGGGTTGGAGCAATCGCCCGAATTTTAGTTAGAGAAATGAGAACCCCACTCCTCATGGTTCTAATGCATATTCACCTCCCATACCTCCCAAGCAAGGTCACTACCAAGGTCAAGGGCAAGTGTCTAGCCCTCAATACCACCGGTCTAATCCGCAAGGGTATTCGCAAAACCCGCCTCCACAGAATTTCTCCCAAGGTCCAACTCCACAAAATTTTAATCAAGAAGGACCATCCATCCCATCCACTTACCAACCTCCTCACAAAAGGAGTTTGGAGGATGTGGTTCATTCTTTCATTCAAAGCCAGACTACCTTCAATCAAAGCCAGACCACTTTTAACAACAACATTTCAGCTCAACTCACAAAAATTACCAATGTTATAGGGATATCACAACAAGAGAATGGGAAATTCCCCGCTCAACCCCAAGAAAAACCTAGAGGCCAACATGTCATTGAGTCATCTGAACCCGCTAATGAGAGTTGTGAGCAACTCAAAGCAGTAACCACCCTTCGAAGTGTCAAACAAATTGATAAGACCGTTGTGCTGAAAGTTTCACCCAAGCCACATTGCCATTAGAGAAAGAGACTAAGGGTGACACCGAGAGTGATGAGGTGAGTGGTGAGGTGAGTAATGAGGTGGATGAGAAAGAAAATGTGATTGATGAAAATGTGCATGTTTTCCCCATTCCTGCCCCTTTTCCTAATCGTTTGAAGCCACCCGTCAAGGTGGCTAACTATTCTGATATAATTAAGATGTTCAAGCAGGTGAAAATCAACATTCCACTCCTCGATGCGATAAAGAAAATTCCATCTTGTGCAAAGATCTTGAAGGACTTGTGCACAGTGAAGAGGAAACTCAATGTCCATAAGAAGGCATTCCTCACCGAGCAAGTGATCTCAATCCTGAGGACGAACACCCCTCCAAAGTTTAAAGACCCCGACTGCCCTACTATTGCCATCACAATAGGGAATTATCGGGTGGAGCAAGCTCTTCTTGATTTGGGGGCTAGTGTGAACCTCCTACCATACTCGGTGTACAAGCAACTCCAACTTGAAGAGTTGAAGCCAACTTCAATCACTCTTCAGTTGGTGGATCGGAGCATTAGAACACCGAAAGGAGTGGTTGAGGATGTTTTGGTTCAAGTGGATAACTTTTATTTTCCTGTCAATTTTATTGTGCTTGAGACTCACCCTTTTGCTAACCCTTGCTCTCAAATCCCTGTTATATTAGGCAGACCTTTCCTTGCTACCTCTAATGCTGTTATTAATTACAGGAATGGTCTCATGAAGCTTACTTTCGAGAGCATGACTATGAATTTCAATGTGTTCAATTTGAACAAATAGTTGGGGGATGATGAGGAAGTGCAAAAAATCAATAGGATTGACACCTTGGTAGAGGAGCACTTGGAGTTGTTGGGCATGTTAAAATTGGGGGAAGAAGAGGTTGATGAGCAAGAGGAGCCGGAGAGCTTGAGAGGGGCAGAAAAGTGGACCCCTACATTTGAGAAGCTTCTACACCAAGACAAGAAGACTTTTCCATCAAATGAGCAAAAACCCATATTGGAATTAAAGCCATTACCATCCCATCTTAAGTATGCATATCTTGGGGATGACAAGACCTTTTCGGTGGTGATTAGCTCAACCTTGGAGGCAAAGCAAGAAGAGGATCACTTGAAGGTTTTGAGAAGGCATAAGGGAGCGATTAGTTGGACAATTGCTAACATCAAGGGAATAAGCCCCCTCATTTGCACACACCGCATATACCTTGAGGAGGACTCCAAGCCGTCTCGACAACCACAAAGAAGGTTGAATCCAATCATGAAGGATGTGGTGAGAGACGAGGTACAAAAGCTACTTGACGTGGGCATCATTTTTCTGATTGTCGATAATAAGTGGGTTAGCCCCACGCAAGTAGTACCCAAGAAGTCGGGAGTCACAGTTGTTGCAAATGAGGAGAATGAGCTTATTCAAACAAGGGTGATCACCGAATGGAGAGTTTACATTGATTACCGGAAGCTCAACCTATGCACGAGGAAATACCACTTCCCCTTGCCTTTCCTTGATCAAGTGTTGGAAAGAGTAGCTGGGCATCTATTTTACTATTTTTTGGATGGCTACTCCGGGTACAACCAGATTGAGATAGCATTGGATGATCAGGAAAAGACCACCTTCACTTGCCCCCATAGAACCTTTGTCTTCCAACGCATGCCTTTCAGGTTGTGTAACGCCCCAGGGACTTTTCAACGTTGCATGATGGGGATCTTCAATGATATGGTGGAGAAGATAGTGGAGGTGTTTATGGATGACTTCTCAGTGTTCGGGGATTCGTTTGATGGATGTCTGGAGAATTTGGAGAAAGTTCTAGAGAGATGTGAAGAGAAGAACTTAGTTTTGAATTGGGAGAAGTGTCACTTCATGGTGACACAAGGAATTTTTCTCGGGCACATAGTCTCGGCGAAGGGAATAGAAGTGGACAAATCAAAGGTTGAGGCCATTTCCAACCTCCCTACGCCAACGGTCATCAAAGATATTAGGTCGTTTCTGGGCCATGCTGGCTTTTATCGTCGCTTTATTAAAGACTTTAGTGCATTGGCCCGACCTTTGACCAATTTACTTTCAAAAGATGTCCCATTTGTTTGGTTGGATAATTGTGAGGTATCTTTCAAAAAATTGAAAAGCATGCTTACTACACCTCCGATTTTGCTACCACTCAAGTGGGATATACCATTTGAGCTTATGTGCGACGCGAGTGATTACGCAGTCAGCGCAGTGCTCAGTCAAAGGGAGGACAAGAGACCGTATGTAATATACTATGCTACCAAAACCCTTAACGAGGCACAAATGAATTATATCACCACTAAAAATGAATTGCTAGCAGTAGTATTTGCATTGGATAAATTCCGGTCCTACATTATTGTTTCACCGATTGTAGTCTATACTGATCACTCTGCTTTGAAGTATATGTTGTCTAAGCAGGATGCCAAACCGAGACTCATTAGGTGAATACTCCTCCTACAATAATTCAATTTAATGATCAAGGACAAGAAGGGAGTGGAGAACGTGGTGGCGGACCATTTATCCCGACTCGTGGTGCAAGAGGGCGATGAGCACATTCCTATCCCAGATTTTTTCCCTGATGAGCATTTACTGTCAATCCATTTTGTTTGTCCCTGGTATGCTGACATATGTAATTATCTTGCTATATGACAAATACCATCGCATTGGAGCCCGGAGGATCGAAGAAGGTTTATGGCGGATGTGAAGTACTTTTACTTCGACAACCCGTACCTGTTCAAGTACTACCCTGACCAAGTCATGCAGAGATGCATACCAGAAAATGAGCAACGGGATGTCCTTGCATTTTTCCACTCGGAAGCATGCGGTGGTCACTTCTCCTTCAAGAAGACTTCGGCAAAAATTCTAGAATCAGGTTTTTACTAGCCCTCACTTAACAAAGACTATGCTTCATTTTGTAAAGCATGTGATAGGTGCCAAAAACTGGGTAGTGTGACATGAAGGAACATGATGCCCCTCTCCCCTGTACTTGTCATTAAAATATTGGACTGTTGGGGCATTGACTTTATGGGTCCCTTCCCCGTGTCGTTTGGTTTCCTATACATTCTACTGGCAGTGGACTACGTGTCCAAATGGGTGGAGGCTATCCCAACCAAGACCAATGACCATCGGGTCGTGGTCAAATTCTTGAAAGAAAATATTTTTTCGAGGTTCGGGATGCCTCGTGCTATGATAAGCGATGGTGGATCGCATTTCTGTAATAGGTCGTTTGCATCTTTTATGCATAAATATGGCGTCACACATAAGGTATCCACCGCATATCACCCACAGACCAATGGCCAAGCTGAGTTAGCTAATTGGGAGATCAAAAATATCTTAGAGAAAATGGTGAACCCGAATAGGAAAGATTGGTCATTTAGACTGATTGATGCCCTATGGGCTTACCGCACTGCCTACAAGACTGTCTTAGGCATGTCTCCCTACCGGCTAGTCTATGGAAAGGCTTGCCATCTACCAGTCGAAATGGAACACAAGGTCTATTGGGCCATAAAGACTCTAAACTTCAATTTAAGAATGGTCAGAGAGCATAGGAAGCTAGAATTGAATGAATTGGAAGAGATTAGAAGAGATGCGTATGAAAGCTCTAAAATTTAAAAGAGCGGGTTAAGATCTTTCATGACAAATCCATTGTGAGGAAGTCATTTGAGCCCGGTCAAAAAGTGATTTTATACAACTCTCGTCTCTCGATCTTTCAAGGGAAACTCCGATCCATTTGGGATGGCCCCTATCTTGTCAAGGTGGCCTACCCCAATGGAGCCGTGGAAGTCACAAACCCCGAGGATGGCAAGACATTCAAGTTCAATGGCCAAAGACTTAAGCCATTTTTCGAGGATTTTGAAGGACAAGGAGTGGAGGAGGATTTGATGGATCCGGTTTACCCGGACTTGTTGGAGGAATAACTATTTTTATGCTTTTTAGTGTACAGTCGCTTTTATTTACTTTAACTGTTCATGTACTTATTTTATCTTTTCGTATAGTGTTGTTTTTCTTAGTTTCAGATATTGGTGTTTTTTGTCAAAGCTCAAGTGCAAGGTGTTCTCTAACCCTACTCATCTTTTTTACAGCCCTTCATTGCATATCATATCTTTTTTGTTGCATTGAGGACAATGCATGAATCAAGTTGGGGGGTGAGGTGCACCATTTGCATGATACACCAATGGTTATGGAAAATTTTTGTTGATAATACCATTTTGTTGGGGTGGAAATTCACCTTTCACATATTACACAGATGTTTGTTTTCAATTGTTGCAAATTATGTGAAAAATTTGAAATTTTTTGTGAAAAATATCTGAATGTTGATCTGTATTCCCTTATTTAGAGTGCTATGGGTTGGATGATATGTTGATCTTTGTTTTGAACCCTAAACACATGAGCATATTATAGAAGTTAATCCTATGCATAAGTATCACATATGTATCTTCTTTTGAACTCAACCGTGTGTGCTCCTTGAATGTGTAATTTTGGTAATTTACGGATTGGATTCATATTTTAGGCTTGACATAAATAGCGGAGATGAGTAAGGACCCTTGAGAGCTTTAGTGTCAATCCTTTTTGGAGGGAACTTACATTTACTCAAGGAACAATTTTTCAAATTTTAAATTTGTTCAATAATCTCATTATGCTTGTCTTGGCTAGGTGCATTCGGGTAGTAGATTGACTTTGTCTTAATATGTACAATACCCCCCCCCCCAATACCTATCTAGAAATGATTTTAGGTCATCTTTGTTTTACTTTGAGCCTTTTCCCTTTTTCTTGTGAAAATTTTATCCCTAGTGTCGTGATCGAGCCTGAATTGTAAATTCGTTTCCACACCACACATTTGACCAAGCCAGTGCAAAATGATAAAATCTGCCTCACCTTGGTTGTTCCTTGTGCTGAGTATGAATGATCATAAAAGAGAAGGATGTATGGTGTGGAAGCCCAAACAAAAGGGATGAATGAAAGTTGAAACTCAAAGAGTTGAATTGAAAAAAAATGAAAATCCAAGGAAAGGAGAAAAAGGGGTGAAAAGAAGAAAAGGATGACAAAATAAAAGGAAAATTTTAAGGAAAAGATTGAGAAAGAAAGAAAGAGCGTGGCGATGGTGTTAAACTGAAAAGCCCATGCAAAAGGAGATTTTTGTTGAAACAATTGTCATTCACTCGGAACAACCCTTTTTGTTATCTATTGTCCTTTGTTCATTTACCTAGATATCACCCCCAAGGCCTCATTACAACCCGTGAAAGTCCTAAATGATCTAGAGAAGCATGGGGGATGCACATTTTTAAAGAAAAAGAGGAGTTAGTTTGCTACCTAATGCCCTAGCATTCCTTTCATGAGATTATGCCAAGGTCGTTTCATTTTTTTGCATGAACTTCATTTGTGGATTACATGTGAGCATACTTTGTTTTGTGCACAAGATTCTATCTCACATGTACACGTGGAGTGCATGCCAGGATAACTATAGTGTGATTCATTGTTGAGAGAGACCTTTGGTGAGTTCGCATTGAAGCTGAATTTGGCTAGTCAATCGAATGTGAATTCTATTGTGTAAATGCTCAAATTACTTGTCCAAATCACACACACACAAGTTTGAAAATGAATGTGTAGGTGCATACTCTAGACTAGTATTTAAGGCTATAGTGATGCTCATGTGTGCTTGATTCTGGCGTTTGAACGACTTGCTTCGTAGCCTTATGCTTAGGGGATAGGGAAATATTGCTCAAGTTTTTGATATTTGAATGAATTGTGAATGCCTGTGTTATTTGCATATGTGTCTTACATTGTGGGTGTTCATTTTGGTAGTTAAAAGTAGAAATCCATGCCTTGTTTGTGAAAGCATCGAATTTTAAATCATGTTACAATTTCGGTAATGACTAGGGGCATGATGGTTCAAATTGTGGTTTATAAGTGTAGCACATGTTTTGAGTGGAGGAGAGGTCATTTATAGGGTGTTAGAATGGGTAGGATTTGAATTGAAGAGAAGTGGAAGTGATTTGGATAAGTAGGAGGTTTATTTTGCAAACAAGTAAAAACCTACCGGTAGGTTTTGGCAACTGGTCCTGCTTCTACCGCAAACCTATCGATAGGTTTTGCTCACTGGAGTAAAACCTACCGGTAGGTTTCCATTGACCTACCGGTAGGTTTTACCCTGAATGCCAAAAATTTGGGATTTAATCAGATTTTTTCGGAGAAACTATTCATTGTCTCCCTAATTTACAAACCCTAAGGCATTCCTCCCTCACTCAAGGCACCTCTAACCATACAAATCCTTCATCTCTTCCATTGATCTCTCACTTCTCAACCCTAGGATTTTGATTTTGAGGTTTTTAGTGAAGATTTGAAGATCTCCTCTTGAGAAACCCTAGTTTTGCCGAAAATACCATAATCCCTAATCTTTTCAAAACCTCCAAGATTCTTGCAATAACTCATCAAGGGAAGATCCTCCGAGATGTTATGGACCCGATTGAGGGGTTTATTGTGGCACTCTTGTCGCTATTCATGTTTGGGGCACTGTTGCTATGCATGGCCCGCACTAAACGCACCGGGCCAAGCTCTCTACAGCCTGAGGGTGTGAGTGCCCGTAAGAGGGGAGGTGAAGGGTCTAGTGGAGACCGTGTTGAGCAACGAAAGAAGGCAAGGAAAGATGTTAGGTACCAAATCATCGAGGAGAAAAACGTTACTTGCGAGGTACATCGATCGGGTTTCCCTGGGCCCAAACAATGCGGTTGTGAGGATCATCGAGGCCCACGGGATTGGGTTTTGGTTCAAGATTGTGAGTGGGTTCAATTTGTCCTTGTGTCGAGAGTTTTACCAAAAACTCAAAGTGGTGGACGGGTTTGAGGTGTTGAGAACAAACGTGAGGGGTAAGACATTTGATGTGACCCCTACGGTGATTGCCACTCTCTTTGAGTACGAGAGGCCACCTCCCTCCACCCCGGTGTACCCACATAACATTGCCAAGGTCAAGACCATCCCTAAGTTTATGGCTTTGATGTACGAGGACCCGACTCAATTTAAGGGAACGATCCAAGTCGGGGGCCTCAAACATTTGTATGGGATGATGAACCAGCTCTTACACTATAACCTCCTTCCGAGGGGCGCCGAGAAGACGCCTAACATTGAAAAGCTTGCCCTCTTGGATGCGGTGATGTCGGGAATGGCTATGGACTTTGCACTTTTTATCTGGGAGGTAATGAAGGAATTCGCCGAGACTAGAAAGCCGAAGGCGAACCTCCTATTTGGGAACTTGGTCACCCGGATGTGCGATCACTTCAAGGTAAAGGGGTATGCTTCTGACAAGATCACTCCACCTGAGACTGGGGCTATTGGGAAGGCTAGTAGCAGTAAGAGGACGGCGATGAGCCGAGGTGAGCGTACTATGGCTGCGAGACTAGAGTCGTCTGGTGCAGGACCTTCCTCTGCGGAGCCTGTTTTCCCGGGACCATCCTCTTCTGCACTAGAGCGCTCAGTATCTCAGCGCCTCGATGCGTTAGAGGGGACATTTTTTTGGGATCTCCGCTATGATGACTAGACTTTTTCAGCATACGTTCCCTAGTGAGCCGATCCCAGGTGGACCTCCACCTCCAGCTACTGGACCCTCTGCCTCTGCCCCCTCAGCTTCCACTATAGTTGAGATGGGGGACTTAGAGGAGGACGATGATGATGAAGAGGAGGATGCTGAGGGGAGTGATGATAGTGATGGTGGTGATGATGGTGATGAGGGTGGTGACGGAGATGATGAGTAGGGGTGTTATTGTTTTTGTCTCTTTGGAGTAAGGTTGTACATAGCTTGGAGTGGAGTCATGGGTCTGGTAGAAGAGTCCTTAGGAATTTTAGGCCATTTTGTATCTATTTTGAATTCTATCTCCATTGTACTCCAATTTTGAAAGTAATTAATGAAATACCACAGTTGTTGTTCCATATTGCCAAAGTTCATTTCGTTAATTACATTGTGAATTTTTGTATTTTGAATGTTTGATGAATTACTTGTGTAAATGGATTATTTTAATTTCATACTTGTTGGTTTGAAAATAAACTTTGCTAGGGACTAGCAAAGCTCAAGTTGGGGGGTGTGATTAGCACAAAACATTGCACATCTTATATACATTTACATCCCTTTCTATACTTACTTTTCAGGTTAAAATGAGCAGAATTGCAACGTTTGAGCTATTAATGGAGTTTCGGTATGTTTACAGGTAAAGGTGCTTAAATGGTGCTTGTTAGGCCCTATCATGGTGTTTGAGATGATTGGTGATGAGATGGTGGCTTAACGATAGCTTGAAAGGTAGAGGAACCAAGAAATTAGCAAAACAAGTAAAAACCTACCGGTAGGCCCTACCAGTAGGTTTTGGCTACTGGACCTGCACCTACGGCAAACCTACCGATAAGTTTTGCTCACTAGAGTAAAACCTACCGGTAGGTTTCCATCGACCTACCGGTAGGTTTTACTGAAATGCGCCAGAATCTACAACTCAAGCTCTGTAACTTTGGGGGTCCCACTTGTCCCTGACACTCCTTACACACAAGAAACCCCATCCTCAACCCTAGCTTGGACTTTGGAGGCTTGGACATAAATGAGGAGAGAGAGAATGGGTGAAGCCTGGGAGTGCAGGCTAGGTCTATGCTAGCCTGCCCACTCCATCCTTTCAGCCCCCTATTGATGGGAGGTCCATCACACAAACCCTAGGGCTCCATGGACATTTTTGGAAAGCTTTACCACCAAAAGGAGGGGGGATTTCAGGGGAGAGAGATAAGTTCCAAGGAGGAAGATGAATAGTGCTAGAGAGAGAAGTTGATATTTTTGCATTTTCTTCCATACATTGTCTTGGAATTTCTTGTAAGACTTGTTTAAGCTTTATTTAATGTCATTTATTACAAGCAAACTTCAAGTTTAGTCTTACATTTTGGATTTCACCATTAATGCATTTAAGTTCTTCATTTTCAAGCTTTAAAATGGGTATTGCAGATTTTCCTTCTTGGTTTATGTCTTTGTGCATTAAACTTAACTCCAATCTTAATTTCTTTACAATGTCTCTTCATTTCACTTATGTCTTTGTTTTATATATGAGTAACTAAGTTTATAAGTTGGCTAATCCAAGGGAAAATTCCCCTTGGGTATGCTACTTCAACTCATTTTTGTTCCTCCTCATAGTGTATGATGACTCGGTTTGACTAGTTTGAGTGTGGACATGGTTGTGAGTTCTTGATACATCGTAGGCATTATCACGGGGTATGCTTGAATCCTCACCTCCATTTTGGTCCCACGCTTCCTACGAATCAATCGAAAATTTAGGCACCATTAGAGGAAGGTTTTGAATTGATTTGACATTCCCATTGGATTGACCCCTTCGGATTAGCCGACACTTGTTTTTATTTCAATTTCATCAAGAACACAATTACAAAACAACTCAAACTCAAATATTTTTACATTTTTCTTTTGCTCACCAAAATCACCTTCAACACAATTCACCTCCTTCCTTGAGGAAACGACCTTGGAATACTTTTTCAAGTAAAACACAACACTCAAAAGTCTCTCTGCGCTTGGGGAGCACTTTTGTTCACACACACACACACACACCACACTTCATCCACACATCCTTTTTCCCATTTCTTGCATTGAACCCGAGTGAGAGTGACACACACCCACACACATAAGCCATATATACATTGAGGGTTCATGTTCGGAGATTAGGAACGCAACGGAAAACAAATCAAGCAGTGGTCTTTGTTGATGACATCCTGATCTACTCCAAGTCTGAGGAGGAGCATGAGGGTCACTTGAGGGTTGTTCTCCAGACCTTGAGAGACCATCAGTTGTATGCCAAGTTCAGCAAGTGTGAATTTTGGCTAACGGAAGTGAAAATTTTGGGACACGTGGTGTCGGCTTCGGGTGTATTCGTGGACCCGGAGAAAGTTAAGGCAGTCATGAGTTGGGAGAGACCAAAGTGAGTCTTCGAGATACGCAGTTTCTTGGGATTGGCGGGGTATTACAGAAGGTTCATTGAGGACTTCTCCCAACTAGTTGCACTTATGACTAGATTGACCAGGAAAGAGGTCAAATTTCAGTGGGATGACTCGTGTGAGAAGGCATTCTAAGAGTTAAAGAAGAGGCTTATTTCAGCTCATATTCTAATAGTTCCAGAGAGGGACAGAGGTACACAATGTATTGTGATGCCTCCAATGATGGACTTGGGTGTGTTTTGATGCAGTTCGGGAGGGTGGTGGCTTATGGTTCTCGACAATTAAAGAACCACGAGTAGAACTATCCCACACACGACATGGAGTTGGAGGTCATTGTCTTTGCCTTGAAGGCTTGGGACCACTATTTGTATGGTGAGCAGTTTGAGGTGTTTTCAGACCACAAGAGTCTGAAGTACATCTTTAGACAACGGGACCTCAACATGAGGCAACATAGGTGGATGGAGTATTTGGAAGACTATGACTTTACTTTGCATTACCATCCCAGTAAGGCAAACGTGGTGGCTGATGCACTCATCCGGACGTCATGAGGACTCTTGGCTAGTGTGACTTCCCACGAGTGCCAGATGCTCAAGACTGTGGGGCAGTTCGGTCTACACTACATGGGTCAGGCTCAGGGCACTTTGGGGAGTTTGGTGGCCACGTCTTCCCTACTGAACCGGGTGATCGAGTCCCAAGGGCAGGACACAGAGATATTGTCCATCAGGAACCGGGTACAGTCGAGTACAGGTGACGAGGGCTGGACCATTCACGCAGGTGGTAGTCATCGGTTCAAGGGAAAGGTTGTGGTTCCCCCGTCTGCGGATCTAAGAGAGGAGATCCTTAGGGAGTTTCATTGTTCTTGTTTTGTTGTACATCTAGGTGGCACGAAGATGTACCATGATCTTCGCCGCTAATACTATTGGAGTGGGATGAAGGGGCACGTTGGGGACATTGTTAGACAATGTCTTACGTGTCAGCAGATCAAGGCTGAGCACCATAGACCAGCAGGGTTGCTCCAGCCCTTGGAGGTGGTTGAGTGGAAGTTGGAGCACGTCACGATGAATTTTGTGACCCACTTACGATCGACATTGCGGGGGCACGATGCAGCGTGGGTGATAATGGACCGGCTTACAAAGTCAGCACATTTTTTGGCAATACGGATGACCTTCACACTGGAGGAATTTTACAGGTTTTACATACGGGAGATAGTCTGGTTACATGGGGTACCCATATCTATAGTATCGGATCGAGATCCCAGGTTCACAACCCATTTTTGGGAGAGTTTTCAGCGGTCCATAGGGACACAGTTAATGATGAGCACAGCTTTTCATCCCCAGACGGATAGTCAGTTAGAGAGGATCATCCAGATTTTAGAGGACATGCTACGGGCATCTGTCCTTGATCTCAAGGGTAGTTGGGAAGAGCACTCACCATAATGGAGTTCACCTATAATAATAGTTATCAGGCGAGCATACAGATGGCACCCTATGAGGCACTTTATGGGAGGTCGTGTCGTTCTCCAGTTTGTTGGACGGAGGTTAGAGAGAGACCCTCTACGGGTCCAGATTTGATTAGAGACACCTCGGAGAGGGTGGACTTGATACGAAAGCGTCTTCTCACAGCTCAGAGTCGGCAGAAGAGCTACGGCGATGACCTCTGGAGTTTGTGGTTGGAGATCACGTCTTCTTGAAGGTGATGCCCAAGAGATAAGTGGTCAGGTTCAAGAAGCGGGAAAAGCTATCACCGAGGTATATCGGGCCCTTCGAGGTAATCGAGAGGTTTGGTACAGTCGCTTACCGGTTGGCGTTACCGCCAAATTTATCAGGTGTTCACGCGGTGTTTCATATCTCTATGCTCCAGAAGTACACTTCAAATCCTACACATGTGGTGGATTAGGGTGAGTTGGTTGTTGATGCGGATGGGACCTTCGAGAAGGGACCGATGCATATCATGGACAGGCGAAAGCAAGTTTTGCGAGGCAAGACCGTGAGGCTGGTGATGGTGTTGTGGCAGCACCGAAACAATTTTTTTTTTTAATTAATACACTCCGTACAACTTTTTTTTTTTGGGGGAGGGGGAGGGGGCTTGAACCCTTGACCTCAAAAAGGCAAAGTTTTCACAATGTAAGGAGTACCGTTAGACCAAAGACTCATTGGTATCCGTACAACTACCCAATTCAATATATAGATAAACACAAAAGTAAATATAACCAACATTTCCAAAAACATAGCAATATTTTCATATAAAAAAAAATCACATGAGTTAAACAAAATGTAAAATATGCACTTTTATAAAACATAACGATATATATATATATATATATATATATATATATATATATATATATATATATATATATATATATATATAAAAGAAGTTAGAATATACATCAACATAGGGCCACGCAATATTTATCTAGACGACTTGTCCAATTATATAAATGGTATATATATATATATATATAAAAGAAGTTAGAATATACATCAACATAGGGCCACGCAATATTTATCTAGACGGCTTGTCCAATTATATAAATGGTATATAAACGAGTCATATCGTATACATTTCTTCTAATTAGTTTCCCCAATACCTTATTCGTTTATAATCGTATCGTGTCGGGTCCACTCGTTTACTAAACAGGTGGCTTAAAGAAGACTCAAACCCACTAATTTTATGTCGTGTTAACGGGTCATGTCATATTTTGACACTCCTAGTTTTGATATAAAAAATTGACTTTGTAGAGTTTAATTTTTTTTTCTTTGAGTTAGAAATTGTCTTTCGATGTAAAACTACGTAATTTTATAAAATATTACTTGTAACATGAAAAATAATTGTGGCCAGTACAAATTTTTTTTAGAGCTTTTCTTCTTTAAACTATAAACTGTTTTTTAATCTAAAACAACATTTTAATGTTTTATGAAATATTATATACGACGGAAAAAATAGATGCCATAAATATAAAAAATTGTTTTGAGTTTTTGAAATATTATTTGAGGCAGGAAAAACAGCTATCTCAAATACAAAAATTTTTTTGAGTTTATGACACTATTTACGACAGAAAAAATAGTTGTCACAAATATTAACAAAATATTAATACAAACACGCTTTTTGTGACGGCAAACACAGTCATCACAAAAAATTGTCTCAAACATGTCTTTTGTGACTGCGAACACAGTCGTCGTAAAAAATTTGTCACAAAAAGCCCTTATTCTTGTAGTGTTATATGAGTTTGGGTTGATGTTGTATGAGATTGGAAGAGTTGGATTTGAAAAAGGATTGAATCGGGGAAAAACTGGGGTGATCTACCGAAAGAACGTTGATTACCTACCGGTAGAAGTTTTCCAGTGAGCTCTTCTACCGGTAGAACATTGATCTTCTACCAGTAGAAACTTTCCAGTGAGCTCTTCTACCAGTATAACGTTAATCTTCTACTGGTAGAAGTATTCCATTGAGTTTTTCTATCGGCAGAACGTTGTTTTTCTAGCGGTAGGTCCCCTTTAATTTTCAGAAAATCAAAATGGTCTTGCCAAGCCTTCGGGTCTTGAATCATTTTGTTCAAAGGATGTAAATGGAGAATAATTAAGGATAAATTGAAGAATATTGGACCTTGGAATGGTCAAATGATTGAAATGTACACAAGTTTTGCGTTTGGGAGTGTCCGGTACAAGGGAGACTCTACCCAAACGTCGTGTTGTTTATGATCCTGGTAAATTGGATATTATTGTTGTGGTGTCGGGTTATGCGGCATTCACGGGTACTTCTGCGGGTTTATGGGTGATCAACGAGTTGACAAAGGACCCCCGATTTTAGGGGGGTCACAGGGTTGGCTGCTGCTGTGGCTTTTGGAAATTCGGGTGTCATTTTCACCCTAGATTATACGTCTCAGAGTAGGGGTTATTATGTGGCTTTTGGAAAGAGGAGCCGACATTGGAGTTTTCCAATAACACCTCCTGAAAAGTAGGAATCGTGGGACACTCTTCAGTAGAATGTTCCACCAAAGCACATATCTCACACGTACGTCCGGTGACACAACAGACATCGCATTAACTTTTTCATCTCTAAAGCCTCTAGCTTACGAGACAAAGAAGCAATCTTTGCCCTTAGATCATCCTCCTCTCTCAATAAATACTTCCCTCCTGGGAAGTAGTTGCTTTGGTCTTTGAACTAACAGGTGAGGTTGAGTCCCACATCTGGGACCTCTCAGATAATGTATCAAAAAATTTGAAAACCTCATCAGGATTTTTGACCTTGAACTCTCCTTGTGACATCATCTCAACGAACTGACGCATAGAGGTAGGGAGAGAGTCATAGAAAAAACCTACCAGCATCCAACCCTCAAACCCATGGTGCGGACATGTGTGGAGGAGATCTTTGAATCTCTCCCAACACTGGTAAAAAGTCTCCCCGTCCTTCACAAAAAAGTTCATGATGTGATGTTTTAGAGCATTAGTGTGATGGATGGGGAAGACCTTTTTGAAAACTTCTTTTTGCAGTGCAGACCAATCAGGTATAAAATGTGGTTTTAAAATGTTACGTCACTGCTTGGCTTTATCCATCAGGGAGAAAGAAAAAAGTTTCAGCTTGGCTAACTCAGAATTATCCTAAAAGGTCTCGTATACCTCCTCAAATTCATTTGTGTGTAGATAAGGATTTTCATAATCGAGGCCATGAAATTGCGGCAAAAGTTGGATTGTACCAGGTTTCATCATGAACCGTTGGGCATTGGCAGGGAAAACAAAACATGAGGTGATACTGCTCCTTGTGGGGTGCAGATAATCCCTAAGAATTCGGACCTATTGGTCGACTTCTTGATCACAGTTAGGGTTATTTTGATTTGGGTTATTCACTTTGTTTTCCATGTCATTGTCTGTTCGACTTAGATCAAAGGTGGGGACAAGGACTGACTGATCAAACTCTAAAGATGATGAACCTACGGATCCTACAGATTCTTTAAATGGTGACTCAATATCAGATTTTGAGTTTTCTCCACCAGGCATACAATTATAAATTGGATGATAATTGTGATTTAAAACAACTAGCAATGAAATAGCAAAGATTAACAAAATCTATAAAACTTAAACAAAACATACAAAATTAACAAAAATTTAAAGGATGAAACGAGATTACCCAGAAAAGTTGAGTTCTTCAAATAGCTCGTTGCAATGGCAGATTCTTCTTTTTGGCTTCCGCATCCTTTCAAGTTCCCCAGTAATGGTGTCAAAAACTTGCTTGATCCCAAAAAGTGCACCCAAGTGCAGGTGGTCAAAAAGTAGTAATACTCGGTAAGACCAAGGTCGATCCTCAAGGAAATTAGTTTGGAATTAGGAACGTAAAAAGAAAGAACGATTAAAGAGAATTTGAGTGTTAGTAATTCGAATAGTTTTAAAGGAAATTGCTATGAAAGAAAGCTATTCTCTAGCTTCGGGATTAGGTATCATTCAATTAAGTCAAATATAATACTTATGCAATTATAATAAGTTTATCTTAGTTAACTTCCAACATCAATGTAATTAACCGGAAAATATAGCTCTGAAAACCAAAGGTGGATTGAAAAGAAAATAAGAATTTAAGAACTATGATTGCAAACTCGTAGGGAATTATAAGTATTAATCATACCAAGAACTTAATCTTATTAATGATTAATCAAATAAGTTTTTTTTTTTTTAATTTTTTTTTCTTCTGGAAGGGGAGAGGGAGTTGAACCCTTGACCTCAAGAAGACAAAGTCTTCACAAGGTAAGGAGTACCATTAGACTAAAGGCGCATTGGTATTCAAATAAGTTTACATGGTACATTACTTTAATAAAATCTTTCATTCAATCAAAGAATATTTGAAAAGATATATCATTCGAGAACAAGAAAATTATAATTGCATTCATAAAATATTCAAGATACATTTATGAAAATCATACCCTAACTAGAGAATAGGAAGATGATTACTCACTAACCATGAGCAAGATCTTCACAAAATAATAAAAAGGTTCTAAGAGAGTCTGGGAAGAGAGATCTCCCACAACATAAGAAAGGTCCTATATATATACTAAAAGGTCTAGGGTTGATTTGGGAACAATCCATTTTCAAAAAGGAGTCTTCTAAAGTCAAATCCCATGCATCAGGTTCGTGGAGGCGTGTCCCGACGCCCAAATCGCGTCCCGACGGTCAAAATGTACTAGACCAAACCTCGTAGGTGCGTCTGGATGGAGGAGCTACGTCCAGACGCAATCCTTGAATCCTGATCTTTGGCTTGATCAACATAGTTGAGTCTGAATAATCACACGCGTCCTAACGAATGCACACCGTATCATCAAATGAGTGTCTGCATGCACAACCTCGTCCGAATATCTTGAAATCTCTAGAATTGGCCTTGAAGCACTCTCATCTGTACATAGTGATTGCGTCCGAACACGCCTATGTATGCAGCTGGGGTTTACTATAGTTAACTGTTTGACTCTTTGAAATTACACTTTAATCCCTTTGATTTCCATGCAATCTTCAATTCATCCAATCAATTTATCAAGCATCATAAATCAACTCAATCTCCCCATTTTACCTGATAAACCAACCCAACACAAAAATACCATCAAAGCATAAAACCAATATGAAAAACAATAATTAACTCAAAATAAATGTAATTCATCATAACTATCAAGTAAATAATTGATAAATTACATAACGAATCAGTGGTCATAGGGTGGTTGAGACTGGAATGAAATCATGTTTCCATCCTATCCAAAAGTAACACCACTCGAGCGACCATAAGCACTGCTCAAGCCACCATGAAGGACTACTTGAGCGAACTCTGTGTTGTTCTCCTGTGATCTTTTCTCGTCTAATTCTCTAAATCATCAGAAGAATGATCTAGACAAGGGTAGTGAGCATAGCTCGGTCCCTATTAATTTTTGAAGTACAAAATCAAGCAAAAAATAGTCCACTTGAGCACTAAAGGGTGTTGCTCAAGTGGAATCCAATAATGACTTAATCTATGTTTTCAAAATATAAAATTGTTTAAAAAATCTTTTTTTTTGAAATCACCTAGGAGCCATACACGGATTGATTTCATTTCCATTTTCATTCTAATCAACTTAAGTTAACAAAATAACTAAATGTTTATCTTCGGTGTCTAAGTCATTACTTTTGTCCTAAACATAAAAGTTAATATGGATGTTAAATGATGTTGTTTTAACGTTTGATCTTCTCCTTTTAATGACGTTTTCGGATCTTCAACTTGATAGCATCATGACTATGAAAAAGATTGAGATTTATAATGTACTCCACAAAATTAACCAATTAGAAAAATGTGATCTAACATCATCAAAACCAACATGGTGGAGAGAGAAGACCATGAAAAACCACCGCAATTTGCAATGAGCTGTCAAGAAGGCCCCACACTTTTTGCGGTATGAGTTTGACTAAAATCATCAAATCACTGTAATACTTGGTAAGCCCTTAGACTTGATAGAAGCTGGTTCTGGCCTTATGTGCTCACGTTCTGCAGACATATATACAACAGTAATACTTGGTATCCCAAATGAATGTTAAGTTTTGAATTCCAAATAAATAATAATCTTTGAATGATTGAGTCTCATCAAAAAATACCAACGAACCCACTAATCTAAAAATTTCTATTCACTTGAGATCTTATTTGGGATCCCTATCAGTGCTCATACACAAGAATTTCTCTCTTCTTTTTTTTTTTTTTAATAAATGAACAATGAATGATCTAGGACATATTTAGTTTAGGTATGCAGAGATTAGATTAGATTAGATTAATTTAACTCAGTGATGATGCAATACCAAATTTGAATTGGGTTATAATTACCCGATATTAATTTCTTACTAATCCTAACCCAGTTCACTATTTTCATTTAACACCTAATATTAAGTATTAATGAATACTATGTGATAGGTGATATTATTTTTAATAAATTTAGAATTAAAAACACAATGACTTTATTATCCTTGCAAACCTAGATCCACACCTTTATATAAAAATTATATATTATACAAACTCTTGCCCTCAATATTTGTTTTATTATTTTTCAATTAATATGGACTTTTATATAAAAGTTATATATTATGCAAACTCTTACCCTCAATATTTGTTTTATTATTTTTAAATTAATATCATACATTATTACCTAATTCAAACATATATCGTATCCTAACATTGATCCAAACTTGTTACACAAAAGATATGATCAAATAGTATTCATGTAAACATCGTTTGTTTGAATTAGATTAGGACCCATTGTCCAATCCCATCCCTATCGGTGCTCATACACAAGAGTTTCTCTCTTTTTCTTTTCTTTTTATAAATGAACACCGAAGGATTTAGGACATATTTAGTTTAGGTATTTACATATTGAATTAGATTAATTTAATCCGGTAATGATGTAATACCGAATTTAAATTGGGTTATAGTAACTCAGTATTAATTTATCACTAATCTCGACCCAATTCACTATTATCATTTAACACTTAATATTAGGTATTCATGAATGCCATGTAATAGGTGATATTATTTTTAATAAATTTAGTATTGAAAACACAATGATTTTATTATCCTTACAAACCTAAATCCAAACCTTCATATAAAAGTTATATATTATGTAAACTCTTGCCTCTATATTTATTTTGTTATTTTTAATTTAATACCATACATTATTACCTAATCTAGACATTTATCTTATTCTAACATTGATCCAAACTTATTACACAAATGATAGGATCAAATAGTATTCATGTTAACATCATTCTATGGATTGAATGAGAACCAATTATCCAATACCATCTTTTATTTATATCCGAACCAAACATACCCTTAATTTATTAAAATTCCTATGCAATTCATTAAAAACTAGTCCTGCTGAACAAATCTTGAACCACGCAATGAGATAGATATTGAAATTTCGCTTTGAAATAGGAACAAGATCTTGTCTTTTTTAACTCTTTCCAAAGCCGCTAATGGCTTAACTTGTAAACTTTGGTACTGACTTTGGAAATACTAATAAAGCACAAGGGTTTTTTTCTTAATCCCCAGCACAAGTAAGAATGTCGAGTATTAATCCAACGAGGGATAAAACGTACAAGTACAATACCTGGTTAGGCAGTGGGACAAGATGGTTGAAAATCTGGACAAAAGATGCATATCCGACCTCACTAACAAACTTCCTGCCAATTCAGAAAGTATGGGTGGGTATCTGAAAAGATCAACTGGCCATGACTAGGACGAGTTCCATTCTATACTCTGGTCATCGCACAATCTCACATTGTCAGTAAGGGTGGGAGTAATTGCCTGCCTCGTGAACATACAGGGACAACAATAACTTGTCAAAATAACACTAATATAAAGTTAAAACACAAACGGAAAAAAGTAACTACATTTATAGACAATATCCTTCGCCCTTTCTTAAATCAACAGACCTAAATATGTAATATACATTCTCTGTAAGGTTCAAGGTCCACTAGCTGTAGCAAAAATCTATAGTCGGAAAACAAGAAGCAGGCAAGAAGTAAGTTCTGCGGCTGCTTTCAACTTCCACTCATAGCTTGAACTGTAGCTCCCGTAACAAAATTAATGTAATTCAGCCAAAATTAAAATTGTATAGCATCCGAAGATCAATATCCATTTTATTTTCCTCTTTTCTGTCCAATTTTAATTTGTATCGCCCCATAAAAAATGATAGCCTCACAAATATGAAACAAAATTGATAACCTGGATAGTGAAACGAACTTCACTAATCAAGTGCAGCTTTGCTTCTTCGCCCAGTTACTGGTTTTGGCAAGCCATCAAAGATTGGTCTTGTAATGGCTGCAGTCGAAAGGGCCTGCAGACCTGGCTTCAAACTCCACTTTGATGTTGGCCAGATGGATGAAGATGTGCTACTGTCAGAATCCTGCAAACTCGATGTACTTGATGACTTCCTTACTCCACTGAAACTGTCGGCCACAAATGAATCCCCTAAACCTATAGGAATAGCATTCTGCCAACCTGCTTCAGCTTCAGAACCCAAGATAGGTCGGCTTGCTGCCTTGGGTCTCAGAGCCAATCCTTTACCAGTAATTGCAGAAAATCCACCACCACTACTGCAATTTTCTTCCTCCATCAGCATTTCTGGGGTGCGGGAACCAAAGTCAGCTTCAGATTTCTGACGCCTTCTTACTAACTTCTCAATCCATTTTTCAGAGTCAACTTCTCTGGTTTCCGAAACAGAAACTGACACATCATCAGCCACATCACCATTCTCCGACATGAAACCATTAGCTAAGCTTTTAGATTTTCTATGATGACTCAGAGGCGGGTTAGAAGGACATGACGGTTTGGCAAATGGTCCATCCTCTAAATAATGAGAACCTCCTTTCTGATAAATAGCCATTTCAAAGCCTTCGTATGTAGCTTTCTGATCTTTTGATTTTAGACCATAATAACCTCGTAGACTGCTCATGGCTGGGGAGACCTTATGCTGGGGAGCAGATTTTAATTTCAATGATTGAAATGAATCCAAAAAGTCAGAATGCCTACGATTGGGTGGGGTCTGATCAGAGCTGCATGGTCTGCAAAAAGATTCATCATTATAAGCCACTGGTAAGGACGTGTAAATACTCACTAGAGGGTAACATTTACTGCAACTCAACAATTAAGTTGTGAACATTCAAACATTATATTAGTGGAAAATAAAGCAAATGCCAATTCAAAGTCAAATGAGCTTCTCCCGATAAACAAAAAGGCTTCCGCTCCCCATCCCCCTTTCCCTTTTTCACCATGCAACATGATAGAGTTATGTACCTTCTAATATCACAAAAACAAGGCATAAAAAGTGTTCATCAAGATACAAACACTGGAATAGGTGCTAGTGTGTGTAAACTCCGGAACCCATTTAAAATTTAGTTACCTTGAACAAAGTTCCCACAAAACCCGAAACTTTTAAGCAAGAGCAAGCACATTTCTTCACATTCTCCTGGCGGTTCAATTCAGCAATGGGTTTCTTTTTTCCCCCTCCTGAAAATTATTTTTCACTTGCAATCAAGCCTCACAAAATCAAAGTGTTCTAATTTCAGATCAACGCAATACCTAAACTTAGATATTAATGAAGAACAGGTAGCGGCAAATTACTTGGAGCGAGAAGACCGTTGTGTATTCAAGATGCAATGGAAGGCTACAAAGTAATACTAGAGGGCAAAATGGGTCGCACTCGCACTTAAGTGGAACCAATGTCGTTTGATCTGTCGGGCCAACCATCAAAACTCATCATTGCGCCGTAAGTTCCTTCAATTCGTGCCAAATTCCATCGTTTGGGCCCTCAAGTCAGCATTTTTGCAGTTTTAGGAAAGATTTTCGAGAACTAATAACGAAAATTTGGATCACCATACAAAGAAGAGGTAGAAGAAGAGAGAAAATAAAACCTTAAACATTTTCCATATTCCATATGTTACTCAAGTTTTTTTTGGGTAAGTAAATATATATGTTAAAGTAAGTACAAGAGGAAATACAAAACCTACACCAAGAAAATGACTAAGATACCAAGGAGCGGAGCTACACGACTCTCAGTGGGGCAACTGTCCCCACTCACTTCTTTGTTGCACTTTGTTTTATATACATGCTAATTATTTTCAAACTTGCCCTCTAGAAAAAATTTGTCTATAATGATCAGATTCTCATGCAATTTTTGTCAATCTGAAAACTAGTTTCGGATAACTTTAAATAAATTGAATTGAAGAACAACCAATTTGTATTTAAGCTATCGCTTGGTAATACTCTCTTTAAGTGAAATAGAAATTTCGTCACAAAGAATATTAGTATACAAATATTGCACTTATATATGCCTATTTATACTACTATACTTGTGATTAAGCTTGTAAGAATAGAGCAAGTTGTTCAAAGAAAAAAATAAAAAATAAATGGTACTTAAAATTGCATTTTTAAAAAGCAAAAATATTGTTAAAAAACACAAAAATGGGTTACCGAACGATCCTAAGTTTTTGTATTTGTTGTTAGCTTAATTTTTCATTTTATTATTATTAGAATTTGTCCCCACTATGGTATTTTTCTAGCTCCGCCCCTTAAACTGCCCCTAATTAAAAAGGCAAAAATAATATACATTCTTAACACAACCTTTAAGCTCATGATGTGACGGTAGGAAGCATCGAAAGGTTGTCAAGAACAAAACAAAAATGCATAATGGTATGAAACATCTTGAAAAAGTCAGTCAATTGCATAGTAGAAGAAACAAAAAACAAGAAAATCGTCCCAAGTTGACAATGGTGGCGCCAAAAATGGCAATCAATCTCAATATACTTGGTTCTAATAGAAAACAAAATTGTGTACAATCTAAATAGCACTCTTTTTATCACAATACCTAAGCGTGGGAGCAGAAAATAAAACACCTAGATCGGCAAACAACCATTCAACCAAACTATTTCTAACGTAGTAGTAGTCATAGCCCGATATTCAGCCTCGGTGGTAAACGAGCAACAAAAATTTGCTTCTTGCTTTTCCAAGAAATAAGACTATCACCTAGAATCCATGGCATCACCTACCCAATCGACATCAGAAAAAGCATAAAGCTCCAAAGATGTTGAAGAAAATAACAAACTCTAATGAAAAATTGCCCCAAAGATAGCGCAAAATGTGAAGAACTGCATAACAGTGAACTATATCCGGAGAAGAAATAAATTGACTCACAACATGGATGGCATACGCAATATCAAGTAGTGTAATAGTAAGATATACCACACTACCAACAATAATCCGAAACAAAGTAGGATCAGCTAAAGGGATGCCATCAATAAAAATGTAAATGCACATTAAGCTCGACAGGAGTGACAATAGTCCGAGAATCTATCAAAGAGGTCCCTGTGGATAACATCAACTGTATACTTTGAGTGAGAAAAAAGATAACCCTCAAGAGACGAAGCCACTTCAATGCCAAAAATATAGGAAAGGACCAAGATTCTTCATCTCAAATTGACGTTGTAACTATGTCTTGTAGACTGAAATACCCTCATAATCATCCCAACAATAATCATATCATCAACATATAAGAGAAGAATAATCTGGCCAACGAAAGTAGAATTAGGAAAAAGAGCTAAATCATGATCACTTAAACGAAAACCAAAGTCAAATATCCCAGTAGAGAACTTCTCAAACCAAGCTTAAGGAGCCTGCTTGAGACCATACAAAGCTTTTCTCAATTTGAATGGCTCACCTAGAGCATGAAAGACGAGGAATTATAAAAACTTCTTTTGCCAAATCACCATTTAAAAAGGTGTTCTTGACATCCCCATCTGAGACAATTTCCACCTATAAACGGTCGTTATAGCAATCAAAGTACAAACAATGATCATCTTTTTTTTTTTTTTTTTGCTTGAAAAAAAGACGGTACCAGATGAGAAAGTAAAAGTATTTACATAAGCTAACTACATGAATCCAAGTACTATCTTGGATTCCTTTACTACTATATCCTTCACTAAGATTGGCAGATGATCACTAGGTAGCTGGCCTTTGTGCTTTAGTCTCAATCCCCATCTTTCAAGTACATGTGCTGCTGAATTTGCATCTCTATAAGTATGAACCATACTCCAATCTAGGTGCTTTCTGAGGAGCTACTTGAGATCTTTGATAATTGGTCAAATTGTCCACTGTGGTTTGATGTGTTCAAGCATTACTGCATTTACCACTGTTTGGGAATCAGCCTCTATGGTAACATAACTCCATCTTTTCTTATCTGACCATACAGCAGCCATTCTGCCCATGCAACAGAAGTATTTTCTTATCTGCCCATGCAACAGAAGTATTTCCTTATCTACCCATGCAATAGAAGCAAAAATCTCCTCATAATCGATGTCATATTACTCAACAAAACTCTTAGAAACCAATCGGGCCTCGTATCTTTCCATTGAACCATCAGCCTTAATTTTGCATTCACATCGACAACCAATAACATGCTTACTAATAGTAGGTAAAGACACAAAATCCCATATCTCAGTTTTATATAGTACAAAATCATTCATAGCCTGTGACCAAGGAGGATCAAGAGAAGCCTCCTTATAGGAGGTAGGTTCAAACAAAGAGTGAATATATAATATAAAACAGGCAGGCTTCAATAAGCTTATCCGACGGTCTCAAATAGACTCATCCAACGGCTACCAACATCCCTCTCAAAACCATTCACATTGCACCGTACCTTCAAGTACGAATTACCTCTAATAGAAGATAAAAATGAACAAAAATCAAAGGAATAACAAGTAGTGGAAAAACTAATATAGTCAGGACACTTACGAATACGCTTAGAATAGCAAAAAAATGGAGGGTCAACATCATTAGACACTGACAAAGACAACCAAAAGAGGTGAAGGAGGTGTGCCAGCAAATGAGTCAATCTTATTCTTGCGAGAGTAAGTATGAACAATACGAGGCACCATTGGCGAAGAGGAGAAAGAGATTGAGACGAGTGAATGTCAAAAGTTAGTATGTCACGAAGAAATGTCATCAAGAAAAGTGTCAATATCAATAAAATCATATTTATTAAAGTTGTCAAAAACAGAGGGAATGGAAAATAAAAGAATATGCTCGAGAAAGACCACATGTCTAGATACATACAATCTTTTGGCAACAGGGTTATAACAATAATACCCTTTTGTCCCTAACCAAAACCAAGAAAAGCGCATAGCAAAACAAGCAATTAACTGATTTCGTTCAACTTTGGAAAGAAGAACAAAGTACAACCAAATATACGCAATGGGAAGTAATTATGACATTTACCATATGATCGTTCAAAAAGGAGAAACACCTGAAGTAATAATAGAGGGAATCCGATTAATGAGATAAACAGTAGTGAGAATTGCCTTTTCCCAAGAAGAGTTAGGAACAGACACAGATAAAAGCAATGAGTGAGCAAGTCTCCATGATGTGTCTGTGCTTTCCCTCAACCACACCATTCTAGTCAAGAGTGTCTACACGAGAAGATTGCTAAATAGTTCCATCAGATTTTAATAGGTTAAGAAAATTATTGTAGCAGTATTTCCCACCCAAATCACACCAAATAAATTTAGTAACTAAAGAATATTGCATGTAAACCATGGCAGAAAGGCATCAAAAATATAGAAAAATCGAGAACACTGTTTAATAAGATAAAGCAAACAATATCCAGTATAATTATCTATAAAAGAAACATAATACTGAGATCCCCCTTTAATGGCAATGGGAGAAGAACCCCACACATCAGAGACAAGATCAAAAGAGCTAAAGAAAAAGTGGAACTATTCCTAAAAGGTAAGGTAGTGAATTAGGAAAGTTTGCAGCCACTACAATCAGAAATGTATGACTACTAAAATTTCTTAAAGCACAAGTAGAAACCAAAAACTTCAAACAAGAGCCAGAAATGTGTTCAAGACGAGAATGTCATAAATAAAACCTATAAGATTTATGGTTTACACAAAAGGAAGGCAAATCAACAAAAGAAATTGCCACAGCTAAAACATGCAATTTTCCCAAAGCATACAATCCTTTAATTCTACGACCTGTCCCAATCAATTTCTTGGAATAGAATCCTACACAATATAACCAGTGGACAAGAATTGAACAACATAACCAAGATCACAAAGTTGACTGATAGAAATTAAATTCAAAAATAGTTAAAGGATACAATAGACATTAGAAAGCGAGAGAAATGAAGTTATAATAGATCCAACTTCTGCCAACGACATAGAAGTGTCATTTGCAGCTAAAAGAGCAGTAGAGAGAGAGGGGAGATGAGATAAAGAGAAACAAAGGTAGATCATTAGTCATATGATGTGTGACATCTGAAATAAAAACCCAATTGGAGCGAGATACACCTAAAAGGCTTCATGAAGGCAAACCTCTAGGGGAAGAAATAGATAAATATTTAGGTTGATGTGCAAAAAGAAGTTTCTACTGCACGACACTGAAAGCCATAGAAGGGTGGTATTGGTCATCCACCGACTGTGTAAACAGTTGAATTTCCACTTGCCTTAAATTCCAAAAAATTAGGTTGTCCTGAAATTTTCAAAAAATTCTGGAGCTTCACTAAAATTTTCTAAAAATCTTGGTTTCTTCTATACTTTTTAAAAAATTCTAGAGTTGTTATGGAATATCCAAAAATATGGGGTTGTTCTGTAATTTGTG
The DNA here is from genome assembly GCA_951799425.1 of Ilex aquifolium. Taxonomy (NCBI): domain Eukaryota; kingdom Viridiplantae; phylum Streptophyta; class Magnoliopsida; order Aquifoliales; family Aquifoliaceae; genus Ilex; species Ilex aquifolium. The sequence goes on along the minus strand of OX637407.1, from coordinate 317,154 downwards.
AAAATTCTGGGGTTGTTCTATAATTACTAAAACCTTTGGGGCTATTCCATAATTGTGGAAAATTCTGGGGTTACTCTACAATTCCTTGAAACTTTGGGAATATTTTGTAAATTTGGAAAGGTCTGAGGCCATTGTACGTGAACACCTCTTCCAGAGTAACCCTAAACCAACTTCATCTACATCTCTTTCAATTGACCCTAACCCTGAAACATAGCCACATATTTAGGCAACAACTTGAATAATTCTGGTCAGTTGACAGAAACCTCAACTCCGACAACAATTGCAGCCCCAAATTGTTTTCGACAACGACAAACCAAGCACAATAGAAACAAATAGTAGCGGTGAACAAACAAACACATAGTAACAAAGAACAGCAAAACAGAAAATCACACAACAAACTAGAAAACAATAGAAACTTTTTTCGACGACAACAAAGATAAGCGTCAACAACCCATCTGTTCAAAGAATAGCAACAACGACAAACAGCGGCGTCGAAGAATCTATTCAAACAATTCAAATCCTAAAGTTTCACAATGCCAAACAACTGACATTGTCGCAAGCCCTTGAATTCAAAGTATACTTCTACAATACACAAAGCTTGGTCTGATACCATGAAAACTTGGATCAAACCACACAAAGAAAAGGTACAAGAAGGGAGAGAAGAAAACCATACGCATCTGTCACAAATTCCATATATGGTACTAAAGTTTAAGTATAATGGGAAATATAAAAAACCCACACCAAGAAAAGGACTAAACTACCCCTAATTAAATAGACATTATTCTTAAAAAATAATAAATCATAGGAGATTTCGATCTCAGTTTCCTGATTTTTGTTAGACTCTCGAGGATACATGTTTTTTTTGTTAATTAGTTAGATTGCAATTTTTTATTTTCAGCAATTTCATTGAATTAGGGATATACATCCATTTTGGAAATATTTAGAATTAGGTGACTCCTATTATATTCTCCTTATGTAGTAGGATTCTTCATTGAAGAATACAACTTTTCAGAGTTTTCTCTTTCTTTCTCTATAGATTCAGAGTGTGGTTCTGTTCGATACATAGAGAAATGGTGATTTCTTTGTGTTCCCTATTTACCATTGCGTCAATTGTGAAACTCACGTACTCTAAGTTCTTAGAATACTAATTGAGAAGCATCAATTGTAATAACCATCTTGACTGTGTTCATGCTTTGGGGCTCCATTCAACCTATCCCACACTTTGAACCCACAACTCCTCATCACTATTCTTCCATCAACCCCACTATTGCACATGATAACTAGCAAAAACAACACAACCAGCACTACCGCCTAACCATCAGTGTCTCTACAACTAGCTCCGCCATCACCACCCCTTCTCCATTGCATTAACCCTTCATTATTGCCATGTTTGTCCTTGCAAAATAATAACAACCACCCGAACCTCATTATTGCACCACCACTACCTCAGCTACACTTATAATCACAACAATCACCCATATCTACAACCGTTGTTGCCATTAGTAAACTTTTAGTACCACCTCTTTCGCAACAACAATACATTTGTTATGTATTTCTTTCAATAGCATCACAACGACGTTGCCTAAAATGCTCAAGAGCTGCTTGCACAAGACACTACACCAATCCTTAGAACAATAATAAAATCAAAGTTCTTATGCAACACAATCTACTCAATTACAGTCTAAGATCTTCCAACTAGTAAGTGGTTGGTATTTCCACTATCTCAAAGGGAAAGGTTCAGGGTTCAAATCTCCAAGAGATTAGACAGATGGTTTATATATTTCAAGGGCTAATCCACCCATTACCAATTGGTTTTGGATTGAATGTCCTAACATAGTACAAGAGTTGGACCTTGGGTGCTTGGTGGGCTCTGCCTCACTCAGTTCAATTCCTTAGTCCATTTATTTGCCTGTTTGTGTGTCAGTTTCAGTTTGGTTTGTTAGTCCAACTGCAAGTCCGAGGGAAGGTGTGAAGAGAGCTACCCCACATCAGAAAATAAAGTGGACTCTAAGTTGGTTTATACACCTAAAGGGCTAATCCACTCATCAACAATTGGTTTTGGATCAGATGCTCTAACACTATGCACTGTTAAAGGTGGCATATGAGAAGGAATCTAATAATTTTCAACTTTAATTCCTCATCGGGAAACCACCACATTAAGCATTTATATGTCCATTTATGTATGTCAGCTACTAAGGCTGATAATTGAATCAAGCTACTTGGATTTGACTCGAGCTCGGCTCAAATATGACTTAATTCGAGCTTAACTCGTGTACTAAACGAGTCGAGCTTAACCAATTTTTTAGACTCGTTATCTTGACCAATTTATTAGGTTCATTTTTTTGACCAATTTTTTAGGTTCGTTTATATGTAAAATAGTCGAACTACTTGAGCTCAACTCAGGTTTGACTCATTTTCTAAACGAGCCAAGCTTGAACAATTTATTAGGCTTGTTGGAAAAAACGAGCTCATCAGGCTCTGATCGAATCAGCTACCCAGCATATTTCAGGAAAAATTGAAAGTGCTCTACAAACTTATAAGAAAGGAGTTTTTACATGCCAATGTTGCTTCTTTTCGCTTTGACTTATTAACAATAAAGTAATTGCTGGATTATTAATTTCAGATGCAACCCAAGCGAATAAGATTGTAAGGCTATAGCCAAAAACTCACCAGCAGGCCCAATATAATTATGGGGATATCAGAAAACAAAAAGATGCATGTATCTGCCTGTACGATTAGCAGGTAGAACTCATCTTGCTAAGCCAAGCATAATGACATGATAACTAAAAAATGAAAAGATGAAATGTAAGAGATGCATGCACGAGTAAATATGATTTCATCGGCAACATATTGAATTCGTTAAAGCCATTGAATTCCCTTGTATCAGTATGTAAAACAAGAGTATGTATAATATACTAGTACTAGTTATTGTCTGTGTCTGAAGGCATAGAGTAATAAAAAATAGTAAACAATAAACATATTTGTATTCATATCCAAAATCAAATCACAAACATAGAGAAGAGATAAATGAATTTAAGCATCAGTTGTAGTGGGGGTGAAAGGTGGTGGTTGTAGGAGACGGTGATGGTTATGGTGGGTGGCAATGACCGTGGTGGCCGTAATAGTGGTGGTGGTGGCGGTAATGGTGGTGATGGCGGCGGCGGCGGTGGTGATGGCGGTGGTGGTAGTGGTGGTGGCGGCGGCGACGACAATGGTGGTGGCGGCGACGGTGGTGGTGGTGGTGGTGGTGGCGACGACGATGGCGGTGGTGGTGGCGACGACGGCGACAGTAGTGGCGGTGGCGGTGGAGGCGGCGGTGGTGGTGGTGGTGATGGCAACGTTGGTGGTGGTGGCGGCGACGGTGGTGGTGGCGGCGACGGTGGTGGCGGCGGTGATGGTGGTGGTGGCGGCGGCGACGGTGGTGGCGGCGGCGATGGTGGTGGCGGCGGCGACGGCGACAATGGTGGTGGCGGCGGTGGTGGCGGCGGCGGCAGTGGTGATTAAGGTAGTGGTGGGACGGTTTCAAACAGTATTTTTTTTTTTTTTAAATTAGTTATGAGAAATAATTTCTAGAAGTACTTTTAAAAAGTCTCTCCAAACACACCCTTAGGGGTCTATTTTTCCTATTAAATTTAGGGTGTTAATATAAGCCGTTAGATTAACTTTAAAGTAAAATTTAAAGCGATCTGAACCGCGAAAAGCAAAAGTCATTTTGTTTATCTTTTGAAATTTGAATTGTAAGCTACTTCATTATATAGATGTGAAATGAATCTGCCACTGCTGTGTTTCAAAGTTTCACAAAATGAACTTTCAAGATGAACTTTTTTACTAGAAAATCATTCTCTACTATCCTTGTACTAAAAGGTAAGGCTAAGATGATTCATAAAGCATAGAAATTGTTGCATGATTCCTCACAGATCTTAGGTAGCCCATTTAATCATCATCCAGTCAAGAGAGAACTAACTAGCAGATAAACTTGGAGATGCATTAAATGAGACATCAAACCTATTTTTGATGAATGTGTGATGTCAAAGATAAAGAGTATATTAGTCAGTAGGCATCTCATGAGTGCTTCTCAGTACATATGCATAAAATATCATGAATTAATTTAACCAGACGGCATAAACACCCAGACAGCCTATAGCAGTGGTTCAACTTCGCTGTTTCTGGCTTGATGAACTACACAAGGAGTATAGGATCTCCAGTACTGCGTATCTGTTAACAAAGCCTATCATGGGAGTGTCAACTGATTACGTATTATGAAGCAAAGGCTATAAATCAGCAGGGTTTAAGGACCAATTTTCAAGTCTTGATAGCTGATGCATACACACCAAAAAGGAAATCAAGAAGGGAAAAGTATCATTCCCAGGAATAGCCACTAATTAACAATAAGTTAATACTAAACCACACCAGAAAATGACATCAGACGAGTCAGTTAGGAAGGCAACATTCTAGAGATCCATCTTTAAAAGTGAACAGCTATGAGACATTGCGTATTGATGCATATAATACATTAGCAATGAAGTTCAGAAGCACTTTAGAAAATTCCAATAAAATGAGGTTATTATGATGCGTTGCATCAAAATGAATAACAAGGCACAGTCAAATTGTGAAAGTAAGAGTACATATCAATACCCTTGAGCATCAAAGTCATTCGACAAGCTGGGAGATGGAGGGTGTCTCCCTGGTAGAGGTATGTGAAGCACCGTCAAAGCAAACATTTGGAGATCTGTAACCAGACCGTTTATCCTCTTAATGTCAGCCACCTAACAAATCATACAACATTACATGTGACGGATTACTGTCAACCATCTTATTATCTTACTGTATGGAGAAAGTCAAAGAAGGGGAGCGGAGAAGAAGGAAACATAACTGCAGTGTAATTCTTATACATAAACACCCAGAAAACAAAATGACTTCCACTGATGGAAAAACAACATTAAAGACTGAAAGGGAAAGTGTAAAATTTATTTTACTTATCAATAAATTTTGTTTCTTATCCAAAAAAAAAAGACTGAAAGGGAAAGTTAAAGCCACAGTTAAACAAATATAACAAAGTGTATGTATGGCAGCAACTACAACGCTTTCAGTGAAATTGATGAGCTAGCGTCCATGATCAAACCCATAGATGTCCTTTAGTCTTAGCCTGTCTTTTCAAAAATTTGCCAGCATATCAATATGCTTTACCTGATGAAGTCTAATTTCTAAGAAATCTTAAAAATTTGAGTGGGTATCCAACTGCAGCTATTAATTATATGCTTCTCAGCTTCTACAAGATATTTCCATGACCACAGTTGGTTCCCGAAAACCCCCTCCAATCAACACTAGCCTCAATTTTCATTCTATAAAAAGGCGGTCTATTGCACAAGGCTCCCAACCACTACAGGGTCTGAGGAGGGTCAATTGGAATTCTCTATAGTCCATAATAATCTAGGAAGCATGAACACGGATACGGGTACGATATGATATAGATACCACGATATGACTAAATCCCAAAAAATAGGATATGGTTATGGCCAACATACGTGTATAAAAACATATATCTTGTATTTGTACTATTATGTAATGACTTTGATAGCTATAATTTTTAGTAATTCTTTAACAAAAATAAATAACATTAACAATTTTTTATTTTCAAAAAACCACCTATTGCCTCAATACAATACATCTACAAATTGAACGTGAGGGGACAATATAAACTTAAATTGTGTAAATAAATAGTAACTTTGACTTATACAGCTTAATAATTCTGACATCTAGTTTTTTTGCTACAATTTCTCCATAACCATACAGAACTACTAGAGGATGAACGTCAATAATCAATGAATTAAAATCAGCACTTGTTTGGTGCTTGTGAACAGCCATTAAATTGAAATACTTCCAAGAAAAATTACAAACAGGCACTGTTCTGTTTCAAAAACCATTAAATCCAATCAAAATTATTTTTCTCTTGAAATAAGTTTTTCCAAATCAGTTCGAGATTTCAACAATAGATAAAATTATTCCAAATCTGTCCTTTCTCCCTGGAATACCAACTACACTCTCGCAAATCATAACTTTAGATCAATTTCAATTTATTGTAAAACCACAGCAGCAGGTAGGATGTCTGCCACTAAATGTGTTTTGTAATATACGTGGAATCCCATCATATAAGCCGAAGATTACCATGAAACTTGGCATAGTAGAACTTTTTCCAAAAATCAGCTTTTATCACATGCAATATAATGATAAAATCCTGTTCATACATAGTTAGATTCTGTTTAATACAAACCATTTGGTCAACTTTCTAATGAAATTTTTGAGACATCAAATTATCGTATTGCTTTACATGCCAAGTCAAAAATTTTTAGATTATTCACAAGAAACTAAAGTAAATCATACTAATAGCACTTTCGTGAGTAAAATGTGAGGAAAGTAGAGACTGTTTAAAATTCCAAAAGCAAGTATATAGTTTAAATACAAAATTTAATAGAACGTTGTAGGGGATGAATAAGGCTATCGATAATGTCATCATACTTCTATCATTCAAATTGGAATACAAAATTAACCACACGAATTAGAAGGGAAAATTGCATGAATTTTTCGAAATTGCATAACTATACCTCCACGCCGTATTTGATGGCAACACCGGCTAGAGTATCCAATTTGGAGACGGGGTGTTCAATGTAACTGACCCCCCCAACAGCCCCAGCACCGACAGTCCCACCTCCACCAGCACCACCACCGTTAGGCAATAGAGTCGGCGAAGAAGAAGATATCGGAAACAGCTTCGATGACGATGATGTTACTGAATCCATCCCCAGATCCAATACGATAGGGTTTCCCCAAAGACCTTAAAGCAATCACACCAGAATATCTCTGTATCTACACATTGTTTTGCTCGATCTGGGGTAAGTATTAGAGAAAACGACCAAATATTGGTGGGTCAAATATATATGCAGTATACTAACATAACCAGATAGATCTGGTGGAGAAGCCGTTCATCTCGTGCACTCTTTTCCCGGGAGAGAGGAGGGGTTTTCGTTTTTTCCCCCCAATATGAATGAATAAATGGAGGTTGACGCTAACATCGTTTGGTTAGTAACAAAAAAGAAATGGAAAGTAAAGTGATAAAAAGTGAAGTGAAATAAAAGGAAATGAAATAAAATATATTTTTATTTATGTATTTGATTAGAATGAAAATTTTCTTAGAAAATTTTAAAATAATTTCATTCCATTGTTTGAAAGACAAGAAAGTTATAAGAAATTTTTTCTAATTGTCTAAATTATTCTTAATTAATTTAACTCGGTCTGAAGAAGAAAAAAATATTTTTTATTATTCAAATTTTTAAAAAATTGACTCCTAACATATTTTTTATTATTCAATTTTTTAAAAAATTGACTCCTAACCTAATTCAGGAACAAGAATCGACTCGAATCCTGATCTCTAGACCAAATTATATGGTTAGCCTAATTTATACAAAGTTTTTTAAAATTAATAACTAATTTAATATTTTAACAAAAATAAGGGTAAAATAGTAATTTAAGTTATTGAACACAATTTTCTTGTTTTTTCTTGTGTTTTTTGCAAAATGGTAAAATGTTGACGTTTGGTTAGAAAGAAAACGGACCCTTAGGAGTCCGTTTGGTTAGAAAGAAAAGATTGATGAAAAGTGAAAATGATAGAAAGTGAAGTGAAAGAAAGAAAATGATAGAAATATATTTTTATGCATGTATTTGATTAGAATGAAAAAATTGCAGAAGGTCTAAAAAAAATTTCATTCTATTGTTTAAAAGAAAATAAAATTACAATAAAATTTTTCTAATTGTCTAAATTATCCTTAAATACATTAAATCAGTCTAAAGAAGAAAAAAATATGTATTATAATTGAAAGTTAAATTTTTTTTAAAAAAAGTGGCTTATAACCTAATTCTATAACAAGCACCCGCACGAAGGTCTTTAGACCAAATTATATAGTTAATGAGATCCATACAAATATTTTTTTAAATTAATAATCAATAAAATATTTTAAGAAAAATAAGGGTAAAATGGGAAGTTAGATATAGATCACAACTTTCTTGCATTTCCTTGTGTTTTTTACAAGCAAAAAAAGTTGGTTAGTTGTCAGAAAATTCAAGCATGAAAGAAAATTATTTTTTCCATCATTTTCTATTTCATACTAACCAAACACATAAAAAATTTAAAAAAATTATCTTTCTTGCATTTTTTACCATTCTCTCGCTAAACAAACAAACCCTTAAGGAAATTAAATCATAATTACAAATATTTGTCCCAAATAAACCATTGTAACTCTGTTATTTTTATGTTGTTTTTTTGCACCTTTATCTCTAATTTAGATTTAGATTTAATTTTTTTGATTTTAATAAAATCTTTATTGTTGCTTATAAAAAAAATGAATTTATAAAAAGAGAGTAAATTAAGTTTGTCACTTAATTACACCAATTCCTTCAAGTATGGCAAATAACACCATCACCCCTATCAAGAACAGTCAACTTAGGGTGATAACGAAAAATATGAAATCACTCATTTATTGTGTTATAAAATAAACTAAACCCAATCCAAGACTAACTAAAAACCAATCCAAGCCAAAACCTTGAATTTGAACCCCAATCGAACTGGAACCTGACCCTCTCTCCACAAAAATATCTCCACAGAAAGACACTCATCCTCCTCACATGTCTAATACATTGATCCTTCACTTCCACATTCATCCTCTCTATGCACAAGCATAGACACATTGGCATACCCATTGCCCCAACACCATCTGCACGCTTCAGTGCTACGACCATAAGCCTTTCTCTGCACAAACACTGTAACGCCTCAAAATACACCCTGAAAGGCATTACTATCTACAAACCATCCAACCATGAGAGCAACTAAAAATAACCATTAAAACAACCAATCATTCATCAATCTAATAAAGAATAAATGTTAAAGCCAATAAAGCAACTTTTACAACTTACAATTCAAACCAAATAGTATCTAGTAGCGGAATAATCAAAACTAGATAAAACATTGTTTCATAAATATCTTTCAAATAAAATAATCTAGACTAAGACGAAACATCTCTAAGCCTCCACTTCAGGATCCTCATACTGACCCTCTCCATTTTTGAGATCAACCTCCTCATCTAACTTGACATCCTCCTCGGTACCAAAATTTGTAATGTTTTGTAGAGGGTGAGCAAAAGTATGTAGGAAATCTCTCTTAAATCCCAACAAGGTTTTAAAACAATAAAAAGAAGGCAAGTCTCTTTTGGAAAATAACTTATACAAATTTTTTAGAGTAAAATCATGACAGTTGTAATGATCTCAAGTATACTGAATACAATAAATCAATAACAGGAATAAACATGCAAGCAATTAAAGCAATAAATAATTAACTCAGTAGCATAATCTCATATTCTCATGTATATTGGTTCATCCTCATTCTCATGTATGTTGGTTGCTTCTCAAGAATCTACACAACGATTCTACCTTGTTCATCCATTACAACCACACAATCTCAATCAATCCCCACAGGGCCAAATCACAATCCACTTTAGGAAGGACGTATACCATCTCCCACGACATTGACGAATCCTTCCAAGGAAAGGTATATCATTCCTCAGCCTCGAACTTACGTGAACAATAGTGGTTGCTCTCACAAACAACAATCAACTACAAGTGTTAGGCAACCATCTCACCCCCACTAGGATAGACTAACCTCTAACACTCTACGGCAGCCCTCGAAGGCAATTCAAGTCCGTCACAACAAACCATACAAGAGATGAAACCACAACTTTCTCAACAATCACAATCTTAATCAATCACAATTTTTCATTAACTATTCAAGTATCACAATTGCATAATTCGCAATATACTACAATAATAAAGGAATTAAAATATACAAGAAATCATATCAAGAAAACCTTCACAATTTCGATATTCAAAATTCTAGGATTTTGCCAAAAATCATAATTTTTTGGAACAAGAACAAGTGTTAGATGAAAACATGATTTAATCAAGAATAGGAATTTAGAAATCAAGAATCAATGTATTTTTCATAACCAAACATGTATTTAGCAAAACTAGGGTTTTAGAAATTCAAGAACAATGTTTCTTGAACCCAAATATGTATTTTGTTCAAAACTATGTTTCAATAATAAAGAAACCAAGAAATCATAAGTATTTATCATATAACTATCAAGAATATTGAAAACATACATATGTAATACCCTAAGCCTCAATGAAAGAACTTGAGAAGAATCCTCCACCTTGATTCTGTAGTTTGTGTGTAAACCTAGCGTGTTTGATCCGTTCTAACGTGAGAATCCCTTTGAATCTTGTGTTTTCTTCTTCTCTCTCATTCTCTAGGGTTGTCTAGGGTTGAAAACTGATGAAACATGGCTAAAGGAATGTAACGCCCCAAAATCCACATTGGACGACATTACTATCTAAAACCATTCACATCATGAGAGCAACTAATAAATCTATAAATAAAGAAAATTTCATTCATCATACGTAATATCTACAGTATCATCTAAAAGAATATGCCAAACCATGACCATTACATCTAAAAATCGAACTTTATCTTGTAGCGGAATAAATAAAATATCATCCATACATTGTCTCAAAATGCATCTCCTAGTCTAGGACATAAAGAGAACAACTCTAGACAACCCCCTCGGGATCCACGCTTCCATCCAATTGAGCTTCCCAAGCTACCTGCTCATTAACTCCGAGCTCATCCTCTAGACCAAAATCTGAAATGTTGTTTGTAGGGGGTGAGCACTAAGCTCTGTAGGAAAATTCTCCCAAGCTCGAACAAGGTTTGGAAAACATATAAAACAGTTCGGTCCCACTTTACAAAATATCATATATAACTTTGAAATAAAACAATGACAATTTATTAGATCTCAAGTTCACGCAGTAGCAATAAATTAAATGAAGAGTAAAATCAATTTCCAAACAATAAACCATTCTAACATTAAACCCTTTCCAACAATAAACCATTTCGCCCACATTTGTATTTGTATCTCAGGTATGCAGTAAGACTTCGCATGAATACACACATTGAGAATATCCTGACCCACACACACACACTCAATCCTTGCAAGGATATACAACTTTAGGAAGGGCGTATACCGACACATCGGCAGGGACGATCCAACCCAGGAATAGTATACTAACCCTCAGCCTCGATACCACGTGAGTGAATAGTGGTTTGGTCCTCGCAAGGCACCAACCCCACTACGAGTGGTAGAGAACCTTCAAACCCACACGGAGTAAGAAACGCATCTACCCACTCTACGATACCTGGTCAACGGCCACCCATGTTCATCCAAACATCCACACAAGAGATACAATACCAACCAATTTCTCAAATCACAAGTAAATCAAAAACCCCTAATTCCATAGGTATTTTTCCAACGGAGCAATTCAAGAAAATATGCAAGAGATCATCAAACATATATTTTTATTGTTCAAACTAAACCCTAGAGTATTTAAATCAAGAATAATGGAATATCAAGTGTAAAAATCTATACTTCTTGAAAAACTAGAGTTTTGATGTCAAGAATAAGGATTTTATGGCTATCAAGCCATAACTTCATTCAAAACATGGTAAGGTTTGCAAGAACATCAAGAAACAAGGATTCCATAACATATATCTAAGATTTAGAGTCAAAACATATATATATATATATATATATATATACTCTAGCCTCAATGAACAAGAATGAGAAGAAACTCCTACCTTGGTTCCTTAGTGTTGTGTGAAAAACTAGAGGTTTTGATCCAATCAAATGTGAAAATCCCCTTCAATCTTTTGTTTCTCCCCTTCTTTCTTACTTTCCAAGGCTCTATAGGGTTATAAATGTTGAAATGAGGCAAAGAGAGGCATCCTTATGTGTTTATAGCATGAGAAACAGTCCACTCGTCATAAATCTGATACTCAGAATCGTAACCTCACGTTCGAACGTCATTGTGACGTTCGAACGTTAGTAGTGCAAATTACTGCCTCATGTTCGAACGTCATTATGACGTTCGAACGTTAGTTATTCCCAGTACTTTTACTTTTCCATCAGAGTTCTGCAGACACCAAAGTACTAGAATGAACTATCGTTCGAACGGACTTTCATGTTCTAACGGATTTTCACGTTCGAACGGACTCCTACTTTTTTGCTGAACTTCCAATGAATTTTTGGCCTATTTAGAGGTCGATTTGGAAAATTTTTGTGAGACACACTTTTGTAGCCCTGGAAGTGAAAATTTCAGTGTCAAATTTTTTCCTACCCGAATTCTATCTACAATGTGCTTTAACTCCGAAATACTTCCTAACTTCTAATACACCCCATAATACCTCTCTCAATGTTTCTCGATCTTTCGGATTCAATGGAAATCTTATTTTAACCTAAAAATATTTTGAACTTACCTAACAACCCCTCCCAAGCTTAAACACCTCCGAAACTTAAAATTCCCAATCAATTTGTCCCCCAAGTATTTATTTATACTGTTATAATCTATATAGTTCATTCTTACGTCATTACATATATTAGAATTACTAAAAAATTATATTACTATATTAATATAAATATGTGGGGGTTTACAAGGGACGTCCTTATGGTATTTATAGGGTGAAAAATGGAGAAAAACCCTAAAACTGAGCGGGGCTATTTTTAGCATAGCGTCTGAACGGTCCTTGGACGTCCGGATGGTTCAAAGTCACTATTTTTGATCAAAAATAAAGTTTTTGGGTATGGAGTACCATTCGGACGGTGGCAACTTTCTGTCCCAACTTCAAGAGCAGTTTTCATCTATTTAGAAGTCGATTTAGGAAATTTTCGTGAAATAAATTTTTGTCGACCTTGAAGTCTAGTGCCTACTGTCCAAAAATCAGATCAATCAGAGTTCATATTAAAAAGTTATGACTAAAATAATAAGATAGTGTCAAATTCCATCCTACCCAAATCCTCTCAAAAATAGGTTCTAACTCTGAAATACTTCTAAACTTCTAATACATCTCATATAAGCTCTTCCAATGTTTTTCAACCTTCCGGATTCATTGGAAACCTTATTTTGACCTAAAAATATTTACAAAATTACTTAACGACCATTCTCAAACTTAAACACCTTTGAAACTAAGTTTGACCTGAAAGTCAATTTGTCCGACACTCAAACTTCATGATCAATCTTTTAACAATGATTCAAGGTTTCTAAAATCCTTTTATTCATCCTAAGAGAAATATTAATACAATATTATTCTTATTTAATTCTAGTATGGGGTCTTACAAACACAGACATGCCGCGACAAATGCGTAGCAGAAAGTGACACACCATGGCTTGTTTGGGACTACATTTTTTGCTATTGTCAGTCGTGTTTGGATGGCAGAGTTAGTATGAATTGGAGATCTTCAAAAATATCATTCTCCAGTCAATTCAAACCCACCCAGCTGTCAGTCCATTAAGATTTAAATGAGTATATCCAGTTCTGTTCAATGTTTGGGTAGCACATAGCACATATATGAATCCCATGGATAAAGGCGTTGTAATATAATTTCATTGACTATTATGTGCTTATTTTATCCAATCTAGTAACATGTTTGGTTTATAAATTAACGTCTAACTTTTTATCCAAACAATTTTTTATTTTTTTTTATGTGTGGGTTGTCCATGGTGAAACACAGAACAATGCTAGAACACCAATTCATTTTTAGGTTTTCCAATTCACAAGAAATCCAAACAAAGCCTCAAAAAATTCCCTCAATATCTTCCTTCCTATCCCTGTTCACAGCTATTCATTGCTTTCTGGGTTTTAAAATAGATGGGCACTATGAACTGTATCGTTGAACAGTAAGAAATTTCTGAAAAATTTTCTTATAAAAACCATGAAATAGTATCCCTTTAAGAAAAATTATCTTGAAACCTAAAAGTTACAAGTGCAACAAAAAGAAAGATATCCCCAGACAGTTTTGAGAACATGGGAGAGTAATATAAATATAAATACCCAACTATACATGGATGAAAAGAGACATTGCTGGAGGGTAAAAGTAAGACCAATGGCTTATGGATTTGGGCAAATATATCATTATTTTCACTTATCCGGTCGGTGTAAAAAATATCCCAGCCCCTTTTTCGGTTTCATTTAACCCAGATAGGTAGGCTAAAGTTGACTTTTCAAACCGGGTCAGGGTAAACCCGAGTGGGATTTCTAGTGCACTTTTTTACTTACCAAACACGGGATAAATGGGCCCCACATATTTTTTTCTCCTATCCTACTAGTGTTATCCCCCTTTAACCAGCGATCCAAGCACACCCATAGTGCTTAGGTGATTAGGAGTCAAAAAAATGGCGTTCGAGAATGTGATTCCCAACAGCTTATGGGTGTTTTTGTACATGATTTCTAATTCCCAATAGTCTTTTAGATGCTAACATGATTGTGTTTTGTGATTTTATTTTGTGGGTGATTTCGGAGGTGGACAATAGGTAGCCTTTGCTAGAACTCCAAAGATACACCCAAGTGTAGGTGATCAATCTGTAATAATAACTAAGTGAAGTTCGAGGTCACAACATTGGAATTTAGGAATAAAGGAAAAGAAAGAAAATGAAAAATTAGGAGAAAAGTTGAATTGATTCAGGAACAATAACAAGTAAATTTAAAGTAAAAAATTATTGTAAAGTGACTCTTTAACATCGGGATCTGGATCTCCTCATGTTCATCAGACAATTAGCTATGTAATTTAAAAGTAACTCAGTTCGTTCCCAAAAGTGATCAGTATAGTCAATCATAAAATATTTTTTTAAACACAAAATTATTTTGATTGATCTTGAAAATTGGATTTGAATAACTAGATTATAAAACTTGCAGAAAATTACAAGTACTTGAATATGTTGTTCCGGGAAGGGGAACCTGATGTGGATCTTCCCTCACGATTATACAGTGGAGCTATAGGCACTTTTCCTAGAGGAGGGTGAATAAGATTTTCAATTTTAAGCCCAATTGATACCAATAAAAACCTAAACGACCATAGTTATTTCTTTCCGCAAAGATATAACAATAAATGTGAGAACCTTTTTAGTCACCACAACTCATTTTATACATGACGATTGATTTTAATGAATCTTCAATTAATTTACTCACAATCTATCTCGCATCAATCTCAAACCCAAATTGCACAACTATGTATTGATAGATAGTCAAACAATCATTCCAACAAACACATAGTGTGCGTGTGTGCCAACAATCACAAGTGATTTGTTGATGCTAAAAAAGGTCATCGGAAAAAATCACAGGGAACCACTCAGGATTCACCAAAACCTAATACATCACTCACTAAGTTAACATATAAGTACTTGGGTTTTATACCTCAACCAATACCATAACGATGCTCCTTTCCTTGTTGTCTCTTCTCCAAATGCCCTCATTCGACGTCTAGCGTAGATTTACTTGGACCTCCCCGCCGCATAGTTTGTCTAGGCCTCGAGCAATCATAGGCATGTACTCGACTCTAAAAAGGTACACACAAGTGCAGACAGTCAAGTATAGTAATAAACTCCATAGTCCAAGGTCGATCCTTAGGGAAATTGGTTTGGAATTAAGAAGGTAAAAAGAAAGAACAGTTAAAGAAAATTGGAGTTTGAGTGGTTCAAACAGATTCAAAGGAATTTATTATGAAAGAAGGCTATTCTCTAGCTTCGGGATCAAGTCTCATTCAAGTAAATAAAATAATATATTTTTGCAATTATATTAATTATCTCAGTTAAATTTCAACGTTTTTGTAATTAACCAAAAAATATGTTCAAGTTCTACAAGTAGGTGGTAAGGCTTCCCATAAATTAACCTATAAGGAGACATTCTTAGAATTGTTTTGAAAGCAATACGATAAGCCTACAAGGCATCGGTTAATCTTAAAGACCAATCTTTGTGATCTAGATTTACCATTTTTTCTAAAATTTGTTTTTTATCCTTATTGGCTAATTCTGCCTATCCACTTGTCTGTGAATAGTATAGTGTACCCACTTTATGAGTAATGACATCTTTGCGCAACAGGAATGCAAAAAATTTATTACAAAAGTGAGTCCCTCCATCATTAGATAATAGCTTGAGGTATCCCAAATCGTGAAAGAATGTATTCTTTTAAAAACTTGATCATCGTACGATGATCATTGGTTTGGTAAGGGATAACTTCAACCATTTAGAGACATAATCAATGACAACTAGAAGGCATCATGTTCTATTGTGAGATACTGTAAAACCCGGGTAAATTTGAACTTTTTCTGAAAAAGGGCAAAATGGTCATTTTGCCATAGAAATGCGGAAATAAAATACGTACTCTTTAGAGCTCGAATGACACAACGGACTTCGCCGTTGGATTCGTATCGCGAAATCTAGTCACCTTGTCAAATTTCGTCGAATTCCGAGATAGTCAGATTTTTGCGCGTAGTTCGAGGCAACTGGGTGGCGGCTGACCTCACAAAGGTCCTCGTAAATGGAAAATATAAAATTCCTTATAATTTAATTAAATTTCAAATAAAATTAATTTGAACTTAAACCGGGATGAAATAAATCGTTTCAGGGTGAAAACGGACCCGGACAAGTGGGGGACACGTGGCGCGACGTGGGCCGAGTATTAGAACTATAAATAGAAGCAAATATCTGCATTTTAGGCAGAAATTTCTGCCATTGTGCTGGTCTTCAACGTGTGGGAGAAAGAGGGAGAGAAAAGAGAGAAATCCAACTTTCTTTCGGCAATTCCTGGAGTTCCGTCGCTCGGAATCCGTCGAGCCAAGAGTCAAAGTCGATTACATCAACGAGGGCTACGCAATCACACCAAGAACGAGAGATTTCACCGAAGATCCAAAGGAGGAGATTTTTGAGAAATCAAGTTTTGGGCTTGGGAAGTGTTCTTGAAGCTTCCTTCGGGTGATTTACGCTTCAAGAGGTAGGATTCTTCCTACTTTGGTTTTATTCCACCCTTGGGTGTTGATAGCCATAGGGTTAGATATAGAAATTGACCCAAGACATGTCTATGGAAATGGAAATGAGGAAATTTGACATATAAATGATTTAGGCTAATTTTTAGCTTGATTTTGGTATGTGGAAGTTACTTGAATGATTTCTTGTGACTTGGTGAAATTTTGGGCATGTTATGTGTTTAACATGATTATTGCCTTGAAGGTGTTTGATAAAATGCCTTAAGTAATTTGAAATGTGTTTTGGATATGAATTATGAGATAACATGCTTGTTATTGTTGTTGATATATGCCAAGTGATATATTAACGGTATGATAGATTTTGGTGATTTTATGCTTATGAGATAAATTGTCATGGTACATGTTGACATGTGGTAGTAGTTGCTCATTTGGCATGCATTGCACCTTGAGCATGATATTGCATCACATTCATGGGCATAAGTCATGAGTGATGGTGTGTGTATGCATGGTTGATCACCTCATTTGGTGGTTGACGTGTGGACTCGGAAAAAGATTGGATCGAAGATTCTCTTGAGTCGCATGGTTGCATGGAAAACTTGTGTCGGGTATAACAAGAAGGGCTAGACACTCCCTCGGGTGCGAATCCCGGTTACTTGGTTCATACACTCCCCTGTGGTGAAATTCCGAAAAAGTGTAAATGGTGTGCGGAGCCAGCGGTGTGAATCCGAGAATCCGATACCCAATAAGACACATGGTTTTGTTTTATAAAGTACTCATTCAATGAGTGTTATCCAATGATGATTTGGTTTTATAAATACATGATTTTGTTAAAACGATCATTGGATGGATTTTCGTAAAAGAAAGATTTTAAGTCACAAGTGCATTGCATTGTGTTGTGGGAGTCGGTGAAGACTCGGGTTGTGTTGCATGGGTGAGTCTCATCTCATTTCATGGCATGATAGGGTAAATTCTAACATTGAATGCATGTTCTTGTTTGGAATGTCATAAATTGTTGATTGTTGCATGTGTACACTCCATATGCATCTAGGTGGGGAGTAGCCTCTGTAGGGGATACTTTATTGAGCGTGGCTCACCCTATACGGGAAAACATTTCAGGTGCGGGTTTTACGCCGACGAACGGCACTCACTCGGGCACTTGAGGAGGAAGAAAGCCGGAATGTGGCTTTACTTGAAGTTTTTGTAAAGACATTTATGAAAACTTAGTTTGGGCATGTAAATTTATGTCAATAATTATAATAGAACTTGTATCAATCATGTTTTAATGTATAAATACATGTTGTATAAGTTTGGGATGGATTTGGTGAGGCTTGGAGTGGATTGGAATTGGAAAACAGGTGAAACGGACAAAACTGGGCAGACTGTACTGGTACGCGTACCGGTACACTGCTGTCCAGAGGACTGGGCGTACCGGTACGGTGCAGTCCAGAGAGTTAACCGTACCGGTACGCGTACCGGTACACTTTCCAAAAACTCAGAATTTTTTGTATTCTTTTGTCAAGTCTTTGGGCTATGTTTTCTTTCCATCCAATGCTACAAATAGACAATAATAGGATATCAATGGTGGTATACTGGACCTCAGATGGGTCAACCAATCGAAATTAATTGGACTTGTATTGTTTTATAAATCCCGGTAAAGGGAATGTGGTGCCGCGGTGTCGGGTTAACCAGCATCCACGGGTATTCCGCGGGTTGATGGGTTGATCAACGGACCCCCGGATTTTGGGGCGTCACAGATACCCCCAACCGTTGACAACCATCACATGAAAGATAAAAAACATGAGCATCTTTAAACAGTGTTGTCCAATAAAACCCACATTGTAAAATCTTTACAGTGATTTTCTTTGATGAAAAATAGCCTCCACATACTCTAGTATGAAATTTTTTTACAATACTCGGGATTTCGTGATTAGATACACATCTCCTAATAATCTAGTATTTATAGCTTTTAAAGAGATAAGGATCATTCCAAAAGAAGCTGCGTACCTCAACTAAATTTTTTTTCCTATCCACAAAATTGAAAGAAGAAGGAAAAGTACCTCTGACTAAATAATTAGTGATGTCAACATACCATGGTACCTCAAAAAATGCTAACAATTGTTCAGTTGGGAAACTCTCATTGATAGGCACCCCATCATTTGAAAAATCATACGTTAATCTTGAAAGATGATTAGCCACCACATTTTTCACTCCCTTTTTGTCTTTGATAATCAAGTCAAATTCTTGTAGTAGGAGTATCCATCGCACCAATCTTGGCTTCACATCCTTCTTGGTCAATAAATATTTCAGCGTTTCATGATCAATAAAAACCACAACTGAGGAGCCTACCAAATAAGATCAAAATTTATCCAAAGAAAACACTACAGAAAGTAACTCTTTTCAGTTGTTGAATAATTCATTTGAGCATCATTAAGAGTTTTACTTGCATAATAAATGACATATAGGATTTTCTCTTTTTCTTTGTCCTAATACTGCTCCAATAACATAATTACTAGCATCATACATCAATTCAAATGGTAGGGACCAATCAGGTGGTTGTATGATAGAGGCAGAAATCAACATGCCTTTAAGATTTTCAAAAAATTTTTGGCACGCATCATCCCACACGAATCGAACATCTTGACTTAGGAGATGAGCCATGGGTCTAGATATTGCACTAAAATTCATTATGAATCTCCTATAAAATCCCGCATGCCCTAAGGATGATCTAACATCTTTTACCATTTTTGGAGCAGGTAAATTGCCAATTAAATCAACTTTTTCTTTGTCAACCTTAATGCCTTCAGATGAAATGATATGACCTAAAACTATACACTGTGTTGCCATAAAATGACATTTTCCCAATTGAGTACAAGGTTAGTTACGTCACACCTGACAAGAACACTTTTCAAATTTTGTAACACAAGTCAAAAGTATCACCATAAATAGAGAAGTCATCCATGAAGACTTCTAGATGTCTTTCTACCATATCACTGAATAGGCTAAGCATATATCGTTGAAAGGTCATAGAAGCATTACACAACCCAAACGTCATTCTCCTGTAGGCAAAAGTGCTAAAGGATAGGCGACTGTCGTTTTCTCCTGGTTGTCTTGTGAGACCCATACATGCATCGCACGAAATTTACTAAATGTTAGGGGCTAAAACATAATTTATGATAACTAATTTAGGGGTTAAATTATAGTTACGAAAATTATGGGAGTTAGGGAGAATTTTGAATTATAACCCTAGGGGTTGAATTTTGTGATAAGAATTGTGTATGGATATAAACTATAAAAAGAGGAAAATGTTTTTGGGTGTTATTTGATAAGATATGGAAGTTATGTGGTGTATGTGTTAACGAGAGAAACTAAAGAGGACCTAAGTGTAATTAGGTCAGGATTTGGGTGAGTCATTTAAGATGACACCTGTCTTCTTTAGCTTCCTCCTAGGTGATATATATACATATGATGTGTGTGGGTGTGTTCAACAAAAAATAATAGAGAGAGGGAAACACAAAGAAAGAGGTAAGGGAAGAGAGAGGAAGAACAAAGTTGAGTTTATGCACTTGGGTTTTCGGGGGAATTGGATTCAAGGGAAATTTGAACGTAAAATCCTTGTTTAATTTGTTTAAGTGTAGTTTTGATTTCGGTTTATGGATTTTGTGTATTGGGACTTGTTATTGGTAAGAATTTTCATGTTATGTAAGGTTTACATTGTTGATATATAAGTTTATGGGGTGATGGGGTTTGAGAGATGAGGTTGAAGATGAAGTCTGTAACTGTTACGTAGAAAAAAACTAAGGATGAACCGGTTCAAACATCAATAAACTGGTTGAAAGGGTTACATAATCTCTGATGAACTAGTTGAACTTGAACTGGTTCAAGCAGTTCAGCTTGAGTGTTCGTGGAAGAATAACTTTATGTAGAAAATTCTGATTGATGAACCTTTTTTTTTTGTTGAAACCCAGATTTGTAGATATTTCTAACCATATAGGGTAAACCACCTAATTCTATTTATGTGAAAAATGATAGTCATTTTAAGTGGATTGCAATTCTGCAACAGTTGAGCACGAGGATAACTTAGTGCTTTTTAGGGGAAATGGGATAACTTTTCACATGGGAATCCGATTGTAGCTAATGACCTATGGTTGGAAAGCTTGAGAAGTATATTTTAAGATGAAGTTGGTTTTATTATGTAATTTCATAATTTATTTGATAGTATTAACTAGAATTCTATGGATTGGTCAATCTAGCCGATAAATGTCAATGTGAAAATTAATGTGTTGGATTTGTATAACCTAAACCTAAGGATTTATCTATACTATAATAAATAGATGGGGTTTGGGGATATATTGTCTCAAACATGATGATGAATAATACTCATATGTCTTGTGACGATGTGTGTTAGGTGTGGAGGCGACGACGTCTACGTCTGGTCCACTTAAGGTCACACAGGGTGATTGAGTTTGGATTTTGGAATTTAACTGAGGTGAGTGTATTGATTCATATTGATTGGAAATATGTATGGGTATTATTAGCTATAATTATATGGTTATAGCTGAATTGTGAGTGATGGATTTTGTGTTGTGTATTGAAGTTTGGTTATGAGTTTGAGTTATGAATTGAAGGATTATGTGATTCCTGTGATTGTAACTATCGAGATACTGGACATAAACAATAGCAATGTAATAGCTGAGATTGCCAGGCATATACGGTAGTGATAAAATTGCTGAGATTGCTGAGCATAAACTGCAGCGAAGTGATTGCCGTGACACCCAGGCAAAAATGGGTAGCGTTAATTATTGTTGGTTGGTCAAATATTGATATTAAATCCTATTTTCATGGATTGAATTATTACTATGTTGTGTTTGGGTAGTTTAGTTTGACATAGAGAGGTTGAAGTCAGAATGTACAATATGTCATGTAACATAATTGTACATAGTTTTTGTTGAGTTTGTTAAGAATGTTAAAGGGTGTGGTGCCCTAGTCATGTTGTAGCACTATACTATGTAAATGTCATATTTTCATATTTAAGTAATGACTTGAAAATTATTGCACAGGTTAACTACTCTGGTTTAATTGTGGATTAATGGTTAACAAGTTTAGAATTACCTACATTCTATCTCTCTTCCGGGATAGGGTGTGACACGTCCAGTGCTATTTAAATCTAGTTGTACCTGAGTACCTGTCTAGGAAGTAATAAAAAGCATGACCTGTTATCCTATCTAAAACTTGACCAAGGAATGGGAGAAGGAAGTGGTCTTTCCTAGTAACAAGATTGAGTTTTCGATAGTCAATATATATGCACCATCCTGTGACGATTCAGGTAGGCACATTGTTCTCATTTTTTACTACCGTAACTCCATATTTTTTCGGTACTACCTGGGTTGGGCTGAATCATTTACTATATGAGATGGGGAATATGATTCTCGCATCTAAAAATTTTACAATTTGAGCCCGTACAACCTCCTTCATATGTGGGTTCACCGACGCTGCATCTGGCGAGAGGGTTTTGAATCCTGTTCAAGGTATATGGCTTGATTATAGACAAGAGGACTTATACCTTTTAAATCAGCGATGGTCCACCCTATAACACTACGATGTTGTCTAAGAACCTCTATTAGTTTGGACTCCTGGTCCAGTGTAAGGGTAGAAGAGATGACCACTGGATATGACTCACCCTCCGCAAGAAATGCATACTTCAAAGTGGATGGAAGGGGTTTTAGTTAAGGTTTTGGTGGTTTTTCAAAAGAAGAGAAGCTAGGAACTAATTCGTCAAACTTGGGCAACCATGGCCCGAGAAAATAGGCAACAAGGCACTCCTTCTCAGATAAGGAGTCATCCAACATAGATTCACTCAAAAATGTCCCCATAGGCTCCTCTATGAATACCTGATAAAAACAATTTTGTGCCAAAGACTCAATAAAATTGATCTCCTTCACTTCCTCCCCCTCACCGGGATGCTTTGCTACATTGAAAAAATTAAGCTCAAGGGACATATTCCAGAATGATAATTTCATAAGCCCATTCCTGCAATTGATGAGAGCATTAGAAGTAGCAAGGAATGTTCTACCAAGAATGACTGGAATTTGACTCCCTGCATGTGCAACTGGATGGGTGTCTAATACAATAAAGTCAATAGCGAAATAAAACTTATCCACCTGGACAAGTACAATCAACTATCCCCCTAGGGATTTTAACAAAAAGATCTACCAACTGTAAAGTGATGCTCGTAGGCTTGAGTTCGCCTAACCCTAATTATTGTTAGACAATGTAGGGGATTAAGTTGACACTAGCTCCAAGATCAAGCAACGACTACTCTATCTTGAAGTTCCCTATGACACAAGATATGATTGTACACCCCGAGTCCTTGAATTTTGGAGGTGTCTGGTGTAAGATTATGGCACTTGGATGTTCGGTCAAAACGGCCCTTTTTTGAACATTTTGATTCCTCTTGACTGTGCACAAGTCCTTTAGGAAATTGGCATAGGAAGTGACCTATTTGGTGGCACTCCAATGGGTATACTATCTCAACTCAAATCACTCCTCCGATTGAGCATGAATGAACGGTTGATTCACGGAAAGCCGAGGATGATGTTGGTGAGTATTTAAGCATAAACCGTGACTAGGCCTACGGATTATCAAAGACTCACTGAATCATCCACCTTCAATCCGGTCAAACCGAACCATTGGACTCTAAAGGGAGGGAGTAAAAAGAGTTGAAATGGTATACCCAAATGGGTATTCCCCTTGGTCTTGCCAACAAAAGGATTTAGCTACTCATACTTGAAATGGAAATGACAATGTAAAGATAAAGCATTGTAAGGATATGGAGTTTTGAAGTAACTAAGTGCAAGAACTCATAGACTAGAAGTGAATGAAATGAAAATCCATTTTATATCTATGAACATGAACAACTTGGAAGCATTAATGGTAGAACTTGAAGGAGAGCATTAAACTAGCAATGAACATAAGGGAAAATAACATTCATGACATTTAATGAAAGTCTAAAGGTTCATATCATTGATTACAAGACAATGTAGTAGAAGAAATGCAAGAATTGCAACTTTCTCTCTCTAAAACTACTATTCATCATCTTCTCCACCTGGAGCTTCTCTCTCTATCTCCTATTCAATTCTATGGAAGAATGCTGATGATTGGAGAGCTCTCCCTCCCAAAAACCGTGCCTGGTGTGGTCCTGCAGCGCCCTGAAGTGACACCCATCAGTAGGGGTGCAGGGAAAGTAGCTTGGTCAGGGGAAGTGCAGGGGCTGTCTGCACACCCAGCTCCACAACTCTTATCTCTCTTCATTTAAAGCTGTAGCTCTAGAGTTCAGAGGAATGTGTGGGCATGATGAACAGTGTTGTGGCGTGTCAGAGAAGTGGAGGAGAATTTATGGTGGGACCCTCGAGGTAGCTGAGCAGATCTGCAGCATCTGGGCTCGTCAGGCAAATCGTACCGGTACTGCGTACCGGTACTTCGTACTCCAGTAGGTTTGGCGTACCGGTACTGAGTACCGGTACCATACCGTACCGGTACTGTTCTGCATCCTTGTCTGAATCTTCTGATTTCTTTGCTCCTGAGCTATCCCCAAGTTATCTTTTCATCTCCTTTCATCCCAAGTGGTATGGGTATGCCTTAAAAAACCATATTTAGCTCCTTTCAACTGCAAACACAAAATATCGACGTTAAGACTTCAATCATCATAACTCATGTCATTTAATCTTCAAAAACAAGTGAACTGAGCTGATTAGCACCTTAAAAATATAAAAAGTTTTGTGCTAATCAGCCCACTTAAATCATCTAAAGTCTGTGTAGTCTGGGATTTGAAGTCTCTAAATTCATTACAGGCTTGTGAGTTCTAATTATTATATTGAATCTGGGCCTGCATGAATTGATTCAAGGTATCCTCCAGACTACGCTTATGAGGGGTTAGTAAGGCGGATACTAGTGTTGTTGTGGTGGTTGAGCTTGGTTCTGCTATTGAACCCTCTAACTAAAATTTGGGTGTTGTTTCCACCCTGGATTATAATTCTCGAAGTAGAGGTTATTGTATGGCTTTTGAAAAGAGGAGACAACATTGAAATTTTCCAATAACACCTCCTGAAAAGCAAGAATTGTGGGACAATCCTCAGTAGAATGCCCCACCAAACCACATATCCCACATGTATGTTCTGCGAGTGGTACAAAAGACACTTCATTGACTTTCTTCATCTCTAGAGCCTCAAGCTTTCGAGACAAAGAAGCCATCTTTGCCCTCAAATCATCATCCTCTCTCAATTTCTACTTTTTCCCATGGGAAGTGGTTGATCTATTTTTAGAATTGACTGGTGAGGCCGAGTCCCACATTTGGGTACTCTCAGATAAAGTATCAAAAAAATCAAAAGCCTCATTAGAATTTTTATACATGAATTCTCCCTGTGATATCATCTCGACGAATTGACACATAGAGGTAGGGAGAGAGTCAGAAAAAACCTACAAGGGTCCAACTTTCGAACCCATGGTGCGGACATGCGTGGAGGAGATCCTTGAATCTCTCCCAACACTGATAAAAAATGTTCCCCATCCTTCATAGAAAAGTTTATTATGTGATGTTTTAAAGCATTTTTGCGATGGATGAGGAAGAAATTTTTTAAAAATTCTTTTTGCAGTGCAGGCCAGTCAAGGGTAGAATGTGGTTTCAGAATGTTAAGCCACTACTTAGCTTGATCCTTCAAGGAGAAAGGGAAATTTTTTAGCTTAGCTAACTTAGAACTATCCTGGAAGGTTCTGCATACCTCCTCGAATTCCTTCATGTGTACATAGGAATTTTTTGAATCGAGGCCAAGGAATTGTGGCAAAAGCTAGAATGTACTATATTTCACCGTGAACTATTTTGCCTTGTCGGGTGCATATAATCTCTAAGAGTTCTGCCTTGTTGGTTAACCTATTTACCGCGGTTAGGGTTGTTACGATTAGGGTTATTCGCGTTGTCTCCCATGTCACTGCCGGTTTGACTTAGATCAAAAGTGGGGGTAAGAACTGACTAATTAGATTCTAAAGATGAAGATGAACCTACGGTTCCTATAGATTCTTGGAATGGTGACTCAATAGTAGAATCCAAATTTTCTCCATCATACATACAACTATAAAGTAAAAGATGATTGTGAGTTAAATAAACTAGCAGTTAAATAGTAGAATTTAAACAAAATCTGTAAAACTTTAACAAATCAAACAAAATTATCAACAATCTAAAAGGTGGAATGAGGTTACCCAAAAAATTTGAATTCTTCAAATAGCTCGTTGCGACAACGGATTCTTCTTTTTGGCTTTCGTATCATTTCGAAGTTTCCCAGGCAACAGCGCCAAAAAACTTGCTTTACTCCAAAAAGGTACATCCAAGTGCAGGCAGTCAAGTGTAGTAATAAACTCGGTAGTCCAAGGTCGATCCTCAGGGAAATTGGTTTAGAATTAGGAAGGTAAAAAGAAAGAAAAATTAAAGAGAATTTGAGTTTGAGTAGTTCGAACATATTCAAAGGAATTTACTATAAAAGAAGGTTATTCCCTAACGTCGGGATCAAGTCTCATTCAAGTAAATCAAATATAATATTTATGTAATTATATTATAATTATCTCAGTTAACTTCCAATGTCAGTGTAATTAACCGGAAAATATGAATTTGAAATCCAATCTTTGATTGAGAAAAAAATAGGAATTTAAGAACTACTAATGTATACTCGCAGGGAATTATAAGTATTAATTATACCAAGAAATCAATCCTGTTAATAATTAATCAAATAATTTTACAGAGTACATTACTTTGATAAAAATTATTCATTCAATCGATAAATATTTAGAAAGATAAATTATTCACGAGCAAGAATATATAATTGCATCCATATAGTATTTGAATTACAATCATGAAAAACATACCCTAACTAGAGAATAGGAAAATGTTTACTCACTAGAGCAAGATCTTCAATAAAATAAGAGAAAGGTTCAATAGAGTCTAGAAAAAGATCCCCCAAAAGTTAACTCTCCCCATATATATATATATATTCCTAAAAATAAATAAAAATTAGATTTTAAAATAGAAACTAGAGCTAAAACGTCCGTTAGTCAAAGGGAGGCGTGTTCGAACGGTGGGAAGCTGTTTGAACGGAAGTGTGCATTGTCAAGTGGCGTTCAGATGGTCCATCCTCGTTTCGACGATTAAAACTCTTTGGAAATTTGGCTCTTGGCTTTGCTTGTCTGTATCGTCACTGGGCGTTCGAATAGCTGGGCACCGTTTGAACGGTTGAAACTCTATGGAAATTGCACAATTCACTCCTCGAAGATGACCTTGCATTCGAACGGTTGAGGGCCGTTCGAACGGTGCTTCCTTGTCCCAAGATTTAATTTTCCTCCAATATCTTCGGAGGCCAATATTCTTTATTCTCATGTCAATCCTTTATTGCACTTTGCTCCCCTTTGACTTTATTTTATTTCCCTTTTGACAAGTGATTTCACCAAATCATTTATTTCACCTCATTTTACCTGAAATTAGCAAAGCATGAAAAATCACATAAAAAAATTATGTCAAAGAATAATTAATCTAATAACTAAAAAAAAATGCAATTCATCACAACTAATAACTAAATAAATAACACTTTTCATGACGAATCAGCGCGCCAATGATTCCCGGTATGTACACACCATTGGATTTGGTTCTAAACCATCATGATCTTCAATACAAAGTTGTGAGATGGGTAAATCTCTAGTGGTAGCCATTAGATTTAGGAATCTAGGTTAGTGGTGGAAGCTCTCAAGGTTGAAGATGTGTTTTCTCTTTTAGAAATCTAACAAGATGCTTAACCTAGTTGTGGGAAAGGCTCTCCCAATTTATAGGTCCGGAATAAGGGTAGTTTTAGTAAAAAAAAAAAAAACTTAAATTTCTGAACTACCACTCAATCGGTGAGAGGGCGGTCATTGGACGATTGACACTAGAATGAAAATCTCGTCTCAAACCTATACAACAACATACACCACTCGAGCGACCATGAAGGACCTCTCGAGCAAGCTCTGGGTACTCCTCTGTGGCCTTTTCCCATCTTATTCACTAAGTCATAAAGAAACCACTCTAGCGAAGGTTGATGTTGTCCGAATTTGGTATTGACAATTTACGTGCAAGTATACACGATCAACAAGTAATAAAGTGATAAGTAGAGTATCGTTCCCACGGAGAATTATTACTAATAAATTCCAAATACTAACCTTATATCAATTCAATTTTATTTAAACAATTAGAATTAACTATGGAATTACTAAATTAAAACTAAATCTAATCTTAACAATCAAGGGTTGAATTTACTGGATAAAAGAAGTTAAGATTACAACTTCCCCTAATGCTTCGTATAAATCTCTCCACTCTCTTTCTTTCTAATTGATCAAAATAAGTTGTTAACTGAGAACTCAAAACTATTTATCAAACCTCTTCCGATAGTTAGATAAAAATATCTCTCCCAATTAAATTACTATATTCCTATGCAAAATAAGTTGGAAAAGATTCATTAAGTTCAAACTCTCATAAAAGTTACACACGGCATATAGGTATATTCCTATCCTATACACAAACCCAGCTATTCAATCCTAAGAAGAATTAACCAGACACATGTCATCATATTCATATCTAAACCTAGAATTCATCTTCCAATTTCATCTAGGTTATAAAATTAATTGTTGGCCACACAATCATATATTAAGCACAAAATATGACAAACAACTCATGTATGATCAATAGAACTAGAATCGAGAGTAGATCAATTTAACTAGACATTAGGTTCTGTTGCAATTTTAATAAAACTTTAGTTCATAATGTAATTGAAAAACACCCTTCTCAAATTAAACAACATCTCAGAAAATCAAGAAGTAAAAGTAAGAGAAAAGAATGAAAACTTAGTTGTAATCTTCAACTCCTCTCTAGCCTTCAAGTCCGATTTTCTTCGCGTCGCCTCCTTCGATTCTTGCCTTCAATTTTCTATCAATCCTTGGTCTTCTTCTTATGTTTTCAGCCCCCAAAATCAGTTTTCAACTCAAACCTTAGCATATATGTAGCATTAGAGTCCAATTTCGGGTCAAAAACAAGTCAAAATTCGCGTCCCGAGCCAACACATGAGCAGCAGCGCTGAAAATCAGCGCAGGGGCGCTGAGTTACTGCCTTTCCAGCGTAGGGGCGCTGGTCCCCTTTCAAGCCTAAAGTTGCCCTTGTTGTTTAGTCTTCAAAAATTCAACACTTAGGCTCCAAATTGACCTTGTTTCCTTCCAAATGATCATGTTTCCTTCCAAATGATCATCCCTACAAAATAACATCAAAACACACAAAACAAATAAAAAGGAACATAAAATATTTGAAAACTTGCAATTTCATCAAACCGAAAGTACTCAATTCGTAGGTATAAAACCCACTCATCAGTTGACGAGCATAAATCGGTTCCTACTGGTTTTTATAAATTAAAACCAAGCAAAAAACTTGTACTCTTGAGCACTAAAGGGGTTGCTCAATAGGAATCTGATCATGACTCAATCTATGTTTCCAAAATACACAATGGTTTAGTAAAATTTTCTTTTCAAAACACCTAGGAGCCAGACTCGAATTACGTCCAATTCCAATTTCATCAATATCCTAAGTTAAAAGTAACTAAGGGTTCATCTTAGGTGTCTAGGTCATTACCTTTGTCCTAAACATGACGGTGCATAAAGAGTTTGAATGATGTTGCTTTGATGCTTGATCTCCTCCCTTCAGTAACACTTTTGGATATTTAACTTGATAGCATCATGACCATGAAAAATGTTGAGATGTATAATGGACTACACAAAATTAGCTAATTACAAAATGTGATCTTCCAATCTTCCCCTTTGGCAAATTCTTGACAAAATACATTAGTAAGAAATTAAGATTGCAACTCATAAACCATTGAACAAAACAAATTATAAATCTAATCCCAACACTCATGCACACGCCCTAAATCTCTATCTATTAGATGAAGCTTGAAGATCGTAGTCCTGCACATCACCACTCAAATCAAAATCTCGTGAAAAGCATCATATGTTAGAAAAATACATAACATAATCATATGTTTGGAAATCACCAAGTTAAGCATAGGGCATATATATGTATAATCATGCAAGTGAAAATATGTAATATGTTAAGAGCTAACTTGCCCAATATGCTTGAGAACCTATTGATCTATCAATATTAAACACTTCAAGTTCTCCTCCTTAGTTGGTGTTCACAAGTAAAATAACAAGTATAAAATAAACAATTGTAGAATAGGTGACTTCATGCCAAGTTTGTAAATTTGATCTTCTTGAGTATTTGAACAAACTCCCCCTTTCTATTTTCACATACAATATATCTAGCCTAGTCAAGAGTAAATCTCTCCTATTCCTCTCATATGTACCTAAAATATTCTCTCCCTTTTTGTCACAAATGCCAACCCAATGACAACATGCAACAAGCGTGGTACAAAATCAAGTTATCCAATATATTCTTATCTTATTTGTTATACATGCCAACCCAATGACAATATATAGCAATCATGACATAGAATCATTGTATAACAAGAAGGTATGAATGTAAATCAACTAGCTAAATCATACACATAAAGTAAACAAAGGCCAAATAAGACATATAATTCAAAGTCAAATATGATATGAACATCAGGATTAGGACTAAGATAAATAAAAGTAAATAAACTAGAAAAGTCAACAACAAAAAATAAAGAGTATTTTAGTACAAGCCATGAATGAATAAAAACACATTCAACCTCCCATATGATCTAGACTAAAAGTCTCTAAAAAACAGCTCAAATGGTTGCATCTCCACCATCTCCTCCATCACGTCGGGGTAGCTCTAAATTTGAATCCTTGTTGTCTGGCACTGACTCACCTGCAATCTACTTCCCTCTCAACAACCTCCTGAGTCGCCCAACTTTGCGAGCAGCTACTCCCATCACAGACTATTGGGTCTTCTCAAGATTCATAATCCTGCCATCTAAAGCATCCAACCTCTGAGAAGTGAGATGGTGATGCTCAATCATGGTACGCTTATCTCTAGTTATCATGTCAATAAGGGATGCCATCTGGGTGGCAAGAATGTCTGAATCTGACTCATGTGGTGGAAGTGTCCTAGACGTACTAGTCTCAAGATGAATAGGTGGGGCTTGCTCCTTAACTACTACACCATAATCAGTATGGACCTTACTCTACTTCATTAAACTCTGGTTCAAGGCCCTTATAGGGTTCTACAACTGGTTACTTTGAAGGACAACAACTCCTTGCCCTTGGCAAATACGAGTAATTAGAGACCCAAATGGTAGATTATATGATACTCTCCATTCTAAAAAAAGGCTCTCCGAATGAACATAAATATCATTATCAACAAATCAAGATCAAACCCTTTTCCTATGGCATATAGCATGTGTGCCTTCCGGGTAGGAAAGTCTGAAATATGGGTTTTTGGTTCAACATTATAGTTAGCCATAAGATTTAGCATCCTATACTCTGGGGTTAAATACTTTGGTAGAAAATTCAATGTGACTTAGTGTTTAAGATGATCAATGCCATACAATTCAGTGGCCAAAACAGGTAAAAGAGTCAAGTCATCTACTGGTCTTGCACCAAGGTAATCATTGTCTACCTTAAGAAAGCCTAGTGTGGTAGCAATGAGAGTGGCATAAAATGTAAACTCAATACCTATAATATAAGTGACAAAGTAGTCAGCCTAAGGATCAGGATCACGAATATATGCATAGAAATCCATCACAATGCTATCATTGGAAGTCACGAGGTTATTAAACATCCAGGTCCACCCATGATTAGTAAGATTGGTGACTATTGAACGACTGACCTCTACGATGTTCAACCCTCGTTCAATCGACACTAGCCTAAGAGAGAACTCTGCTCAATATCTGCCTACGAACTCCAGAGTCTGGAATCGAGTAGCTTCATCAAAGTTTTCCTCGACTTCCTCATAAGCATCCTCAACCCTAGGTCATTTCTCTCTTTGCAGTGCCATCTCAACAATCACTCAAAGATTCTAGGTCTCACAGATGTGGATATGTGATATAACAATGAATCAACCTTAGATCTCTAAAGAATGTGTTTGAGAGAGCTTAAAAACCAAGGGTTAGGGTTATAGGAGTCTTGGGACGTGAATGAGAGGGTTTGGAATTCTAGAGGTCATTTAAAACATAATTTTAAAACACTGGTCATTGACTTACATGAGGTTGCTCGAGCAGTGAGGGGACTTGTCTGATGACTGATCAGGTTCAGCTCCTCTGTGGACCAATTTGGTCTTGGAAATTTACTAATCCACCTTATCCTTCAAACTTCAATATGCATGCATAATGTATATATAATCTAAATGGAATTAGATGAACATGCATTGGTGAATTTGGATCAAAATTAAATATAATTTTCAGATTAAACAGTAAAAACTCAATGTTCAAAAATCATGAAAATAACATATGTTAGCATTATAGTAGCTCCATCCAAAATTCATCATCACAATACATTATTACTCTAAGGCATATTTAAGGATATGAAGCTTAATTTCATGCATCCTAGAGCAATGTTTCCTTACTTGGTTTTATTTCACTCACGTTTTCAAATTTTGTTCGTGAAACCAACCTCCAACCCAATAAAGAGTTCACTTAGTTTAAATCATTAATAAGTTCAACATGGAATCCTAATGCATTGTCTAAGTGAATATATGACCGGTTAGGGACCGTCCAAATAATTATTATTTAGCAACTCCCCATTTCTTTTATTCCTTCTATTCTTATGACTTCAATTAGCAAAAATGTGAATTCCATACTATTTAAGGATGCTTCTAATCAAGATTAGCATGAGCTCTATGGGCTTTACAACTGAGCAATGTAAATTAATCATAAGTATTTGATCTGACCTGATTTATGTCATACACCCAAGTATAAGTGGTCAAATTGCAATATTTCTCAGTTAAGTCCGAGGTCGAACCCACAGGGAGCTAACTATTGGTATTCAAAACAAAAACGGTAAAATTGTCATGTGTGTAGTGTGCAATGAAACAGCTTGTGGTGTGAGCTTAAAATTATCAAACAAACACTTAACTAAAACTTTGAAAAATAATGATAAAAAGATACTCTTCAGTGCGAGGATCCAACATGCTTTATACTGTTTATTTATGAAAATGCCTCCTTACAACAATTAACTTCCATTTAACTGGAAAGCTAACCGGTGGGTTTGATGTATAACTGAATCGTATCACAACAACTGATTAGGTTAGCCGGAAGGTCTATGTACCATGCATCAATCAAATAACCCTAGTAAACCCGAAGGTGAACCGTTCAAAATGTTTACTCTAGCTATTTAATCGGCAGGTTAATGATTCAATGATGACAGAGTTTCAGTTTATGCATTGAATCAAAAATATTGGCTATGACGAGATTTAACCTGTCTATAAGCAATTTCCCAACTGTTACATAAAACACAACAACGTGCATCACCGTATCATATGACTTGATACGAAATGTGTACACCCAAGTATAGGCGGTCAAGTTGTAGTTATAATCCGGTTAAGTCCGGAGTCGAATCCACACGGAACTAATGTTGTTGTTTTTAGAGTAAATAGTGATAGAGACTAAAGCGACTGAAACCCTTGAGATTGAAAGTTATGATGTTTATGGAATTTCCTGGACAGAATATAAGATTCTCTCCAATGGGATTTTCTAGATAAAATATAATATTCTCTCAAATGTAAAAGTCACCCTTTAGCTCGAGGATCTGGACATGTAGTCAATCATCCGGTTGTTATATTTATGTTTGAGAACTCATTAACCCCTGTTTCAATAGCAAGTTAATTGGATGATAAAGATGAACTGTGAGAATTAAGAGCATAGTTCCGATGTCTTTGTAGAGATTTACAAGAATTGTCTGTGTCGGGAATCAACCTGTCTACAAACAAGCAAGTAATTTGACAAGTCATCCAACCACTGTGTTAGTATTCCATTCTTAGTTGAAGCACAATAATAGTGAAGATTGAAATATAGTCATGAAGATCTAGCTAGAGTACTTGCAAAGAACCAATGAATCCTCCTATGCCAAGAGTCATGTTGTCTTAGAAAGGACTCATGGTTGTACAAAGTACCTTATCTTTGCTAGATGCATTCAATCATTCAATAAGTAATCAAAAGATAAAGCATTAAGCATAAATGAAATGCACAAATATAACCTCCGAATGATTTATACATTTCCATCACCTCTTATTAAAGAGTGAATGAGAAACTACTCACTCTTCATGGCTTTGAGGAAGCTAGAAAAATGAGTGATTCTCATCCCTCCAAGTAGAGGAGTTTACAAGAGAAAATAAACTACACAATGAGCCTATCTTCGACGAAGAATGAGTGAATCACTTTCCACCCTTCAAGGCTTTGAGAAAACTAGAAAAGTGGAAGATTTTCACTCTTCTAAGGGAAGAGAGAAGCTCTAACAATGGAAGCTAATGAAACTAATAATGAAAGTAGAAGAAAGCTAGTTACTTTTGGAGGGTTTCTTCCTCTTCCAAAAGCTCTCTATGTCTCCCCCCTTTACAAGTCCAAAGAGGAGGTATTTATAGGCAAGGAGGAGAGGGTAAAGAAGAGTAAAAGAATAGTTCTAGGTGCTCAAAGTATAAGTGAATGGCCCAAGATCTGGATGGAAAATCAACCACTCTACAGCCTGTCTGGGGAATACGTTTGAACGGGGTATGGCGTTCGAACGTTGACTCCTATCTTCTTTGTTGGGTGTTCGAATGCTGACTAGAGTTTGAACGTAATACTCAAGTGGCTTTTGTCCTCCATAGCGAAGATCTGCATCATGCCATGTGTCATCACCCTAACAATGTTCTAGGGGTCCTCAAATAATTCAAGCCAACGTTTGAACGTGGATTTGCGTTCGAACGTGGTACTCAAGTAACTCTTTGTTCTTCTTCTCAGGGAATAGCTGCAACATGCCATGTGCCATCACCCTAGCAATGTTCTGGGGGCCCTCAATTAATTCAGGATGGCGTTCAAACGTGGATTGGCATTCGAACGTGGTAGCTTTGCTTCCGCCTTCTCCAATTCTCTTCTAGAACACGTGGGTGTTGCTTGAAAGTTTGGTATTCATTGAATTTAGGCTTTTGTACAAATTTTTCCTGAAATGTCATCATTTAAACTCCATCAAAGCATAATTACTCTTGTAAAAGCATAGTAAGAT
Source organism: Ilex aquifolium (assembly GCA_951799425.1). Classification (NCBI taxonomy): domain Eukaryota; kingdom Viridiplantae; phylum Streptophyta; class Magnoliopsida; order Aquifoliales; family Aquifoliaceae; genus Ilex; species Ilex aquifolium. Next base: position 282,009 of record OX637407.1, on the reverse strand, counting down.
GCTAATTTTAACTATTCCCTAGTAATACAACAACAATTGCATGAGAAATTAATTACAATGCCATTTTCGTAGGTCATCCGGTTGCATTTACAACCTTCCATGGGTAGCTTTGATTTCACAAACCTCTCTTAGAATGCTATTAGCAAAAATTTTGTCCAATTATAGTGACTTTTCTCTCAAAGGGCATGCGATCAGAAGGAGGTTAATTGTAAATTCACATGCACAACTATTACAGGAGTGAAATCTAAGGAAAATAGACTAATCATTTTTGGTATAATCTCATAGAAGAATATTGATACAAATAAAGTAACACTATTAACATACCCCAGACTTTTGGTTGATGACCTACACATGCATCAGACTTGAGATCAATTAGGGCTTTTTCCAGGTTGTAATGTGGCTAGGGGTAAGTGGTTAATGAAATGATAGATAAGAAGAGTTCAAAATGGGTTATCCAATTTGGTTATAGTTCTGCACATTCCCTCATTCTTGTCTTCATTTTTGTCTTTGGAAAAATCACTTGTGCTCCTCTCTTTGTTCTCTTTTCATTTCATTCCTTTTTTTTTTCTTTCAAATCACAATTCTTTGGCTAGATTGATTTCTTTTGTATTCTCTTTCTTTTCTCATTTCATTATGCCCTTTTGGTTGCCTTTTTCTTCCCTTTTTTATACCCAGGAAGCCCGCTTTTTAGAAATTATGCAATACAAATTAGATAACTCAGGTAGGGATTCAAAATTCTTTTGCTTGGTCAAAGTCATGGTTGTATCAAAACAAAATAATCATTTTGAGGCTCAATCATGGCTAACAAGGGATTATGTATCAAAATAAATAGATAAAGCTCAAACATTCAACAAATGGCCTAAAATCCTTTCTCAAGCATGTGCATATGTATGTGTCGTATGAACAGATTCTTTGTGGGATATGTCAATAGACTGCTTTATTCGCATCAATCAAAACAATTTTAATGAGACTATTCGAGGATAGAAAGTGAAAAAGCTTACTTGAGTAAATGTTGATTTTCTCTCAAAAGCATCGCAAGACTCGAAAACTTACCATTGTATTCTTCGTTATCTCCACTGGTTATGTCAGGTTTTCAAAGAATATCGATTATATATCAATTCCATTTTCAAGTCTGGTCATTCTGCACCTTAAGAATAACAAATACCAATGTACATTTGACATTTAAGCATAGAGAAAATACCATTTTTCAAGGAAACGTGGTTTTAAGTCTGGATTGTTAGGTGAGGTGTCAAACCGATCATGTGCTTAGTTACTTTAGCAAACAATCTCAATTTTTACATCTGTTTCATCAATCATTAACAAATAACAATGTAATGCTATGTCTAACACATTAATTTAAAAAGATAAATATAATAAAACTAAATCATTCATTTCACAAAATATCATAGTTCAACACAAAAAGATTCCAATCTTCCAAAAACAACAACCAATCATCAATCCTTAAGTACATAAATCTTCTCTCTTTCTCGCCTCTCCAGAGCATGAAGGTCCTTCAGCTCTACCCCTCAAAAGACTGAGAATCTCCTCTTGCTATCGGAGAATCTCATCTTGCTTGGCCTCGATGCCAAGCATAATATCTCGTAGCATCCATCGAGCGCTGGTCTTTGCCTAGGCCTCTACATGTGCCTCTGCATGGGCCTCCTCAACCTCTCTCTCCTCCTCAGCGTCCAAGGCATCCTGAACTTCATCGGTGCCTTGGGTTGGTGGCACATCCTGCCTCGTCGCTGGGCCTCCACTATGGCTTTGGCTCCTTCAGAATGATGCCTTGTTTAAAAATCCCATTGGCTTGAGTACCTCCATCTCTCTCCTGACTTACACTCCTCAATCCAAGCACATCTCCATCACAAGCGTGCCGAAGGGGAGTGAATTCCTCTTGGCATCACATCCCCTCATCATCTCGGTCAATATCAAGGACGAGAGTTCTATGCTTTGGCCCTTACCTATTGCGTATAGCAATCGAGCCATCTCCGAGAGGATCTCGTTCTTGCGTCCAATGGGGGCAACGTTCGAGACGACAATCAAGTTGAGCATTTTGTATTTTTCTGTCAACTCTCCTTGCCTAAAGAACCGCCTTCCTCCCCAAACAAACGTTGACAATCCCGTCAACTCAACTCCAACCACATCCATTTCCACATTCCTCTTCGGGGGGTAGCTAGGCCTTGGTACACGTGGTACGACCCTCATCTCCACAAAATACTCCTCATCGACATTGATGTGAGCCCCCCTCACATACGTCTTGATTGCCCTGTTTACAATCTCGGCATTGGAGTAAAACTCCCTCACCAATTCCTTCACCGCATTACCATCATTGCCCAAAATACAAACTCCAACCCCTAGCCTCATGTTTTCAAAAATACCCAAATCCACAAAATTCGACATTACAACCGTTCGTTCACAAACAATGGCTTGGTTTTGAAAGAAATTTTCGTACCTATCCGTTTTGAGAGAATTGGGGAAGCAAGTTTGATCATACCTTCGGACCAAAGGTGACCTTCCTTCCCTTTGCTCGATTACCTCCTCCACAATGTTGGGCTCTTGGTTGGCCGCCTTTCGCCTAGCTGGCATTTTCATTCTTGGAGGCATTTTTTTGGATTTTTGGGTTTTAAGGGCAAGAAAAGCTTGGATTTCTTGGTAAAAAGGTGAGAAATGAGGTGGGAATGTGGTTTATGTGCTTGATTTTGGGTAGAAAATGAAAAAGGATGAGGATTTGAAGCTTGGGTAGTGAAAAGTCGTTCTAGGGTTTGAAGGAGTTGAAGGGTTTTGGGTGTTTTTGAAGTAGGGAAGACGAATCAGGTATTTATACCCAAGCAGTCATCGTTCGAACGTGTATGGAAGGATTTTTAAAAGATGGTTCGAACGTTAAACTGTCGTTCGAACGACAGTTGCTCATAGTACTTTTGATGTCCTATAGAGGCCAAAGTACTGTAAGCTCCTGGCGTTCGAACGTGGGTATGGCGTTCGAACGTGGGTGTGGTGTTCGAACGTTGTGTCCTAGTTCAAACGTTCATCAGGCGTTCGAACGTGGGGTGCTCCCAGTACTTTTGATGTCTTGCAGAGGCCAAAAGTACTGTGAGCTCCTGGTGTTCGAACGTGAACTGGCGTTCGAACGCCAAATAAAAAATCACAATTTATGCACATTTATATACACATATTAAAAGAAGGCTATATACACAAATTGAATTTGGAAAATCATGGCATCTCAGGATAAGTCCCTACCCACACTAAAACTTTGTTGGTATTTTAGGACATTCCTTACTCGGCCCACATCTTTATTTCAACAAAAATTTTGTACATTTGACAAAAAGATATTTCCACTTTTTACAAAAAAAGTTCGGACCATTAACCTTCATCCCCAAAACACATTTTTCCACAGCTTTGTCATTTATTAGTCAAAATCTAATCCGAGTCTCCCTCTGTGTCTGTGTAGTTCGAACAACCAGTGACTCTCCCAATTTCCTCTCTCACAAACCGGTTAAGCAAAGTAGATGTGTAAGCGATGTCAGGGGACAAGTGGGAGAAGTGTAGGTGAGACCCCCAAATGACAGAGCTTGAGTTGCAGGCTGTGTGGGCATTCTGGGCAAAACCTTCCGGAAGGTCGATGCAAACCTTCCGGAAGGTTTGTGCAGGAACAGTTAAAATAGCATACCAGTAAGCAAAACCTTTCGGAAGGTTCATTCCAGTAGACAAAAACTTTCGGAAGTTTTTGGCAGTGAATAGGCAGACCAAGTGTAAACCTTCCGTAAGGTTTATAGCCAAACCTTCCGGAAGGTTTTCATCCAAATTGCATTTTTCTTGGTTTCTTTACCCTCCAATCCTTCCTTTAGGCTATCCCCTCATCTTTATTGACTTCAAACACTTCAATGGGGGCTTAACTCAAACCATTTACATCTTTTCACCTGCATTTACACAAAACTCCATTAAAGAGAAGATTCAACGCATTTCTCCCCAAATTCACAACAAAATCAAGTATAAAAAGGGCATAACAACATACAATATATGAAATGTTTTGTGCTAATCACACCCCTCAACTTGAGCTTTGCTAGTCCCTAGCAAACATCATTTCAAAACACAAGCTATAAACTAAAACAAAATACATTCATACAAGTAAATATCCAAACACTCAAAATGCAAAAATCATATTGCAATTAAAAATAGATTTGGGCAATGATAAAATGTAACAACTGTGGTATTTTCATTGATCATTCTCAAAAGTTCCTTACAATGGGTTCTAGTTTCAGAACAAAACGACCCAAAACCTAATGACACTTCTACTGGCCGACAAAATTAACCCTAGCTATGTACAATCTGAACTCAAAAGAAAAAAAATACAAAAGCTATCCTAATCATCATCCTCATCAAAAGCATCATCCTCCTCAGTCTCACTCTTAGAATCAAACTCCTCATCCTCGTCGTCATTGTTGTATCCCACCTCCACAGTAGTAGAAGGTATAGAAGCAGCGGTCGATGCTCCAGTAGGAGGCGGCAGAGGTCCACAGGGGATGGGCTCTCCGTAGAATGTTTGCTGGAATAGCCGCATCACCATCACCGACAACCCATACATGGTTGACTCCAGAGCATCCATACGCTGCGACATGGTGCAGGCTGGGGCAGGTGCAGGAGGTGCTGATGTGGATGGCCCTACACCAGATGACTCTGGCCCCGAGGCTCTGGGCCTCTCTCCTCCAGTCCTGGCAACCCTCTTGCTGCTGCTTGACTTTCCAATGGCTCCAGTCTCCGGGGGAAGTAGAGTATCGTGAGCGTAGTGCTTCACCTTGGCGTGGTCGCATAGACGGGTGACAAGACTCCCAAAGGGGAGATTCGCCTTCGGATGTGTAGCCTTGGCGAACTTCTGCATCTCCTCAAAAATCAAATACGCTACATCGATTGCCACCCCCATCATAAATGCGTGGAGGAGGGAAAGATTCTCGATGTTCGGGCTCTTCTCTGAGCCCCGGGGCATCAAATTGTAATGCAATACCTTATTCATTACCCCATAGGCTGTCTTGAGGCCCCTGACCAAAGTCGTCCCCTTGAAGGTGGTCGGGTCCTTGTAGGTGAGCCCCACATAGTCCGTGAGAGTCCTACCCCCTTCCACGTTGTGTGGGTAGACCGGGGTAGTCGGGGGAGGCCTCTCATATCCCATCACTGTGGCAATCGTGTCGGGGATCACCTCTAAGGTCTTCCCCCGCACGTTGGTCCTTAGCCTACTCCCGTCCTCTCCAAACACAGACAACTTCATGTAAAATTATCTACATATCCCCAAGTAGTAAACCTTCACCTCTTGAAACCAAATATTCAACCCACGTGCCTCGATCACCCTCACAACTTCATCATTAGGCCCAAGAGAGACTTTATCCACATACCTCTCGCACGTGACATTCTTTTCCTCTATTCTTTGTCTATGTGCATCGTGTTTTGCTTTAGTTCTCCTCTCCTCCCTATCTTGGCTACTAGGGCCCTCTCTGGTCCTCTTGCAGGAGCTAGTGCCCGCAGATGGTGGGGTCTCTGGGCCAGTCCCCTTGGTGTGGGCCATAAGAGACAATAGTGCCCCAACACCAAGAAGTGTCAAAATCACCCATAATAGCCTTTCCATAGGCTCAAAAACATCGCCAAACATTCCACTCATTCGTGCCATGGCAAAAGAGTCTAGGGATTTTGAAGAAGATCAAAATGGACTTGAGAAATTGAGGGAAATGTGAAAACCTAGGGTTTGTAGAGAACACCTAAAATTTTCGGCTAACAACTCAAAAACCAACCCAAATCAAGAGGAAAATGAGAATTTAGGGCTTTGGTGAAATGTTTTGGAGTTTGGAAGAAGTTTGAGGGAGAGGAGAGAGTTTGGAAGCTTAAGATTGAGGGGAAATGTGAAGAGTTTTTCAAAAATTTTGAACTTAAAACTCTCGTTTTTAGCATTCCGGGCAAAACCTTCCGGAAGTTTTTGCTTACTGCTGGGGCAACACTGTCCAGTAAGGAAAACCTTCCGGAAGGTCGATGAAAACCTTCTGGAAGGTTTTGCACACTGGACAGAACCTTCCAGAAGGTTTATAACCAAACCTTCCACCAGGTTTTGCCTTTGCTGTAAAACCATTCCTTTGTTCAAAAATTCACATCCACCCCAACTTTCCTCAACTCCAAAACATTTTAACACCCTTTCTAGGACATCTAACCTACCAAAAACTTGAACCACACATATGAACCACATTTGATTGATCATGCCCAAAGTCATTTCCGAAATTGCAAAATGATTTAAGATTTTGGTGTTTTTAAAGTACAAGCCATGGATTTCTAATTTAAACTACCAAAATGAATACCCAAAATGTAAAACATAGATTCAAGCATAGGGCTACCTAACACGTCGTTCAAATGACCCAACCAAGCACATATGAGCATCACTATGGCTTTAAATGCTAGTCTAAAGTATGTGCCTACACATTCATTTTCAAAATCATGTGTTTGTGCAATGGACATGTAATTTAAGCATTTACACAACATAGTTCACATTCACTTTGGCTATCCGAATTAAGCTTCGATGCAACCTCACCAAGGGTGTCTCTCAACAATGAATCACACTATAGTTATCCTGGCATGCTCTCCATGTGTATATGTGAGATAGAATCTTGTGCACAAAACGAAGTATGCTCCCATATAATCAAAAAATGATGTTCATGCATGAAAATGAAACAACCTTGGCATAATCTCATGAAAGGAATGCTAGGGCACTAGATAGCAAACCAACTTCTCTTTTTCTTTAAAAGTATGTATCTCCCATGCTTTTCTAGATCATTTAGGACTTTCACGGGTTATAATGGGGCCTTGGAGTGATATTGATGCAAATGAAATGAAGGACATAGGACAACGAAGAGGGTTGTTCCGAGTGAATGACTTATTTCAAAAACATCTCCCTTTTCGTGGGATTTTCATTCCAACACCATCACCACACTCTTTGTTTCTTTTATTTCTTTTCCTTAACATTTTTTTTTTAATTTTTGATCATTCTTTCTTCCTTCACCCCCCTTTTTTTCTGCTTTTCTTGGATTTGCATTCTTTTCCCATTCAACTCTTTGAGTTTCAACATCATTCATCCATTTTGTTTGATTTTTCACACCATACTTCTTTCTTTTTTATGATCACTCATATTCAGCTCTAGGAACAACCAAGGTGAGGTAAATTTTTATCATTTTGCACTGGCTTGGTCAAATGTGTGGTATGGAAACGAATTTACAATTAAGACTCAATCACAGCACAAGGGATAAACTTTCCACAAAAAAAAAAAAAAAAAAGCTAAGGCTCGAAGTAAATCAAGGATGGCCTAAGATCATTTCTAGATAGGCATGTGAGAGCATTGTACATATCAAGACAAAGTCAATCAACTACCCAATTGCACCTAACCAAAACAAGCATAATGAGATTATTGAACAAATTTGAAATTTGAAGAACTGTTCTTTGAGTAAATGTAAGTTCCCTCCAACAAGGATTGACACTAAAGCTCTCATGGGTTCTTACTCATCTCTACTATTCATGTCAAGCACTAAAATGTGAACTCAATCCGTAAATTGACGAAATTACACATTCAAGGTGTACATATTGGTGAGTTCAAAAGCAAACGCATATGTGATACTCAAGTATAGGATGAACTTCTATAATGTGCTCATGTATTCAAGGTTCAATGCAGAGATCAACATATCAACCAACCCATAACACTCTAAATAGGGGAATACATGTCAACATTCAGATATTTTTCACAAAAATTTTCAAATTTTTCACATAATTTGCAACTATTGTAAACAAAAATCTGGAGGATATGTGAAAGGTGAATTTTCACCACTAAAATTGGTATTATCAACAAAAATTTTCACAACCATTGGTGTATCATACAACTGGTGCACCTCACCCCCCCAACTTGAGTCATGCATTGTCCTCAGTGCAACAAAAAAGATATGATATGCCATGAAGGACTGTAAAAGGATGAGTAGGGTTAGAGAACACATCGCACTTGAGCTTTGACAAAAACACCAATATCTGAAACTAAGAAAAACAACACTATATGCAAAGATAAAGTAAGTAAACATAGCAGTCAAAGAAAATAAAGAACAACTGTACACTAAAGATCATAAGGACAGTTATTTCTGCAACAAGTCCGGGTAAACCGGATCCATCAAATCTTCCTCCACCCCTTGACCTTCAAACCCCTCAAAGAATGGCTTAAGTCTTTGGCCATTGACCTTGAAAGTCTAGCCATCTTCACGGTTTGTGACTTCCACAGCTCTATTGGGGTAGGCCACCTTGACAAGATAGGGGCCATCCCAATGGCATCAGAGTTTCCCTTGAAAGATTGAGAGACGAGAATTGTATAAGGGCATTTTTTGTCCGGGCTCAAAGGATTTTCTTACAATGGATTTGTCATGAAAGATCTTAGCCATCTCTTTTGAAATTTTAGAGCTCTCATACGCATCTCTTCGAATCTCTTCCAATTCATTCATTTCAAGCTTCCTATTTTCTCCGGCCATTCTCATGTTGAAGTTTAAAGTCTTTATGGCCCAATAAGCCTTGTGTTCCATTTCTACTGACAAATGGCAAGCCTTGCCATAGACAAGCCGATAGGGTGACATGCCTAGAATTGTCTTATAAGTTGTGCGGTTAGCCCAAAGAGCATCGGTCAACCTAAATGACCAATCCTTCCTATTGGGATTCACTGTTTTCTCTAGGATGTTCTTGATTTCCCTATTGGCCAACTCAGCTTGACCATTGGTCTATGGGTGATATGCGGTGGACACCTTGTGTGTGACGCCATATTTATGCATTAGAGATACAAATAACCTATTATAGAAATACGAACCACCGTCGCTTATCATAGCACGAGGCATCCCAAACCTTGAAAAAATGTTATTTTTTAAGAACTTGACCATGACCCGGTGGTCATTGGTCTTGGTTGGGATAGCCTCTACCCATTTGGTAACGTAGTTCACAACCAGCAGAATGTATATGTAGCCAAACGACATGGGGAAGAGACCCATAAAGTCGATGCCCCAATAATCAAATATCTCGATAACAAGTACATGGAAGAGGGGCATCATGTTTCTACGGGTCACACTACCCAATCTCTGGCACCTATCACATTCTTTACAGAAAGAGATACAATCTTTTATCAAAGAGGGCCAATAAAAACCTGACTGTAGAATCTTTGTCGAAGTCTTCTTTGAAGAGAAATGACCACCGCACGCCTTTGAATGGAAAAACGCAAGGACTTCCCGTTGTTCATTTTCTGGTACGCATCTCCGTATGACTTGGTCAGGGCAATACTTGAACAAGTATGGGTTGTTGAAGTAAAAGTACTTCACATCTGCCTTAAACCTCCTTCTATCTTTCGGGCTCCAGTGCGATGGTATTTTTCCTGTAGCAAGATAATTACATATGTCAGCATACCAGGGACAAACATAATGAATAGAAAGTAAATACTCGTCAGGAAAAGAGTTAGGGATAGGAATATGCTTATCGACATCTTGCACCACAAGTCAAGACAAATGATCTGCCACCACGTTTTCCACTCCCTTCTTGTCTTTGATTGTCAAGTTGAACTCTTGGAGTAGGAGGATCCACCTGATGAGTCTCGGTTTGGCATCCTGCTTAGACAACAAATACTTCAAAGTAGAGTGATCGGTATAGACTACTATCGGTGAACCAATGATATAGGACTGAAATTTATCCAATGCAAATACTACCGCTAGCAACTCCTTTTCTATGGTGGTATAATTCATTTGAGCTTCATAGAGTGTTTCGCTAGCGTAGTATATTACATAAGGTCTTTTGTCCTCCCTTTGACCGAGCACTACGCCGACTGCGTAATTGACTTGATCCGAAATGTGTACACCCACGTGCAGGCGGTCAAGCTGTAGTAATAATCCGGTTTGAGTCTGGAGTCGAATCCACAGGGAGTTGTTGTTAGTGTTTCAAAGTAAGCAGTGGTGGAGACCAGTTGGTTGTATCCTTTGAGATTTGAAATTGTGGTGTTCAGGATTCTTTCTGGAAAGAATATAAGATTCTTTTCAGGAAATTTTTCTAAACAATATGTGAGATAAGCTTTAATATAAAAAAGTCACTCTTTAGTTCAAGGCTTTCGACATGTAGTTAATTATCCAGTTTATTATAATTGTGCTTGATAACTCAATTAACCCCCGTGTCAACGGCAGTTTAATCGGAAGATAAATGTGGATTGTGAGAATTAAGAACATGATTTCGATGTCTTCCTAGAAGTTTACAAAAATTGCTTGTGCTGAGACTTAACCCGTCTACAAACAAGCAAGTGTTTCTACAAGACCTCCAATCATGACATTAATGCTCCTAATCCATTCTTTAACTGAAGCACAATAATGGTGAAGATTGAAGGGTAGTCATGAAGATCTAACCGGGGTACTTGCCTTGAATCGATGAGTCTTTCTATGCAAGAGTTATCTATGTTATAGAAAGAACTCCTGATTATACAAAGTACCTTAACTTTGCTAGATGCAATCAATCATTCAATAAGCAAGGGGAATATAAAGCATTAAGCATAATCGAAAATGCACAGATATAATTTCCGGATAATTTCTACACGTCCATCACCTCTCACTGAAGAGTGAATGAGAAACTATTCACTCTTCATGGCTTTGGTAAAGCTAGAAAAGTGAGTGATGCTCATTCGTCCGAGTAGAGAAGTTACAAGATAAGGTACAATAAACAAGGAGCCAATCTTCGACAAAGAATGAGTGAATCACGTTCCACCCTTCACGGCTTTGGCGAAGCGCTAGAAAAGTGGAAGAGTTTCACTCCTCTAAGGGAAGAAAGAAGCTCAAGCATTGGAAGTGAATGAAACACATATTAAAAATAGAAGAAAAGTAGTCACTTTTGGAGGGTGATCCACAACCAAAAGTAATCTATCTTTCTTCTAGACATGAAATTAAAAGAGACAAATTACAATAAAAGAAGGCAATACTTAAATTAGAAGAAAGCAATTAAAAGAAAGCAATAATACAAGAAAACAATTACTTTTGGAGGGCTTTCCACAACCAAAGAGATCTCCCTTTTACAAGCCCCAAGGGGTGGTATTTATAGGCAACCAAAAGATGCCCTTTACAAGCCCCAAGAAGATGCCTTTTACAAGCCCCAAGAAGATACCCTTTAATTACACTTTGATCCCCCTTTGTTTTGCTTTAATAATTGGCACCATATAGTTTGTAGCTTTGATAATTGGCTGCCCAGTAATTTGTAGCTTTGACACAATTGGCTGCCCAGTAATTTGTAGCTTTGACACAATTGGCTCCCTAGTAATTTTGACGCACAAAACCCTGAAAAGAACAACAATTAATACATTATTCCTAATTCACACACTAACCCTAATTTGACTTACTTTGTCTAGTTTAACTTTATTTTACTAACACAATTAACCTATTAACTTAATTAAATTATGCATTAATTAGGGTTAATCACACCCCCCAACCTAAACATTACTAGTCCCTAGTAATAAATACCAACAGAACAAAATAAAATCACTTTCGTAGAGAACACGATTGCATTTAGCATATGCAACAAGCCGTTAAACTCCTAGGTGATCCCTAGTGGACGAGTTTTGTCTCGTGAAGGTTTCTAGTGAAGCTACCTACAAAATCCAGTTAAAAAGATGTGTATATGAGTTAGCACCATGATCGTTGAGACACCCCATCCTTTAGTTTATATATATATATATATTTTACAATTCTCTGTCATTGGTACGTACTATATGCAAAAATAAACACTTGTTATATTGGTATTTGAAATTCCCTATGTAGTAAGAATAATCATTCTAGCGACAAGAGTTATTATATAACAAAAACTCTTCTTTCAACCTTCCATGGATAACTTTGATTTCACAATCCTCTCTTAGAAATCTCTCAGCAAAAATTCTCCCCGATTATAGTGACTTTTCTCTCAAAAACATGTAATTAGAAGAAGGATAATTGTAAATTTACATGCTCAATAATTACAGGAGTGAAAACCAAGGAAACAGACTAATCAGGTTTGGCATAATCTCATGGAAGAATATTGATACAAATAAAGTAATACTATTTAACATATCCCACACTTTTGATTGACGACCTACACATGTATCAGACTTGAGATCAATTAGGTCTTTTCATAGGTTATAATGTGGCTAGGGGTCAGTGGCTAACGAAACGACGTCAATGATATTCGAAAGCTATCATTTCTTTGTGTAATGTAGCACACCTCTTTCTAGCTTTTCGAAACTTCACCTCCATGGTATTTTTTTTTCCAGTTGTTTCTATAGACTTTCTTTGAACAGTAGCCACCATCTTCTTTTCTTTTTCTCTTGCTTTTCTGTATCATACTGATTTATAAGAGGGCGCAAGAAAATTAGATAGCAAAGGTATGTCAAATATATTTTCCTGTTGCTCGATTATCATATGGGTTACATGAAAAAGAAATTACACATTAAAGGCTCAATCACGGCTAACTAGGGATATAATTTTGTAAAAGAAATGGCTAAGACTAAAAAATTAAATCAAAGATGACCTAAGATCCTTTCTCAAGCATGTGCACATGTATGTGTCGTATGAACAGATTCTTTGTGGGATACATTAATAGACTACTCTATTTGCATCAATCAAAATAATAATAATGAGATTATTCAAGGATAGAAAGTAAAAAGAAACCTTACTTGAGTAAATGTTGATTTTCTCTCAAAAGCATCGCAAGGCTCGAAAACTTACCGTGGTATTCTTCGTTATCTCCACTAGTTATGTCAGGTTTTTAAAGAATTTCGGTTATATATCAATTCTATTTTCGAGTCTGGTCATTCTGTACCTTAAGAATAACAAATACCAATGTACATTTGACATTTAAGCATAGAGAAAATACTATTGAACTTGGAAAACTATGGCATCTCAGGATAAGTCCCTACCCACGCTATAGGTTGGCATTTTAGGACATTCCTTACTCGGCACACATCTTTATTTCAACAAAAATATTTTGTACATCTAAAAAAAAATATTTACACTTTTTACAAAAAACATTCGGACCATTAACCTTCATCCCCAAAACACATTTTTCCACAGCTTTGTCATTTATTAGTCAAAATCTAATCCGAGTCTCCCTCTGTGTCTGTGTAGTTCGAACAACCAGTGACTCTCCCAATTTCCTCTCTCACAAACCGGTTAAGCAAAGTACAGGAATAGCATGGCGTATCAGGGTAATCCTTACTCAGCCCATTCACTATCCAGTCTAATCGATCGAGTGCGCGACCGGAAATTGGTTCAGAACACTGGTTATATCTTTTCTCGTGAAAGACTATGCCACACTGTTTACAGGCACCAAGTCTTTTGGCATGACGGCGTTTAGCAAAGGTACTTCTGCCACATAGGGGTTTCACTTTTTTTTCTTGGATTTCGGCCTTCCTTACTAGTCTTGCTTTTCTCATGATCACAGTATGCACATCAGATGGAAAAGTGCGTAGAACTCCTAGACTAAACCAAAAAAGTTTAACATCCATGCTTTTTAAGCTTTAAGACTCACTATCTGGTTCTTTAACGTCTGCCAGTCACAAAGACGATTGAAGCTGCATTCGATATGATCATGAAATATAAGTAAAAATACTGTAAAAATAGAATTGCAAATATGAAACTAGAACAAACTGGAATTGTAGATCACAACACCCCCCAACCTAAACTGAACATTGTCCCAAATGTTTTGAATTTACCAGTAACCGCAAAATGGAGTTAGGGTTTGAGAATTAGAGATCCGTTCATCTGCCAAAGCCTACAAAGAAAATACCCAAATTAATAATCATTCTTCGAAATAAGGGTTTTGGCTAGGCTGGAAACCTATTCCCGTAAGTGCATATAGCAGAAGAAGACCCATGTACAAATACAAACATATAAAGAAAATCATTAAACAAAGGACTGGGTCTTAGGGGTATATGGTCATGGATTTGCAGGGGGTGGGTTCTTTTTACAGAGAATAGAGAACAACGAAGAAGAAGAAGAAAAGAGAAAAATAAGAAGGAAAAGGGGGCCAACAACGGTGAATGAGAGAGAGAGAGAGACAAAAGGAGAGGGCCTTATAAAGGCGTTCTCTCGGGTCGGGACGGGTCGGGATGTATTTTTCCTGACCCGATCCATTTGAGTGTCAGCAGGCGCGAATCTCGAAGGGATATTTTGGTTCCATCAAAAGAATGGTGTCCACATTTTTAACAAAGTCCTCCAAAAATGGTTTCAACCGCTGACCATTAACAGTAAAGATATCACCATTCGATGAGTTTTCTACTTCAACTGCTCCATGGCCAAACACCTTTTTGACAATGTAAGGCCCAGTCCATCTTGACTTCAACTTACCAGGAAAGAGACGGAGTCTTGAATTGAACAATAGGACTTTTTGAGAAGGTTCAAAAGACTTCCGTACAATGTTCTTGTCATGAAAAATTTTCATCCTGGTTTTCGCAATCTTAGCATTCTCATATGCTTCATTTCTCAATTCTTCCAATTCATTTATCTGAAGTTTCCTTGCTAGTCCGGCCTTGTCCAGGTCAAAATTCATTGTTTTAATGGCCCAATATGCCCTATGTTCCAATTCCACAGGTAGGTGACATGGCTTTCCATAGACTAATCGATAAGGAGACATGCCCAAAATTGTTTTGAAAGCAGTGCGATATGCCCAGAGTGCATCAGTTAGTCTTAACGACCAATCTTTGCGGTCTGGATTTACCGTTTTTTCTAAAATTAATTTGATCTCCCGATTAGCTAATTCAGCCTGTCCACTAGTCTGTGGGTGATAAGGGGTTGCAATTTTGTGAAAGATCAAGTATTTTCTCATTAAATTCCATAATGGACGATTGTAAAAAATGAGCACCCCCATCACTTATGATTGATCTCAAAATTCCAAACCGGGACAAAATATTTTCTTTTAAAAATTTGATCACTGTGCGGTGATCATTGTTTCAGCATGGAATTGCTTCAACCCATTTAGATACATAGTCTATGGCCACTAAAATGTATAGATAGTCAAAGGAATGGGGAAATGGTCCCATAAAATCGATGCCCCAATAGTAAAAAATTTCAATCACCAGAATGGGGTTTAAGGGCATCATGTTTCTTTTAGAAATGCTTCCCAACCTTTGGCATCTATCGCAAGTTAAACAAAAGGCATGGACATCTTTGAAAAGTGTGGGCCAATAAAATCCACACTGCAGGATTTTTGCAGCGGTTTTCCTTGATGAAAAATGGCCACCACATGCTTTAGAATGGCAAAATGTTATTACCTAGTTGCTTTCATGAGCAGAGATGCAACGCCTTATGATCTGATCCTTACAGTACTTAAATACGTAGGGATCCTCCCAAAAGAAGTTACAAACCTCCCTCAAAAATTTCTTCTTTTCTATCATGGTAAAGGATGAAGGGAGTGTACCAGTAGCAAGGAAGTTAGCAATATCAGCGTACCATGGTGTCTCATCAATCGTGAACAACTGTTCATCGGAAAATTTCTCATTTATTGGCAATCCATCTTCATGAAATTCATACATTAATCTGGACAGATGGTCTGCCACCACATTCTTGACACCCTTTTTGTCTTTAATGATCAGATTAAACTCTTGCAGCAAAAGTATCCATCTTAAGAGCCTTGGCTTGGCATCCTTCTTTGTGAGCAAGAATTTTAGGGCTGCATGGTCAGTGAATACAGTAATAGAAGAACCAACAAGATAAGAACAGAATTTTTCCAGAGCAAAAACTACAGCAAACAATTCTTTTTCAGTTGTTGAATAATTCATTTGAGCATCATTCAAAGTTTTGCTTGCATAGTAAATCACATGAGGTTTCTTATCTTTTTTTTGTCCCAACACAGCACCTACAACATAATCACTTGCATCACACATCAATTCAAATGGAAGAGTCCAATCAGGGGATTGCATTATTGGAGCAGAAATTGACATGCCTTTAAGCTTGTCAAAAGCTTTCTGGCATGCTTCATTCCACACAAAAATTACATCCTGAATCAGAAGATGACACATGGGTTTGGCTATGGTACTGAAATCTTTTATGAATCTCCTGTAAAAAACTGCATGTCCTAGGAATGATCAGACGTCCTTTACAGTCTTAGGGGCGGGCAAATTTCCAATCAGATCTACTTTTGCCTTGTCAACTTTCATGCCCTCAGACGATACAATGTGACCAAGGACAATGCCTTGTGTTACCATGAAATGGCATTTTTCTCAATTTAGTACTAGATTGGCTTCCTTACATCTGATTAGCACCTTTTCTAGGTTGGCTAGACACAAATCAAATGAGTCACCATAAACAGAGAAGTCATCCATGAATACTTCCAAAAAATTTTCAACCATGTCACTAAACAAGCTTAGCATACATCTTTGGAATGTTGCAGGAGCGTTACAAAGTCCAAATGGCATCCTTTTGAATGCAAAAGTGCCAAAGGGGCATGTGAAGGTTGTTTTCTCCTGATCATCTAGTGTTATCTCAATTTGATTGTATCCAGAATACTCATCTAGGAAACAGTAGAATGCGTGGCCTGCAATTCTCTCTAGGACTTGGTCAAGAAATGGAAGAGGAAAATGATTTTTTTGTGTGACCAAATTGAGTTTTCGATAGTCAATACACATTCGCCATCCTGTGACAACTCGAGTTGGTACTAGTTCATTTGCATCATTTTTTACCACTGTGACCCCAAACTTTTTGGGCACAACTTGGGTTGGACTAACCCAATTGCTATCAGAGATGGTGAAGATTACCCCTGCATCTAAGAGCTTGAGTACCTCAGTTCTCACAACTTCCTTCATGTGAGGGTTTAGTCGTCGCTCCATTTGACGAGAGGGTTTTGAACCTTCTTCAAGGTATATAGCATGATTGCAGATTAATGGGCTTATACCTTTCAAGTCAACGATGGTCCACCCAATGGTGCTTTTATGGCTTTGAAGAACTTCAATCAGTTTAGACTCTTGTAAGTCTGTGAGCTTAGATGAAATTACCACTGGGTATGACTCGTCCTCTCCTAAGAATGCATATTTGAGGTCAGATGGGAGAGGTTTTAATTCAGGCTTTGGTGGCTTGATACTTGATGAGAGTGGCTTTGTACCACTTGGTGAAATCTCTTCGAATTTGGGGGCCCATGTCTCAACAGTATGAGTAGGGCAACTTTGTGGATTTGGGCCATCATCTGTTGTTTCAGATGAGATGAACTCTAGCAGAGAAGATTCAGTAGGGTTCTCACAGAATGTGTCATTCAGATGTTCCTGTATCAAAGATTCAATGGAGTTTATTTCCCCTTCTTCCTTATCCTCTTCTGGATGCTTAGCAATATTGAAAATGTTCAGTTCGAGAGTCATATTCCCAAAAGTTAATTTCATGACTCCATTCCTACAATTGATTAGTGCATTGGAAGTTGCTAGGAAAGGTCAACCAAGAATGACGGGAATTTGGTTCTCCGAATGTATTGCTGGCTGAGTGTCCAGAACAATGAAGTCAACAGGGAAGAAAAAGTTGTCCACTTGGACAAGTACATCTTCAACAATGCCTCTAGGGGTTTTGACAGATCTGTCGGCCAACTGGAGTGTGACACAAGTGGGTTTGAGTTCACCTGGACCCAACTGTTGGTAGACAGAGTAGGGTAGCAAATTAACACTGGCTCCAAGGTCTAACAGTGCTTGTTCAATTCGGAAGTTTCCAATGACACACGACACAGTCAGACACCCTGGGTCTTTGTATTTTGGAAGGGTTTTGTGTTGAAGAAGGGCACTGGCTTGTTCCGTCAAGAAGGCTCTTTTTTGGACATTTTGGCTTCTCTTGATTGTGCACAAGTCTTTCAGAAACTTGGCATAAGAAGGAACCTGTTTGATTGCATCCAGAAGAGGGATGTTGATCTTTACTTGCTTAAAAAGCTCGTAAATTTCAGGCTGATTTTTCAACTTCTGTTTGGTTTTGAGTCTATGAGGAAAAGGAGCAGGAATGGAACACGAAGGCTCTCTTTCCTCAGAAGGTTCTGGCTCTTGCTCAATCATAGGCTTAGGTTCTGCTTCAAGTTCAGTCTCAATTGGTTCAGGCTCAAATGACGAGTTGACTGAGATTGACACAGGTTTTGGCTTTGGAATGAGCATGTCTTTGATGGTCTTGTCAATCACCTTGCCAATTCTTAGTGTAGTGACAACTTGGGCTTGGTCTTGTGGGTTTCCTGTGGTTGAAGGGTTCCCCACATGGAATTGGCCTTGTGGTTGCTTTGGTTGGGCAGGGAACTTGCCCTTTTCGTGTGTGGCCATGGATTGGGTCAGCTTTTGGATGTGGCTTTTAAGATCCTCGAAAGATTGAGTTGTCTGGGTTTTGAAATCCGTGAAAGCCTATGTGGAATGGGTGTTGTAGTTCATTTGGGTTTGCATGAACTGATTCAGTGTGTCCTCAAGGCTCATTTTTTGTGGTGGTTGGTATGGTTGATATGCAGGAGGTCCTTGAGGTGGTGGGTATGAACCTTGTTGTTGGTTCATGGGCGTTAGTTGTGTGTTCCTCCAACTGAAGTTCGGGTGGTTCCGCCACCCTAGATTGTATGTTTCAGAGTATGGGTTGGAGTAAGGCTTATTGAAGTTGGAGATTGCATTTGTTTGTTCCAACAAGACCTCTTTGAACGTTGGGATGGTGGGACACTCCCCAGTAGGGTGTCCTGTTAGTGCACAGATTCCACACACTTGTTCTGTGGACGAGCTAACATCAACCTGATGGACCTTCTTCATCTCTAAAGCTTCAAGCTTTCGAGACAACATAAACATTTTCGCTCTCAGGTCATCATCATCTCTCAAGACATACTTACCTCCTTGGGAAGTAGATGGTCTGGCTTCTACAATGGTAGGGGAGGCTGAGTCCCACATCTGAGAACTATCAGATATGGTGTCAAAAAAATCGAATGCCTGTTCTGGACTTTTTCCCATAAATTCTCCTTGGGCCATCATTTCGACGAACTGACGTAGTCTAGAGGGCAAGGAGTCAGAGAAAAATCCTACCAAAGTCCAATTCTCAAAAGCATGGTGTGAGCAGGATTGGAGAAGATCTTTGAATCTCTCCCAACTTTGGTAAAAGGTTTCTCCTTCTTTGACCGAAAAATTCATGATCTATCTTTTGAGTGCATTAGTGTGGTGTAGAGGAAAAAAATTTCTGAAAAATTTATTCTGTAATGCCTGCCAGTCAGGTATTGAAAGAGCTTTTAAAGAACTTAGCCATTGTTTAGCTTTGTCCCTTAAAGAGAAAGAAAAAAGTTTATCTTGGCCAGTTCATAATTTTCTTGAAATGTTCCACATACTTCCTCAAAATCTTTATATGCAGATATGGATTTTCTGTATCCAATCCATGAAAAACAGGTAACAGCTGCACTGTACCCGGCTTTACAGTAAATTTTCAGGGAATACAAAACAAGAGGGGACACTATTTCTTGTGGGATTTAGGTAATCCCACAAAGTTCGAAGGTTAGGTACTTCCCTCTCTCTCATAGGGACTTCTCCATTTCTTTCATTATTTGCCATATTTCCCTCACATGAGTCTGCTACTGATCTAGGTGAATTTGGTTCAGGCTGATTCACAGATTCAAACGATTCTGCTGGCAAATTCTGATAGTGAGGAGTGCCCTCAGACATAAAAAATAAAGAAAAT
The DNA here is from genome assembly GCA_951799425.1 of Ilex aquifolium. Classification (NCBI taxonomy): domain Eukaryota; kingdom Viridiplantae; phylum Streptophyta; class Magnoliopsida; order Aquifoliales; family Aquifoliaceae; genus Ilex; species Ilex aquifolium. Next base: position 262,327 of record OX637407.1, on the reverse strand, counting down.
AAAACAAAACAAAATTATTCACAGTAAACCAAAGAATATACAAAAAAGAAAGGTATTTTTACCTTTTTACCTTCAAACACTTTTTATGGCTCCCCGGCAACGGCGCCAAAATTTGACTTGATCCGAAATGTGTACACCCAAGTGCAGGCGGTCAAGCTGTAGTAATAATCCGGTTTGAGTCTGGAGTCGAATCCACAGGGAGCTATTGTTAGTGTTTCAAAGTAAGTAGTGGTGGAGACCAGTTGGTTGTATCCTTTGAGATTTGAAATTGTGGTGTTCAGGATTCTTTCTGGACAGAATATAAGATTCTTTCCAGGAGAGTTTTCTAAACAATATGTGAGATAAGCTTTAATATAAAAGAGTCACTCTTTAGTTCAAGGCTTTGGACATGTAGTTAATTATCCGGTTTATTATAATTGTGCTTGATAACTCAATTAACCCCCGTGTCAACGGCAGGTTAATCGGAAGATAAATGTGGATTGTGAGAATTAAGAACATGATTCCGATGTCTTCCTAGAAGTTTACAAGAATTGCTTGTGCCGAGACTTAACCCGTCTACAAACAAGCAAGTGTTTCTACAAGACCTCCAATCATGACATTAATGCTCCTAATCCATTCTTTAATTGAAGCACAATAATGGTGAAGATTGAAGGGTAGTCATGAAGATCTAGCCGGGGTACTTGCCTTGAATGGTTGAGTCTTTCTATGCAAGAGTTATTTATGTTATAGAAAGAACTCATGATTATACAAAGTACCCTAGCTTTGCTAGATGCAATCAATCATTCAATAAGCAAGGGGAATATAAAGCATTAAGCATAATCGAAAATGCACAGATATAACTTCCAGATAATTTCTACACGTCCATCACCTCTTACTGAAAAGTGAGTGATGCTCATTCCTCCAAGTAGAGAAGTTACAAGATAAGGTACAATAAACAAGGAGCCGATCTTCGACAAAGAATGAGTGAATCACGTTCCACCTTTCACGACTTTGGCGAAGTGCTAGAAAAGTGGAAGAGTTTCACTCCTCTAAGGGAAGAAAGAAGCTCAAGCATTGGAAGTGAATGAAACACATATTAAAAATAGAAGAAAAACAGTCACTTTTGGAGGGTGATCCACAACCAAAAGTAATCTATCTTTCTTCTAGACATGAAATTAAAAGAGACAAATTACAATAAAAGAAGGCAATACTTAAATTAGAAGAAAGCAATAATACAAGAAAGCAATTACTTTTGGAGGGTTTTCCACAACCAAAGAGATCTCCCTTTTACAAGCCCCAAGGGGTGGTATTTATAGGCAACCAAAAGAAGCTCTTTACAAGCCCCAAGAAGATGCCCTTTAATTACACTTTGATCCCCCTTTGTTTTGCTTTAATAATTGGCACCATATAGTTTGTAGCTTTGATAATTGGTTCCCCAGTAATTTGTAGCTTTGACACAATTGGCTGCCTAGTAATTTCTAGCTTTGACACAATTGGCTCCCTAGTAATTTTGACGCACAAAACCCTGAAAAGAACAACAATTAATACATTATTCCTAATTCACACACTAACCCTAATTTGACTTACTTTGACTAGTTTAACTTTATTTTACTAACACAATTAACCTAATTCTTAATTAAATTATGCATTAATTAGGGTTAATCAGCAATCACTTGTGTCGCACATAAGCTCAAATGGTGAGTCCCACTTGGGTGGTCGCATGATCGGAGGTGGAATGAGCATGTTCTTTTATTTTTTAAAGGATTCCTCACAATCATCTGACCAAACAAATGGGACATCTTTTGAAAGCAAGTTGGTCAAAGGTCGGGCCAATGCACTAAAGTCTTTAATAAAACGACGATAAAAGCCGGCATGACCAAGAAACGACCTGATATCTTTGATGAACTTTGGCGTAGGGAGGTTGGAAATGGAATCAACCTTTGATTTGTCAACCTCGATCCCTTTAGCCGAAACAATATGCCCGAGAACTATCCCTTGCGTCACCATAAAGTGACACTTTTCCCAATTGAGCACCAAGTTTTTCTCCTCGCATCTTTCCAGAACTCTCTCCAAGTTCTCCAAACATCCACTGAAGGAATCCCTGAACACTGAGAAGTTAGCCATAAAAACTTCCACGATCTTCTCCACCATATGACTGAAAATCCCCATCATGCAATGTTGAAAAGTCCCTGGGGCATTACATAACCCGAAAGGCATGCATCGGTAAGAAAATGTACCGTAGGGGCAAGTGAAGGTGGTCTTCTCTTGATCCTCCAAAGCGATCTCAATCTGGTTGTACCCGGACTATCCATCCAAGAAGCAGTAAAATAGATCCCCAGCTACTCTTTCCAACACTTGGTCGAGGAATGGTAATGAGAAGTGGTCTTTTCTCGTGCACAAGTTGAGCTTTTGGTAATCAATACACACTCTCCATCCGGTGATCACCCTTGTTGGAATAAGCTCGTTCTCCTCATTTGCAACAACCATAACTCCCGACTTCTTGGGTACTACTTGCGTGGGGCTAACCCACTTACTATCAACAATCAAAAAAATGATGCCCACGTCAAGTAGGTTTAGCACCTCATCCCTCACTACGTCTTTCATAATTGGGTTCAACCTCCATTGCGGTTGACGGGATGGCTTTGCGTCTTCTTCAAGGTAGATGTGGTGTGTGCAAATGAGGGGGCTTATCCCCTTCATGTCGGCAATTGTCCAACCAATTGCTCCTTTATGCCTCCTCAACACTTTCAAGAGATCCTTGACTTGATCCGAAATGTGTACACCCAAGTGCAGGCGGTCAAGTTGTAGTAATAATCTGGTTTGAGTCCAGAGTCGAATCCTCAGGGAACTATGGTTGGTGTTCTTTGAAGTAAATAGTGAGAAAGACTTGTAATTGGAAATATTATGATTTTGAAGTTGTGGGAAGTTTTGGATAGAATGTAAGATTCTTTCCAATGGGTATTTTGCTAGACAAAATATAAGATGATTAAATGTAACAAACACTCTTTGGTTCGGGAATCAGAATATGTAGTTGATTATCCGGTGCATTATGTTTATGCTTTATAACTCAATTAACTCCCGTGTCAACGGCAAATTAATCGGAAGATAGGAATGAAGTGCAATAATGGTGGACATTGAAAGTTTGTCATGAAGAGTTAGTTAGGGTACTTGCCTTGAATCAATGGATCTTTCCATGTAGGAGTCATCCATTTATCATAGAAAGATCCGTTGATTATACAAAGTACCTTTACTTTGCTAGGTGCATTCAATCACCCAAAAATCAAGTGGAGTATAGAACATTTAAGCATAAAGGTGATACTGTGACGCCCCTATTTTCCGGGGGTCCTTTATTAACCGTTGACCATCCGTCAACCCACGGAAATACTCGTGATAGTCGTATAACCCGACACCACGTCACTCACATGCTTTTAATCGGATTTACCATCCACAAGGTCAATTATACCTTCATTTATGTCCATTTATGTCATAGAAACCAAAGAAAACAAAGCCCAAAAGCATGGCTAAGCATTTTGAAAATCTCAAGTTTTTGGAAAAACCTTCCGGAAGGTCGATATACACCTACCGGAAGGTCGCTGAAGGAACTGTTACATGAAAAGGATCAATTTCAAGAACTTCCGGAAGGTCGACATCGGTAGCAAAAACCTTCCGGAAGGTCCATTCCAGTAGCCAAAACCTTCCGGAAGGTTCATTCCAGAAAACAAAACCTTCCGGAAGAACTCGGCAGTCAAAAAGAAACCCAAGGCAAAACCTTCCGGAAGGTCCACTCCAGTAGACAAGTCCTTCCGGTAGGTTTTACTCCAGTAGCTAAAATCTTCCGGAAGGTTCATTCCAGTGGGCAAAACCTTCCGGAAGGTATTAGCCGTGAGCAAGGCAAGCTGGGGTTTTTAGCAAAACCTTCCGGAAGGCCGACACACACCTTCCGGTAGGTTTTCAGACTGTGAGCATAAAAATGGATTTCTTTCCCCTCCAAACCATCCTTAAAGCTACCCCATACACTCCAAACTCATTCAATACATGTTTAATGAGATTTTCCATATAATATCCAACTCACTACAATCTCTATTACAATTCATTCCATAATATATATACATCAAAATGGAATTTTGTTAAAGGTTTTACAAAACTTAAACTAAGGCCACAAGCCGGCCCCCTTCATGCTTGATGCTCTCCAAATGAGCCATCCGCCGGAGCAAAACCCATACCTGAAATGTTTTTCCCATAAAGGGTGAGCCACGCTCAATAGGGTATCTCCTAGAGAGGCTACTCCCCAACCTAAATGCATATGAAATGTCACATGCTATCAATCAACAATCCACAACAAGAATATATTCCATGTTGAAACATGTAATGTCATGCTATGAAATGAGGTGAGACTCACTCATGCACATCAACCGAGCCCTTCCCGGCTCCTCTACACATGCAAGTGCCAATGTGTACCAATCCGTCATTTATGTTCCACATCAAATGACATTTCATTCTAGGGTCTTTGTAAGGGGTGGATGTTCATGGACTCACACCAAAGGTCACCCAACCTACACGGAATTCATGGACTTCCACCAACGGTTCCGCGTACACCGACACACTTTATGGGCTCTTATACCAACGGAGTGCGTATCCAATCACCGGGTCTCTCACCCGAGGGATTTTCTAGCCCTTCTTGCTACCCCAACCCTATCAACATATAAACCATGCGACTCGACTAGGTCATCGACCCATATTACCCGAGCTCACTCGTCATCCACCATGCGTGGTGAAGACAAACAACCATGCACACACACCTCCTAAAATGCGATGTTCCCGTGCATATGAAATGTGATGCTCCATTGCAACACTAATACAATGTTCGATATGATATGAGTGACATATGAACATTCTCAACACATTTCTCATATTCCATGGCAAAATCATATCAAAAGCATATAATTCCCATAATACAAATTCCAAGCATGTTATCAACATACTAAAAATCATGGCATATATATAAACACATAACACGCCCACAATTTCATATAACACATGAATTTACATTGGGTTCATTTCACATATCCAATTCATAGAAATCACAATTAGTAACTTCTAAATATTCATCCAAGTTAGGATTTCCTTTACTCATTTCAATACCCAATTCACCCAATATCACAACAATAGGCAAGAGACACATAGGCTATCATCCTACCCATTCCATAAAAACATTATAGGCTTGGAATAAACCTTAGTAGGAAGAAACCCTACCTCTTGAAGCGTGAGGAACGACCAAGGGAAGTTCCAAGACCCGATTCAAGCCAAAAACCCTCACTTCTCGAAAATCCCGTACCTTAATCTTCGGTAAAACTTGCGCTTTTTGGTATAGCCGCGTAGCCCTCGATGAGTAGAGCGACTTTAATTCTTGGTTTGCGTGGATTCGAGGTCCGTAGCGCCGTAGATCGTAGAGAGAAGGTGAGTTTTTCTCTCTTTTCTCCCTCTTTCTCTCTATCGGCTGAAACCGGCTGAACAATGGGGAAAAATCTAATTTTTCCCCCTATTTATATTTTAGAATACTTGGCCCACAATTCGCCACACGTCCTATTTAATTCCGGGTCCGTTTTAATCCCGAAACGATTAAATTTCGCTCCGGTTCAAGTTCGAATTATTTTTGTTTTAACTTGTGTTTAATATTTCCCCAAACCTGGAAACTTTATAAAAATTTCGTGTACAGGGTCACCCGGGGCCCGTTCGTCTCGTAAAACGCGAAAAATCCGACTATCTCGGAATTCCACGAAATTTGACGTGGTAACTAGATTTCGCGAGACGAATCCAACGGTGAGGTCCGTTTCGTCATCCGAGTTCTAGAAAAATTCAGGTTTACAACCTGTACTGTAGTGGCAATTTACCGTTTTGCCCTTTTTCACAAAGGTTGAAATTTTCTCGGGTTTTACATTCTTCCCCCCTTAAAAGAATTTCGTCCCCGAAATTCACACACTCATGCACACACAATTACACGCATATGCAACAGTCATATAATACTAAATGACTATAAGAATGTACCTCCATCCTCAAATAAGAAAGGATAGTTGGCACGTATGGTGTCCTCACGCTCCCATGTTGCCTCCTCCACTCCTCGGTGCTGCCACAACACCTTCACTAGCCTCACGGTCTTGCCTCGCAAAACCTGCTCTCGGCTATCCATGACACGCACTGGTCCCTCCTCGAAGGTCCCATCCGTATCAACTATGAGCTCGCCCCAATCCACAACATGCGACGGATCTGGAGTATACTTCCGGAGCATGGAGACATGGAATACGGCGTGAACACCCGATAAAGTTGGCGGTAACGCCAATCTGTAAGCCACAGTGCCAACTCTCTCAAGCACCTCAAAGGGCCCAATATACCTCGGCGACAGTTTTCCCCGCTTGCCGAATCTGATCACCCCTCTCTTAGGCATCACCTTTAAGAAGACGTGGTCTCCCACCTCAAATTCCAGAGGCCGCCGCCGCCTATCGGCGTAACTCTTCTGCCGGCTCTGAGCCGTGAGAAGACGCTTCCTTATCAGGTTCACCTTCTCCGAGGTGTCTCTAATCAAGTCTGGACCCGTAGAGGGTCTTACCCCAACTTCAGTCCAACAAACCGGAGAACGACAAGGCCTCCCATAAAGCGCCTCATAGGGTGCCATCCGTATGCTCGCCTGATAACTGTTATTGTAGGCGAATTCCACTAAGGGCAAATGCTCTTCCCAGCTACCCTTGAGATCTAGGACGCATGCCCGTAGCATGTCCTCTAATGTCTGGATGGTCCTCTCCGACTGACCGTCCGTTTGGGGATGGTAGGCTGTGCTCATCCTCAACTGAGTCCCCATGGCTCGCTGGAAACTCTCCCAAAAGTGAGCCGTAAACCTGGGGTCCCGATCCGATACTATAGATACGGGTACCCCATGCAACCGGACTATCTCCCTTATGTACAACCTGCAGAATTCCTCCAGAGTGAAGGTCATCCGTACCGCCAAAAAGTGTGCCGACTTCGTAAGCCGGTCCACTATCACCCACACCGCATCGTGTCCCCGTGATGTCCGTGGCAAGTGGGTCACAAAGTCCATTGTGATGTGCTCCCACTTCCACTCAGCCACTTCCAAGGGCTGGAGCAACCCTGCTGGCCTCTGGTGCTCGGCTTTAATCTGCTGACATGTGAGGCATCTACTGACAAAGTCGCCAATTTGCCTCTTCATTCCGCTCCAGTAATACTGGCGACGAAGATCATGATACATCTTCGTGCCGCCTGGGTGCACCGCAAAACGAGAGCAATGGAACTCCCTGAGGATCTCCTCTCTCAGCTCCGCCGACTGGGGAACCACTACCCTTCCCCTAAACCGAAGACTGTCATCCGAGTGAATGGCCCAGCCCTCGTCACCAGTACCCGCCTGCACTCGGTCCCTGATGGATGATAACTCTGAGTCCTGTCTCTGTGACTCGATCACTCTGCTCAGTAGGGAAGGCGTAGCCACCAAACTCCCTAAAACACCCTGAGTCCGACCCCGATAATGCAGCCCAAATTGGCCCACGGCCTCAAGCATCCGCCACTCCCGGGAAGCCACACTAGCTAAGACACCCCGTGACTTCCGACTAAGTGCGTCAGCCACCACATTTGCCTTACCGGGGTGGTAATGCAAAGTGAAGTCATAGTCTTCTAGGTACTCCATCCACCTACGCTGCCTCATGTTGAGGTCCCGTTGAGTGAAGATGTACTTCAGACTTTTGTGGTCCGAAAACACTTCAAATCGTTCACCATACAAATAGTGGCGCCAAGCCTTTAAGGCAAAGACAACGGCCGCCAACTCCATGTCATGCGTGGGGTAATTCTGCTCGTGATTCTTCAACTGTCGAGAACCATAAGCCACCACTCTCCCGGACTGCATCAAGACACAACCCAGTCCGTCTTTAGAGGCATCGCAATATATCGTGTAGTTTTGTCCCCTTTCTGGAACAATCAAGATAGGAGCTGAAGTGAGTCTCCTCTTTAGTTCTTGGAATGCCTTCTCACACGAATCATTCCACTCGAACTTGACCTCCTTCCGGGTCAATCTAGTCATAGGTGCGGCTAGTCGGGAGAAGTCCTCGATGAACCTCCGGTAATACCCTGCCAATCCCAAGAAACTACGTATCTCGAAGACTGACCTTGGCCTCTCCCAGCTCATAACTGCCTCGACTTTCTCCGGATCAACTGATACCCCCGAAGCCGACACCACGTGTCCCAAAAATTTCACCTCCGTAAGCCAAAATTCACACTTGCTGAACTTGGCGTACAACTGGTGGTCCCTCAAGGTCTGGAGAACAATCCTTAAGTGACCCTCATGCTCCTCCTCTGTCTTGGAGTAGATCAGGATGTCATCAACAAACACTACGACAAACTGATCTAAATATGGCTGGAACACCCTATGCATGAGATCCATAAATGCCGCCGGGGCATTCGTCAACCCAAATGGCATCACCGTGAACTCGAAATGCCCGTACCGCGTTCTGAACGCCGTCTTAGGGATATCTGACTCCCTAATCCTCAACTGATGGTAGCCCGTGCGGAGATCTATTTTTGAATAGACCCGCGCTCCCCTCAGCTGATCAAACAGATCATCGATCCTCGGCAAAGGGTACCTATTCTTGATGGTGACCCGGTTCAACTGCCGATAGTCTATACACAATCGAAGGGTCTTATCCTTCTTCTTGGCAAACAGCACCGGAGCGCCCCAAGGTGAGGTACTCGGTCTAATAAAGCCCTTGTCCAATAATTCTTGTAATTGAACCTTGAGTTCTTGCAACTCAGCTGGCGCCATCCTATGTGGAGTCATAGAAATGGGTGAAGTACCCGGATGCAACTCAACGCTAAAGTCCACATCCCTATGGGGAGGTAATCCCGGTAACTCGTCCGGAAAAACGTCCTCGTATTCACACACCACCCGAGGTAGACCCAATTCTTGTCTCGCCTCGTCCTCCAGGGTAAGGCTCGCAAGCCAACCCATCAATTGCCCATGCCATCGTGAATCATACACGACTTGAGGTAGAGCATCATGCTTTTCCCCCTGAAACTTGAAACAAACACCGTCCGGTGTATAGGCGGTGACCCTCTTCCTGTCACAATCAATAACGACCCGATACGCCGCCAACCAGTCCATCCCAAGGATGACATCGAATTCCGACATGTCCATAACCCTAAGGTCCACGGTGAGTAGAATCCCAGAGATCTCTAGCTCACAACCCCGACATATCTGATTCACACACACCCTAGCTCCTAGGGGTGAATTCACATATAACGGCTCCTCCAAGGTATCAACCTCTAAGCCCAAATCCCTCACACATGATGCAGAAATGAATGAATGTGATGCACCAGAGTCAAATAACACTTTAGTCCATAGGCGAGAAAGTAGAAATGTACCCTGAATGACTGACTGGTCCACTGGCTCAGCCTGAGGTGTAATGGCGTAGACACGCCCCTGGGTCCCCGAAGTCCCGGCCTGCATGCCCTGTCCTCGGCCTCGACCCATGCCTTGGCCCATCTGGCCCGACTGCGGAGTCCCCGCTCGAAAGGTGGTAGGGGCCTGAGTAGCGCCCTGGAACTGATACTGGTTTCCCTGGCCCGTGGTGGGGTAGGGAGGAACAAGGCGTGTCTGCGACTGTCCCACTGATGACTGGGACTGAGGTGTCCCATAGCTCTGGGATCCTTGCCTCTGCGGACAATCCCGCTTCATATGCCCCGGTTGGTGGCAATGGAAACATGTCTTCTGGCCCGCCTGGTAGGTAGTCCTGAAGTTTCTCCCGCCTTGGGAAAGCTGACCTTGGCCTTGGCCTTGATAGCCGCGGCCCTGTCCTTGAGGAGCAGAGGTCCTCTGTTTCTTCCCCGAACTAGAAGAAGAGGATTGGCCCTCCTTCTTCTTATCCTTAGCACCCGCCTCTCGGATGCTTCCAGCATCGTCCACCTCCCTCTCAATGGCCATAGTTGTCTCGACCATAGAGTCCAAGTCTTGCAGGCGGAGGCCCACAATCTTTCCCCGGATGGATAGCTTCAACCCATCCTCAAACCTTCTTACCTTGGCCATATCCGTGGCCACGTAATCATCAGCAAATCGGGCTAATTCGGTGAACTTAGCCACATACTCCATCACTGTCATTGACCCTTGCTTCAAATCTAGAAACTCGCGGGCCTTTGCATGTCGAACGGCCGTTGGGAAATATTTACCCATGAAGAGCTCCTTAAACTCTCCCCATGTCATGGCCTCTAAGTTCTTCGAGGCCGTCACCCAATCCCACCACAATTGGGCTTCTCCTTCTAGCTGGAATGCAGCTAGCCTTATCTTAGTAGCGTCTGAGGTGACCTCCATCGCCCCTAAGATCTTGTTGACTTGCCGGAACCAATGGTCGGCCACCATCGGGTCCGCCCCTCCCATGAAGACTGGAGGTTTGTGTGCTTTAAACTGTTGGAGGTTACTCGCGCCTCCATGTCCGGCATTTGCACTAGCTTGTGCAACAGTAGCCGCCATTAGGCCCATGGTTTCCGTAAACGCTCGTTGATCGAAGACCGGTGGTGGTTGGTTATTGTTCCGCCCACCGCCTCGACGTCCTCTTCTTCCACTTGCCATCTACACACAAGTCAAATGGCAATGGCACAACAACTTAGTATCCCTAGATAGGGATCAAAGTTAATACGCTCAAATCTTTCTCATTGTCTCACTAGTAGAGCGTATGCCTCCAATAGTGGACCCTTTCGCTTTGAACCTTCCCGTTCATTTGCTTTCCCACTCCCAAGGTTAAGTTCTCTAACCCTAGTGTGTCCATTTCCATACACATTTTACCATGCATATAATACACATACCACATATCACATAACATGTAGCAATTTAAGCACATAACATGTAATGTACAATGAATGCAATGGTCTAACCCCATGCCCCATCAAGCCCTAGGTAAATCGCATACCTATGCTCTGATACCAAGCTGTGACGCCCCTATTTTCCGGGGGTCCTTTATTAACCGTTGACCATCCGTCAACCCACGGAAATACTCGTGATAGTCGTATAACCCGACACCACGTCACTCACATGCTTTTAATCGGATTTACCATCCACAAGGTCAATTATACCTTCATTTATGTCCATTTATGTCATAGAAACCAAAGAAAACAAAGCCCAAAAGCATGGCTAAGCATTTTGAAAATCTCAAGTTTTTGGAAAAACCTTCCGGAAGGTCGATATACACCTACCGGAAGGTCGCTGAAGGAACTGTTACATGAAAAGGATCAATTTCAAGAACTTCCGGAAGGTCGACATCGGTAGCAAAAACCTTCCGGAAGGTCCATTCCAGTAGCCAAAACCTTCCGGAAGGTTCATTCCAGAAAACAAAACCTTCCGGAAGAACTCGGCAGTCAAAAAGAAACCCAAGGCAAAACCTTCCGGAAGGTCCACTCCAGTAGACAAGTCCTTCCGGTAGGTTTTACTCCAGTAGCTAAAATCTTCCGGAAGGTTCATTCCAGTGGGCAAAACCTTCCGGAAGGTATTAGCCGTGAGCAAGGCAAGCTGGGGTTTTTAGCAAAACCTTCCGGAAGGCCGACACACACCTTCCGGTAGGTTTTCAGACTGTGAGCATAAAAATGGATTTCTTTCCCCTCCAAACCATCCTTAAAGCTACCCCATACACTCCAAACTCATTCAATACATGTTTAATGAGATTTTCCATATAATATCCAACTCACTACAATCTCTATTACAATTCATTCCATAATATATATACATCAAAATGGAATTTTGTTAAAGGTTTTACAAAACTTAAACTAAGGCCACAAGCCGGCCCCCTTCATGCTTGATGCTCTCCAAATGAGCCATCCGCCGGAGCAAAACCCATACCTGAAATGTTTTTCCCATAAAGGGTGAGCCACGCTCAATAGGGTATCTCCTAGAGAGGCTACTCCCCAACCTAAATGCATATGAAATGTCACATGCTATCAATCAACAATCCACAACAAGAATATATTCCATGTTGAAACATGTAATGTCATGCTATGAAATGAGGTGAGACTCACTCATGCACATCAACCGAGCCCTTCCCGGCTCCTCTACACATGCAAGTGCCAATGTGTACCAATCCGTCATTTATGTTCCACATCAAATGACATTTCATTCTAGGGTCTTTGTAAGGGGTGGATGTTCATGGACTCACACCAAAGGTCACCCAACCTACACGGAATTCATGGACTTCCACCAACGGTTCCGCGTACACCGACACACTTTATGGGCTCTTATACCAACGGAGTGCGTATCCAATCACCGGGTCTCTCACCCGAGGGATTTTCTAGCCCTTCTTGCTACCCCAACCCTATCAACATATAAACCATGCGACTCGACTAGGTCATCGACCCATATTACCCGAGCTCACTCGTCATCCACCATGCGTGGTGAAGACAAACAACCATGCACACACACCTCCTAAAATGCGATGTTCCCGTGCATATGAAATGTGATGCTCCATTGCAACACTAATACAATGTTCGATATGATATGAGTGACATATGAACATTCTCAACACATTTCTCATATTCCATGGCAAAATCATATCAAAAGCATATAATTCCCATAATACAAATTCCAAGCATGTTATCAACATACTAAAAATCATGGCATATATATAAACACATAACACGCCCACAATTTCATATAACACATGAATTTACATTGGGTTCATTTCACATATCCAATTCATAGAAATCACAATTAGTAACTTCTAAATATTCATCCAAGTTAGGATTTCCTTTACTCATTTCAATACCCAATTCACCCAATATCACAACAATAGGCAAGAGACACATAGGCTATCATCCTACCCATTCCATAAAAACATTATAGGCTTGGAATAAACCTTAGTAGGAAGAAACCCTACCTCTTGAAGCGTGAGGAACGACCAAGGGAAGTTCCAAGACCCGATTCAAGCCAAAAACCCTCACTTCTCGAAAATCCCGTACCTTAATCTTCGGTAAAACTTGCGCTTTTTGGTATAGCCGCGTAGCCCTCGATGAGTAGAGCGACTTTAATTCTTGGTTTGCGTGGATTCGAGGTCCGTAGCGCCGTAGATCGTAGAGAGAAGGTGAGTTTTTCTCTCTTTTCTCCCTCTTTCTCTCTATCGGCTGAAACCGGCTGAACAATGGGGAAAAATCTAATTTTTCCCCCTATTTATATTTTAGAATACTTGGCCCACAATTCGCCACACGTCCTATTTAATTCCGGGTCCGTTTTAATCCCGAAACGATTAAATTTCGCTCCGGTTCAAGTTCGAATTATTTTTGTTTTAACTTGTGTTTAATATTTCCCCAAACCTGGAAACTTTATAAAAATTTCGTGTACAGGGTCACCCGGGGCCCGTTCGTCTCGTAAAACGCGAAAAATCCGACTATCTCGGAATTCCACGAAATTTGACGTGGTAACTAGATTTCGCGAGACGAATCCAACGGTGAGGTCCGTTTCGTCATCCGAGTTCTAGAAAAATTCAGGTTTACAACCTGTACTGTAGTGGCAATTTACCGTTTTGCCCTTTTTCACAAAGGTTGAAATTTTCTCGGGTTTTACAGATACACAAACATAATGTCCGGATTAATCTTTTACATATCTATCATCCCTTCCCAAAGAGTGAATGAGGACTACTCACCCTTCATAGCTATGGTAAAGCTAGAATGATGAATGGTACTCATCCCCAAAAGGTGTTACAAAGTAAAATGCTCAAGCACTAAAAGTGAAATGCTTTAAAGTAAAATAGCTAAACAAGGAGCCGATCTTCGACAAAGAATGAGTGAATCACGTTCCACCCTTCACGGCTTTGGTAAAGCTCTAGAAAAGTGGAAGAGTTTCACTCCTCTAAGGGGAAGAAGGAAGCTCCAACAATGGAAGTAAAAGAAAACAATACTTAAATTAAAAGAAAGCAATAAATACTTGGTGTTTAATCCACAACCAAGAGATGATAATACATAAAAGAAAACAACAACTTCTTGGTGTTTAATTCACAACCAAGATCTAATAAAAAGAAAACAACAACTTCTTGGTGTTTAATCCACAACCAAGATATAATAAAAACATAAAAGAAAACAATAACGTCTTGGTGTTTAATTCACAACCAAGATCTAAAACATAAAAGAAAACAATAACTTCTTGGTGTTTAATTCACAACCAAGATCTAATAAAAAGAAAACAATAACTTCTTGGTGTTTAATTCACAACCAAGATCTAATAAAAAGAAAACAATAACTCAAGAAAGTAAATAAAGCAATAATACTTGAAAGATGATTCAAGAAAAAGATTCAAGACCTTTGGAGTGTTTTCCACTAGGAAGAAATGTTCTTTACAAGAAAAATGAAACAAGAGAAGGATGCCCATTACAAGCCCCCAAGGGGGGTATTTATAGGCATCCAAATTACAAATATCCTAAAAGATATTTATCCTAAAATATATTTAATTACAAATATCCTAAAAGATATTTATCCTAAAAGATATTTAATTACAAATATCCTAAAAGATATTTAATTACAAATATCCTAAAAGATATTTATCCTAAAAGATATTTAATTACAAATATCCTAAAAGATATTTATCCTAAAAGATATTTAATTACAAATATCAAGAAGATCTTGATTTACACTTTGATCTCCCTTTGTTTTGAGCTTTAATAATTTACACCCTATGCTTTGATAAGTTGCTCTCCATGCTTTGATAATTGGCTCCCGTCGTTTTGACGCATAAAAACCTGAAAAGAACAACATTCAATGCATTATCCTTAATTCACACATTAACCCTAATTAGATTTATTTTGACTAGTTTAACTTTATTTAATTACACAATTGACCTTTTAATTTAATTACATTTTGCATTAATTAGGGTTAATCACACCCCCCAACCTAAACATTACTAGTCCCTAGTAATAAATAACAGCATAACAAAATCACTTTCGTAGATAACACGATTGCATTTAGCATATGCAATAAGCCATTAAACCCCTAGGTGATTCCTAGTGGACGAGTTTTGTCTCGTGAAGGTTTTCAGTGAAGCTACCTACAAACTCCATTTGAAAAAAATGTGTATATGCATTAGCACCATGATAGCTGAGACGCCGAATTTTTTTTTTTTTTTTTTTTTTTTTTTTTTTTTTTTAGCAAAATAAAACACTTCTCTGTCATTGGTACGTAATATATGCAAAAATAAACACTTGTTATATTGGTATTTGAAAGTCCCTATGTAGTAAGAATGATCATTCTAGCAACAAGAATTGTTATATAACAAACACTCCACTTTACTACCTTCCATGGATAGCTTCGATTTCACAAACCTCTCGTAGAATGCTCTCAGCAAAAATTCACTCCGATTATAGTGACTTGTCTCTCACGGGGCATGTGATCAGAAGGTGGCCAATCGAAAAATCACATGCACAATTAGGAAGGAAGTGAAGTTTACGGAAACAAACTAATCATGTTTGGCATAATCTCATGAAAGAATATTGATGCAATTTAAAGAAATACTATTTTTCATACCCCAATTTTGATTAACAACACACACATGTAACAGACTTGAGATCAATTAGGGCTTTTCATAGGTTGTAGCGTGGCCAGAGGTCAGTGGCTAATGAAATGACGTCAGAGGTTTTCAAAAGCTATCTTTTCATTCTGTAATGTAGCACACTTCTTTCTAGCTTTTCGACATTTTGCCCAGAAATGATTTCTTTTTCTTTTTTTTTTTCATTGATTCTCCTTATCATCGAAAAGTAATCTCCACAGTTTTCCCATTTCTTTGCATTTCTGTGTCATATTAATTAATAAGAGTGTGCAAGAAAATTAGATAGCAATGGTGTGTCCAGTATGTTTTCTTGTGGCTTGGTAAATATTTGGGTTTATCAAAGAAGAAATCATACATTGAGGGCTCAAACATGGCTGACTAGGGAAATAATTTTGCAGAAAAAATGGCTAAGGCTCAATATCAAATCAAAGATGGCCTAAAATCCTTTCTCAAGTATGTGAACATGTATGTGTCGTATGAACAGATTTCTTGGGGATATGTCAACAGATTACCTTAGTTGCGTCAATCAAAGCAAATTTAATGAGATTATTCAAAAATAGAGAATGAAAGACCTTACTTGAATAAATGTTAATTATCTCTCAAAAGTATGATAAGGCTCAAAACTTACCATGGTATTCTTTATCATCTCCACTGGTAATGTCAGGTTTTTTATGGAATGTCGGTTATATACCGATTCTATTTTTCGAGTCTGGTCATTCTGTATCTTAAGAATAACAAATAGCAATATACATTTGACATTTAAGCATAGAGAAAATACCATTTTTCAAGGAAGTGAGTTTTTTTTTTTTTTTTTTTTTAAAGAAGAAGAAATAAAATTCAAAATTATAAACATACTCATTTATCTATGAAAATTGAAAGAAGACTAGATGCACCAATTAAACTTGAAAAACTATGACGTCTCAGGATAAGTCCCTACCCACACTACAGGTTGGCATTTTAGGACATTCCTTACTCAGCCCACATACTCATTTATCTATGAAAATTGAAAGAAGATAAAATGCACAAATTGAACTTGGAAATTTATGGCGTCTCAGGATCAAATCCCTACCTACACTGTTAGTTGGTAGTTCGGGACGTTCCTTACTCGGCCCATATTTTTATTTCAACAACCAGACTTTGTACAAAAATATTTTACAAAAGAGTTCAGACCCTTAACCTTCATTCCAAAACACATTTTTCCACAGCTTTGTTTTTATAGTCAAAATCTAATCCGAGTCATCGCTTGGATCTATGTCATTATCAGTGACCCTTCCAACTTCTTGTCGCACATAACTTGTAAGTCCCGGACTGGCATAAGATGGTGTGTCAGGATAATCCTTACTCAGCCCATACACTATCCAGTTTAATCGATCGGTTGCACGACCCGAAATTGGTTCAGAACACTGATTATGTTTTTTCATATGAAATATCCTGCCACAATGGTAACAAGCACCCAGTCGTTTGGAACGACGATGTTTAGCAAAATTGCTTCTGCCACACAATGGTTGTTGTTGTTTCTCTCGGATCTCAATTTTTCTCACATCCCTTGCTTTTCTCATTATCACAGCATGCACATCAGATGGGAAAATGCGTAGAACTCCTAGACTAAACCAAAAAAGTTTAGGATCCATGCTTGCTAAGACTAAAGACATTCTATCTGGTTCTTTTACGTCTGCCAGTCACAAAGACAGTTGAAGCTGCATCCGATGTGATCATGAAATACAGGTACAAATACTAAAAAAACGCGATCCAAAAAAAATAAATTTTTTTTTTTTTTTTTTTTTTTCAGATCTAAAACTAAAATTACAAATACGAAACTAGAGAAAGTATACCAAAATACAAGCGGAAGGAAGAAGATTTAGGATGAAACAAACAAATTAACGAAGAAGGAATAAACCCAGAATACATAGGATTGAGGAGGATTATTTGGCAAATTATCAGATCTTACTGTAACAGCAATTACAACATAGTCATTGGAGGGCATAGCAAATTCACAAGGAATCTTATAAAGACAAATAGCCATGAGAATCACAAGCTGTAGATATCAAATTTCAAATATATATATAAATGAAATTACAAACAAGCAATACTTACAACACTAGCACTAGTGGGCTAGTGGAGATAAGGTTGTAAGGTACAGATCTGTTCATCTGCCGAAACCTACAAACAAAATACAACAATTACTCAACTCAAGGAATATCTGGGTTTCTCTGAAAACTCCTCATCCTAAGTGTGAGAACACAAAGAGCACCCAGGTACACATACAAACATATAAGACAAATTATTAAACAAAAGACTGGATCGTCGGCGTATATGGTCATGGATTTACAGGGGGTGAGTTGTTTTTACAGAGAACAGAAAGAACGACGACGAAGAAGAAGAGAAGAAAAAGAAAGAGAAGAAGATAAGGGAAAGAGAAAAGGGGGGAACCAACACCGGTGATGGTGGAAGAAAAAGAAAAAAGTGGAAGGCCTAATAAAGGCATTCCTCAGATTTTTGTTTTTTTTTTTTTTTTTTTTTTTTTTTTTTTTTTTTTAATATAAGAAAGTGTCGGCAGGAGCTGGCAGGCAGAAGAAAAGAAAAAAAAGAAGAAGAAAGGCAGTGGGAGGCCCCCCCCCTTTTTTTTTCTAACTTTACTTTCGGCAGTGTCGGCAGGCGCAATAATAGCAGCAGGCGCAATAATGGTGCATAGTAATAAAAATGAGTAGGGTAAGAGAACACCTCGCACTTGAGCTTTGACTCATGCACCAATATCTGAAATTAGGAACAACAAAATTATACAACAAAAGAAAGTGATATGCAAAAGAGTTTGTACAAAACATAATAAAATAAAATAAAATAAAATTTACAGACTCGGACCTTCAGCTCTCATTCCCAACCTCAGTACACTTTTCCACAGAGGTCAATCCGATTCCCCCTCCGTATCTGTGTAAAATGGACAACCAATAACTCTCCCAACTTCCTCTCTCACAAATCGGTTAAGCACAGTACCGGAATAGCATGGCGTATCAGGGTAATCCTTACTCAGCCCATGTTTTATCCAGTTTAATCGATCAGTTGCGCGACCGGAAATTGGTTCAGAACATTTGTTGTATCTTTTCTCATGAAAGTATCTGCCACACTGTTTACAGGCACCAAGTCGTGTAGCACGACGACGTTTAGAATAACTGCTTCGGCCACAGAGGGGTTTCGCTTGTTTTTCTTTGATTTCAGCCTTCCTTACTAATCTTGCTTTTCTCATGATCATGGTATGTACATCAGATGGAAAAGTACGTAGGACTCCTAGACTAAACCAAAAAAGATTTACATCCATGATTGCTACTCTATGACCCATTATCTGGTTCTTTTACGTCTTCCAGTCACAAAGACAATCAAAACTGACTCACAGATATTATCATTAATACAAGGTACATAATCTGAACAGATACAATAATAAAAACAAAAAAAAATTTACAAAAAATTTTACGGGTTCAACCTGCGCAGATCAACTACTGTAAACTGCAGATCAACTACTGTAAACTGTAGATCTCACCCCCCAACCTAGACTGAACATTGTCCCCAATGTTTCGAGTTTTTCGGTTTGTAGAGCTTGAATACGCAGTTAACTGTGGAGATCTGTTCAATCGCCGATGACCTATACCAAAAAAAACAGAGATTAAGCATCTTTGGGGTGGTCTGGGTTTTCATTGGGACAAAAACCCTTGATCATCAGTGCGGCCCGAAGAAGAACAGCCATAAGTAAATAATACAAACAAATGTAGATCATGAGAAGGAGGATAGGGTCATCGAAAAATGCAGACATGGTACTGTTATGGGTTGGATCGTGGTACAGAAGACCAGATGCAGTGGAGAAGAAGAAGAAAAGAGAAGAAAAAGAAGAAGAAAAAGAAAAGAAAAGAGTAAAGGCGGTGGGGAAAAGAAAAAGGAAAAAAAAAACGATGGGGGCCTTATAAAGGCAGTCCATCGTGTCGGGTGTCTGATTGACCCGACCCTTTTTTGTGTCGGCAAGCGTAATCTCCGGAGTGATTTCCGGAGATACTTTCTGGATCAATAAAAAAAATGGTCTCCACATTTTGGACAAAATTCTCCACAAAGGGTTTTAATCGCTGACCATTGACGGTAAAAATGTTACCGTTTGATGGGTTCTCCACTTCCACTGCCCCATGTTCAAATACCTTTTTAACAATGTATGGTCCAGTCCATCTTGATTTCAACTTACCAGGAAATAGGCGAAGTCTCGAATTGAAAAGTAGAACCTTTTGATCAGGTTCAAAAGATTTTCGCACTATGTTCTTGTCATGAAAAATTTTCATCCTGGTTTTTGCAATCTTAGCATTTTCATATGCTTCATTTCTCAATTCCTCCAATTCATTAATCTGAAGCTTCCGTGACAGTCCAGCCTTGTCTAAGTCAAAATTCATTGCTTTAATAGCCCAGTATGCCCTATGTTCCAATTCCACAGGCAAGTGACATGGCTTTCCATAGACTAATCGATAGAGAGACATGCCCAAAATTGTTTTAAAAGCAGTTCGGTATGCCCAGAGCGCATCAGTTAGTCTTAATGACCAATCTTTGCGATCTGGGTTCACCGTTTTTTCCAAAATTAATTTGATCTCCCGATTAGCTAACTCAGCTTGTCCACTGGTCTGTGGATGATAAGGGGTTGCAATTTTGTGAAAAATCAAGTATTTTTTCATTAAATTCCAGAAGGGACGATTGCAAAAATGAGAACCCCCATCACTTATAATGGATTTTGGAATTCCAAACCGAGATAAAATATTTTCTTTTAAAAACTTGATCACTGTTTGATGATCATTATTTCGGCATGGAATTGCTTCAACCCATTTGGATACATAGTCTACGGCTACTAAAATGTATAGATAGCCAAAGGAGGGGGGAAATGGTCCCATAAAATCGATACCCCAACAGTCAAAAATTTCGATCACCAAAATTGGGTTTAAGGGCATCATGTTTCTTTTTGAAATGTTTCCCAACCTTTGACATCTATCGCAAGTTACGCAAAAAGCATGGACATCTTGGAAAAGTGTGGGCCAGTAAAATCCACACTGCAAGATTTTTGCAGCGGTTTTTCGAGATGAAAAATGACCACCGCATGCTTCTGAATGACAAAATGTTATTACCTGTCTACTTTCCTGAGCGGGGATGCAACGTCTTATGATCTGATCCTTACAGTACTTGAATACGTAGGGATCTTCCCAAAAGAAATTGCGGACCTCCCTCAGAAACTTCTTTTTGTCCATGGGAGTGAAAAATGGAGGAAGTGTTCCGGTAGCAAGGAAATTAGCAATATCAGCGTACCATGGGGTCTCATCAATCCTGAATAGTTGTTCATCGGGGAATTTTTCATTAATTGGCAGTCCATCCTCATGAAATTCATAAGTTAATCTCGACAGATGATCTGCCACCACATTTTCCACACCCTTTTTGTCCTTAATGACTAAATCAAATTCTTGGAGCAAAAGGATCCATCTCAAGAGCCTTGGTTTGGCATCTTTTTTTGTAAGCAAAAATTTCAGTGCTGCATGGTCAGTAAATACAGTAACAGAAGAACCAACAAGATAAGATCGAAATTTTTCCAATGCAAATACTACAGCAAGTAATTCCTTTTCAGTTGTTGAGTAATTCATTTGGGCATCATTTAAAGTTTTACTTGCATAGTAAATCACATGTGGCTTCTTATCTTTTCTTTGTCCCAAAACAGCACCTACAGCATAGTCACTAGCATCACACATCAATTCAAAGGGTAGAGTCCAGTCAGGAGGTTGCATTATTGGGGCAGAAATTAACATACCTTTGAGTTTGTCAAAGGATTTTTGGCACGCTTCATTCCAGTCGAAAATGACATCCTGACTCAAAAGATGACACATAGGTTTTGCTATGGTGCTGAAGTCTTTTATGAACCTTCTGTAGAATCCTGCATGACCTAAGAATGATCGAACATCCTTTACAACCCTAGGAGCAGGAAGATTCCTTATCAAATCAATTTTTGCTTTATCAACTTTCATGCCTTCAGACGACACAATGTGACCCAAGACAATGCCTTGATTCACCATGAAATGACATTTCTCCCAGTTAAGCACCAGATTTGCCTCTTTGCATCTCATCAAAACTTTTTCTAGGTTAGCTAGACACAAATCAAATGAGTCACCATATACCGAGAAATCATCCATGAAGATTTCCAAAAATTTTTCGACCATGTCACTGAACAAGCTCAGCATACATCTTTGAAATGTTGCAGGAGCGTTACAAAGTCCGAATGGCATCCTTTTGAATGCAAAGGTGCCAAATGGACATGTGAATGTGGTCTTTTCTTGGTCATTCAGAGCTATCTCAATTTGATTGTATCCGGAATACCCATCCAGGAAACAGTAAAATTCATGGCCTGCTATTCTCTCGAGGACTTGGTCAAGGAAGGGAAGAGGAAAATGGTCTTTTCTAGTCACCAGATTGAGTTTTCGATAGTCAATGCACATTCGCCATCCTGTGACGACTCGTGTTGGCACGAGTTCATTTGCATCATTTTTGACTACTGTGACTCCAGATTTCTTTGGTACAACTTGGGTTGGACTAACCCATTTGCTATCGGAGATAGGAAAAATTATCCCTGCATCCAGGAGTTTGAGCACTTCCAGTCTCACAACCTCTTTCATGTGAGGATTCAATCGTCGCTGCATTTGACGAGAGGGTTTTGAGTCCTCTTCAAGGTATATGGCATGATTACAAATTAACGGGCTTATACCTTTCAAATCAGCGATGGTCCACCCAATGGTGCTTTTGTGACTTTTAAGAACTTCAATTAATTGAGCTTCTTGCAAATCTGTGATTTTTGAAGAAATTACCACTGGGTAAGATTTATCCTCACCTAAAAATGCATACTTGAGATCAGATGGGAGCGGTTTCAGTTCAGGCTTTGGTGGCCTGTCACTTGAAGATAGTGGTTTTGTACCACTTGATGAAATTTCTTCAAATTTAGGAGCCCATGTCCCCACATTGAAGGTAGGGCACTCAATGGAGTTTTGTTCCAGAGAGTCAGATGAGTCAGAATTTGACAAAGTTGATTCACTAAGATCCTCACAGAATGAGTCATTCAGATGTGCTTGTATCAATGACTCAATGGAATTTATTTCTCCTACCTCCTCGTACTCTCTTGGGTGTTTTGCAATGTCAAAGACGTTCATTTCGAGAGTCATATCCCCAAAAGTCAATTTCATAATACCATTCCTGCAATTGATTAGTGCATTGGAGGTTGCTAGAAAAGGTCGACCAAGAATGACAGGAATTGGAGTTTCTGAATGAACTTCTGGATGAGTATCTAGAACAATGAAGTCTACAGGGAAGACAAAATTATCCACTTGGACAAGTACATCTTCAACAATACCCCTAGGAATTTTTACAGATCTATCTGCCAATTGGAGTGTGGTGCAAGTGGGTTTCAGTTCACCTAAACCCAACTGCTGGTAGACAGAGAAAGGAAGCAAGTTGACACTAGCTCCAAGGTCTAACAATGCTTGCTCAATTTTGAAATTTCCAATGACACATGACACAGTGGGACACCCTGGATCTTCGCACTTTGAAGGGATTTTGTGTTGAAGTAGGGCACTGGCTTGCTCTGTGAGGAAGGCTCTTTTTTGAACATTTTGGCTTCTTTTGACTGTGCACAAGTCTTTTAGAAACTTGGCATAAGCTGGAACCTGTTGGATTGCATCCAGAAGTGGGATGTTGATTTTTACTTGCTTGAAAAGCTCGTAAATTTCAGACTGATTGTTTGCTTTCTGTATGCTCTTGAGTCTATGAGGGAAAGGAGCAGGAATAGAACACGAGGGTTCTTCTTCCCTTGATGGCTCTGGTTCTTGTTCAATCATGGGATCATAGTCATTTTTTGTTGCAAGTTCTGGCTCACTTAATGGGTTGGCTGGAATTGAGTCTGGTTTTGGGTCTGGAATCAGCATGTTTCTGATGGACTTGTCAATCTTTTTGCCACTTCTCAATGTGGTGACAGTTTTGGCTTGGTCTTGTGGAGTTTCCATAGTTGATGGATTTCCCACCTGAAATTGACCTTGTGGAGGCTTTGGTTGGACAGGAAATTTTCCCTTCTCATGTGTGCTCATGGACTGGGTCAGCTTTTGAATGTGGCCTTTGAGATCCTCAAAAGATTGTGTGGTCTGGGCCTTGAAATCAATAAAAGCCTGAGTAGAACTATTGTTATAGCTCATTTGGGTTTGCATGAATTGATTCAATGTATCTTCAAGGCTCCTTTTGTGTGGTGGTTGATATGGAGGATATTGTGGAGGTACTTGAGGTGGATGTGGTGGCCCTTGTTGATGAGGATATTGTGGAGGTCCTTGAGGTGGTTGTTGTGGACCTTGTTGCTGATTCATGGGGGTTGGTTGTGTGTTTCTCCAACTGAAATTTGGGTGGTTCCGCCACCCTGGATTGTATGTTTCAGAGTATGGGTTGGAGTAAGGCTTGTTGAAATTGGAAATGGCATTTGTTTGTTCCAACAAAACTTCTTTGAATGCCGGAATGGTCGGGCATTCCCCAGTAGGATGCCCTGTTAGTGCACAAATCCCACACACTTGTTCTGTGGGAGGGACAACATCAACTTGATGGACCTTTTTCATCTCTAAAGCTTCAAGCTTTCGAGACAAAGTGGACATTTTTGCTCTAAGATCATCATCTTCTCTCAAGACATACTTACCCCCTTGGAAAGTAGGTGGTTTGGCTTCTACAGTGGTAGGAGATGCTGAGTCCCACATTTGAGAACTGTCAGATATGGTATCAAAAAAATTGAATGCCTCCTCCGGACTTTTTCCCATGAACTCTCCTTGAGCCATCATTTCGACAAACTGTCGTAACCTAGTGGGCAAGGAGTCATAGAAAAATCCTACCAAAGTCCAATTTTCAAAAGCATGGTGTGGACAAGATTGGAGAAGATCTTTGAATCTCTCCCAGCTTTGATAAAAAGTTTCCCCTTCTTTGATCGAAAAATTCATGATTTGTCTTTTGAGTGTATTAGTGCGGTGCAGAGGAAAGAATTTTCTGAAAAATTCATTCTGTAGAGCCTGCCAATTAGGGATTGAAAGAGATTTTAAAGAATGTAACCATTGTTTGGCTTTATCCCTCAAAGAGAAAGAAAACAATTTCATTTTTGTCAATTCAGAATTGTCTTGAAATGTTCCACACACTTCTTCGAAGTCTTTGATATGCAGATACGGATTTTCTGCATCCAATCCATGAAACACGGGCAATAACTGCACTGTCCCCGGCTTTACAGTAAAGAGGGGAGCATTTTCAGGAAAAATAAAACAAGAGGGGACACTATTCCTTGTGGGATGTAAGTAATCTCGCAATGTTCGAATGTTGGGTACTTCCCCCTCTCTCACATGATCTTCACCCTGCCTATCAATATTTGCCATATTGAAGTTACAAGAGTCGGCTTCTGATTTGGGTGAAGGTGGTTCAAGTTGATTTACAGACCCAGAAGATTCAGCAGGCAAATTTTGAAAGAGGCGATTGGTGTCAGTCATAAAACAAAATTATTCACAATAAGGCAAAAATATAAACAAAAAGAGAGGTTTTTTTTTTTTTTTTCACCTTTTTCTAAAAAGAGCACCTTTTATGATTCCCCGGCAACGGCGCCAAAAACTTGACTTGATCCGAAATGTGTACACCCAAGTGCAGGCGGTCAAGTTGTAGTAATAATCTGGTTTGAGTCCAGAGTCGAATCCTCAGGGAACTATGGTTGGTGTTCTTTGAAGTAAATAGTGAGAAAGACTTGTAATTGGAAATATTATGATTTTGAAGTTGTGGGAAGTTTTGGATAGAATGTAAGATTCTTTCCAATGGGTATTTTGCTAGACAAAATATAAGATGATTAAATGTAACAAACACTCTTTGGTTCGGGAATCAGAATATGTAGTTGATTATCCGGTGCATTATGTTTATGCTTTATAACTCAATTAACTCCCGTGTCAACGGCAAATTAATCGGAAGATAGGAATGAAGTGCAATAATGGTGGACATTGAAAGTTTGTCATGAAGAGTTAGTTAGGGTACTTGCCTTGAATCAATGGATCTTTCCATGTAGGAGTCATCCATTTATCATAGAAAGATCCGTTGATTATACAAAGTACCTTTACTTTGCTAGGTGCATTCAATCACCCAAAAATCAAGTGGAGTATAGAACATTTAAGCATAAAGGTGATACACAAACATAATGTCCGGATTAATCTTTTACATATCTATCATCCCTTCCCAAAGAGTGAATGAGGACTACTCACCCTTCATAGCTATGGTAAAGCTAGAATGATGAATGGTACTCATCCCCAAAAGGTGTTACAAAGTAAAATGCTCAAGCACTAAAAGTGAAATGCTTTAAAGTAAAATAGCTAAACAAGGAGCCGATCTTCGACAAAGAATGAGTGAATCACGTTCCACCCTTCACGGCTTTGGTAAAGCTCTAGAAAAGTGGAAGAGTTTCACTCCTCTAAGGGGAAGAAGGAAGCTCCAACAATGGAAGTAAAAGAAAACAATACTTAAATTAAAAGAAAGCAATAAATACTTGGTGTTTAATCCACAACCAAGAGATGATAATACATAAAAGAAAACAACAACTTCTTGGTGTTTAATTCACAACCAAGATCTAATAAAAAGAAAACAACAACTTCTTGGTGTTTAATCCACAACCAAGATATAATAAAAACATAAAAGAAAACAATAACGTCTTGGTGTTTAATTCACAACCAAGATCTAAAACATAAAAGAAAACAATAACTTCTTGGTGTTTAATTCACAACCAAGATCTAATAAAAAGAAAACAATAACTTCTTGGTGTTTAATTCACAACCAAGATCTAATAAAAAGAAAACAATAACTCAAGAAAGTAAATAAAGCAATAATACTTGAAAGATGATTCAAGAAAAAGATTCAAGACCTTTGGAGTGTTTTCCACTAGGAAGAAATGTTCTTTACAAGAAAAATGAAACAAGAGAAGGATGCCCATTACAAGCCCCCAAGGGGGGTATTTATAGGCATCCAAATTACAAATATCCTAAAAGATATTTATCCTAAAATATATTTAATTACAAATATCCTAAAAGATATTTATCCTAAAAGATATTTAATTACAAATATCCTAAAAGATATTTAATTACAAATATCCTAAAAGATATTTATCCTAAAAGATATTTAATTACAAATATCCTAAAAGATATTTATCCTAAAAGATATTTAATTACAAATATCAAGAAGATCTTGATTTACACTTTGATCTCCCTTTGTTTTGAGCTTTAATAATTTACACCCTATGCTTTGATAAGTTGCTCTCCATGCTTTGATAATTGGCTCCCGTCGTTTTGACGCATAAAAACCTGAAAAGAACAACATTCAATGCATTATCCTTAATTCACACATTAACCCTAATTAGATTTATTTTGACTAGTTTAACTTTATTTAATTACACAATTGACCTTTTAATTTAATTACATTTTGCATTAATTAGGGTTAATCACACCCCCCAACCTAAACATTACTAGTCCCTAGTAATAAATAACAGCATAACAAAATCACTTTCGTAGATAACACGATTGCATTTAGCATATGCAATAAGCCATTAAACCCCTAGGTGATTCCTAGTGGACGAGTTTTGTCTCGTGAAGGTTTTCAGTGAAGCTACCTACAAACTCCATTTGAAAAAAATGTGTATATGCATTAGCACCATGATAGCTGAGACGCCGAATTTTTTTTTTTTTTTTTTTTTTTTTTTTTTTTTTTTAGCAAAATAAAACACTTCTCTGTCATTGGTACGTAATATATGCAAAAATAAACACTTGTTATATTGGTATTTGAAAGTCCCTATGTAGTAAGAATGATCATTCTAGCAACAAGAATTGTTATATAACAAACACTCCACTTTACTACCTTCCATGGATAGCTTCGATTTCACAAACCTCTCGTAGAATGCTCTCAGCAAAAATTCACTCCGATTATAGTGACTTGTCTCTCACGGGGCATGTGATCAGAAGGTGGCCAATCGAAAAATCACATGCACAATTAGGAAGGAAGTGAAGTTTACGGAAACAAACTAATCATGTTTGGCATAATCTCATGAAAGAATATTGATGCAATTTAAAGAAATACTATTTTCCATACCCCAATTTTGATTAACAACACACACATGTAACAGACTTGAGATCAATTAGGGCTTTTCATAGGTTGTAGCGTGGCCAGAGGTCAGTGGCTAATGAAATGACGTCAGAGGTTTTCAAAAGCTATCTTTTCATTCTGTAATGTAGCACACTTCTTTCTAGCTTTTCGACATTTTGCCCAGAAATGATTTCTTTTTCTTTTTTTTTTTCATTGATTCTCCTTATCATCGAAAAGTAATCTCCACAGTTTTCCCATTTCTTTGCATTTCTGTGTCATATTAATTAATAAGAGTGTGCAAGAAAATTAGATAGCAATGGTGTGTCCAGTATGTTTTCTTGTGGCTTGGTAAATATTTGGGTTTATCAAAGAAGAAATCATACATTGAGGGCTCAAACATGGCTGACTAGGGAAATAATTTTGCAGAAAAAATGGCTAAGGCTCAATATCAAATCAAAGATGGCCTAAAATCCTTTCTCAAGTATGTGAACATGTATGTGTCGTATGAACAGATTTCTTGGGGATATGTCAACAGATTACCTTAGTTGCGTCAATCAAAGCAAATTTAATGAGATTATTCAAAAATAGAGAATGAAAGACCTTACTTGAATAAATGTTAATTATCTCTCAAAAGTATGATAAGGCTCAAAACTTACCATGGTATTCTTTATCATCTCCACTGGTAATGTCAGGTTTTTTATGGAATGTCGGTTATATACCGATTCTATTTTTCGAGTCTGGTCATTCTGTATCTTAAGAATAACAAATAGCAATATACATTTGACATTTAAGCATAGAGAAAATACCATTTTTCAAGGAAGTGAGTTTTTTTTTTTTTTTTTTTTTAAAGAAGAAGAAATAAAATTCAAAATTATAAACATACTCATTTATCTATGAAAATTGAAAGAAGACTAGATGCACCAATTAAACTTGAAAAACTATGACGTCTCAGGATAAGTCCCTACCCACACTACAGGTTGGCATTTTAGGACATTCCTTACTCAGCCCACATACTCATTTATCTATGAAAATTGAAAGAAGATAAAATGCACAAATTGAACTTGGAAATTTATGGCGTCTCAGGATCAAATCCCTACCTACACTGTTAGTTGGTAGTTCGGGACGTTCCTTACTCGGCCCATATTTTTATTTCAACAACCAGACTTTGTACAAAAATATTTTACAAAAGAGTTCAGACCCTTAACCTTCATTCCAAAACACATTTTTCCACAGCTTTGTTTTTATAGTCAAAATCTAATCCGAGTCATCGCTTGGATCTATGTCATTATCAGTGACCCTTCCAACTTCTTGTCGCACATAACTTGTAAGTCCCGGACTGGCATAAGATGGTGTGTCAGGATAATCCTTACTCAGCCCATACACTATCCAGTTTAATCGATCGGTTGCACGACCCGAAATTGGTTCAGAACACTGATTATGTTTTTTCATATGAAATATCCTGCCACAATGGTAACAAGCACCCAGTCGTTTGGAACGACGATGTTTAGCAAAATTGCTTCTGCCACACAATGGTTGTTGTTGTTTCTCTCGGATCTCAATTTTTCTCACATCCCTTGCTTTTCTCATTATCACAGCATGCACATCAGATGGGAAAATGCGTAGAACTCCTAGACTAAACCAAAAAAGTTTAGGATCCATGCTTGCTAAGACTAAAGACATTCTATCTGGTTCTTTTACGTCTGCCAGTCACAAAGACAGTTGAAGCTGCATCCGATGTGATCATGAAATACAGGTACAAATACTAAAAAAACGCGATCCAAAAAAAATAAATTTTTTTTTTTTTTTTTTTTTTTCAGATCTAAAACTAAAATTACAAATACGAAACTAGAGAAAGTATACCAAAATACAAGCGGAAGGAAGAAGATTTAGGATGAAACAAACAAATTAACGAAGAAGGAATAAACCCAGAATACATAGGATTGAGGAGGATTATTTGGCAAATTATCAGATCTTACTGTAACAGCAATTACAACATAGTCATTGGAGGGCATAGCAAATTCACAAGGAATCTTATAAAGACAAATAGCCATGAGAATCACAAGCTGTAGATATCAAATTTCAAATATATATATAAATGAAATTACAAACAAGCAATACTTACAACACTAGCACTAGTGGGCTAGTGGAGATAAGGTTGTAAGGTACAGATCTGTTCATCTGCCGAAACCTACAAACAAAATACAACAATTACTCAACTCAAGGAATATCTGGGTTTCTCTGAAAACTCCTCATCCTAAGTGTGAGAACACAAAGAGCACCCAGGTACACATACAAACATATAAGACAAATTATTAAACAAAAGACTGGATCGTCGGCGTATATGGTCATGGATTTACAGGGGGTGAGTTGTTTTTACAGAGAACAGAAAGAACGACGACGAAGAAGAAGAGAAGAAAAAGAAAGAGAAGAAGATAAGGGAAAGAGAAAAGGGGGGAACCAACACCGGTGATGGTGGAAGAAAAAGAAAAAAGTGGAAGGCCTAATAAAGGCATTCCTCAGATTTTTGTTTTTTTTTTTTTTTTTTTTTTTTTTTTTTTTTTTAATATAAGAAAGTGTCGGCAGGAGCTGGCAGGCAGAAGAAAAGAAAAAAAAGAAGAAGAAAGGCAGTGGGAGGCCCCCCCCTTTTTTTTTCTAACTTTACTTTCGGCAGTGTCGGCAGGCGCAATAATAGCAGCAGGCGCAATAATGGTGCATAGTAATAAAAATGAGTAGGGTAAGAGAACACCTCGCACTTGAGCTTTGACTCATGCACCAATATCTGAAACTAGGAACAACAAAATTATACAACAAAAGAAAGTGATATGCAAAAGAGTTTGTACAAAACATAAAAAAATAAAATAAAATAAAATAAAATAAAATTTACAGACTCGGACCTTCAGCTCTCATTCCCAACCTCAGTACACTTTTCCACAGAGGTCAATCCGATTCCCCCTCCGTATCTGTGTAAAATGGACAACCAATAACTCTCCCAACTTCCTCTCTCACAAATCGGTTAAGCACAGTACCGGAATAGCATGGCGTATCAGGGTAATCCTTACTCAGCCCATGTTTTATCCAGTTTAATCGATCAGTTGCGCGACCGGAAATTGGTTCAGAACATTTGTTGTATCTTTTCTCATGAAAGTATCTGCCACACTGTTTACAGGCACCAAGTCGTGTAGCACGACGACGTTTAGAATAACTGCTTCGGCCACAGAGGGGTTTCGCTTGTTTTTCTTTGATTTCAGCCTTCCTTACTAATCTTGCTTTTCTCATGATCATGGTATGTACATCAGATGGAAAAGTACGTAGGACTCCTAGACTAAACCAAAAAAGATTTACATCCATGATTGCTACTCTATGACCCATTATCTGGTTCTTTTACGTCTTCCAGTCACAAAGACAATCAAAACTGACTCACAGATAGTATCATTAATACAAGGTACATAATCTGAACAGATACAATAATAAAAACAAAAAAAAATTTACAAAAAATTTTACGGGTTCAACCTGCGCAGATCAACTACTGTAAACTGCAGATCAACTACTGTAAACTGTAGATCTCACCCCCCAACCTAGACTGAACATTGTCCCCAATGTTTCGAGTTTTTCGGTTTGTAGAGCTTGAATACGCAGTTAACTGTGGAGATCTGTTCAATCGCCGATGACCTATACCAAAAAAAACAGAGATTAAGCATCTTTGGGGTGGTCTGGGTTTTCATTGGGACAAAAACCCTTGATCATCAGTGCGGCCCGAAGAAGAACAGCCATAAGTAAATAATACAAACAAATGTAGATCATGAGAAGGAGGATAGGGTCATCGAAAAATGCAGACATGGTACTGTTATGGGTTGGATCGTGGTACAGAAGACCAGATGCAGTGGAGAAGAAGAAGAAAAGAGAAGAAAAAGAAGAAGAAAAAGAAAAGAAAAGAGTAAAGGCGGTGGGGAAAAGAAAAAGGAAAAAAAAAACGATGGGGGCCTTATAAAGGCAGTCCATCGTGTCGGGTGTCTGATTGACCCGACCCTTTTTTGTGTCGGCAAGCGTAATCTCCGGAGTGATTTCCGGAGATACTTTCTGGATCAATAAAAAAAATGGTCTCCACATTTTGGACAAAATTCTCCACAAAGGGTTTTAATCGCTGACCATTGACGGTAAAAATGTTACCGTTTGATGGGTTCTCCACTTCCACTGCCCCATGTTCAAATACCTTTTTAACAATGTATGGTCCAGTCCATCTTGATTTCAACTTACCAGGAAATAGGCGAAGTCTCGAATTGAAAAGTAGAACCTTTTGATCAGGTTCAAAAGATTTTCGCACTATGTTCTTGTCATGAAAAATTTTCATCCTGGTTTTTGCAATCTTAGCATTTTCATATGCTTCATTTCTCAATTCCTCCAATTCATTAATCTGAAGCTTCCGTGACAGTCCAGCCTTGTCTAAGTCAAAATTCATTGCTTTAATAGCCCAGTATGCCCTATGTTCCAATTCCACAGGCAAGTGACATGGCTTTCCATAGACTAATCGATAGAGAGACATGCCCAAAATTGTTTTAAAAGCAGTTCGGTATGCCCAGAGCGCATCAGTTAGTCTTAATGACCAATCTTTGCGATCTGGGTTCACCGTTTTTTCCAAAATTAATTTGATCTCCCGATTAGCTAACTCAGCTTGTCCACTGGTCTGTGGATGATAAGGGGTTGCAATTTTGTGAAAAATCAAGTATTTTTTCATTAAATTCCAGAAGGGACGATTGCAAAAATGAGAACCCCCATCACTTATAATGGATTTTGGAATTCCAAACCGAGATAAAATATTTTCTTTTAAAAACTTGATCACTGTTTGATGATCATTATTTCGGCATGGAATTGCTTCAACCCATTTGGATACATAGTCTACGGCTACTAAAATGTATAGATAGCCAAAGGAGGGGGGAAATGGTCCCATAAAATCGATACCCCAACAGTCAAAAATTTCGATCACCAAAATTGGGTTTAAGGGCATCATGTTTCTTTTTGAAATGTTTCCCAACCTTTGACATCTATCGCAAGTTACGCAAAAAGCATGGACATCTTGGAAAAGTGTGGGCCAGTAAAATCCACACTGCAAGATTTTTGCAGCGGTTTTTCGAGATGAAAAATGACCACCGCATGCTTCTGAATGACAAAATGTTATTACCTGTCTACTTTCCTGAGCGGGGATGCAACGTCTTATGATCTGATCCTTACAGTACTTGAATACGTAGGGATCTTCCCAAAAGAAATTGCGGACCTCCCTCAGAAACTTCTTTTTGTCCATGGGAGTGAAAAATGGAGGAAGTGTTCCGGTAGCAAGGAAATTAGCAATATCAGCGTACCATGGGGTCTCATCAATCCTGAATAGTTGTTCATCGGGGAATTTTTCATTAATTGGCAGTCCATCCTCATGAAATTCATAAGTTAATCTCGACAGATGATCTGCCACCACATTTTCCACACCCTTTTTGTCCTTAATGACTAAATCAAATTCTTGGAGCAAAAGGATCCATCTCAAGAGCCTTGGTTTGGCATCTTTTTTTGTAAGCAAAAATTTCAGTGCTGCATGGTCAGTAAATACAGTAACAGAAGAACCAACAAGATAAGATCGAAATTTTTCCAATGCAAATACTACAGCAAGTAATTCCTTTTCAGTTGTTGAGTAATTCATTTGGGCATCATTTAAAGTTTTACTTGCATAGTAAATCACATGTGGCTTCTTATCTTTTCTTTGTCCCAAAACAGCACCTACAGCATAGTCACTAGCATCACACATCAATTCAAAGGGTAGAGTCCAGTCAGGAGGTTGCATTATTGGGGCAGAAATTAACATACCTTTGAGTTTGTCAAAGGATTTTTGGCACGCTTCATTCCAGTCGAAAATGACATCCTGACTCAAAAGATGACACATAGGTTTTGCTATGGTGCTGAAGTCTTTTATGAACCTTCTGTAGAATCCTGCATGACCTAAGAATGATCGAACATCCTTTACAACCCTAGGAGCAGGAAGATTCCTTATCAAATCAATTTTTGCTTTATCAACTTTCATGCCTTCAGACGACACAATGTGACCCAAGACAATGCCTTGATTCACCATGAAATGACATTTCTCCCAGTTAAGCACCAGATTTGCCTCTTTGCATCTCATCAAAACTTTTTCTAGGTTAGCTAGACACAAATCAAATGAGTCACCATATACCGAGAAATCATCCATGAAGATTTCCAAAAATTTTTCGACCATGTCACTGAACAAGCTCAGCATACATCTTTGAAATGTTGCAGGAGCGTTACAAAGTCCGAATGGCATCCTTTTGAATGCAAAGGTGCCAAATGGACATGTGAATGTGGTCTTTTCTTGGTCATTCAGAGCTATCTCAATTTGATTGTATCCGGAATACCCATCCAGGAAACAGTAAAATTCATGGCCTGCTATTCTCTCGAGGACTTGGTCAAGGAAGGGAAGAGGAAAATGGTCTTTTCTAGTCACCAGATTGAGTTTTCGATAGTCAATGCACATTCGCCATCCTGTGACGACTCGTGTTGGCACGAGTTCATTTGCATCATTTTTGACTACTGTGACTCCAGATTTCTTTGGTACAACTTGGGTTGGACTAACCCATTTGCTATCGGAGATAGGAAAAATTATCCCTGCATCCAGGAGTTTGAGCACTTCCAGTCTCACAACCTCTTTCATGTGAGGATTCAATCGTCGCTGCATTTGACGAGAGGGTTTTGAGTCCTCTTCAAGGTATATGGCATGATTACAAATTAACGGGCTTATACCTTTCAAATCAGCGATGGTCCACCCAATGGTGCTTTTGTGACTTTTAAGAACTTCAATTAATTGAGCTTCTTGCAAATCTGTGATTTTTGAAGAAATTACCACTGGGTAAGATTTATCCTCACCTAAAAATGCATACTTGAGATCAGATGGGAGCGGTTTCAGTTCAGGCTTTGGTGGCCTGTCACTTGAAGATAGTGGTTTTGTACCACTTGATGAAATTTCTTCAAATTTAGGAGCCCATGTCCCCACATTGAAGGTAGGGCACTCAATGGAGTTTTGTTCCAGAGAGTCAGATGAGTCAGAATTTGACAAAGTTGATTCACTAAGATCCTCACAGAATGAGTCATTCAGATGTGCTTGTATCAATGACTCAATGGAATTTATTTCTCCTACCTCCTCGTACTCTCTTGGGTGTTTTGCAATGTCAAAGACGTTCATTTCGAGAGTCATATCCCCAAAAGTCAATTTCATAATACCATTCCTGCAATTGATTAGTGCATTGGAGGTTGCTAGAAAAGGTCGACCAAGAATGACAGGAATTGGAGTTTCTGAATGAACTTCTGGATGAGTATCTAGAACAATGAAGTCTACAGGGAAGACAAAATTATCCACTTGGACAAGTACATCTTCAACAATACCCCTAGGAATTTTTACAGATCTATCTGCCAATTGGAGTGTGGTGCAAGTGGGTTTCAGTTCACCTAAACCCAACTGCTGGTAGACAGAGAAAGGAAGCAAGTTGACACTAGCTCCAAGGTCTAACAATGCTTGCTCAATTTTGAAATTTCCAATGACACATGACACAGTGGGACACCCTGGATCTTCGCACTTTGAAGGGATTTTGTGTTGAAGTAGGGCACTGGCTTGCTCTGTGAGGAAGGCTCTTTTTTGAACATTTTGGCTTCTTTTGACTGTGCACAAGTCTTTTAGAAACTTGGCATAAGCTGGAACCTGTTGGATTGCATCCAGAAGTGGGATGTTGATTTTTACTTGCTTGAAAAGCTCGTAAATTTCAGACTGATTGTTTGCTTTCTGTATGCTCTTGAGTCTATGAGGGAAAGGAGCAGGAATAGAACACGAGGGTTCTTCTTCCCTTGATGGCTCTGGTTCTTGTTCAATCATGGGATCATAGTCATTTTTTGTTGCAAGTTCTGGCTCACTTAATGGGTTGGCTGGAATTGAGTCTGGTTTTGGGTCTGGAATCAGCATGTTTCTGATGGACTTGTCAATCTTTTTGCCACTTCTCAATGTGGTGACAGTTTTGGCTTGGTCTTGTGGAGTTTCCATAGTTGATGGATTTCCCACCTGAAATTGACCTTGTGGAGGCTTTGGTTGGGCAGGAAATTTTCCCTTCTCATGTGTGCTCATGGACTGGGTCAGCTTTTGAATGTGGCCTTTGAGATCCTCAAAAGATTGTGTGGTCTGGGCCTTGAAATCAATAAAAGCCTGAGTAGAACTATTGTTATAGCTCATTTGGGTTTGCATGAATTGATTCAATGTATCTTCAAGGCTCCTTTTGTGTGGTGGTTGATATGGAGGATATTGTGGAGGTACTTGAGGTGGATGTGGTGGCCCTTGTTGATGAGGATATTGTGGAGGTCCTTGAGGTGGTTGTTGTGGACCTTGTTGCTGATTCATGGGGGTTGGTTGTGTGTTTCTCCAACTGAAATTTGGGTGGTTCCGCCACCCTGGATTGTATGTTTCAGAGTATGGGTTGGAGTAAGGCTTGTTGAAATTGGAAATGGCATTTGTTTGTTCCAACAAAACTTCTTTGAATGCCGGAATGGTCGGGCATTCCCCAGTAGGATGCCCTGTTAGTGCACAAATCCCACACACTTGTTCTGTGGGAGGGACAACATCAACTTGATGGACCTTTTTCATCTCTAAAGCTTCAAGCTTTCGAGACAAAGTGGACATTTTTGCTCTAAGATCATCATCTTCTCTCAAGACATACTTACCCCCTTGGAAAGTAGGTGGTTTGGCTTCTACAGTGGTAGGAGATGCTGAGTCCCACATTTGAGAACTGTCAGATATGGTATCAAAAAAATTGAATGCCTCCTCCGGACTTTTTCCCATGAACTCTCCTTGAGCCATCATTTCGACAAACTGTCGTAACCTAGTGGGCAAGGAGTCATAGAAAAATCCTACCAAAGTCCAATTTTCAAAAGCATGGTGTGGACAAGATTGGAGAAGATCTTTGAATCTCTCCCAGCTTTGATAAAAAGTTTCCCCTTCTTTGATCGAAAAATTCATGATTTGTCTTTTGAGTGTATTAGTGCGGTGCAGAGGAAAGAATTTTCTGAAAAATTCATTCTGTAGAGCCTGCCAATTAGGGATTGAAAGAGATTTTAAAGAATGTAACCATTGTTTGGCTTTATCCCTCAAAGAGAAAGAAAACAATTTCATTTTTGTCAATTCAGAATTGTCTTGAAATGTTCCACACACTTCTTCGAAGTCTTTGATATGCAGATACGGATTTTCTGCATCCAATCCATGAAACACGGGCAATAACTGCACTGTCCCCGGCTTTACAGTAAAGAGGGGAGCATTTTCAGGAAAAATAAAACAAGAGGGGACACTATTCCTTGTGGGATGTAAGTAATCTCGCAATGTTCGAATGTTGGGTACTTCCCCCTCTCTCACATGATCTTCACCCTGCCTATCAATATTTGCCATATTGAAGTTACAAGAGTCGGCTTCTGATTTGGGTGAAGGTGGTTCAAGTTGATTTACAGACCCAAAAGATTCAGCAGGCAAATTTTGAAAGAGGCGATTGGTGTCAGTCATAAAACAAAATTATTCACAATAAGGCAAAAATATAAACAAAAAGAGAGGTTTTTTTTTTTTTTTTCACCTTTTTCTAAAAAGAGCACCTTTTATGATTCCCCGGCAACGGCGCCAAAAACTTGACTTGATCCGAAATGTGTACACCCAAGTGCAGGCGGTCAAGTTGTAGTAATAATCTGGTTTGAGTCCAGAGTCGAATCCTCAGGGAACTATGGTTGGTGTTCTTTGAAGTAAATAGTGAGAAAGACTTGTAATTGGAAATATTATGATTTTGAAGTTGTGGGAAGTTTTGGATAGAATGTAAGATTCTTTCCAATGGGTATTTTGCTAGACAAAATATAAGATGATTAAATGTAACAAACACTCTTTGGTTCGGGAATCAGAATATGTAGTTGATTATCCGGTGCATTATGTTTATGCTTTATAACTCAATTAACTCCCGTGTCAACGGCAAATTAATCGGAAGATAGGAATGAAGTGCAATAATGGTGGACATTGAAAGTTTGTCATGAAGAGTTAGTTAGGGTACTTGCCTTGAATCAATGGATCTTTCCATGTAGGAGTCATCCATTTATCATAGAAAGATCCGTTGATTATACAAAGTACCTTTACTTTGCTAGGTGCATTCAATCACCCAAAAATCAAGTGGAGTATAGAACATTTAAGCATAAAGGTGATACACAAACATAATGTCCGGATTAATCTTTTACATATCTATCATCCCTTCCCAAAGAGTGAATGAGGACTACTCACCCTTCATAGCTATGGTAAAGCTAGAATGATGAATGGTACTCATCCCCAAAAGGTGTTACAAAGTAAAATGCTCAAGCACTAAAAGTGAAATGCTTTAAAGTAAAATAGCTAAACAAGGAGCCGATCTTCGACAAAGAATGAGTGAATCACGTTCCACCCTTCACGGCTTTGGTAAAGCTCTAGAAAAGTGGAAGAGTTTCACTCCTCTAAGGGGAAGAAGGAAGCTCCAACAATGGAAGTAAAAGAAAACAATACTTAAATTAAAAGAAAGCAATAAATACTTGGTGTTTAATCCACAACCAAGAGATGATAATACATAAAAGAAA
Source organism: Ilex aquifolium (assembly GCA_951799425.1). Classification (NCBI taxonomy): domain Eukaryota; kingdom Viridiplantae; phylum Streptophyta; class Magnoliopsida; order Aquifoliales; family Aquifoliaceae; genus Ilex; species Ilex aquifolium. Next base: position 223,959 of record OX637407.1, on the reverse strand, counting down.
ACAACAACTTCTTGGTGTTTAATTCACAACCAAGATCTAATAAAAAGAAAACAACAACTTCTTGGTGTTTAATCCACAACCAAGATATAATAAAAACATAAAAGAAAACAATAACGTCTTGGTGTTTAATTCACAACCAAGATCTAAAACATAAAAGAAAACAATAACTTCTTGGTGTTTAATTCACAACCAAGATCTAATAAAAAGAAAACAATAACTTCTTGGTGTTTAATTCACAACCAAGATCTAATAAAAAGAAAACAATAACTCAAGAAAGTAAATAAAGCAATAATACTTGAAAGATGATTCAAGAAAAAGATTCAAGACCTTTGGAGTGTTTTCCACTAGGAAGAAATGTTCTTTACAAGAAAAATGAAACAAGAGAAGGATGCCCATTACAAGCCCCCAAGGGGGGTATTTATAGGCATCCAAATTACAAATATCCTAAAAGATATTTATCCTAAAATATATTTAATTACAAATATCCTAAAAGATATTTATCCTAAAAGATATTTAATTACAAATATCCTAAAAGATATTTAATTACAAATATCCTAAAAGATATTTATCCTAAAAGATATTTAATTACAAATATCCTAAAAGATATTTATCCTAAAAGATATTTAATTACAAATATCAAGAAGATCTTGATTTACACTTTGATCTCCCTTTGTTTTGAGCTTTAATAATTTACACCCTATGCTTTGATAAGTTGCTCTCCATGCTTTGATAATTGGCTCCCGTCGTTTTGACGCATAAAAACCTGAAAAGAACAACATTCAATGCATTATCCTTAATTCACACATTAACCCTAATTAGATTTATTTTGACTAGTTTAACTTTATTTAATTACACAATTGACCTTTTAATTTAATTACATTTTGCATTAATTAGGGTTAATCAATCCTCTTCTTATTTTGCCTCCAACGTTGAGCTAATCACCACCGAAAAAGTTTTGTCATCCCCGAGGTATGCATACTTGAGATGGGATGGTAATGGCTTCAACTCCAACATGGAATTTTGTACGGTCGATGGAAAGATCTTTTTCTCTTGATGTGGTAGGTTCTCAAATGTAAGAGTCCATTTTTCTACCCCTTTCAAGCTCTCCAACTCCTCTTGCTCATCAATGTCTTCCTCCCCTTCTTTCAACATGTCCAACAGCTCCAAGTGCTCTTCCACCAAGGTATCAATCCTATTGACTTCGTGCACTTCCTCATCATCCCCCAGTTGTTTAGTCAAGTTGAAAACATTGAGATCCATAGTCATGTTCCCAAATGCAAGCTTCATAAGACCGTTCCAATAATTGATCACAACATTAGATGTGGCACGAAAAGGTCTACCAAGTATGACAGGGATTTGGGAGCTTAGGTTTGCAACCGGGTGAGTTTCAAGCACAATAAAATCAATAGGGAAGTAAAATTTATCAACTTGGACTAAAACATCCTCAACTACTCCCCTCGGTGTTTTGATGCTACGATCCGCCAATTGAGGAGTGATTGGGGTAGGCTTCAACTCTTCAAGTTAGAGTTGTTGGTACACCGATTATGGTAGGAGGTGACACTTGCCCCCAAATCAAGAAGAGCTTGCTCCACCTGGCAATTCCCTTTTGTGATGGCAATGGTAGGGCATCCGGGATCCTTGAACTTTGGTGGGGTGTTAGTCCTCAAGATTGAGCTCACTTGCTCGGTGAGGAATGCCTTCTTGTGCAGATTTAGCCTCCTCTTCATTGTACATAAATCCTTCAAAATCTTGGCACATAAAGGGATTTGTTTTATGGCATCGAGGAATGGAATGTTGATTTTTACCTGCTTGAACATCTCAATTATATCAGAATAGTTAGCCACCTTCATGGGTGGCTTCAAACGATTAGGAAAAGGGGTAGGAATGGGGGATGCATGCACACTTTCATCAACATTTTTTTCTTTTTCACTCACCTCACCCCCTCGAAGTCATCCTTAGTCTCTTTCTCTATTGGCAATGTGGCCTTGAGTGAGACTTTTGGCACAATGGTTTTGTCTATTTGTTTGCCACTTCAAAGGGTGGTGATCGCTTTGAGTTGCTCACAACTCTCACTAGTGGGTTCGGACGAATCAATGACATGTTGGCCTCTAGGGTTTTCTTGGGGTTGAGTGTGGAATTTCCCCTTCTCTTGTTGTGGTGTCCCCATGGAATTGGTCAACTTTGTGAGTTGAGTCCGAATGTCATTAATGCAAATTCGTGTTGCACTTGTAATTTTGTTAAAAAGAGACATGTAACGGACTCTTTGGACCACGTTTTCATGCCAATGAATGAATGTATTGTGTATGAATGGGATTGAATGGTTTATTGTAAACCCCCGCATGTTTATAATTATATAGTAAAGTATTTGTTTAGTGATTCATATATATAGATAATGATGTAAGAATAAATCATATGGATGGTAATAGTAGGAAAAGAATACTAGAGATGCATGTTGATTTTCTAAGTTAAGTTCGAAGACGTTTAAACTTGGAAAGGGTGATTAGACAAAATTCCAAATACTTTGAGGCCAAAATAAGGTCTCCATTGAATCCGGGAGGTCGAAAAACATTGGGAGAGGTGATATGACTTGTATAAGAGGTTAGAAAGGATTCCGGAGTTAAAATACGCTTTAGAGTGAAGTTGGGTAAAAAGTATCTTGGACACCTTCTAGTATTTTGGCCATAAATTTTTATTCTTATGTCCAATTGATCTGAAATTTTGACAGTAGATAGTAGACATCTAGGGCTACAAAAGTGTCTCTGATGAAAATTTTCCAATTCGACTTCTAAATGGGTCAAAAATGCACTAGAAGTTTCAGCAGGCAAGTACCTTCCGGAAGGTCGATAAAAAAACCTTCCGGAAGGTTAGTGTAAACAGTAACGTAAACAGTAAATTTTTTCCAAAAGGAAAAAACTTCTGGAAGGTCTATAAAACCTTCCGGAAGGTCGATGAAAAAAACCTTCCAGTGAGCAAAACCTTCCGGAAGAACGACAAAAACCTTCCGGAAGGTTAGTGTAAAAATCCAAAAATTTCTGTTTCGCGAATGCCGGCTCTTCCTACACTATAAATACATAATGTCTTCTCTTTAGCCTTCATTACACACCTTAAAACCCTAGAAAACATTAGAGAGAAAGAGGGGAAGAGAAAAACACAAGATCAAAGGTGAAATACAAGGAATTTAAGGGTGATTCAAGATCCAAACCCTAGATTTCCAAGAACATCAAGGTAGGGGATTTCTTCCTATTCTCTTACATTGAGGTTAGGATTAAATTATATGTATTCTTTTGGTTCAAAATCATATCTACTTGCTAGTATTTACTTGATTCTTGATCCTCTTGCATTTATTGCCATGTTTTAAACATTGTGGTAGTTGGGTAACCATTAAAGCTCCTTTTTCATTCTCAAACCCTAGTTTAAGAAAAATGAATTTTTCCTCTTTACATTTTCTTTGTTCTCACCATCAAAACTTTAGTGTTTCATATTGAACAACAAATTGGTACTTAGGGTGATCTCATGTATATTTTCTTAGTTGGTTGTGGTATGGTTACATGTTATATTTTGGGGGATTTTGGATAGATGATTGTGAATGGAGGTAAATGTTGGAAATTGGGGGACTTGTGTGATTGTGGGTATTTTATTTTCTTGCGTGGTTATACGATACGAACATTGATTACTATTGACCGGGTATCATGTAGTGGGTATAGGTCTTTATATGCCACGCGGGTATGAACTTTTCCTACCACATGGAGTGGGTAGACGCCTTTGTACGCCGTGTGGGTATAAACTTTTCATATCACTAATGATCACGGATTTAGTAACGTGGGTTGTGTCGGACATACAGTGTGGGTTATCGTGCATTGTACCAGAAATGGTTTCGACAAAAGTTTCGGGAAGTATGGGATTCCGCGAGAACTTGTTGGAAACGGTTTATGGTAGAATGGAGTATCAATGGTATATTTTGTCTATCTATCCATTTCAATTATTGTTGTATTTAAACTTGAGATCTATTTAAAATGTCCTGCTTTCCTTCAAAATGTTATATATGCTATTTGTGAAAATGAGACCAACCGTTTTATATGTTTTCCTAAACCTTGTATGAGTTTGGGAAGATTTTGCTACAGAGCTTCGTGCTCATCCCCTACAATTAACATTTTTCAGATTATGCTATAGAGGAGGAGCTTGGCGCTAATGAGCCGGGCCTTGGGGAAGTCTCATTAGAAGGGTACCTAGATCCCGAGTGGGACATTTAGAGATGCCCCTTTTATTTTTGTACTAGACTAGGAACCAATATGTACAAACATTGTAAAGTCTAGTTTCTTTTGAAATTCCGCTGCAATATATTCATGTAATTCTTTTGGGTTGTAATGGCCTTAGTTTGACTTATTCTTTTGGGATGATTGTTGTGGATAGTATACATGGTGAATGAAATATTTTGGATTTGATGGTTAGATAGACCCGGTGTGGTCAAGGATTATAAATGTACAGGTTGTGAGTTTTGGGAGAGCTTCCCGTACGAAGGAGACTCTGCCCAAATTTTGTTAAAATTAAGAATGTTTCTTATTTGATGGATATATATTTAGTTGCTCTCATGACATGAATGGTTTCATAGTGTAATGTCGTCCAGGGTGGTATTTGGGGCGTTACATTTATAGTTGAAAATGGAAAGATTTAGGAAAAATCTAGGCTCATGTATCAGTACCTAAGTGATTAAGTACCGGTACCACGTTTTCGGATGGCCCAAATACCAGTACCTAGACTTAGGGGTACCAAGACCTGAATTCTAGTGGGCTCAGGTACCGGTACCAAGGCTTGAGGTACTAGTACCACAATATATAGGTACAGGTACCTAGCAAACAGTGGGCTCACGTACTGGTACCAAGTCACTCAGGTATCGGTACCTGGCAAATGGAATGGACCTAGCAAACAGAAGGCTCAGGTACTGATACCACGTGTAAGAGGTACCGGTACCTCTTCAAAAAATTTCAAAAATTAAATATAGCCTACCATGCTTTTCATACCTTAAGCCCTCCAATTTGAATGATAAAATTGGTTAAATATTAAGTGTTGATTGATGGGGTTGGACCTTGAAATGGTCATACAATTCAAGCGTAACAGGTTATGTGTTAGGCAGTGCTCTAGTGCAAAGGAGACTATGTCAAATTTCTTTTTTAGTTATGATCCCGATGAAGGGAATACAACGACGTGTTGTCGGGTTATATGGCATTCACTGGTATTTCTGTGTGTTGATGGTTGATCAACGGGTTAAGAAAAGACCCCCGAATTTTGTGGCGTCACAAATTCTTTCACAACAAAACTCATAAAATAGATAGTCACACAACCAATCAAAAATTTAAACGTTGAAAAAAATAAAGATTAGCATACATATGTACCTTGGGAGAACAAGAACAAGAGGGAAACAAAAAGAAAGAAAGGGAAGAAGAAGGAAAGAAAAAAAAAAAAGAAGAGAAAGAAAAAAAAAAAAAGAGAAGGAAAAACAATGTGGGTGCAAAGTATATATATTTTGAGTGTTGCATGCATTTAAAGTATGGTATCTTTTATGTGTTTTGAGTATTATATATTAGTATGATGCTTAATAAGAACTTTGCTTAATGCATGAAGGATTTACCTTAATATTTATGTGGGTTTGTAAATTAAGTTAGTGTTGTTGCATGAAAAATAGAAGACTAGAATTATTGCATATGGGTTTGTTGGGATGTTTGTTATGAATGTGTAGTACCATGGGTGTTGCTTGAAAAATTTAACATAGTGGTTTGGTGGGTACCTTAGAAATCTTGTGAATTGTTCTTAAATTTTCATGAATCCATGGGTATGAGTAATTACAAGTAAACATGTCATTTTATGTTTGAATAGAAAAATACACAAATTCAAGTATATTTTCGTGATGTTTATAATTTTATGAAAAATGTTAAATTTGGGTGTAATTGATTCGAATAAATATTTTATAAACGGATTCAATAAGATTAACTCAATTTGATTCGAATAGATAATTTTACTCGATGTGAATGGATTACTTCACTTGACTCAAGTTGATTATCAAACTATTAGTTTAATCGATTTGAGTAGATAATGTTATTTAATATAAATAAAATTATTTAATTCGAAGCGATATAATCACTAAACTAGGTTCGAGTAAACCATCTCGAACTTAAGTGGTATTATGTATTAATGTGTGAATAGAATTGTGAATATTGGTTATACCAGGTCCGAAGACGAACACCGCTAAAAATGTCGCACTAAAAGCTCCGCGGAGGGGTCGTCTACAAGTAAAACTTCACACAAGGTAGGTGCACCACCCTATAACTTTTTTGTGATAATTTATTAGACGTTTAAACATATATTTTTGCTTCAATTATTGTTGGGAATAATTAATTGAGCGGAGACACATTAGAGTGTTATGAGAGTCGTTTAAGTGACGAGAGAGGATTATGTGAGTTGGATCGTCTAAGTAACATGAATTATTTATATGGCTTGAGTTGTTGACGTGATGGGATTTGATTATGTGTTGGAGTCGCCTAAATAACGTGATCAAAAACTCTCTACGATGTGGGTCGTCTGAAGGACATAAACCATTAATGTGGATTGGGTTGTCTCAGTGATGAATGACATCTATGAGGTGATACAAGTTTGCGATACATGTGGCTTGTGTGGCGCAAAAATCTGCGCAACTAAATATAGTCTGTATGGTGGTTGTTGTTTACAGGGCGATTAGTTTGTGCATGTGGGGTATTCATTGTGTGGAATAATTTTAATTATGTGAAAGTAAATATATGTGTTGTATATTTTGCCAATGTGGTATATACATGTTATGCCTATGCGATGTAAACGAATGTGTATAAGGTGAAGTGTAATTTGAAAGTAAGTATCTGATGCGTGGTTATGGTTGTTCCTAAATAAAAAAAGTTTCCTTTATCCCTTGATGTGCTCATAAATATTAATTGCATCTTTGCTCTTACTAATGGTTTTAATGAATTTTCAAGAAAAACTATAAAAGATGTGAGGAGTCTACTACCGAGTCTAGAGGGTCGATTGGAATGTCATCATGGGGGTTATTTTTATATGTCCTTTAAATTTAAATTGTATTTTTATATGTCATATTCTTGAGATCAATATTACGGTCTGTAAATAAGCAGGGCTCATGGCAAGCCATACCACTAAGGGGTTTGATGAATTTTTTTTATATGCTTATATTTACTGTAACACCCCGCATTTTCGTTTATATATGTATATAGATATATATTAAATAATAGTGGTAAAAATGTGGATATGTGTAGTGATGGTAGGAATAAACTAGAGATGCAAATTAATTTGGAAGTTGAAGTTTTGAAGGTGTGTAAGCTTGAGAAGAGGGATTAAGTAAGTTTCTAAATGGATTTAGGTCAAAATAAGGTTTCCATTGAGTCCGGAAGGTCGAAAAACCTTGGGAGAGGTGATATGGGGTGTATTAGAAGTTAGGAAGTATTTTGGAGTTAAAACACATTTTTAGAGAAAATTTGGGTATAAAGGATTTTGGACACTGTCTACTATTTCGATCATAACTTTTTATTCTTAATTTCAAATGACCTGAAATTTTGACAGTAGATAGTAGACATCTAGGGCTACAAAAGTGTGTCTCATGAAAATTTTCCAATTCGACCTCTAAATGGGTAAAAAATGCATTGGAAGTAGAAGTAGAAAATCTGGGTAGTGACTACCGGTAGCCAAAATCAGCTACCGGTAGCCAATGGTCCAGTAAAGATCAGCTACCGGTAGCCAACCGGTAGTCGAGGGTCCCGTATGTCCGAGCTACCGGTAGCCAAAATCAGCTACCGGTAGCCACTGTAAAAATCCGAAATTTTCTGTTCGCGAACCCTCGATTTTTCCCCCACTATAAATACATCCTCTCACCTCCTTAGCCTTCATTACACACCTTAAAACCTTAGAAAACATTAGAGAGAAAGAGGGGAAGATAAAAACACAAGATCAAAGGTGAAAAACAAGGAATTAAAGGGTTGATTCAAGATCAAAGCCCTAATTTTTCCAAGAACATTAAGGTAGGGGTTTCCTCTCACTCTCTTACATTGAGGCTAGGGTATTTATGTATGTATGTTTTGACTATCAATGATAGATATATGCTAGGAAATCATCTTCTCTTGGGCTTTTTGACAAAGATTTTATGTTTACACAAAGTTAGGGTTGTATACCCATGAAATTCCTGTCTTGTTTGAACTCTTTTTAAGAGTGATGGGTTTTCCTTTTTGAACTCTTCCTTTATTCTTGATTTAAAAACTTTAGAGTTTCATATTGAACAACAAAATGGTATTTATGATGATCTTTTGTATTTTCCTTCATTGTTCTATGGAAATTGCCTCATGTTGGATGTGTGGAATTTTATGAAAACTTGCTTGAGAAATTGGGGATTTATGGTATTGTTGGTAATGTGAGATGTGTGTTGATATGTTATCTCTTGCGTAGTTGTACGATACTACCACGGTTTACTATTGACCGGGTGTCATGTAGTGGGTAGACGACTTTGTATGCCACGCGGGTATGAACTTTTCCTACCACATGGTGTGGGTAGACGTCTTTGTACGCCGTGTGGGTACGAACATTTCCTAGCACTAATGATAACGGTGTAGTAACGTGGTTTGTGTCAGACATACAGTGTGGGTTATCGTGCATTGTACCAAAAATGGTTTCGACAAGAGTTTCGGGAAGTATGGGATTCCGCGAGAACTTGTTGGAAACGGTTTATGGTAGAATGGATTATCAATGGTATATTTTGTTTATTTATTCATTTCAATTATTGTTGCTATCTAAACTTGAGATCTGTTAAATGTCCTCATGTTACTTCAAATGTTATATATGTTATTTGTGAAATGAGACCGACCGTTTTATATACTTCTCTAAACCTTGTATGGGTTTGAGAGGAATGTTTCTACAGAGTTTTGTGCTCACCCCCTACCGCTAACATTTTTCAGATTACCCGCTTGAGGAGGACGCAAGGGTCGAGGAACCCGCCACTTGGGAGGCTCCACTCGAAGGGAATATAGATTCCGAGGTGGACCTATAGAGATATAGTTTATTTTGTACTAGACTAGGACATTCTTTTGAAACACTGTGTAGTCTAGTTTCTTTTGTTTATTTCCGCTGCGCTATATTAGTTGATTTTTGGTATGTAAAGGCCAAGATGGGTCTATCCTTTTGGGATAATATTGTAAATTCTATGGATGATTTTATGAAGTCTTATTTATTGATGGATTATTTTAGTGCTCTCATGATGTAAATGGTTTTAGAATGTAATGCCGTCCAGGGTGTGTTTTGGGGTGTTACAAAGTTGGTATCAGAGCTTAGGCTTTAGGTCTTACATAGGAGCTGTAGGTTATGGATCACCACTGGAAAGGTAGGACTAGGTTGAAGGAACCGTAGGCTTGTATTGGTTTGAAGCTAGGTGTCTATCAGATAGGTTCGATTCATTTTATATTTAGGTTAAGGGTTAATTAATTGTTCAAATTCGATGAGTTGTCTCGCTACACAATCAAGTTTGTGGTCATTGAGGCAAGGAGGGCAAAACGCTTTGAACAAGATTTGAGGTCTTCCATCGGAGAGAAGCTGGTTACACTCTGAATTCGAGAATACAAGTACGTGTCCGTGGATGAGAATGAGGACGTGGACGTGTACGTGTCGGTGGACGTGAACGAGGACGTGAACTTGAACGTGGATGTGTACGTGGACGTGGACGTGATTGGACAAAGACCTCAGATAGTTCGAGAAGATGAAGTGACTCAGAGTAGAACAAGCACTGACCGCGCCAATGATTTGCATGCGGAGAGTATGGGCACTTCAAACATAGATGCCCCTCGTTTCCCCCAAGGACCAAGCAAGCAACCGAGCAAGTACCAGCAAACAAGCCACCTCTACAAAGGCCAGAACAGCAGATACCTCAGATAGCTCGAGGAGCGGGAGGCGTACCCGAGAGAGTAGGCACGGATGCACGCCGCTGTTTCGCCTGTGGAGGTGTTGGGCACTTCAAGGATAATTGTCCATTGCTTTCCACCAAGACCAACCAAGCAACTGGGCGAGTGAATGCAAACAGGCCACCGCTACGACAGCCATTACCACCACAGAGACCGTTACAAGCTCATGCTCCCGGCGGCGCCAATCAAGGAAGGGTTTTTGCTATGGCTCAACCGGAGGAAAATGCCTCCAACGCCATCGTGGAAGGTATCGTTCTTTTCTACGATTCTTGGGCCCGAATTTTATTAGATTCCTATGCGACTCATTCTTTTATACGTACTGTGTACGCTGTGGAATTGGGATTGGGTTTCAAGGAAGTCGAACTTACAAAATATGTTAATTTTCCTACGGGACAACAAGGGGAGACCAGTAGGATTTATTTATAAGTAATCTTTGATTTTAAATTTATGTTTAATTACTAGGAAATCATCATGTCTTGACATTCTTGTTAATATTACCTTGTGCTAAAATATATTATGGTTGGGTGAACCCTAAATCTTCTCTTCAAAACCCTAGTTTTCAAGGGAATTGTGTGTTCTCTTGATTTCTTCAAGTGTTCTTGATGTCAAACCTTGATAGACGTTTGTAATTGATTTCACTATCCGACTATTCCATTCTTTCGAGTCTAAGCTTGATTTCTTTGTTATGGATTTCAAGAAGTAATTGTTCCGTTGTGTTTGATTTCCAAGCTTAAGATTCATTTGCTCTTGATAGCTAAATTTGATATTCATTTGTTATTAATCTCAAACCTTGATATTCACTCGTTCTTGAGATTTAAACTTGATATTCCTTTGTTATTGATCTCCAACCTTGGTTATCCATTTGATCTTGATATCTAAATTGGAAATTCAATTGTTATTGAGTTCAAGACTTGATATTCATTTGCTCTTGATTTCAATACTTGTTATTCACTAGTTCTTGACTCCCAAGCTTGATATTTATTTGTTATGGATTCCAAGCTTTGATTGTTCCTTTATTCTTGATTCCCAAAACTTGATATTCGTGGTATGGGTTTCAAGACTTGGTTGTTCCTTTGTTTTTAATTTCCCAAGCTTGATGATCCATTTGTTTTTGATATCTAAATTTGATACTCATTGTTATTGATTCTAAACCTTGTGATTCATTTATTCTTACCATTCAATACTTGATATTCATTGGTTCTTGATTTCAAGACTTGATGTTTAATTGCTCTTGATTTCAATATTTGCTACTCCTTTTGCTCTTGATTCCCAATCTTAAATATTATCTTGTTCTAAACTATGTTATGCTTGGGTAACCACCAAATCTCTTTGTATGCCTTTGAAATTCTAGTTTTAAGGGGGGGATGTATTTTCTCTTGATCTCTCCATTGTCCTTGATTTTAAACCTTGCTATTCAATTGTTCTTGAGACCCAAAAAACTTATTATTCCATTGTTATTGCATTCAAACGTTGATACTCAATTGTTCTTTGATTCCAAAGCTTAACATTGGTTCGTTATGGATCTTAACACTTGAGTGTTCCTTTGTTCTTGTTTCCAAAACTTGACGTTCCTTTACTATTGATTTCAATACTTGGTCACTCTTTGTTCTTGAGTTCAAAACTTGATACTCTTTAATTCTGGATTACAAAGCTTAATTAATCATTTGTCATTGATTTCAAACCTTGCTTGTTCCATTGTTTTTGATTCCCAAACTTAATAGCCATTCATTCTTGATTCTAAAGCTTGATTATTTACTTATTCATTGAATTCAATGCTCTAGTGGTTTGTATTGACCAATAAAAAGGGTATTTCCGATGATATTATGGTCATTTTTTTTCTTAAAATAATTTCGTTGTAAAAATGTATGTGGATTTGGATGTGAAATTTGGGGAGACTACGTGTTCCTCAAAGTGTCGCCTAAGAAGGGAGTGCTTAGAGTCGGCAAGAAAGGAAAACTAGCTCCAAGGTACCTCCGACCCTTTGAAGTGAGCAAAGCAGTGGGCAAAGCGGCGCATCAACTTCGGTTACCGGCTCAATTTGCAGGGGTGCACGATGTAATTCATGTGTCGATGTTGAGGAAGTGTCAGTCGGATACTATGCACGTCATAAATTTAGAAGATATTGAAATTCGAGAAGGAGCAACGTATAAAAAAAAAAAAAAAAAAACAGATGAAGATTTTTGATACCAAAGAGAAGGTGCTCCGCAACAAAGTCATCCGACTCGTGAAGGTAGTGTGGCAACACCACGGAGTGGAGGAAGCTACCTGGGAGCCGGAGAGAGAGATGCAGAAGAAGTACCCGTATTTGTTTGCTACTTGAGGTAAGTTTCAAGGACGAAACTTTCTTTAAGGGGGGTGGATTGTAACACCCCGCATTTTCGTTTATATATGTATATAGATATATATTAAATAATAGTGGTAAAAATGTGGATATGTGTAGTGATGGTAGGAATAAACTAGAGATGCAAATTAATTTGGAAGTTGAAGTTTTGAAGGTGTGTAAGCTTGAGAAGAGGGATTAAGTAAGTTTCTAAATGGATTTAGGTCAAAATAAGGTTTCCATTGAGTCTGGAAGGTCGAAAAACCTTGGGAGAGGTGATATGGGGTGTATTAGAAGTTAGGAAGTATTTTGGATTTAAAACACATTTTTAGAGAAAATTTGGGTATAAAGGATTTTGGACACTGTCTACTATTTCGATCATAACTTTTTATTCTTAATTTCAAATGACCTGAAATTTTGACAGTAGATATTAGACATCTAGGGCTACAAAAGTGTGTCTCATGAAAATTTTTCAATTCGACCTCTAAATGGGTAAAAAATGCATTGGAAGTGGAAGTAGAAAATCTGGGTAGTGACTACCGGTAGCCAATGGTCCAGTAAAGATCAGCTACCGGTAGCCAACCGGTAGTCGAGGGTCCCGTGTGTCTGAGCTACCGGTAGCCACTGTAAAAATCCGAAATTTTCTGTTCGCGAACCCTCGAATTTTCCCCCACTATAAATACATCCTCTCACCTCCTTAGCCTTCATTACACACCTTAAAACCTTAGAAAACATTAGAGAGAAAGAGGGGAAGAGAAAAACACAAGATCAAAGGTGAAAAACAAGGAATTAAAGGGTTGATTCAAGATCAAAGCCCTAATTTTTCCAAGAACATTAAGGTAGGGGTTTCCTCTCACTCTCTTACATTGAGGCTAGGGTATTTATGTATGTATGTTTTGACTATCAATGGTAGATATATGCTAGGAAATCATCTTCTCTTGGGCTTTTTGACAAAGATTTTATGTTCACACAAAGTTAGGGTTGTATACCCATGAAATTCCTCTCTTGTTTGAAACACCCTAGTTTTTAAGAGTGATGAGTTTTCCTTTTTGAACTCTTCCTTTATTCTTGATTTAAAAACTTTAGAGTTTCATATTGAACAACAAAATGGTATTTATGATGATCTCTTGTATTTTCCTTCATTGTTCTATGGAAATTGCCTCATGTTGGATGTGTGGAATTTTATGAAAACTTGCTTGAGAAATTGGGGATTTATGGTATTGTTGGTAATGTGAGATGTGTGTTGATATGTTATCTCTTGCGTAGTTGTACGATACTACCACGGTTTACTATTGACCGGGTGTCATGTAGTGGGTAGACGACTTTGTATGCCACGCGGGTATGAACTTTTCCTACCACATGGTGTGGGTAGACGTCTTTGTACGCCGTGTGGGTACGAACATTTCCTAGCACTAATGATAACGGTGTAGTAACGTGGTTTGTGTCAGACATACAGTGTGGGTTATCGTGCATTGTACCAAAAATGGTTTCGACAAGAGTTTCGGGAAGTATGGGATTCCGCGAGAACTTGTTGGAAACGGTTTATGGTAAAATGGATTATCAATGGTATATTTTGTTTATTTATTCATTTCAATTATTGTTGCTATCTAAACTTGAGATCTGTTAAATGTCCTCATTTTACTTCAAATGTTATATATGTTATTTGTGAAATGAGACCGACCGTTTTATATACTTCTCTAAACCTTGTATGGGTTTGAGAGGAATGTTTCTACAGAGCTTTGTGCTCACCCCCTACCGCTAACATTTTTCAGATTACCCGCTTGAGGAGGACGCAAGGGTCGAGGAACCCGCCACTTGGGAGGCTCCACTCGAAGGGAATATAGATTCCGAGGTGGACCTATAGAGATATAGTTTATTTTGTACTAGACTAGGACATTCTTTTGAAACACTGTGTAGTCTAGTTTCTTTTGTTTATTTCCGCTGCGCTATATTAGTTGATTTTTGGTATGTAAAGGCCAAGATGGGTCTATCCTTTTGGGATAATATTGTAAATTCTATGGATGATTTTATGAAGTCTTATTTATTGATGGATTATTTTAGTGCTCTCATGATGTAAATGGTTTTAGAATGTAATGCTGTCCAGGGTGTGTTTTGGGGTGTTACATTTACATAAAGCAAGGTGTATGAAAAAAAAGGCAGGGATTACAGTTATTGTACTCGGGGTTGGGGTGTTATAATTTTTGGTATCAGAGCATAGGTTTATAGGTTTTGTAGACAAGTGTGTTTAGGTTGGCAGTGAACAGTTTAGGGTTTCTATGTATTGTAGAGTTAAACATTAAGATGCTAATGTTATGTACGTGTATATCTAATAATGTTGAGTTATAATTTTATGGGTGAGGAATGTGACAGACAGCGTCAACAGTGGGTGGTGGTTAGTAGAATGAGTGTAATATATTTCAGAAAATATTTGAAATTACGGTGTGGAAGAAAACACGGTAGACTCAAGTTATTGAATTACGAATGAAAATATAGGTAACTACCTAAACAGGGAATGTTTGTAGTAAATTAAGTGGTTTTATTTGTGAGTAGTTTATTACATTATGGTTGCACATCTTAGTGTGAAAAAAAAAAACTTAAAAATTAATGATAGGTTACAGAATAATTATTGACAACTCCAATTTCTGATAATGGAACTTTTGGTGATAGTATAGATTAGTTGCAATCAATTTGTGAAAGTGTCAAAAGTTAAAAAGTAGTAATAATAACATTATTTAAATAATATTGTTATGAGCATTAACAAGCTCCTATGTTTTTAAACTCAAAGGAAAATATTTGTGATTGAGTATAAGGAAGTAATTTACTATCGGATTTTGTTTGCTGATTTTGGAGTAGAGTTTTCAGTTTTCATCCGTCTATTTTCCTAAAGTTCTTTGTGCTATTCAAATTTCAGTTGTAATACTTTTTCTTAAAAACAAATCTGTTCATAGATATATGGTTTATGGTCTGAATAAAAACATAGTTTGGATACGATGAAATAATTAGCAGGTGAAGCTTAAGTGGATAGGTAATATCACTTTGGAAAGGGATTATAAATGGGTTGATATAATAATAATATATGCATATCTAGTGCATAATGCATATATGGAGAATGTTTATATGAAATTTGTGATGATAAGTGACATGTAGAGGTAACGATAGTGATGTCAATTTTAACTAGGATTTTGAAAAGTGGAATAATGTTGAAAATTAAAAGAAAAATGATATATTGTGATGCCTATTCGAGTTCACATTTGATTGTCTAAATATATGATTTTGTACTTGTGTGTAAGATTATAGTTGGTGAGATATTCTGGTATGACGGAAGTGTGGTGTTATAGACTGTTGTTATTTATTGGTGGAATTAACTTTTCTATGTTTAATGTGGTGTTATATGTGAGTTGTTTTCTATGTAACTAATCATAGCAAGTGTAAGAACTTGTACTAGAATTAAATAAGAATAATATAATATTAATATTTATCCTAGGATAAATAAAAAGAATGTAGAAACCTCGAATTTTTGTTAAAAGATTGATAATGAAGTTTGAGTTTCAGACGAATTGACTTTCGGGTCAAACATAGTTTCGAAGGTGTTGAAGCTTGAAAAGGGTAATTAGGTAAATTTCTAATTTTTTTTCAGGTCAAAATAAGGTCTCCATTGAATCTGAAAGGTCGAGAAACCTTGGGAGAGAAAATATGGGGTGTATTAGAAATTAGGAAGTATTCCGGAGTTTAAATGCATTTTAGAAAGAATTCGGGTAGGAAGAAATTTAACACTACCTTAGTATTTTAGCTATAATTGTTTACTCCTAACTCTGATTGAGCTAATATTTGGACAGTAGAAACTAGACTTCAAGGAATACAAAAGTGTATTTCACAAAAATGTCCTAAATCGACTTCTAAATAGGTGAAAACTGCTCCTAAAGTTGGGAAAGAAAGTTGGCACCGTCCGGATTCCCCGAACACTGTCCGGACGCTTTTCTAAACACGGCCCCGATCAATTTTAGTGTTTTTTCTCCGTTTTTCACCCTATAAATACCATAAGGACGTCCCTTTAGCTGCTTTTCATTAGTTTTCAACCCTAGGCAACCCCAGAGAGCCAGAGAGAAGAAGAAAACACAAGATTCAACAGGGATTCTCGCGTTGAGATTGATTCAAACACGCTAGGGCTACCTTCAAACATCGGATTGAGGTAGGGGATTCTTCTTGAATTCTTTCATTGAGACTTAGGGTATTATATATGTATGTTTTAGATCTTCTTGATAGTTATATGATAAATACTTATGAGTTCTTGGTTATTTTATCATTGAAACATAGTTTTGAACAAGGGTTTAAGGAATACTTATTCTTGAATTTCCAAAACCCTAGTTTTGCTAAATAAATGTTTGATTGTGAAAAATACATGGATTCTTGATTTCTAAATTCCTATTCTTGATTAAATCATATTTTCATCTAATACTTGTTCTTGCTCCAAGAAATTACGATTTTTTGCAAAACCCTAGAATTTTGATATCGAAATTGTGAAGGTTTTCTTAATATGATCTCTTTCATATTTTAATTCGTTTATGATTGTAGTATTTTGAGAATTTTGAAATTGTGATTGTAACACCCCGCATTTTCTTTTATATATGCATATAGATATATAGATATAGCAAATAATGGTTGTAAAGATGTGGATAGGGGTATTGAAGTGTGTTTGAACTTTGTAAATTTGAAAAGTAAAGATTTAAAATGTTAATGAAAATCATAGTTGAAATTTAGTTTTAGTGAGTGAAAATATAAAATGTTAGGTCCTATAACTTGAATTAGATAGGTTTGGTGTATAAATATGTGTTGGAGAGGTTTGTGATGGAGGTGGTTAGTTTTGGAATGGATTAGAAATGGAAAACAAAAGAAATAGGCAAAACTGGGTAAATGGTACCGGTACTGGGTACCGGTACTGAGTACCGGTACCCCGATTCCAGAAGGTTTCTTGTACCGGTACTGGGTACCGGTACTGAATGGTACCGGTACCGAGTACCGGTACTACCGAAACCAGACTGTTTATTTTAAGTCGCGAACAAGCCGATTTTTCCTCCACTATAAATACATTTTGTCACCTCCTTAGCCTTCATTACACCACTCCAAACCCTAGAAAACATAAGAGAGGAAGAGAAAAAGAGAGAAACACAAGATCAAGAGAAAACAAGAGATTGAAGGGTTGATTCAAGATCAAAGCCCTAATTTTTCCAAGAACATTAAGGTAGGGGATTTCTTCCTATGTTCTTACATTGAGGCTAGGGCTAAATTATATGTATTCTTTTGGTTTAAAATCCTATGTACTTGCTATTAAATACTTGATTTCTTGTCTTCTTGCATTCATTTCTTTGTTTTAAACATTTTGGTAGTTGGGTAACTATTAAAGCTATCTTTTGCACTCTCAAACCCTAATTTTAAGAAAAATGAATCTTTCTTCTTTACATTTCCTTTGTTCTCACCATCAAAACCTTAGTGCTTGATATTGTACAACCAAATGATGTTTACGGTGATCTCTTGCTCTTTTTCTTCAATTATGCTATGGTACAAATAGTGAAATTTGGGGATTTCTTGTGAATTGAGAAATGTTTGTAATGATCTCTCTTGTATGATTGTTATGATGGACTTGGATTGCCTTCGAGCATTGTCGTAGAGTGTTAGATGTTAGTCTATCCCGGTGGGGGTGAGATGGTTGCCTAACACTTGTAGTGGGTGGTTATTTGGTAATAACCACCACTATTGTTCACTGGAGTTCGAACGAGGGGTGGTATACCTTTCCTGGGAAGGGACTCGTCACTGCCATTGGGATGGTAGACGCCTCTTCCTAAAGTACTTGTGATTGTGATGGTGATTGGTGAACTAGGTATAAGTCGTTGGGTAGATTCATGGGAAGCAATCAATATACATGAGAACATGAGATTATTAGTATTGTTACAGAATGGTTTCCAAAAAGTGCTTGTGGAGGTATGGGAATCCACAAGGACCTGTTGGAAATGGTTATGGTGATAATTGTGACTGAGCTTTACGGTTCATTTAAATTATTGCGAACATTTAAACTTGAGATCTATTTAAAATATCATGTTTTTCCTTCAAAATGGTATATATGCTATTTGTGAAAATGAGAACAACCGTTTTATATGCTTTTCTAAACCTTGTTTGAGTTTGGGAAGATTTTGCTACAGAGCTTCGTGCTCATCCCCTACAATTAATATTTTTCAGATTTGGCTTTAGAGGAGGAGCTCGGTGTGAATGAGCCGGGCCTTGGGGAAGCTTCCTTGGAGGGGTACCTAGATCCCGAATGGGACATCTAGAGATATAGCTTATTTTGTTCTAGACTAGGAGATTTATTTCTGAACAATGTAAAGTCTAGATTCTTTTGAAACTCCGCTGCGATATATTCATGTAATTCTTTTGGGGAATGTAATAGCCATATCTGGCCTATTCTTTTGTGATAATGTTAAGGATATTATAGATGGTAAATAGAAATTCTATTGTTATTGGATGGTTAAATGGACCCTGTGTGGTCAAGTTAATAGAATTGCACAGGTTGTGATTTTTGGGTGGAGCTTCCTGTACAAAGGAGACTCTGCCCAAATTTTGTTAAAATTAAGAATGTTTCTTATTGGATGGATATATATTTAGTGCTCTCATGATGTGAATGTTTTAGAATGTAATGCCGTCCAGGGTGGTATTTGGGGTGTTACAGAATGGTATCAGAGCCTAGGCTTTAGGTCTTACATGGGAGCTATAGGTTATGGATCACCATTAGAGATATAGGATTAGGGTGAAGGAAATTGTGGTCTAGTTGATATAAACTTTATGCTTTAGACTAAATCTATACTTAGAATGCCTTGTACATCAATGAAACTGAATTGTGAATTGATGTGCAGGATGGACGGGCTACGAGGGCGAGGACGTGTGCGTGGTCGTGGAGGTCAAGCAAATCCACCACCACCACCACCACCTCCCGATGCCATGCAAGGCATATATCAATGCTTGAGGGAGCTCACCACTCTGGTGCAAAACCAGAATGGAAACAACAACAACCACAACCACAACGGGGGAGCTCATCCATTAGCCCAAGTACCGGGCAATAGGGATGATAACCGGAGGATGGTAACACTTCGGGAATTTATGAGGCAACACCCGCCTACTTTCCAAGGGAGCCCCAATCCTTTGGATGCGGATAAATGGATCCGTCGGATAAAGAAGATTTGTGACGGCATGGGGGTTGCCGAAGACTTGAGGGTTGGCTTGGCTACCTATTTGCTCGAGGGGGAGGCCGACCATTGGTGGGACTCCGTGAAAAGAAGGAGGAACACCGAGGCACTTACTTGGGAGGAATTCGACCAAGTCTTCCAATACAAGTATTTTCCGGAATCAGTTAGGGACCGGATGAAGACAGACTTTCTGGCTCTACGGCAGGGTAGCATGACGGTGGCTGAATACGAGAGGAGGTTTGACGAGCTATCCCGCTATGCCACCGAGTTCATATCCACTGAGGCCATGAGGGCCAAGCGCTTTGAGCAGGGATTGAGGCCTGCCATCAGGGAGAATCTTGTGGCACACAAGATCCGGGAATATGGAGATCTTGTGGATAGAGCAGCACTAGTGGAGAGAGACACAGAGGATAATTTGAGGAGACAGAGCTTTGCGAGAGGAGGTCCTATACGGACTGGTGCTAGCAGCAGTGGGGTGCAGAGAGTGGCACCGTACCGTCGTCCTGACCAGGCAGAAGGACAGAGACTCTTGACAGCCCGAGGGGATGGAGCTACTCAGACTCGTACAAGCACTGACCCACGTCAATGCTTTGCCTGTGGAGGTGTCGGGCACTTCAGACATAACTGTCCATCCTTTCCACCACGGACCAATCAAGCGGCAGGACAAGGGCAAGCAACCCAGCCCCCACTACCGAGACAACCTCCACAGAGACCACAGCAGCAGAGACCCATAGGAGCTTTAGCCCCAGGCGGCGCCACTCAGGGGAGAGTATTTGTTTTGACCCAAGCGGAGGAAGATGCCTCCAATGCCGTTATGGAAGGTATCGCCCTTATTTATAATTCTTGGGCCCGCATATTATTTGACCCCGGTGCAACACACTCATTTGTACGCACGACATACGCACTTGATTTGGGATTGAGTTTCATGAAGTTAGAGCATGTTATGAATATTAGCTTGCCCACGGGAGAACGGTTAGACTCTAGCCGAGTCTGCAAGGATTGCGTGCTTCGCATTGGGGAGCACGAATTGATTGTGGATTTGATTGCTTTAGAGATAAAGGGGTATGATGTGATTTTCGGGATGAACTTGTTGTCTGCTTTCCGGGCGGTAATGGATTGTTTCCGCAAGCGGATTACATTTCAGTTACCGGGAGGAGTCGTTTTTAGTTTTGTCAATAACCGAGACTCTTTCCATCCATTCCCTACTACGGGTAGTAGATTCTTAAAAGCAAAAGCGGGAAGTCAATTGAGTTTCTTAGCTAGCTTGATGGGAGATGACCGAGATAAACTCCACACGGATGTGGAGTTCATTGTATCAGAGTTTTCAGATGTTTTTCCCGAGGAATTACCCGGATTACCGCCACATAGGGAAATTGAATTCAAGATCGATCTCTATCCGGGAACCGAACCCATATCTATTGCTCCCTACCGGATGGCACCTTTGGAGTTGAAGGAGCTAAGGAAGCAGTTGGATCATTTGTTGGTGATTGGGTTTATCCGTCTAAGCACTTCACCCTGGGGAGCCCCGGTCCTCTTTGTGAAGAAAACGGATGAGACTCTCCGGTTGTGCACGGATTACCGGAGGTTGAATCGGGTTACCATGAAGAATAAGTATCCGTTGCCGAGAATTGATGACTTATTTGATCAGTTGAAGGGTTCAAAGTATTACTCCAAGATTGATCTTCGCACGGGGTATCATCAGCTACGGATTAAGGAGGAGGATATTCCTAAGACTGCTTTCCGTACCCGGTATGGTCATTTCGAGTATACGGTGATGCCGTTTGGATTGACTAATGCCCCCGCAGCCTTCATGGATTTGATGCACAGAGTCTTCCGGCCTTACCTCGATCAATTTGTCATTGTGTTTATTGATGACATATTGGTTTACTCACAGACTCAGGAGGAACATGCTCGTCATCTCTCTAAGGTGCTACAAACATTGAGAGAACATAAGTTATATGCGAAGATGAGCAAGTGTGAGTTTTGGATGAAGGAAGTGAAGTTCCTTGGCCATGTTGTGTCCGAGTAAGGAGTAGCGGTTGATCCCGCAAAGATTAAGGCCGTGATGAAATGGGAACCACCGAAGAATGTGACAGAAGTACGGAGTTTCTTGGGGTTAGCCGGCTATTATCGTAGGTTTGTGGAAGGATTCTCCAAGCTTGCGATGCCGATGACTCGCCTTACAAAGAAGGGAGAAAAATTCATGTGGACTCAAGCGTGTGAGCTAGCCTTTCGCACCTTGAAGGAGAAGTTGACGACGGCTCATGTCCTCATTATTCCGAGTAGTGGGGAAGGATATGATGTGTACACCGATGCTTCGCTACGAGGCTTGGGATGTGTGTTGATGCAAGGAGGGAAGGTGGTCGCTTATGGCTCGAGGCAACTCAAGGTTCATGAGTAGAATTACCCCACCCATGACTTAGAGCTTGCCGCTGTGGTGTTTGCTCTTAAGTTGTGGAGATGTTATTTATACGGGGAGAAATTTCAAGTGTTCTCGGACCATAAAAGCCTCAAGTATATCTTCACACAGAAAGACTTGAATCTCCGGCAGAGAAGGTGGATTGAGTACTTGGAAGATTATGAGTTCACGCTCAACTACCATCCGGGGAAGGCCAATGTAGTTGCCGACGCTCTTAGCAGGAAGTCTCGGAGTGAAATCAATTCTCTTGCAGTAAATAGGTGGAAAATGATTGATGCATTGGAGGAGTACGATCTATGGGTGGATGGACCGGAGTATCAACCCTATATATTCAACCTTATAGCTCAACCGACGCTTCTGCAACGAGTGGTGGAGTTGCAATGCCTGGATTCGAAACTCGATTTGATTAGAGCCCGATTGGAGAATGGAGAAGTGATGGAAGGATGGTCTTGGAAAAATGGAGAGTTGAGATATGGGGATAAGCTATGTGTTCCCAATGATTCGTCCCTAAAGGAGGAAATACTTGGAGAGTGTCATCGCTCCAAGTTTGCTATCCACCCCGGTAGCACAAAGATGTATAGGGACATGAAGTGTCAATACTGGTGGAGGGGAATGAAGCGAGATGTGGCCAAGTATGTGGCAAAATGTGCGGTGTGCCAGCAAGTGAAGATTGAGCATCAAAGGCCAGGAGGAGTCCTACAGTCTTTGCCTATTCCAGAGTGGAAGTGGGATCACATCACCATGGACTTCGTGTCGGGTTTACCACGGACGTCGCGTGGGCATAATGCAGTGTGGGTCATTGTGGATAGACTCACCAAGTCTGCTCACTTTTTGGGTATGAAGACCACGGATACATTCGAGACCTTGAGCCAGCTGTATATCCGTGAGATAGTGAGATTACAAGGCGTTCCGCTCTCGATCGTGTCGGATCGTGACTCTAGGTTTGTGGCGAGATTCTGGCAAAGTCTACAACAAGCGATGGGGACGGAGTTACATTTCAGTATGGCTTTTCATCCCCAAACGGATGGCCAATCCGAAAGGGTGATCCAGATTGTGGAGGATATGTTACGCACATGCGCGTTGGACTTCAAGGGGAGTTGGAGCGACCACTTACCGTTGGTGGAGTTTGCTTACAACAACAGCTATCAGGAAAGTATTGGGATGGCACCGTATGAAGCATTGTATGGAAGACCATGCCGATCACCGACGTGTTGGTTAGAAGCCGGTGAGAGTAGTTTGTTGGGACCGGACATTGTTCGAGAAACTACGGAGAAGATTCAACTCATCCGAGAGAGGCTACGGACGGCGCAAAGTAGACAGAAGAGCTATGCGGACCACAGACGAAGACCCTTAGAATTCAAGGTGGGAGACTACGTATTTCTCAAGGTGTCACCCAAGAAGGGCGTGTTTCGATTTGGCAAGAAGGGGAAGCTAGCGCCAAGATATACCGGACCGTTTGAGATAATCAAAGCGATAGGCAAGGCGGCATATCAACTTCGACTACCAGCCCAGCTATCCGGAGTACATGATGTGTTCCACGTGTCCATGTTGAGAAGGTGTCAATCGGATGCAACGCCGGTCGTAGACTTGGAAGATATTGAAATTCAAGAGGGAGCAACCTATGAAGAACAACCGTTGAAGATTCTCGATGCCAAAGAGAAGGTGCTCCGTAACAAAGTCATCCGACTAGTGAAGGTTTTGTGGCAACACCATGGAGTGGAAGAAGCTACTTGGGAACCGGAGCAAGAAATGCGGGAGAAGTATCCACATTTGTTCGCTACTTGAGGTAAGTTTCGAGGACGAAACTTTCTTTAAGGGGGGTGGATTGTAACACCCCGCATTTTCTTTTATATATGCATATAGATATATAGATATAGCAAATAATGGTTGTAAAGATGTGGATAGGGGTATTGAAGTGTGTTTGAACTTTGTAAATTTGAAAAGTAAAGATTTAAAATGTTAATGAAAATCATAGTTGAAATTTAGTTTTAGTGAGTGAAAATATAAAATGTTAGGTCCTATAACTTGTATTAGATAGGTTTGATGTATAAATATGTGTTGGAGAGGTTTGTGATGGAGGTGGTTAGTTTTGGAATGGATTAGAAATGGAAAACAAAAGAAATAGGCAAAACTGGGTAAATGGTACCGGTACTGGGTACCGGTACTGAATGGTACCGGTACTGAGTACCGGTACCCCGATTCCAGAAGGTTTCTTGTACCGGTACTGGGTACCGGTACTGAATGGTACCGGTACCGAGTACCGGTACTACCGAAACCAGACTGTTTATTTTAAGTCGCGAACAAGCCGATTTTTCCTCCACTATAAATACATTTTGTCACCTCCTTAACCTTCATTACACCACTCCAAACCCTAGAAAACATAAGAGAGGAAGAGAAAAAGAGAGAAACACAAGATCAAGAGAAAACAAGAGATTGAAGGGTTGATTCAAGATCAAAGCCCTAATTTTTCCAAGAACATTAAGGTAGGGGATTTCTTCCTATGTTCTTACATTGAGGCTAGGGCTAAATTATATGTATTCTTTTGGTTTAAAATCCTATGTACTTGCTATTAAATACTTGATTTCTTGTCTTCTTGCATTCATTTCTTTGTTTTAAACATTTTGGTAGTTGGGTAACTATTAAAGCTATCTTTTGCACTCTCAAACCCTAGTTTTAAGAAAAATGAATCTTTCTTCTTTACATTTCCTTTGTTCTCACCATCAAAACCTTAGTGCTTGATATTGTACAACCAAATGATGTTTATGGTGATCTCTTGCTCTTTTTCTTCAATTATGCTATGGTACAAATAGTGAAATTTGGGGATTTCTTGTGAATTGAGAAATGTTTGTAATGATCTCTCTTGTATGATTGTTGTGATGGACTTGGATTGCCTTCGAGCATTGCCGTAGAGTGTTAGAGGTTACTCTATCCCGGTGGGGGTGAGATGGTTGCCTAACACTTGTAGTGGGTGGTTATTTGGTAATAACCACCACTATTGTTCACTGGAGTTCGAACGAGGGGTGGTATACCTTTCCTGGGAAGGGACTCGTCACTGCCATTGGGATGGTAGACGCCTCTTCCTAAAGTACTTGTGATTGTGATGGTGATTGGTGAACTAGGTATAAGTCGTTGGGTAGATTCATGAGAAGCAATCAATATACATGAGAACATGAGATTATTAGTATTGTTACGGAATGGTTTCCAACAAGTGCTTGTGGAGGTATGGGAATCCACAAGGACCTGTTGGAAATGGTTATGGTGATAATTGTGACTGAGCTTTACGGTTCATTTAAATTATTGCGAACATTTAAACTTGAGATCTATTTAAAATATCCTGTTTTTCCTTCAAAATGGTATATATGCTATTTGTGAAAATGAGACCAACCGTTTTATATGTTTTTCTAAACCTTGTTTGAGTTTGGGAAAATTTTGCTACAGAGCTTCGTGCTTATCCCCTATAATTAATATTTTTCAGATTTGGCTTTAGAGGAGGAGCTCGGTGTGAATGAGTCGGGCCTTGGGGAAGCTTTCTTGGAGGGGTACCTAGATCCCGAATGGGACATCTAGAGATATAGCTTATTTTGTTCTAGACTAGGAGATTTATTTCTGAACAATGTAAAGTCTAGATTCTTTTGAAACTCCGCTGCGATATATTCATGTAATTCTTTTGGGGAATGTAATAGTCATATCTGGCCTATTCTTTTGTGATAATGTTAAAGATATT
Source organism: Ilex aquifolium (assembly GCA_951799425.1). NCBI lineage: Eukaryota > Viridiplantae > Streptophyta > Magnoliopsida > Aquifoliales > Aquifoliaceae > Ilex > Ilex aquifolium. The sequence goes on along the minus strand of OX637407.1, from coordinate 198,290 downwards.
ATAGATGGTAAATAGAAATTCTATTGTTATTGGATGGTTAAATGGACCCTGTGTGGTCAAGTTAATAGAATTGCACAGGTTGTGATTTTTGGGTGGAGCTTCCTGTAAAAAGGAGACTCTGCCCAAATTTTGTTAAAATTAAGAATGTTTCTTATTGGATGGATATATATTTAGTGCTCTCATGATGTGAATGTTTTAGAATGTAATGCCGTCCAGGGTGGTATTTGGGGTGTTACAGTGATACTTGAGTTTTTATGAAAATTGTGGTTGGTTAAGATTGTGGTTGTTAAAAAAATTGTGATTTCATCTCTTGTATGGTTTGGGTGTGACATACTTGAATTGCGTTCGAGAGCTGCCATAGAGTGTTAGAGATTAGTCTATCCCAGTGGGGGTGAGATGGTTGCCTAACATTTGTAGTGGATTGTTGTTTGTGAGAGCAACCACTATTGTTCACGTAAGTTCGAGGCTGATGGATGGTATATCTTTCCTGGGAAGGATTCTTCAATGTCGTGGGAGACGGTATATGCCCTTCCTAAAATGGTTTGTGATGTGCCTTGCGGGTAATGATTGAAATTGTTTGGCTTGTGGTGGGTAAACGAGATAGAATCGTTGTGTAGATTCCTAATAAGCAACCAACATGCATGAGAATTGGGATGAACCAACATACATGAGAATATGGGATGATGATACTGAGTTAATTATTGATTGCTTTAATTATAACATGTTTATTCCTTTCATTGGTTTATTGTATTTCGGTACACTTGAGATCATTATAACTGTCATTGTTTTACTTTCAAACCCGTATATATGTTATTTTCCAAAAGAGACTTGCTTTCTTTTTTATTGTTTTAAACCTTGTTGGTATTTGAGAAGGATTTCCTATGGGCTTTTGCTCACCCCCTACAACACATTACAGATTTTGGTAGAGAGGAGGATGTCTGTAACACCCAAAAAAAAAAAAACCCGGGGGTCCTTAATTTAACAAAATTCGGGCAGAGTCTCCTTTGTTCGGGGAGCTCTACCCAAAACACAACCTGTGCAATTATACTACATTGACCACACCGGGTCCATTTATCCATATTCATATAACCACATGCAATTTTTCTTTTACATTAAAACAGTCCATATCCACTTTGGACGACATTACTATCTAAAACCCTTCACATCATGAGAGCAACTAATAAATTTCATCCATAAAGAAATTTCATTCATCATACATGATATCTACAACATCATCTCAAAAGATTATGCCAAATCATGGTCATTATATCCAAAAGAATATGCCAAACTATGGCAATTACATCCAAAGGAATCAAACTTGTCTTGCAGCGGAATAACCAAAAATATTAGACATTACATTGTCTCAAAATAAACTTCCTAGGGTAGAACCTAAGAGCATGTAGCTCTAGGCATCAATCTCGGGATCCACGTTCCCGTCTATTAGAGCTTCCCATTGTGCCGGCTCATTAACTCTAAGCTCCTCCTCTAGGCCATAATCTGAAAAGGGATATTGTTTGTAGGGGGTGAGCACTAAGCTCTGTAGGAAAATCCTTCCAAACTCGAACAAGGTTTAGAAACATATAAAACAAGTCGTTCTCGTTTCACAAATATCATATATATAACTTTTGAAGGAAAATCGTGACATTTTAATAGATCTCTAGTTTACGAACAAAAATAAAGTTAAACGGAGAGGTGAAACCAATTACCAACATGGAGCCATACAATTTTCCAAAATTAAACCAATAACCCACACATGATATAATATTGTTCTCTTTGGCATGAGCATCCTTACAAGGAACCTCTCACCCTCAAGGTCTTGTTTCTTTGGCATGAGCATCCTTACAAGGAACCTCTCACCCTCAAGATTTGGTTTCTCAAGCATCCTTACAAGGAATCTCTCACCCTCAAGGTCTTGTTTCTTTGGCATGAGCATCCTTACAAGGAACCTCTCACTCATGTTCATCAAAACAACCATACAAGAAATACAATATCCACAATTTCTCAAAAACAACAAGCCATTCCCAAAAATCCCCAAATTTCTCATAAAGTAGCACAATAGAGACAATGTGAGAAAATATACAAGAAATCCTCATAAATATCATTTTGTGGTTCAATTTCAAGCACTAAAGTTTTTGAATTCAAGAATCAAGGAAAAATCAAGAGAAAAACCCCTTTTCCTTGAGAACTAGGGTTTGAGACCAAGAAAAGAGTTTTAATGGTGATTCCACCATAACATTGTTTAAAACATGACCACATTTGCATAAATATCAAGAATCAACAATTTTATAGCAAGTATATAAGATTTAGAGTCAAAAGAATGTCTATATATGTATGCCCTAGCCTCAATGCAAGAGAATGGAAGAAAACCCCTACCTTGAATCAAAATTCCAAGTAAGAACCCAAGCTCTAGTGACCTCCTTCTTCCCTTTTCTTCCTCCCTTAATCTTCCTCTAGGGTTCCAAGAGGTGTGGGGTGAGAGTGGAGTGAAAGAAATGAGGGAAAATGGGATGAAAATGGAGTTTTAAACACATCAGCCCCGAAATTCACTGTTCATGGACTGTTTTGGTCTTCTCCGAAATTACGGTTTTGCCACTAAAAATCTCCAATTTGATCTATATGACTATCCTAAGGTTTTTCGACGTTCCGGATTCATTTTTAATGTTATTTTAACCTAAAAATATTTAGTTTTATGATTTATTTCAAAATTAAAGTAAATTTACACTCGAAACACTAAAATTACTATTTTATTCTTCCGAACCGCTATATGTGCTAAACGACTATTCCAAGTTTTTCGGATCTCTCAGGTTCAATGATAATATTATTTTGACCTAAAAAAAAAATTAATATTTTTACTTAGTTGTTTTTATCAATTTTAAACACCTCCAAAAAAATTAAATTTCACAATCAATTTGCCTTCCTAGTATTTATTCCTACTATTACAATCTTTAGGTTTCATGCATACCTCATCACCTATATTAGCATTTCAAAATAATTACTTACTATATATAAGATAAGAGTGTGGGGGTTTACAATGTCGAGTTAGATGCGCAAGTTGATCTCAAGGCTGGAGAGGGTAAGTATGAGGATACTGAAGTGCAGGCTTAGAGATGTTTCGTTTTGGTTATGATTATTGTATTTGGAGAGATTTTTTTGAAACAATGTTTCAGTTAATTTTATTATTCCGCTGGTAGATATTCTTTGATTTTAAATTGTAAGTTGGAGAAGTTTCAATATTTTGTTGGTTTTAGTATTTATTCTTTGTCAGATAGATGAATGGTTTATTATCTAATGGTTATTTTTAGTTGTTCTCATGATTTGGTGGTTTGTAGATAGTAATGTCTTCCAGGGTGGATTGTGGGGCGTTATAGCAATAATATGCTTATGTGTTATTAATACATGTTTGAGTTGAATATGAACTTAAAGATGAAAATGTGAATATATGTTGTGTAGCATTGAGAATGAGTTTGTCTTTCTGACAAATTTGCTTGTTAATAACAAGTGAGTGTGTGGACTATTGACATTCAAATATAATATGATTGTTTAACTCCCTCAAATGGTAAGTGAATAGTCTATTGGCTAGTGCAAACCTAGAGGGTGATTGTGTGGCCTTAGTGGCGATTGTGTGGCCTTAGTGGCGATTGGTGCTTTAGTGGCGGAATATGCCTTAATGACTAAGTTGTTGTCTTAGTGACGGATATATGGCCTTAGTGACCAATTATGTCTTATTGGTGAATTATGCCTTGATGACAAATATTGCATTAAAGGCAACTGTTTAGCCTTAGTGGCGAGAATGGCCTTAGTGGCGGATGTATATACCTATATATTATATATGATGGCTTATGGATGAATATATATATGGATGTCATATATAATGGTTTATGGATGCATAAATGTGAATGTCATATAAAATGGTAAATAGATGTGTATATATGAAAACTATCTATGACGACTAATGTAATTACCTTAGTGGAGAGATGACATTGTTTTAAAGGCATATATGTATCTATATAATTTTATGATATAGATACAATTTTTGTAGCAAGGAATTCTTTTGTGGTGTTATGGATGGAATATAGTACCATGATATCCAACAAAAGTTTGATATATTTATCTATAAATGAACATTTGGTTACCTTGATTGTGAATTTGTCTCTATATAGGGTAGTTTGTATGTGAAATAAGGTACAACAATTTAGCTTGAAATAAAGAAACGAAAAAAATAAATAAAAGCGATGGTGATATGATAAAACCTTATTAGGGAGGGACAGATTATGTTATTGATGTAATATGTTATATAGAATGTGCGAAATTGATTATTGAAAAATGAATATGGTTGTTGATTATAATTATTATAATAACCACTGATCCAGAGACTGTAATATGAAAATTTGATGGTGCGAATAAATTTTGAATTATGATACTTATCTCTAGCATTGCTTCAACAATGTAAATGCATGTAATTGTGGAAACCCATGAATAGGTTTCGCTGTAACAAAAATTTTGATGAATTAAATTAGTGATACTTTAATGCAAATATGCATTTGGAAGTGGAGGTAACTGGGATAAAATTACATGAGAAATGAGAATGAGATGTTTTGATAGGATTTGAATAACTTGTGTTTTTAATAAGTATATAGATAAATGATATATCTATGCCTACTGAATTTTAATACAAGTGTGGTTATATGTATGAGGGTGTGTTTGGCTATTGAAATGATTATAGTATGGATGTTGAATGTAAGAATCGGTAAGAGGAGAATGATATCAAATTTTCAATTAAAATGCAAATGTGATCTAGGTAAAAATATGTGGAAATTAAAAGGGTTGTATTTTTGTTTGATAGGAATTCCTATAAACCTTATGTTGAACACGCAAGATATTGAAGTTTTGTTATAAATGGAATATCGAATATAATTGGTATGTAAATTTAGCTCTATAGTAAATACAACTCTCATAAGAAAATTGTGGTTAAAGGTAGTAAGGGAAATACATGTTTGGAAAATTTATTTATGTGAACATAGTATATTTTGGATGAAGTTTTTATAAGACAAGTGTTGTTAAGTGGATGTGCGGATTAATAGGTGAGTAAAGGCTTTGTAAGTAGAAATAATGATGTTATGTTTTTAAGAATTGATTCACTTAGTCACTATGTTGTGTGTTGGAAAATTTTCTTATTCTCCTTATTAATTATAATATTATATGGAGTTTCGTTTCATAGTGTGGAACATTTATTACGTATGAATATCAAGATAAGAAAAGTATAAATTTAATGATACATAAAAAAAAAAGAGGAGATTATAAACATATCAAAGTGAAAATGTAGCCATGACACCGGGGCAAGGTACCAGTAACAAATATACAATTTTGTTGACAAGAAGGAATATATATATAGAAATTAAATTCATAAACATGATATGAGGTTGTTATTATTGCAAATGTTTCTTTACTTGATTTTAAGATGGAGTAGTTTGTGTGAGTGTGATACTTGCAACAAATTACTATTTTGATAGATGAATAATTCAAATGTTTTACTTGAACCTCCCTTGATAATCATGTAATTGGTGTGATATTTTATGTGAGAACATGGTAGTAGAAAAGAGATGGTAAATTTATTTTGGTTAATAGAGGGTTCATAATATTATATATATATATATATTAAATTGAATATGAAGGTCAATTAAATTGTGTTGAAAAATGTTGAAGAAAGAAAACTTTGTGGCCTGATGACTAACGGTTAGCTATCTTTTATTGAATTCAAAAGATTTTAGATATTTACATCATAATAGTAGTGGTCATCCAATTGTTAATCAGTTATACATAAGATACAAGGATTATTTTTATAGTCGAAGAATTGCCAATAGTGAGTATACTATTGAGATCATGTTTGTAGAATAATATGTTCTATACGTATTGTTTTTTAATAAATGATGTAGTTTTTGTAGCAAATCATTGTACCTTAAATTATGATTTATGAAGTTGAGATTATGTAATACGTTATATTCAATGTTTGCTTGAAGTGTAAATAAGTTTAATCACATATTCACGTTGGAAGTTTATATGAAAATTACGACAAGTGATACATAAACGGTAGTATGAAGATTAACTTGAAAAGAGCTTATACAAGAAAGGAACCGTGGATACTGTTGATTCTAATCTCTATTGTCTTGGCGGCACTAGAAGAGAATTTTTTTTTTAATAAATTGATAAAAGAAAGTTTATCAAATTATTTGATTAATATAACTTATAGAGATATTATTGCCTGAGTACAATGAAACAGGTTATGTGAGTAGGGTATTTATTTGTATTAGTGTATTAGTATAGTAAGTGAATTTCAAGGATGAAATTCTTTTATAAGAGGAAGAGTTATGAGACCCGAGAAAACTAATTAAGCACTTTATTTTGTGTCGGGCGTTTAGATGCGAGTACTTATTTTAGTCATCAGATATAAAATTAAAATAGTTGAAAACACAATATATATATCTTTACTTATTTCAGATTGGTAAGTCAAAATTTGGGGACGAAATTCCTAAGGAGAGAAAAATTTTAAGACCAGAACAAGCATAACAAACATATAATATTTTTAATAAGCATATTCACATGTGACATTCATCCGTAGGAGTGATGATATGAGATCTGAACCTGAATGATGAATATTTTAATATTTAGAAATAATTATAGGGAGAATTGTTTTATTCAAGGGTGAAAAGTTAAATAAGAATGTTGACATGAGATATGACTTTATTATTTTATGTACGTTAGCACATGTGGAATTAATTAGGTGGCAAGCATGGGACATCAATTTATTGTTATTAAAATATAACGTGTTAGTATATACAAGGAGTGGTTAAAGGTCCAAAATACGAATTTAATGGATGATCAATAATTTGGATATATATATACATGTCTATGTATAAATATGCATATAAAGAAAAAGTGGGCATATACATATATGTATACATATACATGTATATAAGGAAACATATATATGTATGTATATATATAAGTAATGATGAAAACTTCCACTTAGGAAAACATGCAAGGAGAAACAAGAAGTCTAACTTATACATTTTCGGCAAGAACAAGAAGGAAAGAAGAAGAAATAAAGGGAAGAAGAAGGAAAGAAAAAAAAATGTGGGTGCAAAGGTAAGAATTATAATCCATTTTCTTCCTCTAAGATGTAGGAATCCAACTCTAGTATATACATTTTGAGTGTTGCATGTAATTAAAGTATGGTATATGTATGTGTTTTGAGTAGTGTATATATATAAGTATGATGCTTAGTAAGAACTTTGATTAATGCATGAAGGATTTACCTTAATATTTATGTGGGTTTGTAAATTAAGTTAGTCTTGTTGCATGAAAAATAGAAGACTAGAATTATTGCATGTGAGTTTGTTGGGATGTTTGTTATGAATGTGTAGTATCATGGGTGTTGCTTGGAAAAATTAACATAGTAGTTTGGTGGGTAGCTTAGAAATCTTGTGAATTGTTCTTGAATTTTCATGAATCCATGGGTATGAGTAATTACAAGTAAACATGTCATTTTATGCTTGAATAGAAAATTACACAAATTCAAGTATATTTTTGTAATGTTCATAATTTTATGAGACATGTTAAATTTGGGTGTAATTGATTCGAATAAATATTTTCTAAACGTATTCAAGAAGATTAGCTCAATTTGATTCGAGCAGATAACTTTACTCGATGTAAATGGATCACTTCACTTGACTCGAGTTGATTATCAAACTATTAGTTTAATCTATTCGAGTAGATAATGTTATTTAATATAAATAAATTATTTAATTCGAAGCGATATAATAACTAAACTAGGTTCGAGTAAACCATCTCGAACTTAAGCGGTATTACGTATTAATGTATGAATGGAATTGTGAATATTGGTTATGCCAGGTCCGAAGACGAACACCGCTAAAAATGTCGCACTAGAAGCTCCGACGGAGGGGTTGTCTACGAGTAAAACTTCATGCAAGGTAGGTGCACCACCCTGTAACTTTTTGTGATAATTTATTAGACGTTTAAACATATATTTTTGCTACGGTTATTGTTTGGAATAATTAATTGAGTGGAGACACATGGTAGTGTTATAAGAGTCGTTGAAGTGATGAGAGAGAATTATATGAGTTGGAGCGTCTAAGTAACATGAATTATTCATATGGCTTGAGTAGTCTACGTGATGGGATTTGATTATGTGGTGGAGTCGTCTAAGTAACGTGATCAAAAAATCTTTATGATATGGGTCGTCTGAAGGACATAAATCATTAATGTGGTTTGTGTTGTTTCAGTGACGAATGAAATCTATGAGGTGATACAAGCTTGCGATACATGTGACTTGTGTGGCGCAAAAATCTGTGCAACTAAATATAGCCTATGTGGTGGTTGTTGTTTACAAGGCAATTAGTTTGTGTGCGTGTGGGGTATTCATTGTGTGGAATAATTTAATTATGTGGAAGTAAATATATGTGATGTATATTTTGTCAGTGTGGTATATACAGGTTATGTCTATGCGATGTAAACAAATGTGTATGAGGTGAAGTGTAATTTGAAAATAAGTATCTGATGCGTGATTATGGTTGTTCCTAAATAAACAAAGTTTCCTTTATCACTTGTTGTGCTCATAAATATTAATTGCATCTTTGCTCTTACTAATGGTCTTAATTACTTTTCAGAAAAAACCATAAAGATGTGAGGAGTACACTGTTGAGTATAGAGGGTCGATTGGGATGTCATCATGGGGGTTATTTTAATATGTCCTTTAAATTTAAATTGTATTTTTATATGTCATATTCTTGAGATCAATATTACGGTCTGTAAATAAGCAAGCCTTATGGCAAGCCATACCACACAGGTGTTTGGTGAATTTTTTTTTATATGCTAATATTTATATAAAGCAAGGTGTATGAAAAAAAGACCAGGGATTATGGCTTGATCCAAAATGTGTACACTCAAGTGCAATCAATCAAGCTGTAGTAATAATCCGGTTTAAGTCCGGAATCGAATTCACAGGGAACTATTTGTTGGTGTTTCAAAGTAAGCAGTGGTGAAGACCAAATGATTGTAACTTTGGAGATTTAAAGTTGTGAGGTTTAGGGATTTTTGCTGGACAAAATATAAGATTCTTTCCAAGAAGATTTTCTAAACAAAATATAATAAGCTCAAATGTAAAAAGTCACTTTTTAGTTCGAGGATCTGGACATGTAGTTAATCATCTGATTTATTATACTTGTGCTTGATAACTCAATTAACCCCTGTGTCAACAGCAAGTTAATCGGAAGATAAAGATGGACTGTGAGAATTAAGAACATGGTTCCGATGTCTTTCTAGAAGTTTACAAGAATTGTCTGTGCCGAGACTCAACCCATCTACAAACAAGCAAGTGCTTCTACAAGACATCCAACCATGACATTAATATTCCATTCTTTAAATGAAGCATAATAATGGTGAAGATTGAAGGGTAGTCATGAAGATCTAGCCGGGATACTTGTCTTGAACCAATGAGTCTTTCTATGCAAGAGTTATCTATGTTATAGAAAGTACTCATGATTATACAAAGTACCTTAGCTTTGCTAGATGCAGTCAATCATTCAATAAGCAAGGGGAATATAAAGCATTAAGCATAAGAAAAATGCACAAATATAACTTCCGGATAATCTATACATGCCCTTCACCTCTTACTAAAGAGTGAATGAGAAACTACTCACTCTTCATGGCTTTGGCAAAGCTAGAAAAGTGAGTGATGCTCATCCCTCCAAGTAGAGGAGTTACAAAGTAAAGCACAACAAACAAGGAACCGATCTTCGACGAAGATTGAGTGAATCACGTTCTACCCTTCACGGCTTTGGTAAAGCTCTAGAAAAGTGGAAGAGTTTCACTCCTCTAAGGGAAGAAGGAAGCTCAAACACTGGAAGTGAATGTAACTATTACAGAAAGTAGAAGAAAGCTAGTCACTTTTGGAGGGTTTTTCACCGCAACCAAAACATGATCTATCTTCCTCTATGCAAGTAAATATAAACCTAAGTCTAAGGCTAATTTTACAGCAAGCTAAGAGATGTTGGTCTAATGCCAAACCAATCTCCAATAACAACTCTCCAACTCCCCTCAAGCTCTCCCACAATGGGAGTATTTATAGGCAAGGAGAAGGGGACAAGAGGGGGTGAAGGAATAGTGTATGCCACCCAAGTCCAAGTGAAAAACCAACCACTTTGCAGTCAGTCTGGGGACAACGTTCGAACATTGTCTGGCATTCGAACTTTGTCTCTGTCATTGCTTGATGGGCGTTCGAACGTGCTGATGGGGTCTGACTTTCCCTCTCAAGTGGCCTATAGTGTAACACCCCGCATTTTCTTTTATATATGCATATAGATATATAGATATAGCAAATAATGGTTGTAAAGATGTGGATAGGGGTATTGAAGTGTGTTTGAACTTTGTAAATTTGAAAAGTAAAGATTTAAAATGTTAATGAAAATCATAGTTGAAATTTAGTTTTAGTGAGTGAAAATATAAAATGTTAGGTCCTATAACTTGTATTAGATAGGTTTGGTGTATAAATATGTGTTGGAGAGGTTTGTGATGGATGTGGTTAGTTTTGGAATGGATTGGAAATGGAAAACAAAAGAAATAGGCAAAACTGGGTAAATGGTACCGGTACTGAATGGTACCGGTACTGAGTACCGGTACCCCGATTCCAGAAGGTTTCTTGTACCGGTACTGGGTACCGGTACTGAATGGTACCGGTACTGAGTACCGGTACTACCGAAACCAGACTGTTCATTTTAAGTCGCGAACAAGCCGATTTTTCCTCCACTATAAATACATTTTGTCACCTCCTTAGCCTTCATTACACCACTCCAAACCCTAGAAAACATAAGAGAGGAAGAGAGAAAGAGAGAAACACAAGATCAAGAGAAAACAAGAGATTGAAGGGTTGATTCAAGATCAAAGCCCTAATTTTTCCAAGAACATTAAGGTAGGGGATTTCTTCCTATTCTCTTACATTGAGGCTAGGATTAAATTATATGTATTCTTTTGGTTCAAAATCATATATACTTGCTATTATTTACTTGATTCTTGATCCTCTTGCATTTATTGCCATGTTTTAAACATTGTGGTAGTTGGGTAACCATTAAAGGTCCTTTTTTCATTCTCAAACCCTAGTTTTAAGAAAAATGAATTTTTCCTCTTTACATTTTCTTTGTTCTCACCATCAAAACCTTAGTGCTTGATATTGTATAACAAAATGATGTTTATGGTGATCTATTGCTCTTTTTCTTCAATTATGCTATGGTACAAATTGTGAAATTTGGGGATTTTGGGATTTCTGGTAAATTGAGAAAATGTTTGTAATGATATCTCTTGTATGATTGTTGTGATGGATTTGAATTGCTTTCGAGCATTGCCGTAGAGTGTTAGAGGTTAGTCTATCCCGGTGGGGGTTTATGGTATGGTTAGAATGTGAGATATTTGTGGGAATTTTATCGCTTGCGTGGTTGTACGATACGAACATGGATTACTATGGACCGGGTATCATGTAGTGGGTATACGTCTTTATATGCCACGCGGGTATGAACTTTTCCTACCACATGGAGTGGGTAGACGCCTTTGTACGCCGTGTGGGTATAAACTTTTCATATCGCTAATGATCACGGGTTAGTAACGTGGGTTGTATCGGGCACACAGTGTGGGTCATCGTGCATTGTACCATAAATTGTTTTGACAAGAGTTTCGGGAAGTATGGGATTCTGTGAGAACTTGTTGAAAACGGTTCATGGTAGAATGAATTACCAATGGTATATGGTGTTTATTTATCCATTTCGATTACTATTGCTACTTAAACTTGAGATCTATTTAAAATGTCCTGCTTTTCCTTCAAAATGTTATATATGCTATTTGTGAAAATGAGACCAACCGTTTTATATGCTTTCCTAAACCTTGTTTGAGTTTGGGAAGATTTTGCTACAGAGCTTCGTGCTCATCCCCTACAATTAACATTTTTCAGATTATGCTATAGAGGAGGAGCTTGGCGCTAATGAGCCGGGCCTTGGGGAAGCCTCATTAGAGGGGTACCTAGATCCCGAGTGGGACATTTAGAGATGCCCCTTTTATTTTTGTACTAGACTAGGAACCAATATGTACAAACATTGTAAAGTCTAGTTTCTTTTGAAATTCCGCTGCAATATATTCATGTAATTCTTTTGGGTTGTAATGGCCTTAGTTTGGCTTATTCTTTTGGGATGATTGTTGTGGATAGTATATATGGTGAATGAAATATTTTGGATTTGATGGTTAGATAGACCCGGTGTGGTCAAGGTATTATAAATGTACAGGTTGTGAGTTTTGGGAGAGCTTCCCGTACGAAGGAGACTCTGCCCAAATTTTGTTAAAATTAAGAATGTTTCTTATTCGATGGATATATATTTAGTTGCTCTCATGACATGAATGGTTTCATAGTGTAATGCCGTCCAGGGTGGTATTTGGGGCGTTACATATAGTCTTCTGTGAAGTCCATTTCCACACTTCATGCAGCAGTCTGATCTTCAAATAATTAAAGGGGACATTCGAACGTTGATTGGCATTCGAACGTGGTACTCAAGTACCTCAGAGTCTTCCTTCTTGGCTGTAACACGCCATGTCTTAGCAGTCTGGCCTTCACATGCTTCAAGGGAACGTTCGAACGTGAGTTGGCATTTGAACGTTCTTGCTTTGTTCCAAGCTTTTTCAATTTTGTCCCCCAATATGCTGGTGTTTCATTCAAGTGTGATTCTTGTTGCCCTTGTTCACTTTAGGACCTGAAATGTCATCATTTACACTCCATCAAAGTATAATTAGTCTTAAAAAGGCATAGAGATATGCTAATTTTAACTACTAATCAGATTACAGATATTGTACCCTAGGTTGGGGTGTTAGATACTGCGTATCAACCATACCAACCACCACGCAAGATAAGTCTTGAGGACACATTAAATCAGTTCATGCAAAGCCAAATAAACTACAACAATTATTCCACTCAGGCTTTTATTGAGTTCAAAACCCAGACCACTCATTCATTTAAGGATCTCAAAAGTCATATTCAAAAGTTGACCCACTCAATAACCACACATGAGAAGAACAAGTTTTCTGCCCAACCTAAACAACCACAAGGTCAATATTAGGTGGGTAACCCTTCTACAATGGAATTTTCACATGAGCAAGTTCAAGTCATCACTACTCTTAGAAATGGTAAAGTCATTGACAAAACCATCAAACCATCACCATTCAATGAGACTACACCTGCGCTACAACTTGCACAAGTCTCTCCAGATGAGACTAAATCTGGAGAGGATAAGGAGCCACGACCAATATGTCCCATTCCTGCTCATTTTCCTCAAAGACTCAAGAGAACACTGTAAAACCCTGATACATTTGATTTTTTTCTGAAAAAGGGCAAAACGGTAATTTACCACTATAATGCGTATTTAAAATACTCATGTTTGTAGAGCTCGTATGACACAACGGACTTCACCGTTGGATTCGTATCGCGAAATCTAGTCACCCAAACTAATTTCGTCGAATTCCGAGATAGTCAAATTTTTCACGTTTTACGAGACGACTGTGTCGAATGACCTCACAAAGGTCCCCAAAAACAGAAAATATAAATTTTCCTTATAATTGGATTAAAGTTCAAATAAAATCAATTTAAACTTAAACCCGGATGAAATTAATCGTTTCGGGGCGAAAACGGATCCGGACAAGTGGGGGACACTTGGCGCGACCTGAGCCAAGACTTGGAAAATATAAATAGGCTTAAAAATCAGAATTTCAGCAGAAATATCTGCTAAAATTCTGGTCTTCAACGTGTGGGAGAAAGAGGGAGAGAAAAAGGAGAAAACAAATTTTCTTTCGGCGATTCTCGGAGTTCCGTCGGTCGGAATCCGTCGAGCCAAGAATTAAACTTCATCTCCTCGACGAGGGCTACGCGTACGTATCAAGAACGAGGAGTTTCACCGAAGATCCAAGGGAGGAGATTTGGGGAAATCAAGTTTTTGGGGTTGGTATTGGTGTTCTTGAAGTTCTAGCCTTCGTTTTTATGCTCTAAGAGGTAGGGTTCCCTCCTACTCGGGTTCATTTCTAACCTAGAATTTCCATAAGGGATGGTTAGGTGTAGGTGGTTATATATCACTTGCCTATCGTATGGAAATGAAAAAATGACTATAAAAATGGCTTAGGCTAACTTCTAGCTTGATTTTGATGTATGAAAGTTAATTGTGTAGTTTCTCGTAACTTGGTGAAATTTTGGGCATGATATGTGTTTAACATGATTGTTGCCTTGAAGGTGTTTGATAAAATGCCTTGAGTGATTGGAAATTGTTGTTTTGATGCAATTGGAGTAACATGCTTAGACATTGTTGTTGACATGTGGACATATGCTTTATGATATGTTAGCGTGGTGATAGTTCATGGAAATTATATGCATAAGATATAAATTGCCATGGTATATGCTGATATGTGGTTTAAATTGTCTATATGACATTTATTACATATGGGACATGACATTGATATGCAATGGTTCATTACATTGCATTTACACGGGGACATCGCATCATGAGGGTGTGTGTGCATGGTTGTAGTCACCACTTCACTTGGTGGATGGTAGGTGGACTTGGGAAAGTTGGGTTGATGATCCGACTAAGTCGCGCGGTTGCATGAAAATTGGGTTGGGGTAGCAAGAAGGGCTAGACTGTCCCTCGGGTGAGAGACCCGGTGATTGGATACGCACTCTGTTGGAATAAGAGCCCATAAATTGTGTCGGTGTACGCGGAACCGCTGGTGGAAGTCCATGAATTCTGTGTCGGTTGGGTGCCGTTGGTGTAAGTCCATGAATATCCACCCCAAAGAAAGCCCCTAGATTTGTAAAAGTCATTTGATGTGTAACATAGATGACGGAGTCATTCACATGGGCACTTGCATGGGTTGAGGAGTCGGGAAGGACTCGGGTTGAGTTGCATGAGTGAGTCTCATCTCATTTCATGGCATAACATGATAAATTCCAACATTGAATTCATATTCTTGCTTGGAATGTTATGGATTGTTGATTTTTGCATGTATACACTCAATATGCATCTAGGTGGGGAGTAGCCTCTGTAGGGGATACTCTATTGAGCGTAGCTCACCCTATACGGGAAAACATTTCAGGTGTGGGACACACGCTGGCGGACGGCTCTCATTTGGAGCCTCAATGGTGAAGAAAGCCGGAATGTGGCTTTACTTGAAGTTTCTGTAAAAATATTTATGAAAACTTAGTTTTGGCATGTAAATTTATGTCAATAATTGTAATAGAACTTGTATCAATCATGTTTTAATGTATAAATACATGTTGTATAAGTTTGAGTTAGTTTTGGTAATGTTTGGAATAGATTGAAATTGGAAAACAGGAGAAATAGGCAAAAGTGGGCAGAGTGTACCGGTACAGAGCTGTCCAGGAGGCAGAGCGTACCGGTACGCGTACCGGTACTGCCAGGACCAGTGAGCCCACCGTACCGGTACGCGTATCGGTACACTCTCCAAAACTCAGAATTTTTTTATTCTTTTGCCAAGTCTTTGGGCTATGTTTTCCTTCCTTCCAATGTTATAAATGGACAATAGTAGGATACCAATGGTGGTATATTGGACCTCAGATGGGTCAGCCAACCAAGAGAGAAATTGGAAGGTATTTTTTTATAAATCCCGGTAAAGGGAATGTGGTGCCGCGGTGTCGGGTTAACAGGCATCCACGGGTATTTCTGCGGGTTGATGTGTAATCATGGGTTGATCAACGGACCCCCGGATTTTGAGGCGTCACAACACAGAAGTTGAACAACCATCCATAATTTTACGAGCTCTTTAAGCAAGTAAAAATCAATATACCACTTCTAGATGCCATCAAACAAGTTCCTTCTGATGCCATGTTTCTAAAAGACATGTGCACAATCAAAAAAGGTCAAAAATGTTTAGAAAAGGGCATTCTTAACTGAACAAATCAGTGTCATACTCTAACACAAAGCCCCTCCAAAATACAAGGATCCGGGGTGTCCTACAGTATCGTGTGTCACCGGGAATTTCAAGATAGAACAAGCATTGCTTGATCTTGGAGCCAGTGTCAACTTATTCCCTTTCTCAGTCTACCAACAATTAGGTTTGGGTAAACTCAAACCCACATGTACCACACTACAGTTGGCAGATAGGTCTATCAAAGTTTCGAGGGGTATTGTTGAGTGACCCTAAATAATGTGTTAATGAATTAAGTTTTAAAGTTAATTGTGTGTGGGAATTAGGTTAAAATAACTAAGTTATGGAAAATTAGGGTTAATGCGGAAATTGGATGTTTTGCATGGTTTTGTGCAGAAATACAGAAATTTAGGAGGAATAAAGTGTACATACAGAATGAGGCAGGGGAGGCAAGTGTAATTACCACCTTAATACATCAAGCAAAGGAGCAGCTTGGCATGTAGAAACAAGAGGAAATCCACCGTCCGGACGGTGATGGTGGCGTCCGGACGGTGCTTAAACCGCCTTAGTTCTCTCTCTGCACCCCATTGGTCCAGTGAAGCTGCAAAAGTACCCTATTGGCCAGGAAGAAGTCTGCCGCCTCAAAAGCCCCTACCAGTGCCTATAAATAGCCCCTCCCAGCTTCATTTTCAGGGATTCGCCCAGATTTCAATCAGAGTTATAGGGAAGGAGAGAAAGAGAGCAAAAGAGAAACGAGGCCCTGCCAGAATCACTTCCAATGCCAAAACTGTCTCTACTTCTACATTTCTGTTATCCTTTCTACTTGGAGGGTTGAACCTCTCCCACTTTTGTGCCCTAGCTAGTAATAAGAGTGGTAGTGTTTCAGTTATTCCTCGGGAAAAGATTTGTTTTGTATTTTTTTTTCAGTTGTAATGGGATTATGTCACTCCTTTTGCTCGTCTATAGCAATGAGGCATGAGTAGTCTGTTTATACTCTTCGGTGAAGGTTGAATACATGTGTAATATCGTTTATGTTATGGAAATGCCGATGTTTTACTTATGCTTTAATGTTTATACCTCCCTTAATTGATGGATGTTTATATTTATAATATGCTCATGGTTATGAACACCGAGCAGTGCTTAATGCTATATACCATACTATCTACATTTATTACGTACTTCATGCATGATACAATGATTTACGTAGATGGGCTTTATGTAACATTCGGGAGATTGGTTATAAACAGGTTAAATCTTGCCATAGCCAATGCTTTTGATTCAATGCATAAACCGGAACTCCGTCACCATTAAATCATCAACCTGCCGATTGGATAACTTTAGTAAACCTTCTGAATGGTTCTCCTTCTGGTTTACTAGGTTTATTTGATTGATGCATGGTACAGAAACCTTTCGGCTAACCTAATCAGTTGTTGTGTTATGGTTCAATATACATTAAACCTACCAGTTAACTTTTTAGTAAAATGAGAGTTAATTGTTGTAAGGTGACATTTCCAATAACTAAACAATATAATGCATGTTGGATCCCCGAACTGAAGAGTACCCTCTTATTATTGTCTTTCTATTTTTAGTTAAGTATTTATATGATTGTTCTAAGCTCCCACCACAAGTTATAACATTGCACTTTGTATCCACGACAATTTCACCGTTTCTGTTTTGAATCCTAACAGTTAGCTCCCTATGGGTTCGACGTTGGACTTAAACCGAGAAATACTGCAATTTGACCATTTAGACTTGGGTGTATGACATAAATCAGGTCAGATCAAGCTTTTTGGTGCCGTTGTCGGGGAGTTACGGTGATTTCAAAACAAACAGAGAAGTTGTCTAGTTTGTATTATATGTATATTCACTGTTTGTTGTATTTTTATTCTTTATGTCTATTAAGTCATTAGTAGGGTCTGTAAATCAGTCTAATCCTTCATCTCCATCATCTTCATCGTCACAAGCATCTTTTTAGTTAAGCATGACTCATAATAATCAAAGGGAACAAGAGGTAGTTCAGAATGTCCGACCTTTAAGAGAATACTTGCATCCCACACACAATAGTGTCTTGTCATGTTTTGTTTTTCCTACAAATGCTCCAAATTTCAACATTAAGGCAAGGACAATACAACTTTTATCACAATTTCATGGTCTACAGTCTGAAAATCCGTATTTGCAAATGAAAGAATTTGAGGAAGTATGTGGTGCTTTGCAAGATAATTCTGAAATAGACCGGCTGAAACTTTTCTTTTCTCTTTGAAGGATAAGGCTAAACAGTGGCTAAATTCTTTAAAAGCTCAATCCATTCTAATTTGGCAAGTTTCGTAAACTGAATTTTTCAAAAAAAAAATTCATGTGCATCGCACTAATGCATTGGGACGTCAAATCATGAATTTTTCTGTTAAAGAAAGAGAAACTTTTTATCAATGTTGGGAGAGATTTAAGGATCTTCTCCAAGCTTGCCCACATCATGCATTTGAAAGTTGGATTTTAGTTGGTTTCTTCTATGATGCCCTGCCATCCGCACTGCGTCAGTTTCTTGAAATGATAGCTGACATGATCCGAAATGTGTACACCCAAGTGCAGGCAGTCAAATTGTAGTTATAATCCGGTTAAGTCATGAGTCGAATCCACAGGGAACTAATGTTGGTGTTTGGGAGTAAATAGTGATAGAGACCAAAGTGACTGAAACCCTTGAGATTTGAAGTTATGATGCTTATGGAATTTCCTTGACAGAATATAAAATTCTCTCCAAAGGAATTTTCTAGACAAAATATAATATTCTCTCAAATGCAAAATTTACCCTTTAGCTCGAGGATCTGGACATGTATTCAATCATCCGGTAGTTATATTTGTGCTTGAGAACTCAATTAACCCCTATGTCAATAGCTAGTTAATTGGAGGATAAAGATGTACTATGAGAATTAAGAGCATGGTTCCGATGTCTTTGTAGAGATTTACAAGAATTGTCAGTGCCAGAAATCAACCCGTCTACAAACAAGCAAGTAATTCTACACGTCATCCAACCACTGTGTTAGTATTTCATTCTTAGTTGAAGCACAATAATAGTGAAGATTGAAATTTAGTCATGAATATCTAGCTGGAGTACTTGAAAAAAACCAATGAATCCTCCTATGCCAAGAGTCGTCTTAGAAAGGACTCACGGTTGTACAAAGTACCTTAGCTTTGCTAGATGCATTCAATCATTCAATAAGCAAGTAAAAGATAAAGCATTAAGCACAAACGAAGTGCACAAATATAACTTCTGAATGACTTATACATGTCCATCACCTCTTACTAAAGAGTGAATGAGAAACTACTCACTCTTCATGGCTTTGAGAAAGCTAGAAAAGTGAGTGATTCACATCCCTCCAAGTAGAGGAGTTACAAGGTAAAATACACTACACAATGAGCCTATCTCCGACGAAGAATGAGTGAATCACTTTCCACCCTTCAAGGCTACAAGAGAGCTAGAAAGGTGGAAGAGTTTCACTCCTCGAAGTGAAGAAAGTAGCTTTTACAATGGAAGCTAATGAAACTAATAATGAAAGTAGAAGAAAGCTAGTTACTTTTTTAGGGTTTCTTCGTCTTCCAAAAGATCTCTATATCTCTCCCTTTTACAAGTCCAAAGAGGAGGTATTTATAGGCAAGGAGGAGGGGGTAAATAAGAGTAAAAGAATAGTTTTAGGTGCTCAAAGTCCAAGTGAATGCCCCAAGATCCGGATGGAAAATCAACCATTCTGCAGCCTGTCTGGGGAATACATTCGAATGTGGGATGGCGTTAGAACGTGGAGTCTTGTCTTCTTTGATGGGCATTCGAACTCTGATTGGACTTTGAACGTAATACTCAAGTGACTTTTTTCCTCCACAGTGAAGAGCTGCAACATGCCGCGTGTCATCACCCTACCAATGTCCTGGGGGTCCTCAAATAATTTAAGATCACGTTCGAACGTGGATTGGCGTTCGAACGTGGTACTCAAGTAGCTCTTTGTTATTCTTCTCAGGGAAAAGCTGCAACACGCCATGTGCCATCACCCTAGCAATCTTCTGGGGGCCCTATATTATTTCAAGATGGGCGTTCGCACGTGAATTGGCGTTCGAACGTGGATGCCTTGCTTGCTCTTCCTCCAATTTTCTTCCAGAACACGTGGGTGTTGCATGAAAGTTTGATGTTTATTGACTTTAAGCCCTTGTACAATATTTTTCCCTGAAATGTTATCATTGAAACTCTATCAAAGCATAATTAGTCTTATAAAAGCATAGTAAGATGCTAATTTTAACTATTCATCAAACCCCCCAACCCAAATATTGCTAGTCCTTAGTAATACAAAACTTCTGAATGAAACTATGTATACAGTGCCATTTTTGTAGGTCATCCGGTTGCATTTAGCATATGCAAAAAGATGTTAAACCTCTAGGTTTTCCCTAGCGGACGAGGGTTGTCTCGTGAGGGTTTTTCAGTGAAGCTACCCACAAACTTCAATCGAACAGATGTGTATATCTAAGATTTCTTGTTAGAGTGAGTTAGCACCATGATCATTGAGACACCCAACCCTCAATTTCGACTTGTCTCCCAAACATTTCTCTTTCATAGGTACGTACTCTATGCAAAAATAAACATTTGTTACATTGGTATTTGAAATTCCCTATGTAGTAAGAATAATCATTCTAGCGACAAGAATTGTTATATAACAAACACTCCTCTTTACAACCTTCCATGGATAGCTTTGATTTCACAAACCTCTCTTAGAATGCTCTCAGCAAAAATTCCCTCCGATTATAGTGACTTTTCTCTCAAAGGGCATGTGATCAGAAGAAGGTTAATTGTAAATTCACATGCCCAACTATTACGGGAGTGAAATCTAAGGAAATAGACTAATCATGTTTGGCATAATCTCATGGAAGAATATTGATACAAATAAAGTAATACTATTAACATACCCCAAAATTTTGGTTGGCGACCTACACATGCATCAGACTTGAGATCAATTAGGGCTTTTTCCAAGTTGTAATGTGGCCAGGGGTAAGTGGTTAATGAAATAACGGATAAAAAGAGTTCAAAATGGGTTATCCAATTTGGTTATAGTTATGCACATTCCCCCATTCTTGTCTTCATTTTTGTCTTTGAAAAAATCACTCGTGCTCCTCTCTTTGTTCTCATTTCATTCCTTTTTCTTTCAAAGCACAATTCTTTGGCTAGATTGATTTTTGTATTCTCTGTCTTTGCTCATTTCATTCCGCCCTTTTGGTTTCCTTTTTTTTTTCTTTTCATACCCAGGAAGCTCACCTTTTAAGAAAACGTGCAGTAAAATAGATAACCCAGGTAGGGATTCAGAATTCTTTTGGCTTGGTCAAAGTCATGGTTGTACCGAAAAGAATTGTCATTTTGATGCTCAATCATGGCTGACAAGGGATTATGTATCAAAATAAATAGATAAAGCTCAAAAATTTCAACAGATGGCCTAAAATCCTTTCTCAAGCATGTGCACATGTATTTGTCATATGAACAGATTCTTTGTGGGATATATCAATAGACTGCTCTATTCGCGTCAATCAAAACAATTTTAATGAGATTATTCAAGGATAGAAATTGAAAAACCTTACTTGAGTAAATGTTGATTTTCTCTCAAAAGCATCGAAAGGCCCGAAAACTTACCATGGTATTCTTCCTTATCTCCACTGGTTATGTCAGGTTTTCACAGAATGTCGGTTATATATCAATTCCATTTTCAATTCTGGTCATTCTGTACCTTAAGAATAACAAATACCAATGTACATTTGACATTTAAGCATAGAGAAAATACCATTTTTCAAGGAAACATGGTTTTAAGTCTGGATTGTTAGGTGAGGTGTCAAACTAATCATGTGCTTAGTCACTTTAGCAAAAAATCTCAATATTTACATATGTTCCATCAATCATTAACAATTAACAATGTAATGCTAAATCTAACACATGCATTTAAGAAGATAAATATAATAAAACTAAATCATTCATTTCACAAAATATCATAGTTCAACACAAAAAAGATTTAGATCATCCAAAAACAACAACCAATCATCAATCCCTAAGTACAAAAATCTCTCTCACTCTCTCACCTCTCCAAAGCCTGAAGGTCCTCCAGCTCCACCTCGCAAAAGACTAAGAATCTCCTCTTGCTGTCGGAGAATCTCATCTTGTTTAGCCTCGATGCCAAGCATGATATCTCGTAGCGTCCGTCGAATGTTGGTCTCTGCCTGGACCTCTGCCTAGGCCTGCTCAGCCTCTCTCTCCTCCTCAGTGTCCAAGGCATCTTGAACTTCATCAGTGCCTTGGGCTGGTGGCACATCTTGCCTCGCTGCTGGCCCTCTGCTGTGGCCTTGGCTCCTTCAGAACGACGCCTTGTTCAAAGCTCCCATTGGCTTGAGCACTCCCATCTCCTGCCTAACCTTCACTCCCCAATCCAAGCATATCTCCATCACAAGCATGCCGAAGGGGAGTGAATTCCTCTTTGCATCACATCCCTTAATCATCTCAGTCAGTATCAAGGATGGGAGGTCTATGCTTTGGTTCTTTCCTATAGCATATAGTAATCGGGCCATCTCCAGGAGGATCTCGTTCTTACGTCCAATGGGGGCAAGGTTCGAGACGACAATCAAGTTGAGCATTTTGTATTTGTCCGTCAACTCCCCTTGCCTAAAGAACCTCCTTCCTCCCCAAGCAAATGTTGACAATCTCGTCAACTCAACACCAACCACATCCATCTCCACATTCCTCCTCAGGGGGTAGCTAGGCCTCGATACTCGTGGTGCAACCCTCATCTCCACAATATAGTCCTCATCAACATTGATGTGAGTCGCCCTCACATATGTCTTGATAGCCCCATTCACAATCTCGGCATTAGAGTAAAACTCCCTCACCAATTCCTTCACCGCATCACCACCATTTCTCAAATACATATTCCATCCTCTCGCCTCCATATTTGCATAAATTCCCAAGTCTGTAAAATCCAATAATTCAATGGTACGTTCACAAACAATGGCTTGGTTTTGAAAGAAATTTCCGTACCTATCAGCCTTTAGAGCACTAGGGAAACGAGTTTGATCGTACCTTTGGACCAATGGTGGCCTTCCCTAACTTTGCTCGATCACCTCCTCCACAATGTTGGGCTCTTGGTTGGCCTCCTTTCGCCTAGTGGGCATTTTTATTCTAGGAGGCATTTTCAGATTTTTGGGTTTTGAGGGCAAGAAAAACTTGGATTTCTTGGTTAAAATGTGAGAAATGAGATGGGAATGTGGTTTAGATGCTTGATTTTGGGTGGAAAATGAAAGGGGATGAGGATTTGAGGCTTGGGTAGTGAAGGGTCGATCTAGGGTTTGAAGAACTTCAAGGGTTTTGGGTGTTTTTGAAGTGGAGAAGACGAACCAGGTATTTATACACAAACAGCCAACGTTCGAACATTACTGACGTTCGAACGAGGATAGAAGAAATTTTAAAAGAAGGTTCGAACGTTAAACTGCATTCAAACGACAGTTGCTCCCAATACTTTTGATGTCCTCAAAGATCAAAGTACTGTAAGCTCCTCTAGTTCGAACGTGAGTATGGCGTTCGAACGTGGGGTCCTAGTTCAAACTTTCATAAGACGTTCGAACGTGGGGTGCTCTCAGTACTTTTGATGTTCTGCAGAGGCCAAAGTATGGTGAGCTCCTGGCATTGGAACGTGAACTGGCATTCGAATGCCAAATCAAGAATTAGAATTTATGCACATTTATATACACATATTAAAAGAAGGCTATATACACAAATTGAACTTGGAAAATCATGGCGTCTCAGGATAAGTCCCTACCCACGCTACAACTTCGTTGGTATTTTAGGACATTCCTTACTCGGCCCACATTTTATTTCAACAAAAAGAGTTTGTACATTTAACAAAAGATATTTACAATTTTTACAAAAAAGTTTGGACCATTAACCTTCATAAAAAACATGGTTTTCCATAACTTGAGTACCACGTTCGAACGCCAACTCACGTTCAAACGTCCCCTTGAATTATTTGAGCACTAGGATACTTAGTGCAAAGTGTTAAGTTGTGCATGGAGAGTGGAAATGGATTTCACAAAAGACCACAAGCCACTTGAGTGGGAAGGTCAGACCCCATCTGGCGTTCGAACGCCCATCAAGCAAAGACAGAAACAACGTTCGAACGCCAAACAATGCTCGAACATTGTCCCCAGATAGGCTGTAGAATGGTTGATTTCCTATCCGGACAATGGGGCTTTCATGTGGAATTTCCAGGCCATACACTATTCTTGCACACTCCCTTGTTCCCCTCTCCTTGCCTATAAATACTCCCATTGTGGGAGCTTCAAAAAAGAGCTTGGATTGAGGCTTAGACTCCCACTTCAAGGTTTGGTTTCTCAAGCATCCTTACAAGGAACCTCTTGAGAGAATCACATACTGTCCTCTTTTGGCATGAGCATCCTTACAAGGAACCTCTCACCCTCAAGGCTTGGTTTCTCAAGCATCCTTACAAGGAACCTCTTGAGAGAATCACATATTGTCCTCTTTTGGCATGAGCATCCTTACAAGGAACCTCTCACCCTCAAGGCTTGGTTTCTCAAGCATCCTTACAAGGAACCTCTTGAGAAAATCACATACTGTCCTCTTTTGGCATGAACATCCTTACAAGGAACCTCTCACCCTCAAGGCTTGATTTCTCAAGCATCCTTACAAGGAACTTCTTAAGAAGGAATGAGCATCCTTACAAGGAACCTCTCACTCATGTTTGTCCAAACAACCATACAAGAATACAATACCAATTATTCTCTCAAATACCCAACAATTCCACAAGTCTCCTATTTACAAGCAATTTCTAAGAAAAATCCCCAATTCTCACAAGTGATATCTTCAAATAGGGCAATTTAAAGAGAAACATGCAAGAGATCATTATCAATATCTGTAACACCCCGCATTTTCTTTTATATATGCATATAGATATATAGATATAGCAAATAATGGTTGTAAAGATGTGGATAGGGGTATTGAAGTGTGTTTGAACTTTCTAAATTTGAAAAGTAAAGATTTAAAATGTTAATGAAAATCATAGTTGAAATTTAGTTTTAGTGAGTGAAAATATAAAATGTTAGGTCCTATAACTTGTATTAGATAGGTTTGGTGTATAAATATGTGTTGGAGAGGTTTGTGATGGATGTGGTTAGTTTTGGAATGCATTGGAAATGGAAAACAAAAGAAATAGGCAAAACTGGGTAAATGGTACCGGTACTGAATAGTACCGGTACTGAGTACCGGTACCCCGATTCCAGAAGGTTTCTTGTACCGGTACTGGGTACCGGTACTGAATGTTACCGGTACTGAGTACCGGTACTACCGAAACCAGACTGTTTATTTTAAGTCGCGAACAAGCCGATTTTTCCTCCACTATAAATACATTTTGTCACCTCCTTAGCCTTCATTACACCACTCCAAACCCTAGAAAACATAAGAGAGGAAGAGAGAAAGAGAGAAACACAAGATCAAAAGAAAACAAGAGATTGAAGGGTTGATTCAAGATCAAAACCCTAATTTTTCCAAGAACATTAAGGTAGGGGATTTCTTCCTATTCTCTTACATTGAGGCTAGGATTAAATTATATGTATTTGTAAACCCCCGCATGTTTATAATTATATAGTAAAATATTTGTTTAGTGATTCATATATATAGATAATGATGTAGGAATAAATCATATGGATGGTAATAGTAGGAAAAGAATACTAGAGATGCATGTTGATTTTCTAAGTTAAGTTCGAAGACGTTTCAACTTGGAAAGGATGATTAGACAAAATTCCAAATACTTTGAGGCCAAAATAAGGTCTCCATTGAATCCGGGAGGTCGAAAAACATTGGGAGAGGTGATAGGACTTGTATAAGAGGTTAGAAAGGATTCCGGAGTTAAAATACGCTTTAGAGTGAAGTTGGGTAAAAAGTATCTTGGACACCTTCTAGTATTTTGGCCATAAATTGTTATTCTTATGTCCAATTGATCTGACATTCTGAGAGTAGATAGTAGACATCTAGAGCTACAAAAGTGTATCTCATGAAAATTTTCCAATTCGACCTCTAAATGGGTCAAAAATGCATTGGAAGTGGAAGTAGAAAAAAAATCAGGGTTGTGACTACCGGTAGCCAAATTCAGATACCGGTAGCCGATGGTCCAGTAAAAATCAGCTACCGGTAGCCAACCGGTAGTCGAGGGTCCCGTGTGTCCGAGCTACCGGTAGCCAAAATCAGCTACCGGTAGCCACTGTAAAAATCCGAATTTTTCTGTTCGCGAACCCTCGATTTTTCCTCCACTATAAATACATTTTGTCACCTCCTTAGCCTTCATTACACCACTCCAAACCCTAGATAGCTTGAGAGGAGAAGAGATGAAGAGAAAAACACATCCAAGAGAGAGATTTACATCATTTGTGAAGATCAAAACCCTCAATTCCTCAAGATTCCACTTCCATACCCATTTCCTTTTCTTCCCTTCTTCACCCAATCTCACCCAAATCTCTTGAAACCCTAGGAGGAGGAAATTAAGAGGAAAAGGAAGGAGAATAAAAAGATTTTGAAGGTTGGGTCTTGTATTTAAAGCTACAACTAAGAGGTAGGGGTTTTTCTCT
Organism: Ilex aquifolium; assembly: GCA_951799425.1. Taxonomy (NCBI): domain Eukaryota; kingdom Viridiplantae; phylum Streptophyta; class Magnoliopsida; order Aquifoliales; family Aquifoliaceae; genus Ilex; species Ilex aquifolium. The sequence continues at coordinate 171,671 of OX637407.1, read as the reverse complement.
CATTTCTCACACATTGAGGCTAGGGTTGTATATTTATGTATGTCTCTCACTTGTCTTCTCATATATATGATATGTAGTACATGATTCTTGATATTTTTGCAATAAAGGGCATGTTTCAAACATTTTGGTGGTTAGGTAACCGTGGAACCATTCTTTTTCACAATCCAACCCGAGTTTTGAAGAAAATGGGATTTTCTCCTAATTTATTCTTTGTCTTTGATTTCAAAACTTTAGTGTTGAATATTGTATAACAAAATGATATAGATTACGATCTCTTGCATATTTTCTTGGATTATTCGATTATATGACAAATGTGAAAAATTGGGGATTTTTACTATATTTGGGAAATTGTTGTGAATTGTGAATATTCTTGGTTTCCTCATTGTATGGTTGTTGTGATGGACTTGGATTACCTTCGAGAGATGCCGTAGAGTGTTATAGGTTAGTCTATCCCAGTGAGGGTGAGATGGTTGCCTAATGCTCATAGGGGATCGTTGTTGTGACCGCGATCACTATTGTTCACATATATATCGAGGAAAAGGGTTAGTATACTAGACACCTTGGGAGGATTTCGTCAATGCCGTAGGAGACGGTACACGCCCTTCCTAAAGAGATTTGTGATTGTTGGTTGGAATTGGTGGACTAGGTATGATCGTTGGGTAGATTCACGGGAAGCAATCAACATACATGGTACGGGGATGAACCAAAAATACATGAAATCAGGAGTTGGGTCGTTCTTGCCGATGCATTGGTATGGGACAATGCATGGGGAGAAGTCCTTCGTAAATAGCTTAAATTGGAATTTTGTTTATCGATGCTAAACTCACTTTATTCTTTTAATGGATTATTGCTACTGTTTAAACTTGAGATCTCTTTTAAAATGTCACTATTTTCATTCAAAATCTTTATGTATGATATTTGTGAAATGAGACCGACCGTTTTGAATGCTTTTCTAAACCTTGTATGGGTTTGAGAGAATTGTTCTACAGAGCTTTGTGCTCACCCCCTACCGCTAACATTTTTCAGATTTCCTACAAGAGGAGGACGTAGGGGTCGAGGAGCCCGCTACTTGGGAGACTCCACTGGACGGGGGTGTGGATCCCGAGGTGGACGCCTAGGGCGACACTTTCTTTTGTTCTAGATTAGGATATTCATTTTGAACATTGTAAAGCCTAGTTTTCTTTTGTTATTTCCGCTGTGCTACATTAGTTGATTTTGGAATGTAAAGGCCAAAATGGGCCTATTCTTTTGGGTTGATGCTGTAAATTTTATGGATGACTTTATGAAGTCTTATTTATTGATGGATTATTTTAGTGCTCTCATGATGTGAATGTTTTAGAATGTAATGCCGTCCAGGGTGTGTTTTGGGGTGTTACAAAGTTGGTATCAGAGCCCAGGCTTTAGGTCTTACATGGGAGCTGTAGGTATGGATTTCCACTAGGGAGTTTGGACTAGGGTGAAAATACTTATTAGTTAATTTTTCACTAGTCTTATGCCTTAATCTAAAGCTATAGTTAGGTTCTCTTGTACATCAATTAAAATAAATTGTGAATTGATGTGCAGGATGGAAGGAGGAAGAGGACGTGGTCGTGGTCGTGGTCGTGGTCGTGGTCATGGAGGTCAAGCAAATCCACCACCTCCACCACCTCCCGACGCCATGCAGGGGATTTACCAATGTCTAAGGGAACTCACCACCTTAGTGCAACAACAAGGTGGGAACAACCACCACAACGGTGGGGTTCGTCCTTTAGTACAAGTGCCGGGAAATGGGGACGAGAACCGAAAGATGGTGGCCCTTCGGGAATTTCTACGACAACATCCACCCACTTTCCTAGGGAGCTCAAATCCCTTAGATGCGGATCGATGGGTCCGCCGAGTGAAGAAAATCTGTGATGGTATGGGGATCGCCGAGGACCTTCGGGTGGGCTTGGCTACCTATTTATTGGAAGGGGAGGCCGATTACTGGTGGGAGTCTGTGAAGAAGAGGAGGGACACCGATACACTCACTTGGGAGGAATTTGACCAAAACTTCAACGACAAGTATTTCCCCGAGTCGGTCAGAGATAAAATGCATGCAGACTTTCTAGCTTTACGACAGGGCAGTACGACCGTTGCGGAGTATGAGAGGAAGTTCGATGAGCTGTCCCGTTATGCTTTAGAGTTCATATCTACTGAGGAGAGGAGGGCCAAGCGCTTCGAGCAGGGTTTGAGACCAACTATCAGAGAGAAACTTGTGGCCCTTAGAATCTGGGAGTACAGGGATTTGGTTGACAGAGCAGCATTGGTGGAGAGGGACCTTGATGACTCTCAGAGGAGGCAGAGTTATGTTAGAGGGGGACCGATTCGTTCAGGTGCCAGTAGCAGTGGAGCACCGAGGGCGTTACCATACCGTCGCCCCGATCAGGCGGTGGGGCAGAGACCTCCTACAGTCCGAGGAGAGGGGCATGCCCCGACTAGACCAAGCACTGACCCTCGTCAATGCTTTGCATGTGGGGGTGTAGGGCACTTCCGAAACAACTGCCCGTCGCTTCCACCCAAGACCAATCAATCAGCCGGGCCATCAAATGCAAATAGGCCCCCTCCACCACCGAGACCATTGAGAGCTTAAGCCCCCGGTGATGCCAATCCGGGGAGATTATTTGCCTTAACCCAACCGAAGGAGGATGCCTCCAATGCCGTTGTGGAAGGTATCATTCTTCTCTACAATTCTTGGGCCCGAATCTTATTCGATCCCGGTGCTACTCATTCTTTTATACGTACTGCATATGCTATGAATTTGGGATTGGGTTTCGAAAAGTTAGAACATGCCTTGACTGTTGACTTGCCTACGGGAGAACAGTTGGGTACTAGCCGAGTTTGCAAGGGTTGTGTGCTTCGTATTGGGGAGCACGAATTGATTGTGGATTTGATTGCTTTAGAGATGAAGGGGTATGACGTGATTTTTGGGATGAACTTGTTATCCGCTTTTCGGGCGGTAATGTATTGTTTCCGCAAGCGGATTACATTTCAATTGCCGGGAGGAGTCATTTTCAGTTTTGTGAATAACCGAGATTCTTTTCATCCATTTCCTACTACGGGGAGTAAATTCTTAAAAGCTAAGGCAGGGAGCCACTTGAGTTTCTTGGCTAGCTTGATGGGAGATGATCGGGAAAGATCCCAATCGGGTATGGTGTTGATTGTATCGGATTTTCCGGATGTCTTCCCAGAGGAATTACCCGGGTTACCGCCACAGAGAGAGATTGAGTTTGCAATCGATCTTTATCCGGGAACCGAACCTATTTCTATTGCTCCTTATCGGATGGCGCCTTTGGAGTTGAAGGAACTAAGGAAGCAATTGGACCACTTGCTGGCAATTGGATTCATCCGTCTGAGCACTTCACCTTGGGGAGCCCCGGTCCTCTTTGTGAAGAAGACGGATGAAACACTTCGGTTATGCACGGATTACCGACGGTTGAATCGGGTGATGGTGAAGAACAAGTATCCCTTGCCGCGCATTGATGATTTATTTGATCAGTTGAGGGGCACTAAGTTCTACTCCAAGATTGATCTTCGCACCGGGTATCATCAATTGCGTATCAAGGAGGAGGATATTCCTAAGACTGCTTTTCGTACTCGGTATGGTCACTTCGAGTATACGGTGATGCCGTTCGGATTGACTAATGCTCCAGCAGCCTTCATGGATTTGATGCACAGGGTATTCCGGCCATATCTAGATCAATTTGTCATTGTGTTTATTGATGACATATTGATTTATTCCCGGACACAAGAAGAACATGCACATCATCTCTCGGTTGTGCTACAAACATTGAGAGAACATAAGTTATATGCGAAGAGGAGCAAGTGTGAGTTTTGGATGAAGGAAGTGAAGTTTCTTAGCCATGTTGTGTCCGAGCAAGGGGTAACTGTGGATCCCGCAAAGATTGAGGCCGTGATGAAATGGGAACCACCGAAGAATGTGACCGAGATACGTAGTTTCTTGGGGTTAGCCGGCTATTATCGTAGGTTTGTGGAGGGGTTTTCAAAGCTTGCGCTGCCGATGACTCGCCTCACAAGAAAGGGAGAAAAATTTGTGTGGACTCAAGCGTGTGAGCTAGTCTTTCGCACCTTGAAGGAGAAGTTGACAACGGCGCCTATCCTTATTATACCGAGTAGTGGGGAAGGATACGATGTCTACACTGATGCTTCGCTACGAGGCCTAGGATGTGTTCTAATGCAAGGGGGTAAGGTAGTTGCTTATGGCTCGAGGCAACTCAAGACTCATGAGCATAATTATCCCACTCACGACTTGGAGCTGGCCGCTGTGGTCTTTGCTCTTAAGTTGTGGAGGTGTTACTTGTATGGAGAGAAGTTCCAAGTGTATTCGGATCATAAGAGCCTCAAATACATATTCACCCAGAAAGACTTGAATCTTCGGCAAAGGAGGTGGATTGAGTACTTAGAAAATTATGATTTCACACTCAACTATCATCCGGGGAAGGCTAATGTGGTAGCGGATGCACTGAGTAGGAAGTCTCGGGGTGAAATCAATGTTCTTACGGCTCATCGGTGGAAGATGATTGAGGCATTGGAGGAGTTTGATTTGTGGGTCGATAGACAAGATGATCGACCATGCTTGTTTAATCTTGTAGCTCAACCAATTCTCCGACAGAGGATTGGGGAGTTGCAACGGTTAGATCCCGAGTTGAAAACTATTCGGGAGATATTGGAGGGGAATGAAGTTGTTGAGGGTTGGTCGATTCATGGTGATGAGTTACGGTTTCGGGGAAGACTATGCGTGCCAAATGATGACCAAGTGAGAGAAGAAGTGTTGGGTGAGTGTCACCGATCCAAGTTCTCCATACATCCAGGGAGTACAAAAATGTATAGAGACATGAAACGACAATATTGGTGGAGCGGAATGAAGAAGGATGTAGCAAAGTTCATTTCAAGGTGTGCCATATGTCAGCAAGTGAAGATTGAGCACCAACGACCCGGAGGATTATTACAGTCTCTGCCTATCCCGGAGTGGAAGTGGGATCATATTACCATGGACTTCGTGTCGGGTTTTCCACGGACTTCAAGAGGGCATAACGCCGTATGGGTTATCGTAGATCGACTCACCAAGTCAGCTCACTTTTTGGGGATGAAGACCACAGACTCGTTAGAGACCTTGAGCAGACTGTACATTCGAGAGATTGTTCGATTGCATGGAGTTCCACTTTCTATCGTGTCGGATCGCGATTCTCGTTTTGTGGCTCATTTTTGGCAAAGTCTACAACAAGCTATGGGGACAGAGTTACATTTCAGCACAGCCTTTCACCCTCAAACAGATGGCCAATCCGAGAGAGTAATACAGATTTTGGAAGACATGTTACGGGCTTGCGCGTTGGACTTCAAAGGGAGTTGGAGCGATCACTTACCGTTGGTGGAATTTGCGTACAACAACAGCTACCAAGCGAGTATCGGGATGGCACCGTATGAAGCTTTGTATGGAAGACCATGTAGATCCCCGACGTGTTGGTTGGAAGCCGGAGAGAGTTGTATGTTTGGGCCCGAGATTGTGCGGGAGACAACAGAGAAGATTCAGCTCGTTCGGGAGAGATTACGCACAGCACAGAGTCGACAAAAGAGCTATGCAGATAGGAGAAGAAGGCCTTTGGAATTCAAAGTGGGAGACTACGTGTTCCTCAAAGTGTCGCCCAAGAAAGGAGTATTTAGATTCGGCAAGAAGGGAAAGTTAGCGCCAAGATATACCGGGCCGTTTGAAGTGATCAAAATTGTGGGCAAAGCGGCGTATCAACTTCAGTTACCGGCTCAGTTGTCCGGGGTGCACGACGTGTTCCACGTATCGATGCTGAGGAAGTGTCAATCGGAAACAACGTCGGTCGTGACTTGGAAGATATAGAAATTCAAGACGGAGCGACATATGAAGAACAACCGGTGAAGATTATCGATGCCAAGGAAAAGGTGCTTCGCAATAAAGTCATTAAATTGGTGAAAGTGTTATGGCAACATCATGGAGTGGAAGAAGCTACTTGGGAACCGGAGCTGGAGATGCGAGAGAAGTATCCATATTTATTCGCTACTTGAGGTAAGTTTCGAGGACGAAACTTTCTTTAAGGGGGGTGGATTGTAAACCCCCGCATGTTTATAATTATATAGTAAAGTATTTGTTTAGTGATTCATATATATAGATAATGATGTAGGAATAAATCATATGGATGGTAATAGTAGGAAAAGAATACTAGAGATGCATGTTGATTTTCTAAGTTAAGTTCGAAGACGTTTCAACTTGGAAAGGGTGATTAGACAAAATTCCAAATACTTTGAGGCCAAAATAAGGTCTCCATTGAATCCGGGAGGTCGAAAAACATTGGGAGAGGTGATAGGACTTGTATAAGAGGTTAGAAAGGATTCCGGAGTTAAAATACGCTTTAGAGTGAAGTTGGGTAAAAAGTATCTTGGACACCTTCTAGTATTTTGGCCATAAATTTTTATTCTTATGTCCAATTGATCTGACATTTTGACAGTAGATAGTAGACATCTAGAGCTACAAAAGTGTATCTCATGAAAATTTTCCAATTCGACCTCTAAATGGGTCAAAAATGCATTGGAAGTGGAAGTAGAAAAAAAATCTGGGTTGTGACTACCGGTAGCCAAAATCAGCTACCGGTAGCCAAATTCAGATACCGGTAGCCGATGGTCCAGTAAAAATCAGCTACCGGTAGCCAACCGGTAGCCGATGGTCCAGTAAAAATCAGCTACCGGTAGTCGAGGGTCCCGTGTGTCCGAGCTACCGGTAGCCACTGTAAAAATCTGAATTTTTCTGTTCGCGAACCCTCGATTCCACTATAAATACATTTTGTCACCTCCTTAGCCTTCATTACACCACTCCAAACCCTAGATAGCTTGAGAGGAGAAGAGAGGAAGAGAAAAACACATCCAAGAGAGAGATTTACATCATTTGTGAAGATCAAAACCCTCAATTCCTCAAGATTCCACTTCCATACCCATTTCCTTTTCTTCCCTTCTTCACCCAATCTCACCCAAATCTCTTGAAACCCTAGGAGGAGGAAATTAAGAGGAAAAGGAAGGAGAATAAAAAGATTTTGAAGGTTGGGTCTTGTATTTAAAGCTACAACTAAGAGGTAGGGGTTTTTCTCTCATTTCTCACACATTGAGGCTAGGGTTGTATATTTATGTATGTCTCTCACTTGTCTTCTCATATATATGATATGTAGTACATGATTCTTGATATTTTTGCAATAAAGGGCATGTTTCAAACATTTTGGTGGTTGGGTAACCATGGAACCATTCTTTTTCACAATCCAACCCGAGTTTTGAAGAAAATGGGATTTTCTCCTAATTTATTCTTTGTCTTTGATTTCAAAACTTTAGTGTTGAATATTGTATAACAAAATGATATAGATTACGATCTCTTGCATATTTTCTTGGATTATTCGATTATATGACAAATGTGAAAAATTGGGGATTTTTACTATATTTGGGAAATTGTTGTGAATTGTGAATATTCTTGGTTTCCTCATTGTATGGTTGTTGTGATGGACTTGGATTACCTTCGAGAGATGCCGTAGAGTGTTAGAGGTTAGTCTATCCCAGTGGGGGTGAGATGGTTGCCTAATGCTCGTAGGGGATCGTTGTTGTGACCGCGATCACTATTGTTCACATATATATCGAGGAAAAGGGTTAGTATACTAGACACCTTGGGAGGATTTCGTCAATGCCGTAGGAGACGGTACACGCCCGTCCTAAAGAGATTTGTGATTGTTGGTTGGAATTGGTGGACTAGGTATGATCGTTGGGTAGATTCACGGGAAGCAATCAACATACATGGTACGGGGATGAACCAAAAATACATGAATCAGGAGTTGGGTCGTTCTTGCCGATGCATTGGTATGAGACAATGCATGGGGAGAAGTCCTTCGTAAATAGCTTAAATTAGAATTTTGTTTATCGATGCTAAACTCACTTTATTCTTTTAATGGATTATTGCTACTGTTTAAACTTGAGATCTCTTTTAAAATGTCACTATTTTCATTCAAAATCTTTATGTATGATATTTGTGAAATGAGACCGACCGTTTTGAATGCTTTTCTAAACCTTGTATGGGTTTGAGAGAATTGTTCTACAGAGCTTTGTGCTCACCCCCTACCGCTAACATTTTTCAGATTTCCTACAAGAGGAGGACGTAGGGGTCGAGGAGCCCGCTACTTGGGAGACTCCACTGGACGGGGGTGTGGATCCCGAGGTGGACGCCTAGGGCGACACTTTCTTTTGTTCTAGATTAGGATATTCATTTTGAACATTGTAAAGCCTAGTTTTCTTTTGTTATTTCCGCTCTGCTACATTAGTTGATTTTGGAATGTAAAGGCCAAAATGGGCCTATTCTTTTGGGTTGATGCTGTAAATTTTATAGATGACTTTATGAAGTCTTATTTATTGATGGATTATTTTAGTGCGCTCATGATGTGAATGTTTTAGAATGTAATGCCGTCCAGGGTGTGTTTTGGGGTGTTACAGTATTCTTTTGGTTCAAAATCATATATACTTGTTATTATTTACTTGATTCTTGATCCTCTTGCATTTATTGCCATGTTTTAAACATTGTGGAAGTTGGGTAACCATTAAAGGTCCCTTTTTCATTCTCAAACCCTAGTTTTAAGAAAAATGAATTTTCTTCTTTACATTTCCTTTGTTCTCACCATCAAAACCTTAGTGCTTGATATTGTACAACCAAATGATGTTTATGGTGATCTCTTGCTCTTTTTCTTCAATTATGCTATGATACAAATGGTGAAAATTGGGGATTTCTTGTGAAATGAGAATTGGTTGTAATGATCTCTCTTGTATGATTGTTGTGATGGACTTTGATTGCCTTCGAGTATTGCCGTAGAGTGTTAGAGGTTAGTCTATCCCGGTGGGGGTGAGATGGTTGCCTAACACTTGTAGTGGGTGGTTATTTGGTAATAACCACCACTATTGTTCACTGGAGTTCGAACGAGGGGTGGTATACCTTTCCTGGGAAGGGACTCGTCACTGCCATTGGGATGGTAGACGCCTCTTCCTAAAGTACTTGTGATTGTGATGGTGATTGGTGAACTAGGTATAAGTCGTTGGGTAGATTCATGGGAAGCAATCAATATACATGAGAACATGAGATTATTATTATTGTTACGGCATGGTTTCCAACAAGTGCTTATGGAGGTATGGGACTCCACAAGGACCTGTTGGAAATGGTTATGGTGATAATTGTGACTGAGCTTTACGGTTCATTTAAATTATTGCGAACATTTAAACTTGAGATCTATTTAAAATATCCTGTTTTTCCTTCAAAATGTTATATATGCTATTTGTGAAAATGAGACCAACCGTTTTATATGCTTTCCTAAACCTTGTTTGAGTTTGGGAAGATTTTGCTACAGAGCTTCGTGCTCATCCCCTACAATTAACATTTTTCAGATTATGCTATAGAGGAGGAGCTTGGCGCTAATGAGCCGGGCCTTGGGGAAGCCTCATTAGAGGGGTACCTGGATCCCGAGTGGGACATTTAGAGATGCCCCTTTTATTTTGTACTAGACTAGAAACCAATATGTACAAACATTGTAAAGTCTAGTTTCTTTTGAAATTCCGCTGCAATATATTCATGTAATTCTTTTTGGTTGTAATGGCCTTAGTTTGGTTTATTCTTTTGGGACGATTGTTGTGGATAGTATATATGGTGAATGAAATATTTTGGATTTGATGGTTAGATAGACCCGGTGTGGTCAAGGTATTATAAATGTACAGGTTGTGAGTTTTGTGAGAGCTTCCCGTACGAAGGAGACTCTGCCCAAATTTTGTTAAAATTAAGAATGTTTCTTATTCGATGAATATATATTTAGTTGCTCTCATGACATGAATGGTTTCATAGTGTAATGCCGTCCAGGGTGGTATTTGGGGTGTTACAGAATGGTATCAGAGCCTAGGCTTTAGGTCTTACATGGGAGCTATAGGTTATGGATCACCATTAGAGATATAGGATTAGGGTGAAGGAAATTGTGGTCTAGTTTGATATAAACTTTATGATTTAGACTAAATCTATACTTAGAATGCCTTGTACATCAATGAAACTGAATTGTGAATTGATGTGCAGGATGGACGGGCTACGAGGGCGAGGACGTGGGCGTGGGCGTGGTCGTGGAGGTCAAGCAAATCCACCACCACCACCACCTCCCGATGCCATGCAAGGCATATATCAATGCTTGAGGGAGCTCACCACTCTGGTGCAAAACCAGAATGGAAACAACAACAACCACAACCACAACGGGGGAGCTCATCCATTAGCCCAAGTACCGGGCAATGGGGATGATAACCGGAGGATGGTAACCCTTCGGGAATTTCTGAGGCAACACCCGCCTACTTTCCAAGGGAGCCCCAATCCTTTGGATGCGGATAAATGGATCCGTCAGATAAAGAAGATTTGTGACGGCATGGGGGTTGCCGAAGACTTGAGGGTTGGCTTGGCTACCTATTTGCTCGAGGGGGAGGCCGACCATTGGTGGGACTCCGTGAAAAGAAGGAGGAACACCGAGGCACTTACTTGGGAGGAATTCGACCAAGTCTTCCAATACAAGTATTTTCCGGAATCAGTTAGGGACCGGATGAAGACAGACTTTCTGGCTCTACGGCAGGGTAGCATGACGGTGGCTGAATACGAGAGGAGGTTTGACGAGCTATCCCGCTATGCCACCGAGTTCATATCCACTGAGGTCATGAGGGCCAAGCGCTTTGAGCAGGGATTGAGGCCTGCCATCAGGGAGAAGCTTGTGGCACACAAGATCCGGGAATATGGAGATCTTGTGGATAGAGCAGCACTAGTGGAGAGAGACACAGAGGATAATTTGAGGAGACAGAGCTTTGCGAGATGAGGTCCTATACGGACTGGTGCTAGCAGCAGTGGGGTGCAGAGAGCGGCACTGTACCGTCGTCCTGACCAGACAGGAGGACAGAGACTCTTGACAGCCCGAGGGGATGGAGCTACTCAGACTCGTACAGGCACTGACCCACGTCAATGCTTTGCCTGTGGAGGTGTCGGGCACTTCAGACATAACTGTCCATCCTTTCCACCACGGACCAATCAAGCGGCAGGACAAGGGCAAGCAACCCAGCCCCCACTACCGAGACAACCTCCACAGAGACCACAGCAGCAGAGACCCATAGGAGCTTTAGCCCCAGGCGGCGCCACTCAAGGGAGAGTATTTGCTTTGACCCAAGCGGAGGAAGATGCCTCCAATGCCGTTATGGAAGGTATCGCCCTTATTTATAATTCTTGGGCCCGCATATTATTTGACCCCGGTGCAACACACTCATTTGTACGCACGACATACGCACTTGATTTGGGATTGAATTTCGTGAAATTAGAGCATGTTATGAATATTAGCTTGCCCACGGGAGAACGGTTAGACTCTAGCCGAGTCTACAAGGATTGCGTGCTTCGCATTGGGGAGCACGAATTGATTGTGGATTTGATTGCTTTAGAGATAAAGGGGTATGATGTGATTTTCGGGATGAACTTGTTGTCTGCTTTCCGGGCGGTAATGGATTGTTTCCGCAAGCTGATTACATTTCAGTTACCGGGAGGAGTCGTTTTTAGTTTTGTCAATAACCGAGACTCTTTCCATCCATTCCCTACTACGGGTAGTAGATTCTTAAAAGCAAAAGCGGGAAGTCAATTGAGTTTCTTAGCTAGCTTGATGGGAGATGACCGAGATAAACTCCACACGGATGTGGAGTTCATTGTATCGGAGTTTTCAGATGTTTTTCCCGAGGAATTACCCGGATTACCGCCACATAGGGAAATTGAATTCAAGATCGATCTCTATCCGGGAACCGAACCCATATCTATTGCTCCCTACCGGATGGCACCTTTGGAGTTGAAGGAGCTAAGGAAGCAGTTGGATCATTTGTTGGCGATTGGATTTATCCGTCTAAGCACTTCACCCTGGGGAGCCCCGGTCCTCTTTGTGAAGAAAACGGATGAGACTCTCCGGTTGTGCACGGATTACCGGAGGTTGAATCGGGTTACCGTGAAGAATAAGTATCCGTTGCCGAGAATTGATGACTTATTTGATCAGTTGAAGGGTTCAAAGTATTACTCCAAGATTGATCTTCGCACGGGGTATCATCAGCTACGGATTAAGGAGGAGGATATTCCTAAGACTGCTTTCCGTACCCGGTATGGTCATTTCGAGTATACGGTGATGCCATTTGGATTGACTAATGCCCCCGCAACCTTCATAGATTTGATGCACAGAGTCTTCCGGCCTTACCTCGATCAATTTGTCATTGTGTTTATTGATGACATATTGGTTTACTCACAGACTCAGGAGGAACATGCTCGTCATCTCTCTAAGGTGCTACAAACATTGAGAGAACATAAGTTATATGCGAAGATGAGCAAGTGTGAGTTTTGGATGAAGGAAGTGAAGTTCCTTGGCCATGTTGTGTCCGAGCAAGGAGTAGCGGTTGATCCCGCAAAGATTGAGGTCGTGATGAAATGGGAACCACCGAAGAATGTGACAGAAGTACAGAGTTTCTTGGGGTTAGCCGGCTATTATCGTAGGTTTGTGGAAGGATTCTCCAAGCTTGCGATGCCGATGACTCGCCTTACAAAGAAGGGAGAAAAATTCATGTGGACTCAAGCGTGTGAGCTAGCCTTTCGCACCTTGAAGGAGAAGTTGACGACGGCTCCTGTCCTCATTATTCCGAGTAGTGGGGAAGGATACGATGTGTACACCGATGCTTCGCTACGAGGCTTGGGATGTGTGTTGATGCAAGGAGGGAAGGTGGTCGCTTATGGCTCGAGGCAACTCAAGGTTCATGAGCAGAATTACCCCACCCATGACTTAGAGCTTGCCGCTGTGGTGTTTGCTCTTAAGTTGTGGAGATGTTATTTATACAGGGAGAAATTTCAAGTGTTCTCGGACCATAAAAGCCTCAAGTATATCTTCACACAGAAAGACTTGAATCTCCGGCAGAGAAGGTGGATTGAGTACTTGGAAGATTATGAGTTCACGCTCAACTACCATCCGGGGAAGGCCAATGTAGTTGCCGACGCTCTTAGCAGGAAGTCTCGGAGTGAAATCAATTCTCTTGCGGTAAATAGGTGGAAAATGATTGATGCATTGGAGGAGTACGATCTATGGGTGGATGGACCGGAGTATCAACCCTATATATTCAACCTTATAGCTCAACCGACGCTTCTGCAACGAGTGGTGGAGTTGCAATGCCTGGATTCGGAACTCGATTTGATTAGAGCCCGATTGGAGAATGGAGAAGTGATGGAATGATGGTCTTGGAAAAATGGAGAGTTGAGATATGGGGATAAGCTATGTGTTCCCAATGATTCGTCCCTAAAGGAGAAAATACTTGGAGAGTGTCATCGCTCCAAGTTTGCTATCCACCCCGGTAGCACAAAGATGTATAGGGACATGAAGCGTCAATACTGGTGGAGGGGAATGAAGCGAGATGTGGCCAAGTATGTGGCAAAATGTGCGGTGTGCCAGCAAGTGAAGATTGAGCATCAAAGGCCAGGAGGAGTCCTACAGTCTTTGCCTATTCCAGAGTGGAAGTGGGATCACATCACCATGGATTTCGTGTCGGGTTTACCACGGACGTCGCGTGGGCATAATGCAGTGTGGGTCATTGTGGATAGACTCACCAAGTCCGCTCACTTTTTGGGTATGAAGACCACGGATACATTCGAGACCTTGAGCCAGCTGTATATCCGTGAGATAGTGAGATTACACGGCGTTCCGCTCTCGATCGTGTCGGATCGTGACTCTAGGTTTGTGGCGAGATTCTGGCAGAGTCTACAACAAGCGATGTGGACTGAGTTACATTTCAGTACGTCTTTTCATCCCCAAACGGATGGCCAATCCGAAAGGGTGATTCAGATTGTGGAGGATATGTTACGCACTTGCGCGTTGGACTTCAAGGGGAGTTGGAGCGACCACTTACCGTTGGTGGAGTTTGCTTACAACAACAGCTATCAAGAAAGTATTGGGATGGCACCGTATGAAGCATTGTATGGAAGACCATGCCGATCACCGACGTGTTGGTTAGAAGCCGGTGAGAGTAGTTTGTTGGGACCGGACATTGTTCGAGAAACTACGGAGAAGATTCAACTCATCCGAGAGAGGCTACGGACGGCGCAAAGTAGACAGAAGAGCTATGCGGACCACAGACGAAGACCCTTAGAATTCAAGGTGGGAGACTACGTATTTCTCAAGGTGTCACCCAAGAAGGGCGTGTTTCGATTCGGCAAGAAGGGGAAGCTAGCGCCAAGATATACCGGACCGTTTGAGATAATCAAAGCGATAGGCAAGGCGGCATATCAACTTCGACTACCAGCCCAGTTATCCGGAGTACATGATGTGTTCCACGTGTCCATGTTGAGAAGGTGTCAATCGGATGCAACGCCGGTCGTAGACTTGGAAGATATTGAAATTCAAGAGGGAGCAACCTATGAAGAACAACCGTTGAAGATTCTCGATGCCAAAGAGAAGGTGCTCCGTAACAAAGTCATCCGACTAGTGAAGGTTTTGTGGCAACACCATGGAGTGGAAGAAGCTACTTGGGAACCGGAGCAAGAAATGCGGGAGAAGTATCCACATTTGTTCGCTACTTGAGGTAAGTTTCGAGGACGAAACTTTCTTTAAGGGGGGTGGATTGTAACACCCCGCATTTTCTTTTACATATGCATATAGATATATAGATATAGCAAATAATGGTTGTAAAGATGTGGATAGGGGTATTGAAGTGTGTTTGAACTTTCTAAATTTGAAAAGTAAAGATTTAAAATGTTAATGAAAATCATAGTTGAAATTTAGTTTTAGTGAGTGAAAATATAAAATGTTAGGTCCTATAACTTGTATTAGATAGGTTTGGTGTATAAATATGTGTTGGAGAGGTTTGTGATGGATGTGGTTAGTTTTAGAATGGATTGGAAATGGAAAACAAAAGAAATAGGCAAAACTTGGTAAATCGTACCGGTACTGGGTACCGGTACCCCGATTCCAGAAGGTTTCTTGTACCGGTACTGGGTATCGGTACTGAATGGTACCGGTACCGAGTACCGGTACTACCTAAACCAGACTGTTTATTTTAAGTCGCGAACAAGCCGATTTTTCCTCCACTATAACTATATTTTGTCACCTCCTTAGCCTTCATTACACCACTCCAAACCCTAGAAAACATAAGAGAGGAAGAGAGAAAGAGAGAAATACAAGATCAAGAGAAAACAAGAGATTGAAGAGTTGATTCAAGATCAAAGCCCTAATTTTTCCAAGAACATTAAGGTAGGGGATTTCTTCCTATTCTCTTACATTGAGGCTAGGATTAAATTATATGTATTCTTTTGGTTCAAAATCATATATACTTGCTATTATTTACTTGATTCTTGATCCTCTTGCATTTATTGCCATCTTTTAAACATTGTGGTAGTTGGGTAACCATTAAATGTCCCTTTTTCATTCTCAAACTCTAGTTTTAAGAAAAATGAATTTTTCTTCTTTATATTTCCTTTGTTCTCACCATCAAAACCTTAGTGCTTGATATTGTACAACCAAATGATGTTTATGGTGATCTCTTGCTCTTTTTCTTCAATTATGCTATGGTACAAATGGTGAAAATTGGGGATTTCTTGTGAATTGAGAAATGTTTGTAATGATCTCTCTTGTATGATTGTTGTGATGGACTTGGATTGCCTTCGAGCATTGCCGTAGAGTGTTAGAGGTTAGTCTATCCCGGTGGGGGTGAGATGGTTGCCTAACACTTGTAGTGGGTGGTTATTTGGTAATAACCACCACTATTGTTCACTGGAGTTCGAACGAGGGGTGGTATACCTTTCCTGGGAAGGGACTCGTCACTGCCATTGGGATGGTAGACGCCTCTTCCTAAAGTACTTGTGATTGTGATGGTGATTGGTGAACTAGGTATAAGTCGTTGGGTAGATTCATGGGAAGCAATCAATATACATGAGAACATGAGATTATTAGTATTGTTACGGAATGGTTTCCAACAAGTGCTTGTGGAGGTATGGGAATCCACAAGGACCTGTTGGAAATGGTTATGGTGATAATTGTGACTGAGCTTTACGGTTCATTTAAATTATTGCGAACATTTAAACTTGAGATCTATTTAAAATATCCTGCTTTTCCTTCAAAATGGTATATATGCTATTTGTGAAAATGAGACCAACCGTTTCATATGCTTTTCTAAACCTTGTTTGAGTTTGGGAAGATTTTGCTACAGAGCTTCGTGCTCATCCCCTACAATTAATATTTTTCAGATTTGGCTTTAGAGGAGGAGCTCGGTGTGAACGAGCCGGGCCTTGGGGAAGCTTCCTTGGAGGGGTACCTAGATCCCGAATGGGACATCTAGAGATATAGCTTATTTTGTTCTAGACTAGGAGATTTATTTTTGAACAATGTAAAGTCTAGATTCTTTTGAAACTCCGCTGCGATGTATTCATGTAATTCTTTTGGGGAATGTAATTGCCATATCTGGCCTATTCTTTTGTGATAATGTTAAGGATATTATAGATGGTAAATAGAAATTCTATTGTTATTGGATGGTTAAATGGACCCTGTGTGGTCAAGTTAATAGAATTGCACAGGTTGTGATTTTTGGGTGGAGCTTCCTGTACAAAGGAGACTCTGCCCAAATTTTGTTAAAATTAAGAATGTTTCTTATTTGATGGATATATATTTAGTGCTCTCATGATGTGAATGTTTTAGAATGTAATGCCGTCCAGGGTGGTATTTGGGGTGTTACAAACATGCATGTTTCAGGTGTATATATATGCATAGATGGGTGAGATGTATGAATACTGTGACGCCCCAATTTCCGGGGGTCCTATATTAACCGTTGACCAACCGTCAACCCGCGGAAGTATCCGTGAATGTCCCTTAAACCCGACACCACGTCAAATAACATTCCTTTAACCGGAATCATAACCCACAACTGTAAATTGAAATCAATTATTCATTTGGTTTAACCAAGACTCAACGCACCTTGATTTACACTCCATTATAGTCCATTTACATCATTGGAGGAAGGGAAAACATAGATTGAAAATAGGGCAAAGCAATTTAAAAATCAGTAAATTTTGGAGAGTGTACCGGTACCATACCGTACCGGTACACAGTACCGGTACTGTTAACCTACTGGAAAGGGGGTACCGGTACCTAGTACCTGTACTCTCTGCCCAGTTTTGCCATTTTCAACCATTTTTCATTTCCAATCCATTCAAAACCTTTCCTAATTCATCAAATACATGTTTGACAAGGATTTCCATATAAAACATGGTTTGTACAAGTTCTATTACAATTGATTCCATATAATTACATATCAAAATGGAATTCTTACAAAAGCTTTACAAAATAACCATAAAAGCCACAAGTCGGCTTTCTTCAACCTTGAGGCTCGAAATGGGAGCCGTCCGCCGGTGTAAACCCCGCACCTGAAATGTTTTTCCCACAAAGGGTGAACCACGCTCAATAGGGTATCTCCTAATGAGGCTACTCCCCAACCTAAATGCATATGAAATGTTCACATGCCAAAATCAACAATTCATAACATTCCAAGCAAGGAAATATATTCAATGATGGAATTTGCAATGTCATGCTATGGAATGAGGTGAGACCCACTCATGCATATCAACCGAGCCCTTCCCGTCTCCTCTACACATGCAAGTGCCAATGTGTACCAATCCGTCATTTATGTTGCACATCAAATGACATTTCATTCTAGGGTCTTTATAGGGGTGGATGTTCATGGACTCACACCAAAGGTCACTCAACCTACACGGAATTCATGGACTTCCACCAACGGTTCTGCGTACACCGACACACTTTATGGGCTCATATACCAACGGAGTGCGTATCCAATCACCGGGTCTCTCACCCGAGGGATAGTCTAGCCCTTCTTGCTACCCCAACCCTAACAACCATGCAAACCGTGAGACTCGACTAGGTCATCGACCCGTATCACCCGAGCCCACTCGTCGTCCACCAAACTTGGTGAAGACAACCACCATGCACACACACCCACTAAATGCGATGTTCCCGTGCATATGCAATGTGATGTCCCATTGCAACAATAATACAATGTTCAATATGGTATGAGTAACATATGAACATTTACAACACATTTCACACACTTCATGGCAAAATCATATCATAAGCATATAATTTCCATAAAACAATTTCCAAGCATGTTGTCACATAATCATGTTATCAACATCTTAAATTCCTCAAGGCATATACATAAACACATAACATGCCCACAATTCCATATAACCCAAGATTCACATTGGATTAATTTCATGTACCCAATTCTAGAAATCTCATTTAAAAACTTCTAATTACCAATCCAATTAGAATTGATCTTTACCCAATTCCATAACCATTTCACCCAAATCAAACAAATAGGCAAGAGATACACATCCTATCATCCTACCCATTTCATTAAAACATTCTAGGTTTGGAATAAACCTTAGTAGGAAGAAACCCTACCTCTTGAAGCGTAAGGAAAGACCGTAGGAAGCTCCAAGACCCGATTCAAAGCTCTAAGCCCTAGCTTCCCAAAATTCCGTTCCTCGAATTTCGCCCAAACCCGACCTTCTTGGTATAGTTTTGTAGTCCTTGGCGAGGAGAACAACTTTCTCTCTTGGCTAGAGTTGATTTGAGCTCTCAATCGTTGTAGATCGTAGAGAGAAGGTGGAGAAAACTTTGCTCTTTCCCTCTCTTCCTCTCACGTGTATCGGCTGAACAAATGGGGAGAAAATTTGATTTTCTCCCCTTTAAATACCCTTTAAATACTTGGCCCTCAATGCGCCACACGGCCCTTATTTCCCGGGTCCGTTTTAGCCCCGAAACGATTAAATTTCGCTCCGATTCAAGTTCAAAATATTTTTATTTTAACTTGCCGTCATTTATTTCCCAAAATTTAAAATTTTATTCAGAATCTCGTTTTTGGATCTCCCGAGGTTTGACCACCTCGTAAAACGCGAAAAATTCGACTAACTCGGAATTCAATGAAATTTGACAGGATAACTAGGTTTCGCGAGACGAATCCAACGGTGATATCCGTTTCGTCATCCGAGCTCTAGAAAATTTCAGGTTTACAACCTGTACCATAATGGCAATTTACCATTTTGCCCTTTTTCTCAAAAGTTTAAATTTCCTCGGGTTTTACAAATACCATGGTGAGGCATGTCACCATCTTGTTAATAGATGACAAGTACATAATAAGTTAATTAGATAATATGTCAAATATTCTAGTGTCAAATAAAAAAATTCATCAATTCACACATACCAAAATGCAAATTAAAATGTCAAATATTATTTGAAAAAATATGCCAAATTTTTTGATAAATGACTCATTTTTTAAGAATTAGGAGATGTCTACAATACTAAACGAAAATTTAATTACTATTTCCAATTACTTAAAAATTGATGTGGCTCCTTGGTTTTGCATCTGCTATTAGGAGAGATAATAGAAAAGAAGGGTCAACTTTAAAATGCCATTAAAATTGATGAGGCTCCTTGGTTTTACATTGGTCATTTATTGAAATTATTCATTTCACCTAAAACTTAATCAGCATTGACCAAGTCAATTTAGAGTTGTAATATCAAGTTTAAAAATTTGGTGGATAGATGCTCATCTGACTTTTCCAGTTCTGTGCAGCTGCCGAAAGTAGTGAGTTTGTTGTTAATGCAAGACCAGAGGAGGTTGCTAGTGGTAAGGGTAAAGAATTTGGTGGCTTTTTATGATAAAGGGTAGGTGTTTCCTACCTTCGTCACAATCGCTGCTGAGTTTGGTTTTGGATAGGGGTGGATGGTGCTTGAAGGAATAATTCTTTATATGCTATTATATTTTGAAGGATTAAAGCCATTTAAAGGAGGTTTAGGTGGTTATGGCCAATTTGGAATGAGAAGCTTGGTGAGTAGTTGCTGGTTGCTAAGCTGATTCCAACTTGGTAAATGCTATTTTGCTGCTGTGTTGAGGCTTGGCTGTTGTTCTGGGCAGTCTGAGCTTGGTGGAGAATGTTTTTACATGTTTCCATGTTTAGGAGTGTTAAAGCCTTGGAGCTGGTGTTGTAAATAGGGATCTCTCTCCCTTTTTTTGATTCTTGTAATTCTTTGGTTCATTCAATAAAATTGTTACTTTTTCTTAAAAAAAAAAATTGACCAACATTGTTGATAGTTAATCCATAAAAAATAACTCATCAATATTATGCTTAAACTTACAAAAAATCAGATTTAAGGTTGGAACAAAAACTAACCTTCAGATATGAATAGTTAATATTTATATTTTATTTCTTGGATTGTGTACATAATCACAATGGAACAAACCCACAGGTTTTTGATATTTAGATTTGACCAACTTCTGTTTGAATTAAAAAAAAAAAAAATAAGACCAATTGAACCAACACTGTAGTCCACCATGAATTTATCAATCGAACCCCCACCCATCATTGGCAACTCGCACCATACCCACCCCACGCTCACACCCACTACCACACCCTTCAGCCCTTAGCCTCACCTCCTACAAACACCCAACAGGCACCACCTCCGCCAATGCACCACTAGCCAACCATCGCCCACCGTCCCAACCAACCTACAAAAAGAAAACAAGATAGAAGAGAGGGAGATTAATTGGTGCTTATGTCCATGCCTCTCTGTCCACATTGGAAACCCATAAAATAACCCACACCAACACCACACATGCACTCAGAAACACCCACAAAGGCAACACAATACTATAGATGAAGAAAGAGATGCCGAGTAAAGTGAATCTCACTCCTTCAAATAACTGACCTTTCATATAAGATAACTAGTAATATTTGTACTTGAAAACATGAAACAACATAAAAAATTAAGTCCACTATATCAAATAGCAAATGATCCACTAAATGACGGGATAATTATTGATTTATATGGAGTGCACTTACTTTTTTGTTAACATATTAATAGATTAACAATAAACTATGTTTAAAGACATTATATAATATCAAAAATCGAACTGATCTTCTAATATTTATATTTTAAATAATAATTTAGTTTTTTTAATTACATAATTTAAAATTAAAATGAAGAAAGAGGTATGTGTGAATTGATGTGATTGTCTGATATTTGGAAGTATGTTGATTGAGTTGTTTGATATTGGAGATCATGCTTTAAATTGATTTTTTGGGCGAGACAAAAATTTTTAAAATGAATTTTGTACTATTGAATCAAAGTAAATGAAAATTGAATCAATTTGGATCATTGTTATACTTTTATAAATTTAGAATTCAATTTTCTAACTACAATATTAGACAGACGGTGATACCACATAACAATGCTGACGTGACATTACTGTACTTTGAATATTGTTTGAATGTTTTTCTAAGAGCAACTCCAATGGGGGTGGCAACCTATATGCCACCCCAAATTCAAAATTTTTCGTTCTAAGGGGGGGTGACATATAGGGTTGGAAAATAGTATCAAGGCTCTGGGGGTGACATTTTTGGTAACTCTGGAGAGAGAAAGGGAGATGTTGCAAATGAGTTGATGAATATAGATTCATTAGATGAATATAGATCCAACGATTCATATAGATTGATGAATAAAAATATGAAAATGACACTCCATTTTGACACCTGCCATTGGAGCAGAATTATAATTCAAGGATACCAAAACACTGTTCAAAATTACAAATGAGTGATTTAAGACCCCAAAATAACAACTCCATTTGAAGTTGCTATAAGAAGGAGAGTTTAGAGGGTACAAAGGTCAATCTCTACTTTCTAACCTTGTAGCCTATGAAGCACGGATACTTCGTTGAGGTTGACGTATCCGTATCGGATACTTTACGGATACGATACTCGTCGGATACGTATCGGATACACCTTCTACGTATCCGATAATAATTAAATATTAGGATACTTCACGGATACTTTTGTAGTCGACCAACATATATAATTTTTTAGTTGAACTTTTAACATCTCTTTTCGAATTTACATACCATACAATACATTAACAAAAAATTCATATTACTTCAAAGGTACATGAGTGTTTTTTAAGTATTATCTAAAATTACATGTCAAAAGAGTATAAAATAAAGTTATTACATTATAATTTTAGCAAAATTACTTCTAAATACTAGGTAAATATTAGTTTTGATTCCTTTAATTTGTCACTTCACTTTGTGAATATACCACAGCGATACGATATATATTTTCTTGAAACTAAAAAGAATTACTAATTTTTCTTATTATATGTTAAAGAACTATCAAAATATATAAGTATTAAGTTGGTTGAAAATAATAAAAATAATAAAAATATTTTATTATAGCCGTATCTTGGCCGTACCCGTATCCTATTTTTTTAAATTTTGTCGTATCGCCGTATCCGTATCGTATCGTACCCGTATCCCGTATCCGTATCCGTGCTTCATAGCTTGTAGCATAGAAAAAAAAGTGTGGTATTTTTGTTATTAGAATGAAAATGAGGGGCAACAGATAGTGGAAATAAGTACCCATCTGTCTCCCCAGAAGTAACTCTTCGCACGTTGAGGTTACGATTCAAGAGGAGCTCCTGCATATGCTGACACTGCTTCACCAGAAACCACCACCTCTCTCTCTGCTTCAAACCCTAGCTCTCTCTTTTTCTCTCTCTTGATCGATGTTGCTTCTTGAGCTTTCTCTGCAACTCGCATGGGCGTAGCTTCGGTTTCCCAAGAAAAAAACTTCACGCAACGGCATTTCAGGTTAATCCTCTTCCGAAATGGCATATATCCGTCGATTCCTGTTTTCTCTGTTCAACCTCTGATCTCAAGAAATCGGTTTAAGATTTGTATACATGCCTACACACATATATAAATATATAGCTCAGATATGTGGTGATATCAGCTGATTTTGGTGAACAGACGAAATGTAGTGTATACATTCAAGAGTTTGTTAGTCTCTTTAATTTATATATCTCCACACAATAAGTTTTGGGGCTTTTGGGATCTACAGTTGATTGACGAGGTGTTATAGCTTCAGATTTGATGAATTTTTAAGTGTTTGTTTCGGTCGATGAGGAACTTTCACTGGTTTAAGCAAATTGGCAACAGTGGAAAGTTCGAGAGGCGACTCTCTCTGGGAGAGTATAAACGAGCGGTGTCATGGTCCAAATACTTGGTCTCATCCGGAGCGGTGTCAGTGGCAAAGTTTTTTTTTAGTCGGATACGTCTCGGACACGGCGGGTACTTTTTATTATTTTAAAAATTTAGGGGGCCGAAACGAAAAAATAAAAATAAAAAAGCCAAACTACGTCGTTGGGCTTGAAAAATAAAAAACAATAGGGAAAAAGCCATCGTGAAGCTTCGACGATCGACATTCAGTGTGTTCGAGAGAGAGAGAGAGAGAGAGAGAGAAGAGAAGAGAAGAGGGGAACGATCGAGAACCAGAGTAGGAGAAGAAGAAGGAGAGGGAAGAGGAATGGAGACTAACCTGCAACTGCGACTGCGATCTGGACCTGGCGACCTGCGATTACTGCCCAGTCTTGCAGGTTCTTCTTCTTGCTTCAATTTTTTTTTTTAGATCTGCTACTGGCTGCTCTTACTTCTTCTGGTCTATGTGGAGTCTGGACTTTCAAAAAATTTGATTGGGTTAGGTTTTTCAAAATTTGGGGATTTTTTGTTGTTGTTGTTATTGTGCTGTTGTTTTTCTCTGTCTTCTTGCTGTGTTGCTGCTTTAGGGTTTTTTTTTTTGGTCTGGTGCTGTGTTGCTGCCTTCGGGATTTTTTTTTTTTTTGGTCTTGGTCATCTGTGTAACTGTGTTGCTTTGCTGCCTTCTGTGCTAGTGTGCTGCTGCTTGCTGGTTTTAAATACTGAAAATTGCTTTCCTAGCTAGCTTCTATCTTCTCTTTTTTGTTGTGCTGCTATGTTTTTTTTTGGTCATCTGTGCTGCTGCCTTCTGTGCTAGTGTGCTAGCAGCCTGCTGGTTTTTGAATCTTTGATCTATTTCAATTTAAGTAATGTTTGCTATGTCTTGGTTGTTTGTTATTATTAATGTTGTTGTTATATATATAAAAAAATATATATTTATTTTAATTAGCCGTATCCTCGCTGTACCCGTGTCCTATATTTTGGGATTTTGCCGTATCGCCGTGTCCGCATCGTATCGGATACGACACCCGTGTCCATATCCGTGTCAAATCATATAAAAAATTCAATGACTACATCCTAGCCCTAGAATAAGAAAACTAGCAAATCATAACTAATAAAACAATCCAATTATTTCCCAAACATAAATTCGAATTCAACATCCTTAATAACAATTCAGCCCCTCAAAGAAAATTAGAAAAAGCACCCTCTGGTTGCCGACTCCCCCACTTCGTTCTTCCTCCAGGAATTATAGCTCCTCCCTCCGTATCTGCCGGTCATCCAATTCCTTCAAAACCGATTCTCCTTTCTAATCTTAAAACAAATTTCCCCCGTATCTGCTGCTGAAATCTGGAATTCTTGGCTGATTTTATTACCCGACTTCCAGCTGGATGTAGAGCGTCAAAGTGACACAGTTTGGAGTTGGACTCTTCACGAAAGTTTTAGATCTCGTTCTCAGCTTTCCACCGCACTGGGCAAGCTTTAGTCTGACTTCTAGAACTTCAGATACAGGCTGAAAACTGAAACAGAGTCTGGGATGCAGTTAGAACCCAAAAACCGAATCGTGTTCTGGTTTGACTAGACCAGCCCAACTAGGATTTGCTCTCTAGGCCTATCCCAAATTCTGCCTCTTCACATTAGCCCAATTTCAACCTAATTCAATAATTAAACACCTGCAAAATACAAAGAATTCCCAAGAATTAAAAAAATGTAAAAGACACTTAAAATTTTAAACAAACGAGCTAAGAAACATACAAAACACTCTTGAATCAAAACAATTAGGACTTAGAAAATGTGTGAAATAAATTTCGACATCAAATACCCCCAAACTTGAATGTTCGCTTGTCCTCAAGCAAAAGAAAAACCATAAAAACAAAGGACAATAACCATAGTTAGGCTCAACTCATCACACCCAAAGGATCTATCATGCAAACATCAAATCTTCAACTTAGTACATAAGCAATAGCAAATAAAGGAAAATAAGCATACTCAGATTCTCTAGATCAAATATCCATACATAATTCCAAACTCAATCATATTTATCATGCAACCAACACAATTGAATCATGTAACTACTCAACCTGCAATCACCCCTTCTCACTCCTACAAACAAGGTAGCAAACTAGATATATATATATATATATTTTTTTTTTTTTTCTTTTTAAAGTTGTCACTCACCTTTTGACGTGAATACAAGCATTTGTGATGGATGCACCCGGTTACTCAACAAGTCACACACTTAAAGTGCTTTTGCATACTCATATTTCAAGTTGCCGTTTGACGTAAAAGTAAACATTGGTAATGAATACCCCTAGTTACTAAGCAACTCAAAAAATTGGAGTAGATAGAACTTTGTACATATTTATTTATTCAATTGTCTAATCATTATTACTCTATTTACTTAAACCCTGTTTAAGACTAGATCAAAGGGGATAATCACAAGAAAAGCATCACACTCCTCTTTTATGCATAGTCACACAACTCACACAATTTTGCAAGGAAAGGTGTACTTCAATAATCCTAAAGAAAACAAATATGCTTAATCTTGCTTTATAAGATATCGCCTATCCTAAATTAGAAATGCAATGGTTAATACAATAAAGAACCCAAAAGTGTAATGTTGATCCTAAATAAGTCTCACACAAGTGCAAATGCAGGTTCATTTCTCCCAAGCTTTCACATAAAAATCTGATTTGGAAGACATGGATATGATCTCCAATTAACTTGCATGAATGTCAACAAACCAGAATTTCGAAGAGAAAAAAAAAATTCTTTCTCAACAAACATACCCAGTACTAGCATAATCAAATATCACTCCCCCAAACTTAATTTTCACATTGTCCTCAATGTGAAAGGAAGGAAAAATGGAAGACTAATATTCCCCTTTTAGCAAGGTAGAACACAACGAATGTCTGATTAAATTGAACATGACAACAACTAAAAGCGGGTGGTCACATCCATCATTTTTCTAAACCTACACAACACAAAAGAAAAGAAGGGGCCACAACCATCATTGGTTAAAAAAAGCTTAAATAAAAACAACAACTAAAACAAAAGAAAGAAACTAATACAATAGAAAGAAATTTTTTTTTTGGGTTGACTTCTACACCATCAACCATAGGTAGGATTCTTCAAGGAGTAAGTAACTCCTTTAGGAACCACATTACCAGCAAGATAAGGCTTCAAACGTTGCCCATTAATCTTGAATGCACCAGTGACCTCACTATGCACCTCAACAACACCATATGGATACACTTTTGTTACTGTGAATGGGCCAGACCACCTAGACCGAAGCTTGCCAGGGAATAGCTTAAGTCCTGAGTTGAATAGTAACACCTGCTGCCCAATTTCAAAGTTTCTAATCTGCAGATGCTTGTCATGCCGATGCTTGTCATGCCGATGCTTGGTCTTTTCCTTGTAAATCCAAGCATTTTCATAAGCATCCAACCTAAACTCTTCCAACTCACTCAACTGTAACAATCTCTTTTCTCCCGCAGCTTTCAAGTCCATGTTCAACTCCTTAATTGCCCAATAGGCCTTATGTTCCAATTCAACTGGTAAGTGACAAGACTTTCCAAAGACAAGTCGGTAAGGAGACATACCCAAAGGTGTCTTGAAAGCTGTCCTATATGCCCAAAGTGCATCATCTAACTTATTCACCCAATCCTTTCTTGAACTACTCACAGTTTTCTCCAAAATTAGCTTCAATTCCCTATTTGCAAGTTCCACTTGCCCATTTGTTTGGGGATGATAAGGAAGTGCCACCTTATGAGTAACCCCATATTTTTTTAACAAAGCCTCAAATTTCTGGTTACAAAAATGGGAGCCTTCATCACTAACTCGGCACACAAAATCTTGAAAAAATATTTTTCTTCACAAATCTCATCACCACCCGAGAGTCATTAGTCTGAGTTGCAGTAGCTTCAACCCATTTAGACACATAATCCACTGCTACCAGGATGTACTGATTTTTGAAGGAAGAAGAAAATGGGCTCATGAAATCAATTTCCCATAAATCAAATAGTTCAACCTCCAAGATATTGGTCAAGGGCAACTCATTTTTTTTCGAAATGTTGCCAACCCTCTGACATCTATCACACATGCTCACATACTGTCTAGCATCTTGGTACATGGTTGTCCAATAAAAACCAGACTACCATACCTTTGTAACTGTCTTGGAGGTACTGAAATGTCCACCACACTCCAAGGAATGGCAATGGTCAAGGATATCCAGCATCTCATCCTGGGGCACACATCTTCTAATCATCCCATCTGCATAGTGTTTATAGAATAGCGGTTCTTCCCAAAAATAATGCTTCACATCCCACAAAAACTTTTTCTTCTGCTGATAGCTCAAATCGAGGGGAACAATGCCACTCACCAAATAGTTCACCAAATCAGCATACCAGGGGATGACTGAAACTGCTAACAATTGCTCATCTGAAAAACTTTCATTAATGGGCACCTCATCTGCTCTTGACTGTCCTCCTAATCTAGACAAGTGATCTGTCACCACATTCTCTATGCCTTTCTTGTCTCAAGAACAAATTCTTGAAGCAACAACACCCACCGAATCAAGCGCGGTTTGACATCTTTCTTTTTCAGCAAATACTTGATTGCTGAATGGTCCGTATATACGATCACCTTGGAACCAACACGATAAGATCGAAACTTGTCAAAAGCAAACACCACAACAAGCAATTCTTTTTCGGTGGTTGCATAATTTAACTATGCATTATTTAAAACTCTACTAGCATAATATATAACATGCAACTTCCTGTCTTTTCTCTGTCCGAGAACAGCACCCAAAGCGAGATCACTAGTATCACACATTAGCTCAAAAGACAAACTCCAATCTGGGGTTTCCATAATTGGTGCTGACATCAACTCTTGCTTCAACCTGTTAAAAGCATTCAAATAGTTTGATGTAGGACAACTTTGTAAAATAAAAAAAAGGGGTTGTTTAGGGGCCGTGAACAGTACCTACGAACAGTAATGGGGTTGTGAACAGTAACTTTGACTAGGAATCACTCATAGGGTTCCTTAGGCATCACACCTAGAGGTTAAAATTGCAACACACAATTCAAGAAACATGTAATTGTTGAAATTTCTGAAATATCTCTCTATCTATTATTAAAAGTAACACTAATTATATATAGAGTTCTAAGTACTCCTAATCCGAAAAGATTAGGATTCCAAAGTCTCTAGGACTCCAAAAACTCTAGGTCACTACAAATTAGAAAACTAAAATTAACTAGAATTAGGAGTTTAAATTATAGAATATTCAACACTAGAATTTGACCCAAAAATATGACCTGTTGCAGAAAGTTTAGAAATTATAAAAATACCCTTTACACTAAAAAAATATTAAAAGGACATACAAAATACTAATACTAGCAAATTGATTTAAAATAATACATAAAATACAATAATGCATGGTTCCATATGGATTTTTGTCTTGATGGAAAGCCAATTTTATTATCTTTCACATCTTCAAATTTGCGTTTCCTTGAGCATCTTATGGATTGCATCACAGTCCTTATCAAAATCAAACACAACATCCTTATTCAATAGATTACACTGAGGTTTAGAAATTTTTGAAAAATCCTTAATAAAACGCCGGTAAAATCTTGCGTGACCAGGGAAACTTCTAATTCCCTTAACATTAGTCAAAAGAGGATCTAAAAACAGAGAAATCATCCATGAAAGCTTCCATGATCTTTTCAACAAAATCAGAGAAAATAGTCATCATGCAACGTTGGAATGTAGCAGGTGCATTATACAAACCAAAAGGCATCCTGCGGAATGTAAAAGTACCATAAGGACAAGTGAAAGTGGTTTTTTCTTGGTCTTCTGGGGATATAGGAATCTGGTTATACCCTGAATAACCATCTAGAAAACAGTAATATGCATACCCAGCAAGTCTCTCAAGCACTTGATCAAGAAAAGGTAAAGGAAAATGATCCTTACGGGTAACACTATTAAGTTTCCTAAAATCTATGTAGACTCTCCACCCAGTTACTGTTCTAGTGGGAATTAATTCATTATTTTCATTATGCACCACAGTCATCCCACCCTTTTTAGGTACTACTTGCATTGGACTAATCTATGAACTATCAGATATAAGATAAATAATCCCTGCATCTAACCATTGGAGAACTTCAGCCCCAACTACTTCTTTCATGTTAGGATTTAACCGTCTCTGATTTTCAACAACAGGTTTATGGTTATCCTCCATTAAAATTTTATGCATACACAATGAAGGGCTGATTCTTCAGATCTGATATAGTCCATCCTATGGCCTTTTTTATCAATCTCAAAATACGCATCAATTTTTCAAGTTGCCCATCAGACAAAGAAGCACTCACAATCACTGGCAAAGTATTATTCTCACCTAAAAAGGCATACCTGAGATGTGAGAGTAATGACTTCAACTCCAAAACTGGTGTTTGCACATTAGAAGAGGGAGGGAGTGGCTTACCTTTGCCTAGATCCTCAAAATGAATACCTCTCTGCTTCGGCTTAGGAGATGTAGCCTCTAATGCACACGTCGCTTCTACAACCTCCAAATTATCATCTTTACTTTTCCCTGCACTCACTAAACAATTCTCGAGAGGTTCTTTATTACTTTCAGCTCTAAAAACACCTCTGGTCGACTCATCTATAACATCAACTCGAAAAACATGATCAGTAAAAGAAGGATATTTAACAGCTTCAAGTAAATTAAATTCTACCTCTTCTTCACCAACCTTCAAAGTCAGCCTACCATTTTTAACATCTATGACAACTCCAGTTGTGTCTAGAAAGGGCCGCCTAAAATGATAGGGATCTCGGTGTCTTCTTCCATCTCTAACACAATAAAATCAACTGGAATGATAAACTTCTTTACCTTGATCAACAGATTCTCAAGAATACCCTAAGGATATTTCACCAATTGGTCAGCTAACTGCAAAGAGATGGTAGTAGGCTTCAACTCCTTTAATCCAAGCTTCCTAGACACAGATAAAGGCATTAGTGAAACACTAGCACCTAAATCACACAAAGCTTTAAAAAAATTAACATCACCTATAGTACAAGGGATAGAAAAACTCCCTGGATCTCTTAGCTTTGGTGGAAGCTTATTCTGGATAATGGCACTACATTCCTCCGTCAAGGCAATGGTCTCGAAATCCTCCAATTTTCTCTTCTTGGATATGATCTCCTTTAGGAACTTTGTATAGGCAGGAATTTGTGCTAAGGCATTTGCAAAATGAATATTAATGTGAAGCTGCCTAAACACTTTCAAAAATTTCTCAAACTGTTGATCAATTTTATTCTGCTTAAGCCTTTGAGGAAAAGTAATGGGAGGGACATCAGGTTCGACGGGTGGTAGTGAGGATGGTGTCTTGGCTAGGCCCTCAACTTCTTCACCAACCTTTATGTTCACCTCTTCATAGTCTACTTCATCATCAACCACAGTCTCACCACTTACTTGACCCAGTTGCTTACCACTTCTCAAGGTGACTGCCTTGCAATTTTCTTTCGGATTGACCTCTGTCTTACTAGGCAGATTGCCCTGCTCTCGAGAATTGACGGAATTGACTAACTGCCCCAATTGCACCTCCACATTTCTGTTGGAACTCGCCAACTGGTCAACCTTTGCTTTCAGTCTCTCAAATCTCTCTGAACTGGCATTGACTAACTTCTCAATAGCTATCTCCCAAGGCTTCTTACTTTCTGATTGGGATGGTCTTGGTTGAAAACCAGGAGGATGAAAATGTCTAGAATTGCTACCTTGGTTATCTTGATCTTTCCATGAAAAGTTGGGATGATTCCTCCAGCCTGGGTTGTATGTGTTGGAATAAGGGTTGTTTTGCTATTGCTGCCTGTTAAAATTAGACATAAATTGGGTTTGCTCTACCAGCATACAATCAGAACTCATGTGAGCTCCTCCACAGCAATCACAACCTATGAAGCACGGATACGGAATACGGAATACGGGCACGATACGATACGGATACGGCAATACGACAAAGTCTAAAAAAGTAGGATACGGGTACGGTCAAGATATGACTATAATAAAATATATTTAATATTTTTATTATTTTCAACTAGCTTAATACTTATATATTTTGGTAGTTCTTTAACATAAATAAGGAAAATTAATTATTCTTTTTAGTTTCAAGAAAATATATATCGTATCGCTGTGGTATATTCACAAAGTGAAGTGACTAATTAAAGGAATCAAAGCTAATATTTACCAAGTATTTAGAAGTAATTTTTGTTAAGATTATAATGTAATAGCTTTATTTTATACTCTTTTGACATGTAATTGTAAATAATACTTAATAAACACTCAGGTGCCTTTGAACTAATATGAATTTTTTGTTAATGTATTGTATGGTATGTGAATTTGAAAAGAGATGTTAAAAGTTCAACTCAAAAATTATATATGTTACTTGACCACAAAAGTATCCGTGAAGTATCATAATATTTAATTATTATCGGATATGTAGAAGGTGTATCCGATACGTATCATCGAGTATCCGACAAGTATTGTGTGACGCCCCAATTTCCGGGGGTCCTATATTAACTGTTGATCATCCTTCAACCCGCGGAAGTACCCGTGGATGTTGCTCAACCCAACACCATGTCGATAGCATCCCCTTAACCGGAATCATAACCCACAAATGTAAACTGGATTCAATTATTCTTTGGGCTCAACCAAGATCCAACATACCATGATTTATATTCCATTATAGTCCATTTACATCATTGGAGGGGAGGAAAACATAGACCGAAAATAGGGTAAAGCAGTGTAAAAATTTGAGATTTCTTGAGAGTGTACCGGTACGGTTTGTCCACTGGAAAATGCGTACCGGTACGCAGTACCGGTACGGTTTGCCTACTAGGCAACAGTGTACCGGTACTCAGTACCGGTACGCTCTGCCCAGTTTTCCCCTTTTTATCTGTTTTTCATTTTCAATCCATTCCAAACCTTCCCCAAATCATCCAATACATATGTAATAAGATTTCCCATATAAAACATGGTTTGTACAAGTTCCATTACAATTGATCTCATATATTTACACATCAAAATGGAATTTCCACAAAAACTTTACAGAAATAACCATAAAAGCCACAAGTCGGCTTCCTTCACCCTTGATGCTCTACATGGGAGCCATCCGCCGGTGCAAACCCCACACCTGAAATTGTTTCCCGTATAGGGTGAGCCTCGCTCAGTAGAAAATTCCCTACAAAGGCTACTCCCCACCTAGATGCACATGGGATGCTCATATGTAATACTCAATTATCCACAACAATTCTAATCATGTTTATGCAACTCAGATATGAAATTTCTCATGACATGCCATGCAACGAGGTGAGATTCATTCATGCACTCAATCCGAGCCCTTCTCGGCTCCCCAACACACGCAAGTGCCAATGTGTGAATCCGTCATTTATGTTACACATCAATGACATTTTACTAAGCTAGGGTCTTTCTTGGGGTGGGCATTCATGGACTTACACCAACGGCACCCAACCGACACGGAATTTCAGGACTTCAACCTACGATTCCGCGTATACCGACACACTTTATGGCCTTTTACACCAACGGAGTGCGAATCCTATCAACGAGTCTTTCACCCGAGGGATATTCTAGCCCTTCTTGCTAACCCCGACCCAATTTATCTTTCATGCAATTATGCGACTCAACGGGATCTTCGATCCCTTCCTTCCGAGTCCTTTGTCAAATACCAAGAGTGGCATTTGATTAACCATGCACACACACACACACTCACACCCATGACTTACACCCATGAATGTGATGTCATGACCATGCTCAATATGCAATTGATGTCATATGAGCAATACAAACCATGTATCATCATATTCCATAAAACTTTATATCACATGCATATAAATTTCATAATTCATCATGCTCAACAACATATTCAAACATGTTATTCCAATGACATCAAACAACCATTTAAATCAAGCAAGACATTTTATCGAATACCTTCAAGGCACAACTTATAAATCACATAACATGCCTCAAATTTCCTTAAGTTACAAGAACAATCACATGTAACTTCAATATATCGAAACCAAGTTAGAAGTTAGCCTAAGCCATTTCTATGCTCACTCTTCCACTTCCATAACCATAGACATATGTATAGATAATATATATACATATGCATACATAACCCTAGCACTTCCTAGTAGCATTCTAGACTAGGAATCAACCCAAGTAGGAAACCCCTACCTCAATAGGAGTGTAGAAAACTCCTATAACACCAAAACAACTCAAGAACTCTTGACTTCCCAAATCTTGACTTTTGAATCTTTGGTGAAATCTCTTGTTTTTGGTACGTAGACGTTGCTCTCGTCGACGTGATCGATTCTCCCTCTTGGCTCGACGTAATCCGAGCGACGGAAGTCCGAGAATCGGCGGAAGAAGGGTTAAAGAAATTTCTTTTCTCTCTCTCTCTTCCTCTCTCTTGGGCGGCTGAACAAGGCTGAAGTTCAGCTGATATTTTGTGTCAAATATCTAATTTTAACCCATATTTATAATATTCAAGGCTTGGCTCAGATCGCGCCAAGTGTCCCTCGCTTATTCGGGTCCGATTTCACCCCGAAACGATTTATTACATTACGTGTTTAGTTCAAATTAATCTTATTGATACTTTAATCCAATTATAATTAAATTTCAAGTTTCTTGTTTTTAAGGACCTTGGTGAGGTCATCCGCCACCCAGTCGCCTCGAACGACGTGCAAAAAATTCGACTTATCTCGGAATTCGACGAAATTTGACAGGGTGACTATATTCCGCGATACGAGTCCAACGGCGAAGTCCGTTGTGTCATACGAGGTCTCGAGAACACGTATTTTAAGTTTAGATCATGGTGGCAAAATGACCATTTTGCCCTTACTTCGAAAAATGTAAAATTTCCCGGGTTTTACATATTATATCCGATATGGTATCCGATACGAGTACGTCAACCTCAACGAAGTATCCGTGCTTCATAGATCACAACTCAATACAAGACTAAAAACAGAATTCATATTACCCAGCTTACCAAACATTTTTATCAGAGAATCAACCTTTGCATTCGACATGTTTATGCCATCTACATCATACAAACTTGGAACTTTATTAGGCATACCTCTTTCATTAGACCACTGATAATTGTTAGAGGCTATTTCTTCTAACAACTCATATGCCTCTTCTGTTGACTTACTCATTAAAGTACCTCCTGCAGCTGCATATATGGTAATCCTGACTGAATGTGTTAATCCATTATAGAAAGTCTGTACAATTAGCCAATCAGGAAGACCATGATGTGGACACTTCCTCTGCAAATCTTTAAATCTCTCCTTGGCTTCATTCAAAGATTCACCATCAAATTGAACAAAAATGGTTATATCATTTTTAAATTTGGCAGTCTTACCTACGGGGAAAATACTTACTCAGAAAAGCTTGTGACAAGGCATTCCAGGTGGTGAAAGAGTTAGGCGCTTTGGAATTCAACCAGGCCTTAGCTTTTTCCTCAAGAGAAAATGGAAAAAGTCGGAGCTGAATAGCATCATCACTAACTCCATTCATCTTGATTGTATCACAAATCTCCAAGAAATTGGCAAGGTGTGCATGTGGATTCTCAGCAGGTCCTCCACCAAACTGCTCCTGCTGCACCATCTGAATGAGACCAGGCTTAATCTCAAAGTTATTAGCATTGACTGTAGGTCTCACAATAGAGGGTTGAGCACCATTGACATTCGGCACGGCATAGGCACGCAACACCCTCTGATTCTGGTTATTTGCCATGGCTACTGCTTGTTCTTGTTCTAGCTTCAATATTTGTTTTCTCCTTGGTGCACGTAGGGTTCTCTCAATTTCTTGATCAAAAAGCTTAATTAGCTCACAGTTATGTGACATACACTAAATACAGAAAAACGTAAATTGACAAACAACACACAAAACAACCTCGAGAGGGTGGGGCCAGTGGCGAAGCGACTGGTTTTATTCAACTCGTCGTTTCCTTCGAAACAAGTATAGGCTTGCCACCTGATTCAACCAAAATTTGCTAAGTGAATAGTAACAAAACAGAACAATATAGTCTAAATTAATAGAGGAAATTATTTGTATTAATATTGAAAACAATCCTCCCTGGCAACGGTGCCAAAAACTTGATGGCCCTTAGACTCTACCACAAGTGCATGGGTCGTGACAATTAGAACAGGGCAAAAAGAGTATTGTTTCCACAAGGAGGTTATTTAAGTACCAATTTATAAAATTTCCTATATTATTTAGACAATCCCAAATTGATGTGACTGACTAAAAAAATCAAATATGAAAGGTTCCTAGGGCTTGGATTTCACCAATTGAATTCCTTTAATCAGTTTAAACCTGGTTGCTTGTAGTAATGCTTTGCTAATTACAATGACCGAATTTCCCTTTTTTATGTGGTATCCTCTTTCAAGGTATAACACCTATACCTATATTATTCCTATGTCTACTGTCGTGATCACAGAAATTAATAAAGTTTCATTATGCTCTATGGAATTCTTGAATGTAGGTCACAAGGGTGTGTATTTATTTCTAAACTACACTGCCAAGGTTTGATGAATTCATGAACTAACAGTGAACTTCATCTTTCGTTACTTCATTCAATGTCTTGAGCATGCAGTTCCTGGCCAGTAAATTACAAGAATGAAAACCGAAATCATCAAATTGCAATTAACAAAGGATATTCAATTCAACCATACTCAAATCATATCAAAAATTCAATGACTACATCCTGGCCCTAGAATAAGAAAACTAGCAAATCATAACTAATAAAACAATCCAATTATTTCCCAAACATAAATTTGAATTCAACATCCTTAATAACAATTTAGCCCCTCAAAGAAAATTAGAAAAAGCACCCTTTGGTTGCCGACTCCCCCACTTCGTTCTTCCTCCAGGAATTATATCTCCTCCCTCCGTATCTGCCGGTCATCCAATTCCTTCAAAACCGATTCTCCTTTCTAATCTTAAAACAAATTTTCCCCGTATCTGCTGCTGAAATCCGGAATTCTTGGCTGATTTTATTTCCCGACTTCCAGCTGGATGTAGAGCATCAAAGCGACACAGTTTGGAGTTGGACTCTTCACGAAAGTTTTAGATCTCGTTCTCAGCTTTCCACTGCACCTGGGCAAGCTTTATTCTGACTTCTAGAACTCCAGATACAGGCTGAAAACTGAAACAGAGTCTTGGCTGCAGTTAGAACCCAAAAACCGAATAGTGTTCTGGTTTGACTAGACCAGCCCAACTAGGATTTGCTCTCTAGGCCTAGAATTCTGCCTCTTCACATTAGCCCAATTTCAACCTAATTCAATAATTAAACACCTGCAAAATACAAAGAATTCCCAAGAATTAAAAAAATGTAAAAGACACTTAAAATTCTAAACAAACGAGCTAAGAAACGTGCAAAACACTCTTGAATCAAAACAATTAGGACTAAGAAAATGTGTGAAATAAATTCCCACATCAACATGTATGTGCCTACATTGTGGGTTATGGTATATAGGTTATATAGAATATTAGGTCATTTGCTGTTCTTAATGTGTTTGGATGAAATTTGGTGCGAATGTATGATTGGATTGCTTTTGTTCCGCTTGGTATTTGATTGAAATTGTTAAATACACAAGAAACTTACTGCAAAAATTTAAATATTTTTTTATCATGGTTTCAGTGTTAACGACATCACTGTCATTGTTGCAAAGATTTGTTAAAATTTCCATTTGGTGTCATCGAAAAGTGCATATTCCCTGCGCTTTCAGTTGTGGACCACTTAGGCTTGCTGATTGGTTATTTCCTGATTGCATCATCCATTTGTCTTTCCCTTTCACTATTCTTTATAAAGAAGGTTTGTGGCCCCACCAGCAGCACCTGATACTTTCAGTAGAAGCAATTATTCTTCCCCTAGCTTGTTACAATGACTTACAAATCTTTACTTCTGGTGTCAATTGGATCTAGTATTGTCAAGTTTCTTTCATTATTCGTGTGACAAACATAAAATAATAATCCATTATTTACCGTAATTCTGTGTGCTAGAACTTCCTCAAATGAAGTTTGACCTGTGCAGCTTATATTAATGCAGTACTTGGATCAAATTGGATGTTAAGGGATAGCGGGAACGGTTTCCATTGAGTTGAATGCGAAAAATAAACACACTTGATTGTAGGTAGTAGGGAATCCAATTTGTAGTTGATGAACTGTGTCTTGGCTGTTATTCGATTAAATTATAAGCTTTCAGAGTAAACTTGGCCACAATTTTGTATCATTTCAGAGGATCACAATTTATATGCAGGATGCTCGTGCTATTGATATTAATTAGGGATCACTAACAATAATGTGAATGAAATGAACTTAAAATTTTTAATGATTTTTGATAGCAATATTTCCATACACCCTAGGCACTGTTTCAAACGACAACAAATCAATTGTTGTGAAGACAAACCCCAACATCAGAAACATTTATTCACAATATTGCAAAAATGTGTTTGGAGTCAATGATTGAGACATACTAAACTCAGATATTTTGAGGTCCCAGAACTGTCGGTTCTCAAATTTTAACTTTGAGTGTTTGTCAACATTATCTAGATTTTAGGAAATTGATGATGCCACACCTTGAAATAAAGGAGAAAAAATCTCCTTGGCGCTTGCTAAAAACAGTTGTGGATTTGATGAATTCAGTGACTTTGCTCTAAATTGTTTGGTTACTAGCGATAACCCGTGCCTGAAGGCACTATATAATTCAAAAAAATCGAACTTTGATCATAGACACCAAAAAAATAAAAAATTGATCATGAACACATACTAAGCTAGAAACCTAAACTGCATACTTAACATGTCCGCACATTACATACATGTTCAACAAAATATTATTTATATGAAAATTCTCATAAAGACAAATTTCAATAAAGAGATGGAGAAAACTCAACTTTAATAATCAAAATCCCATAAATTTAAACTAAAAACGCATAAAAGCCATATGCTCGAAACTATATACCTAATTATAATTAGTAGTAACACCCATAAATATTTACTTAAAAGTCAACTTACAGGGATTTTGCAAACCTGTGTCATTTGAAAAAAAATGTATGTGCCTAAAGGCACTATATTATGTTAAACAAAAAAAAACATCAATATTTAATCAAACTAATTTTTATATGTTCTTTTAAAAAATTTGGACATAATTCCCCTAAAAAACATGACCCAAAGAATATCACCTTGTATATGGGTTCGATTCTTCGCTCGATTCCAACGAAGTCATGGTCTCAAGTCCGTCCATCCTAAGTAATACACCATGAATATGGCTCCAAGCATAAAAAATCTATAAAACGCTAATTGCACAATCCACCCTTTATAAAGTGCTAATTATTAAACAAATAAACTATTGACCCCACATGACATGGTTTATGAGTGGATCATTAAACCACAGTAAGCAAAACAAACTATGAAATCTACAGTTGGCTTTCAAAATTTCACATTGCATGTATTTGTTCACTCCTTAAGTGTTGTACGACAAACATGCCTACTTATTATTAACACATGATTTCAAGAAAACATGACCCAAACCATTTATCGAACTCAATATCACCCCAATGCTACCATAACATAACCATTTATCAACCAGCTCACCAATATAATATCAACAATAGAAGAATGTTCACCTTTAACCATACGAATCTGCATATAAAAAATTCTAACCCATAATTCCAAATGCATGCATTTAATTAACATTCATATCAACTCTCTAAAAAAATTGCTACAACAAAAGTCCAAAAATCAAAGCAAAACTAAAACATATCAAGATGATTGGTTCAATTGGTTTCAGATATTGGTAAAAATCATCAAACATTTAAAAGAAAAAAAAAGTAATAGCACAATATAGCATTTAGAATTCCAAAAATAAACTATTATGGCAATTGAATTTCATATTTCACTGAAAATAACACATTTACATATTCTAAAATACCCTAATTTATAAGTATTCCACATTTACAACGACACTTCCAAAAAAAAATACTGTCAATCACTTCACAACCTCTCTCCCCACGCCACATAGGCCTTCGACCCCTATAATCTGCATAAGCTGAACAGTTAACATCAATAATACTAATTCCTTGAATAAAAAATAAAGAAGACATGGTACCACAATAGTTTTTCCAACAAAATAGCCCAATTGTTTCACAATCAACATGGTATCTAATACTAAAAAATCAAGTATTGACTACTGAGAATTGGTTCACAAAAATCAAGATTTAACATTACAAAAAGATTCAATATCAACAAAATAACCCAATTATTTAACAGTCAATATGGTAACTAACACTAAAAAATCAAGTGCTGACAACTTAGAATTGGTTCACAAAAATCAAGACTCAACATTACAAAAGGATTAATGAAATCCTAAGTTTACCATCAAAATTAAGCAACCCTAAATAAAGTGGTTAACATTTTGAGAAAGTCTCCATCAAATTGTCTTAAGTACCTAAGAAATACGTGTTAAAGAAGTTAACATAGCTTGTTTGCTTACTTAAGTATTTTAAGCATATTCTTCATCGCTATTTGCACCACCTTCACTAATCAATTTTCTCTTTCTATGCTACCAAATAAATTGAAGGAAACACCGTGAAGCTATAATTTCCGATTTCAAGAAGATACATAAAGGTATCAAATGGAAGCTCCAATGAAATGCTACAACAATTGGGAACGCAAAATGACATAATGAAGGACATTAATCACCAAATCACACAAACTCAACCCCACAACACGCTGTCATCTAAATGGGAGGAGAAAGAGAAACCAAACCCCACAACACAGTAAAAACCATTGGACCCTAATCACCACCCAATTCAAGATGACAAAAAATAAACATGAAACACAATTTTGATACTAAATTGGTCATACACATTGCAAACTTATAACCAAACTTGATTATTATGCTAGCAATATCCAATAATCAACACACACAGGCAAAAAAGTTTTTACCAAGAGAGGGAGATATGGGTAAGTTCCCAACGAATATTATCCCTTTTCCTTTGAACACTGAGTGGTACCGCCACTTTTCCTTTGAACAAAAAAAGTTTTAGAATAAATTTTAACATAAAACAAAAAATTATTCCCTAAGGACAAAAATAATAATTCACAAAAATAATTATTCATGAGCATGTAACAAAAATAGTAATTCATTACCATTTAGAAGAAAGCAAAACCCCTTGAAGCACCCTATAAGGACAATAAAAATATTTTGAGCAAATCAACGAAGTCCAAATCAACAAAGCTAGGTCTTTTGATATAAAACTCAAATGAGATTATGAAAGAAACAATAAATAATGACACATTCAAAAAATTCTGTGATGTGTGTGTGTGAGTTTTTGCATGTTTGTTCGCGTGTGGGAGTTGTTGGTGTAGGCATGTGTGTGTGTGTGAGAGTGAGTGTTTGCAAGTGTGTTAGTTACTGATGTAGTGTGTGTATGACATGAGAGAGACTTGCAGAGGAAATCATAGACAATGAGAGAGCAAAGAGAAATGAGAGACTTTGGCTATGAGGGGGTGTGTGCTATGAGAGAGTATGAGTGTGAGAGAGGTCGGAGAAGAGAAATTAGGGGAGAGAAAAAGGGAGATCAACTTGACTCCTCGTGTTGGAGTCGCCAAAACACACCAAAGTTGAAGTCGTCGACCGGAGAAAAGACCAAGGGGAGAAATGGGAGAGGGTGATAACAGAGGTGCAATATGTGACCGAAATAGGTGGTATAAGAAAATTTAGGGAGTAATCTTTTACCATCAAATCAATTCGATTAATCACAACTATTGTCATGGTCCTATACAAAATGCAGTTCAACAAATAATCCACCAAAATTACATCAAATAATCAACAAATAATTTAAATAATTATTTTTCAACAAAAATTTTAACAAATCTATATCAAATAATTAACCAAATTCAACAATCAATCATACCTATCTCTATTGTATTCACGAATTCAACTACTTCAAGAACACAAATGATGAAAAAAAATAACAATGAATCACATAATTTTAGCTGTGAAAAAGCACGAAGAGAAGGGGTGGGGTGGGGTGGGCAGAGGACTTGAATCATTCACATACATCTCAAAATCTTTGCAAAAAAAGAGCTAGAGAAAAGCTATAGAAATTCAAGAGAAAGAGTAAACTTGGAAGAGCTAGAGAAAATATAATCTTTAGCTTTCTTGAAAGGAAAAGTAGTATTCTTCCTGAAATGATACAGGCAAGTATAATCGGTAGCCTCTAATGAACATGTGCAATCAACTTTTATCCAGCAACACATGCTGGTCACTCACAAAATTTATCCATGCTCTATTTCATTTTTTACTAACAATCAGGTCCAATAACCACAAACTCATATATCTAATTCACCAAACCATAATTTATTTTCTAATTCCAAATAAACTAACATAGGCAAAATTTCATCTCACCAATCAAGTAAAAAAAACTAATAGAATTTTGGTGACTTTCCTGATCATCCCAACAAATAGGTAATCAAGCATATTTCCTATTTGACCAAAAAAAAAATTCACTATCCTTCCTTTCGTCTACCTGTGACCTTCAATTTCACCGGCTTCGTTGAAGCATCCCATGAGCTAGATCCGTAAACCTCTAAAAACCAAATCATACAAAACTCCTATTATGTAACATGCAACCAAAAAATTTGCTAGAGATTGAACGCATAAAAAATGCAGCTAATAAGTTTGAAGCATGAATTATTTGTTAAAGATCCAACCCTATAAAAAGCACAGCTTGAAGCATCAATTATTTGATAGTTGCACCAAGGTTCTACAATTAACTAACCGACCATAGAATCATAAGACCCTATAGTTCTTGAAAGGATTAGCTAATAGAGAAAATTATCATCGTAAAAATTTACCTCATTGCCGGAAGAAAAGCAATGCTCTTCTTGAAAGGATGTTGATTCATCCCAACCACATTGTCCACGCTGCAAGTAGCCCCTGATTCACAAAAACCGAATACATGACAGGAAAAAAATGATTAGTGCCATTTTTTTTTAGAAATTTTAAAAAATCAAAAAGAAACATTAAGCAAGTCGGCCAAGTAGAACGAAGGCCTTACCATCAAAATCTGTCTAGAATGACCAAGTGGAATGAAGAACTTTCTAATTCGATATGCATCAATGGTCCCAAAAAAATCTAGGTATGAGACAAACCAATCCAAATGAAAAGGTGAAGAACATAAGAGGTGTAGGTGTGCGTGTGTATAGCTATGGTTTTTTTTTTAGCAGGTGTGGTTATGCTTACTATAGTACTGCTTATGAAAAAAAAATAGATAGTATATGTGTGCATGTGAGAAAAACGAACTTTGGGCCATTTGATCAAACAGCTTGTAGGCGCACATGATAATGCTATTCCGTGAGATCTCGAGAACACAGAGAGGCAGAGGGAGAATCTGTCAATTGGCTATAGGGAGGTTACATTCATTGTCTATGGAGTTGATGGCGTGGAGGTAATGTACTTATGGCATTTAAACAAATAGATCCAATGCAGCAATATCTAATGAGCTAACCATCATTGATCCTTTACTGCCAACTACTTTAGGACAAGTTTGGCAGCACAGTTTGTGTTGTGCGATTTTGGGTTCTTCCGACCATCATTTGCATTTTCCCCAAACCCATTGTTCCTTTAGAAACAGAGGCATTCTTAAAAATGTCCACCCAAACCGCTCCCATGTAAATAATACCCCCTTCAACAACTCGTTTTACATGATCGGATAGTCCAGAGAAAAACAAAATTAATCAGCAAACCAAACATTCAAATATAGGTGTCCCACCGAAGCTACAAAGGGCATCGTTACACCACCTAAGAACCCATAATCAATCACACCCTAACCCAACGAACAAAAACTAAAAATCAAGTAGCTAATCAACCCATTCGGTAATTATAAAAACAATTAAGTTACAACCCGAAATCGAAGATACTAACCTGCTCGAGGCGATCTGGCAGCTGGGTTTTGAACAATAACATGTGGTGAGTGGGGGGCTAAGAAATAGATAGAGGGAGGGAGACATAGGCAAACAAAGAGACAGTGAGACGAAAAGTACCTCGTGTGGCGTCATCTTGGGGACTGGCCGGTGGTGGCTGGTTGTGGCCTTTTCTTCCCCTTCTCCGCTGCCAGTCGATCAATGCTTTCCAGATTTGTGTGTGTGTGTGTGTGTGGTGGGTGTGTTTGTGCGAAGTGTGAGTTTGGTGGGTGTGAGAGAGTGTGTGATGGGTGTGTGTTGTGCGATGTGCGTGGCGTGGGTGTTGCAGAGAAGACAAAAAAAAAAAAAAAAGAGAAGAGGAACCTGATTCGCTGCTCTCCATGGTGGTGGGTTGCTAGCCGGCTTGAGTGTGGTGGGTGGTTGTTCAAGCAAATAGAGAAGGGAGAGTGCAGAGAGAAGAAAGAAGATTAGCTTAGACATTACAGAATGGGAAAGAGAAATCGGGTGATAGGCAGATGAGATAGGAGAGAGAGAGTGAAAGTTGGGAAGAGTGGTTGAAAGTGACAGAATTGAGGGGGAAATATTTGATATTAAATTTTTGAATGATGTGTTGGTGGCCGTTGGATGAAATGATTTGAGACCGTCCAATTGACTTATTGAAGCCGCCCTATTTTATATTATAGATATCTCCATTGAAATCTATATCCAATTTGGGCTTAGGACATCATAGTCCATCTGTATATTATCAAAATATGCATGCTTTTCTTCTAAGTTTTACTAGATAATGCGTTTTTAAGATTATAAGACAACTAAATTCCTAGAAAACTCCACTATTCAAGGTAATGTTGGTCTTTCACTACTCTTCGCTAAAAGCTCCAAGCTGGACACGAGAGCAAGTTATAACGTAATTATGAACAGTTGCAATAATTCCATTTCTCATTAGAATAAAACGTGGATGCCAATCATTGCAATACAACTTTGCACACATCATATTTGATGATTCTCAAACTGACCTAAAAAAGTGGGCATTGGAAAACCCGGGTTTCTTTTGCCCATCTATTGTTGCCAACACACGAGAAAGTTGGTCTACATTCTTATGCTGCTATTCTTGAGCGCAAAAAAAAAAATTCCAGGTTATGAATTATTTTGGTCAAACAAATTCCTTCTCACTAAAATTGTTTCTTCATTCAATTTTTATTGAAAGAAGTTTGCTGGATGTAAAGTGCTTTGTTTTACCTTGGTAAAGGACTATCCATTTTT
The DNA here is from genome assembly GCA_951799425.1 of Ilex aquifolium. Lineage (NCBI taxonomy): Eukaryota > Viridiplantae > Streptophyta > Magnoliopsida > Aquifoliales > Aquifoliaceae > Ilex > Ilex aquifolium. Next base: position 127,231 of record OX637407.1, on the reverse strand, counting down.
ATCTTTTATCTTCTGCTATCTTTGGCAAGCCAGAGGTCATTTACAGTGTCCCAAATATTAGTTACTATACCTTAAAATGCTAGGGAGTTCTAATCCAATCTTATACTTTGTGGGTCTAACCATGCATGTTTCAGTCACCAGTGCAAGCATACAGAATGTCCAGAGGGATTGAAGATAGACCAGCCCCTGCCTAATGTCACCTTGATATAATTTTGGAACATGTGTGATTAAAGATGATGTGAAAAGTGCATCAGATCAGTTTAGAAGTCATTAATTAACTTTCATGCAAAATGCATATCCCTTTCACCATCTGGAAGTGATGAAAGTTTGCTAGACTCTGACATAGAATTGGAGATGACACTTTGAGACAATAACTGGAAGACGTGAACTCGCTGACAGAGGAACTGATTGATAGGAATATGACCAAATTTGTAGAACAGGTGAAAGATGACAGTTGGACAACGGGTGGATGGTCTCAAGTAAACACTGACTACTCAGTGTCAAAACTTTCTGTGAATGCATACACAAGGTTTATGGCAAAGACACTTTCAGATCGCCCAGAGGGTCAGAAGATATACATCAATTGCTACTGCCTGGGTTGGGTGAAGGCTGCATTGACTGGTTGGTCTGGGCATAATTTACCGGAGGAAGGGGCTGACACTGCAGTGTGGCTTGCCCTGCTACCAGATCAGTTTGTGAGTGGCAAATTTTTTGCTGAGAGACGCGAGATAAGTTTCTAAAGCAGTCAAATTGAAGGGTAATGCAGGGCTTGAGTTCCAGGTTCATCTTCCATTTGACTGAGATCAGATTCGACAACAGGTAATAGAAGGAATACTACTGCGATAAGAAGAGTGCCTAGTTTTAACAGTGAGCAAGAATAATTCATACTGTCATCCATCCATGGGGAGTAAGACTGATTGCAAGAGTGAAAGAAAATGTCTGATCTCATGATAATCCTGGTTCCTAAAATCTGAGTTGTCCAAACTTTGTGCCATCCATCTCTGTTGCCTTGAGATGAGGATTTAGTGAGCATTACCCATGAATTGAAGAGCTGCATTTTGGTATATTTATCCAACCATTTACCATTCCATACCAATAGAATAACATTATCAAATTAGAATAAGTTTCAACAACATACCACACATATTTGGTGCTCTGGAAAACATATGCTATGTTATTCTCCAAATTCAAGTAACATGTGTGAGATAACACAGAGGAAAACACTTAATAAAAGCCCTTACTGATTGTATGAACTAAAGTGCAATGGAATTAGCTGTACTCAGACAAAGTGTAAGAATCAATTAAAATTCTCGGTAAATCAAACAAAGTGTAAATCAATTAAATTTAGTGAAAGAATCAATTAAAATCCAAGAGAAACCTAATTTCAACACATTATACCCCAAAAAATAGGTACACAAAAAATTCATAATAATAATAATAATAATAATAATAATAAATAATGGTAGATTACACAAAATTTCTCTCAGTAATTCCAACAAACACTTGGTGTCCAACAAACTCTCAGTGTTTGTTTATGTTGTGTGTGTGTAAGTGATGTGTGTGTGTAAGCGATGTGTGTGATGTGGGTGTGTGTGTGTGTGCTGGGTCTGTGTTGGGTGTGTATGTGCTGGGTCTGTGTTGGGTGTGTGTGTCTTGGGTTTGTTTGTGTGTGTGTGTGATTTGTGTGTGCTGGGTTTATTTGTGTGTTGTGCGCTGTGGGTGTGTCTGTGATTGTGAAGTGAGAGAAAGAAGTGAGCGAGTAGAGAAGAGGTGGGGGTAGGATGGAGGGTTAATATGTGTGTTTGTCTGTGAGAGAAAGAGAGAGATGAGGCATACCTTGGAGGGGTTAGCAGCAGCGGTGGTGTTGCTGGTGGTGTCGCTGGGGCGTAAGAGAGAGAGAGAGGCAAAGTGCCGACAACTGCGACGGTGGTGGTGGTGGTGGTGGTGTTGCTGGAGTTGCTGGTGGTGTTGCTGGAGCGTAACCGAGAGAGAGAGAGAGAGAGAGAGAGAGAGAGAGAGAGGGTAAGGCGTAACAAAGGGTGGGAAAAAAGAAACAAAAGAAGGCTTGTCTGACAGGAAAAAAAAAATAGAGATGTCCTAGGCGGCAGAAGGATGTCTTTGTCTAACAGGTGAAGTGACTGAGTTGATCAGATTTTTGAAAAAAGTTGTGGGTGAAAAATGATGAATTTGGGGGGAAAATGAGAGGTTATTGGTGGCCGTTAGATGAATTGATTTGAGACTGTTGGATTTGTTTGTTGAAGCCGCTCTGTTTTATATTATAGATGTGGTTTATGACATCAAGTGGTTTGTCAAACAATTCAGAAAATTGAACTTGCATATCATTTGATCATTTATTTCACCTCTAAGTACCATTCCACCTCTTTTATGCAGTTTGTTGGAGCATGCAAGAAGCCCCCTGTGTTTTGTATCATCACCGAGTATTTGGCTGGGGGCTCCCTGAGAAAATACCTCATCAGCAGGAGCCATATTCACTTCCTCTCAACCTAGTTTTGAAGTTGGCCCTTCACATTGCACATGGGATGCAATATCTTCATTCTCAGGGGATACTCCACAGGGATCTCAAATCCGAAAATCTACTGCTTGGTGAAGGTATGTGTGTGAAAGTGGCAGATTTTGGTATCTCATGCTTGGAATCGCAATGTGGCAGTGCGAAAGGATTCACAGGTACCTACCATTGGATGGCGCCAGAAATGATCAAAGAAAGTTGATGTTTACAGTTTCGGGATCGTCATGTGGGAGCTTTTAACTGCATTGATACCATTTGACGACATGACCCCAGAACAGGCTGCTTTTGCAGTCTGCCAGAAGGTATTTCCTTGTGGATGTGGTGGTATGATGATTTCCTTCAATATTTTTCAAACAGGAACATGCTATGACAAAATTCTCTCCATCAATAAGTTCATCCTTTTGGCAAATCACATTTGTTTTGCATCCTCTTTCTCCTTTGTGGTCTTTGTGCATTATCTTGGAAAGCTTGCATGTTAACAGCTAATGACTAATTGGAAGTGATCAAAATTTAGATCAGGCAATCTTATGCAGTTTATAGGCAAGGGGTACGATTTATGAAAGATAAGGTGACATATTGGAAATAAAAAAAAAAAAAAAAAAAGAGGAACTTCAAAAAAGGAGAACAAAGCTTTTTTCCTATTTTCCTGAGTTGAAACTTGAAATTACGAAACCTTTGATATTTGTGGAACTGCATGTTGAAGATAACCCATTATTGAAGATGTTAAACAACCATATACTCCAAAAACTTAAGCTTTTAAAGAGGCTGTAACTTAAGTATTTATTCTTTAACACGCCTGCTCACACATAGGTTAGGTTTTGGGCCTAGCACGTGAAAATCTTTTAATTATTAGGGTGGCGATGAGATTCGAACACAAGACGTCCTGTTCTAATATCATGTTAAACAACCATCTATTTTAAAAACTTAAGTTTTTAGAGAAAGTGTAACTTAAGTATTTATACTTCAACAGAAGATAACAAAGAATACTATTTCATTAAAAAGTTATATCAAATTAAGGGTTGTGCTCTAGGACAGATGTAGTTGAAGAAAGAGGTCATATTGTAATTGCTAGCAATATCTGTGAGTGAGATAACATAAAGCATTAACTCAAGAAGGGATTAGAATGTCCTGCTAGTATAAATTTCTGTATTACTGAAACACAATTTAGAGGCTTGTCGCAATAAATAGCTTGTTTGGTGACATGAATTGTCTTCAGATCCTAAACTTACAATTTTTCATCACTTTAGCGTTTGCTTACACTTCCTTTCCACATACCTCCAGTCCAATTCTCATTATCTGAAGTTTTCGTGAGGTGTTTAAGCTTGGCGGTTCCAGTTTTTCAAAGTATGCTAGTTAAAAAGTTCTCAAGTTTAATTTTTCAAATCCATTCGTCTCCTATATATATTATCTCATATTATCTTGCTAGGAGATCAATTTTATATATATTATCTCATATTATCATTGAAAAACATGTTTAAAACATTAATATTTTCCAAACATGTTTACTCTTGTATCTCTGATGGTGTCCATTTATTACTGTCAAAGTTCTTAATTTTCCTATGTACATTGGTTTGGACTTTCTATAGAATTGTAGACCGCCATTGCCCTCCTCGTGTCCTATGGCATTTCGTCATCTCATTAAACGATGCTGGTCAAGTAGTCCTGATAAGCGTCCCCATTTTGAGGAGATTGTGACAATTCTGGAGAGTTATGTGGCGTCTCTCGAGCAGGACCCAGAATTCTTTTCATCCAATGAACATCCTAATGATCATGCTCTTTTGAGATGCCTACCAAAATGTATTGCTGCCTGTAGATCAACTTCCTTGAGAGCATAAGATATCTTATGAAATCATTTATGTGTGATGGGTAGATGTAGCATATTGTTCTTTTCTTGTTTAGGTCTCTGTTATGTAATTAGGATTAGAGTTCTGTTTTCCCTCCTCTTCATGTGTGGGCATAGGTTGGTAGTTTTCTTTCAGTATAATTCGTATTGATTTCCCTCTCAATTCGAATGGGAATGTAAAATAGAAACTCCTTTTGTTTCTATTTCAGATTATTAGACTTGTTATAGGCTTGCTGTTGTCAATGGGCAATATAATCATTTACATGACACATGTATGGTTATAGTTGTTATAAATCCGTGGGTACCATATTTATTTACTAGTTATTACCTGTGCCTGAAGGCACAGAGTAATAAAAAATGGTAAACAACAAACATATTTGTATTTATATCCAAAATCAAATCACAAACATAGAGGAGAGATAAATGAATTTAAGCATTAGTTATAGTGGAGGTGAGAGGTGGTGGTGGTAAGAGACGGTGATGGTTGTGGTGGTGGTGGTGGCGGCGGTGATGGTGGTGGTGGGGAGAGTGGCGGCGGCGGTGGTGATGGCAGTGGTGGTGGTGGCGGCGACGACGTCGACAGTGGTGGTGGTGGCAGTAGCAAGGGCGGTGGTGGTGGTAGAGGTAGTGGTGGTGGGGGTGGTAGTGGTAGAGGTAGTAATGGAGCGGTTTTAAACATTATTATTTTTTTTTAAGTACTTATGAGAAATAATTTCTAGAAGTACTTTTAAAAAGTCACTCCAAACACACTCTTAGGGGCCTATTTTTCCTATTAAATTTAGGATGTTAATATTAGCCGTTAGATTGACTTTAAAGTAAAATTTAAAGCGATCTCAACCGCGAAAAGCAAAAGTCATTTTGTTTATCTTTTGAAATTTGAATTGTAAGCTACTTTATTATATAGATATTGCTTAACAAACATAGGATTGGATTGAGTTTATGATTGAATCTCTCGTAGAAATCCCTTGAGTTGGGTTTGAAGCGATTTCCTAAAATCTATTCCATCCCTTCCATGTGAATCATCCAAACATGCCCATGGAGGGTGGGCTTTATAGTTGAAATTACTTGCAATATTGTAATACGCACTGTTGTATGCCAACTTATATTTATTGTATAAGATAGTTAGTATTTTAAATTTTATCCCCACATATTTTTTCCGTTAATTTATAGCACATCACTTATTTTTATCCTAAGTTGAATTATTTAATTTAGACATTGTTCATGTATAATAGTATTCACATAATGATATTTTTTGGAGATCATGTATTTTGAGAAAATTTTGTGGATTTTTAAAAAAAAATTGTTACAAATTAATTTTAATTTATGTAATTAAAGAAAGAGAAGGAAAGAATTTATATTGATTTTTTTAGGCGCTTAAATTTTATGTTGTATAAAGACACGAGTTATGACTAGTTTATATGATAAAGTATAAATAAAAAATAATTTTTACTTTTCGTGGTTGAGATTGTTTTAAATTTTATTTTAAAGTTAATCTGATGACTAATATTACCACCCCAAATTTAATATGAAAAATAGACTCCCTAAGGGTTTGTTTGGGTTAATTTTTCAAAAATGTTTTTGACTCCTCATAATCACTTTAAAAAATAAAGTTATTTTTGAAACAACTTATTTTAATTACTTCCAAATAAGTAAAAAATAATTTTACCACTTAAGTAAGTAAAAGTAAATAAAAAAATAACTTTTATTTCTTGAAAATCACTTTTTTACAAAACACTTCACCACCACTGCCGCCACCCCACCATTGCCCCACCACTATCACTACCACCCTTACCACCGCCACCCTATCACCACCTCTGCCACAACCACCATTGCTACCGCCATCGCCATCACCCACTACCACCACCACCACCACTACCATTATTGTCACTTGCCACCGATTGCTATCGTCATCGCCCACTGCCACCACCCATTAGCATCATCATCTCATTTTTATATTTATTACCATTACCACCATAATCCCACCGTCACCCACCTTCATCACCCACCACCACCACAACCCACCGCCACCCACTACTATAACCCATCATCACCCGTCGTCGCCCACCACCGCCACCCACTACTACAACCCATTACCACCTGTCGTCGCTCACCACCGCCACCACCCACTGCCACCCACCGCCACCACCACCCGTCGTCGTCCATCATCGCCGCCACCCACTGCCTCCCATCCCCACCATCACCCGCCGTCACCCACCACCACCGCCTCCCACTGTCACCCACCCCCACCACACCTACCACCCACCACTGTCATTCGCCACCACCCACCACCATCGTCGCCCACAAGCCCCCATCTTTGCCCACCACCACTCACACCCACCACTACCATCGTCATCGCCCACAACCGTCGTTGCCCCACCACTGCCATTGTCAACTACTATCACCGCCCACCATCACTCACACCCACCACCACCACCGTCATCCCATGGCTGCAATTACCACCATCGTCACCCAAAAACTACCATCATCGTTGCAACCCATGGCTGCCACCACCACCACGGTCGTTGCTGCCCACCATAACCATCATCGTTTCCCACCACCACTATGTCGCCTACCACCACTACCACCGCTCACCCCCACTACAATTGGTGTTTAAATTCTTTTCTCTCTCATCTATTTTTATGATTTAATTTTGGGTGTGAATACAAATATGTTTATGATCGACAATTTTTTTATTACCCTGTGCCTTCAGACACAGGCTAATTATATGATATTGAAGCTTATTAGGCATGTAGAGACAATTGTAATGTATCAAATTTAGGGTAAGGATGCTTTTTAGTTGTCTGGGTGTTAGTGAAATAATCTCTAAGAATATCATCTATATGATATTATTAAAGAGGGAAACCTTGTTTGATTTCTTGATGCCTCTTATTTCGGCATTATGGTAGGACTACAACATCCAACAGTTATTTTTTAGTATCATATTTAAATTTATTATAAAATAAGAGTCAAATTATCATTCAATCTAACGAGAATCAATCTTAAATTATTTTAGTTACAACTTAACCTATCGAGTCTAAACTGAGTTTTTCTTAGTTGTAAAACTTGACACGGTATGAGTTATGTTTAATTTATCTTTATTTGTAATTTTTTGGTACAATACCTGCTTTGACACCATAATTTTACTCATTATTAAGCAATTAGCACTATATTCAACTTTTATAATTAATTCCATATTCCAATTAACTATTGATAACTCCCCCAGTCTCTCCCATTTCTCATATTGCACTTGTGCAGTGGCATGGAAAGGGCTTTCCCTCGAGTCAAACATTGTAATAAGTTTCTGGCCAGGCAACGAGGGATTTATCCCACATGAATAACTTAGTTTCAGTGTGGATGATCTGCCTTTGACCAGACTAGAGAGGGAATTAGTCAAAGTGTACATAAATTAACTCGGATACCCCTGCTGTTGAAAAAAAAAAAACATTGTAACAAGTGACAATGGTCTAAGGACAGATCTAGGTATAGCTTTACCTATCAATTTGGGTTGGCTGCTACTAAAATAATCTCATGGGTTTCTGCAAACAATTAAAAAAAAAAAATGTTATTTAGACCTAATTTGTTAATCTAAATGCATTATAACCATTAAATTGGTTCTGGGTCTCAATTAATACTGAGATTTATTATCAATTTAATGTCAGTAGTTCATTAGGTTAATAAATTAAATGAATATTACTTATAAACGATCCATACTTTTTGTTCTATATCATGCTATGCACAACTATTAATAAAATATTAAAACACCTTTGGGTATAACGAGGACAGTTTTCCTAAGTGGTCTAAGGTGCTAGATTTAGGCTCTAGTCTGGTAGGGTGTGGGTTCGAATTCCACAGCTGTGCTAACTGCATTTTTTGGAAACTTCCATCTACCTCGGCACTTCTTCTCAAAATACAACACGAAATTTGAGAGTTTTAATTTTTTTTAAGTCACTTATTTTATAAACGAGTGGATTTAATACGATGTGATTAATAAACAAATTGGATATGAATAAAACCAATCAAAAAAATATACAAATACACGATTCATGCACGACACGAGTTCGATATAACACAACTTGTTAGATACGAATTAATAAACGAATCATGTATGAGTGAAATATTTTTTAACACAAATCCGTTTCACCCGACACGATTGACATATCTATTTCTTGTCCCCAATTTTGTAGCTAGTTAAAAGGATAAGTGATGTTTGATAGTCTTACTAGACCTGACAATCATGTCGGGTAGAATAGGTTCGTGTTAAAAAACCCTCTATTCATATCCCATTTTTATATAAACGGGTCCAACAATTATACTCGTACACGACTTATTTATTAGATGGGTTATTCGACACAACTCGTGTGTCATCTATTAAATAAGAGAATCGGTTAAGTATTTTGAGTCCACACGAAAAATCATCAACTTATCACACATTACATATGTTTGACCTGTTTATTATAATAATAAATCATAGCTGAGCAAAAAAATAAAGACAAAAAATAAACATTAAATTATTACCAAATTCGAATGAGTTTGAAAGATGAGAGGCGTGAGATGAGGTAGAGGCTGAGAGACCTAATTTTTTTTTTTTCGAATTTATATAGCCACTGTTAACGGGTTAAATGAGTTGAAATGAGTTTATAGGTTAAACACAAAATTGATACGTTTATTTCACGGGCCTGCCGAGTTAACCCATTAATCACCCGAATCAGTTAAGACTACACCCAAACCCGCTAAATCTGTGTCGAGTTCGTGTCGATTTTATGAGTCGTGTCTAAGATTGTCAGGTTTAATCTTACCTAATTAAGTTTTAAGCTAAATAATCTATCTGCAAGATTTGGTATAATCTCCTTTGCTCATTGAGAAATCGCATTAATTATTTTTCTTGTAAGATTCGGGGTAATATCGATTTTGCACGAATCTATTACCAAAATATTGCTCTTTTCAAACAAAAAAAAAGCAATCTATCGCACTTTTAAAATTATTTACCGATCTACTGCATTTTTTAAAAACAGACCATGAAAGCGGTAAATAAGTTTAGAAGTGCAGTAGATCAGTATTTTTGTTTAAAAAGAACAGTATTTTAGTAATAAATTCGATTTTGCACAGCAAAATTCCTTGCTAAAAGATGCAAGAGGACATTGCAGGGTGAGTACGATTGCACCAACCCAATCACCTCTATTGGATTGCTAAAGCCAAAGGAGGGTTGTGGTTAGGGTGGGGTGGGGTGGGGGTGGGGGTGGGGGTGGGGGTGGGGTGAGGGAGAGAGAGAGAGGTGTCCTAGTCTGAGGTTTCTGGATTGAAAAAGATGATAAGGCCCAAACCTTAATAAACTTCGAGTATTATGGTCCGTTTGGTAAGGTGGATGAAAAAATAGAAGGATGAAAATGAATGATACATTTTTCATCATTCAATGTAGGAATCATTCTTTCCCTTCTTTGTGTTTGGTAAGAGGAATGGAAAGTAGAAAAATTTGATATTTTTTGTGTGTGTTTGATAAGATGGAAAAAGTATTTTTTTATTAGAAAAAATATAAATTCATATTTTACCATTATATTTATATATGAAATTAATATATGCATAATATGTAATTGATAAATATGATATATGTATATATTAAAAGATATATGTATATATTAAAAGATATATATACAAATAACAAACATTTCAACACACATAATAAAATTTTCATCTACTTTTCCTCCCAATTTTTGAGGGATTGATTTTGGTAAGTTAGAAGGAAAGTTAATCCATCAACTTTTCCATCCTTCCTATTTCCCTTTCTTACCAAACATGATGTTTTATCTATCGTTCTAACTTTCCATCCTTTTATTTATCCATCGTACCAAACGAATCATCAGTGTGGTCAATATAGCCTTCATACACATGCAACATCTCATTCAAAAGATCTTAACGTTAATAAAAACGAAAATCCCTCATAATAATAATCGTTTGGGTTGGGTCAATTTACAAATACTACTGTTTATATAAAAATGTGGTTTAAACTCACTTTTTAATATGAAGCGTATTTACAAAATGGGCTTTAACTAAAAAAAAATTCTTAAAAACCTATTTTTCAAATACGTTTTTATATTGAAAGGGTTCAAACCAAGCTTTTATGAAAACAACATTAATTTAAGAAGAGAATTAGAATGTGCAATAAGAGATGAAAGTTGAAAAATCACAGTATAGCACTCAAAAAACACTTGTAATATCATCAACCCAAAATTAGAAGTACAATAAAAGATCAAAGTTGAAAAATCACAGTACAGCATTCAAAAAAAATTGTAATATCATCAACCCAAAATTAGAATGTACAATACGAGATCAAAGTTGAAAAATTACATTATAGCAATCCAAAAAAAAAAAAAAAACTTGTAATATCATCAAAACCCTATTCCTTTTGCTTTAAAGATTACATTTATAGATAATTGCAAACATGGAATTTATTTATTTAATAATAACAGATGTACAACTATGTAAACTCATAGACCTATCCGGAAAAGGAAATTAAGGTTTTTACTCACCATATTAGAAAGAAGCCACTTTAGAAGCCATTCCAAACAAAGTCTAGAGAATTCTGATCCAAAAGTTGTTCTAAATTTGGGTTGTTTAGGCAAAGATCATCATCAGGAAACCAGAAAGAGCTCTCATCATTCATGGTCATTTTGAGTGAGTCCAAAAATCTCGTTGTGCTCACAGTCATTTTCAAGCACCGTTTTTTGATTGGTAGCTTCTTGATTGCCATTAGGTAATAATGCGCCCAAGTTCGTCTCGAGAGAATTATTAAAATTCTCTCGAACTGTTATAGGAATTGCTCGCGACGAAGCTCTAACTTTGTTTTCTTCCTTCTTGGTTCCCAACTTCTTGCACAAGCGAGTGTTCCAGTGATTTTCAACTTGGTTGTCTGTTCTTCCTGGGACTCGGCCAGCAATTAAAGACCACCTTAAGATAAAAGTTGCAACAATTTAGTTGGCTCGATCATTGACAACAACAATATAGAACTACTATTGCATGCACCAATTGTTGCTACCATATATTGCAGTATGATCAAAACATATAGCTGACTAAAGTGGCTTGAATGCCCAATAAAGAAAAAGAGATCAAGGATCAAATTTTTATTTCGGTGCATTGTTTCGGTTATCTAGGAAACGGAAATGTTTTGATCGGTTTCAAAAACAAAATGAAAAAAATTAAAAAATATTTTTTTTCCAAAACATTGGTCGACATATACCAAAGTATTTTGAAATATCTTGAAACATTTTGAAACAATTTTGCAAATACATTGAAATAATACAAAACATCTTGAAAATTATGGAACACCTCGAAGTATTAGAATTTCGATTCCATTACTGATTCGTTTCGGTCTCTTTAAAAACGAAAACCTTTCGACCGTTTTGAAACTAAATTTTGATCCTTGAAAGAGATAAAATTTGTGAGGGCTATAAAGTTAGTAGCAGGGAAAGAGCCAACCGATAACCATTGAAGGATACAACATTTGGGGGTGCTCAATCAAATGAAAAAATGAGTTACTACTCAAACAACCACTAAAATATTGCCAAAAACTCGGGGGTCATATTCCCCTTCACCACAACTATGCTTCGTCTTGGCTTAGGGGTAGTTGTTCACCACTCTATTTACTTTTTTGTGAATTTTTTTTTGCATTGTTACCAGCCAATTTTTGGGTACAACAATGCTATATATGTTGATCAAGATTTTTTATCAAGTTTTTTATCTTAAGTGATATGGTACAGTCTTTATCATCAAATATGTGAATCCCATTAATATTCAATGTTGAAGATTGTGTCATATCACTCGAAATGAAAAACTTGATAAGAAACTTAGATAGCGTTTGGTAACTAGTAGTTTGTGTTTTTTTTTTTGTTTTTGTTTTCATTTTTTGCTTAAAAAAAAAATACCGCGTTTGTGATGTGTTTTTGTTTTTTTTAAGCTATATTGTTTTGAAAACAAGGTCCAAAACTATAAACACCAAAAATGATGTTTTTGAAAACATCCAAAATTGACAACACGCGCGTGCATCTCATTATCAATTAATGAGGTCCAGCATTCAAATCTCATTAGCAACAAAATGAGATTTTTTTTTGTGGCAACTATAAAACCCCTTTTCCTCCTTTTTTTTTTTCTTGTCTCTTTCCCTCATCTGTCTCTCTCTATCGCTCGTCTCTCTCTCTCTCTCTCTCTCTCTCTCTCTCTCTCTCTCTCGATGCCTCCAAAGAGGTGCCTCTTTTTGAAACCCACTATCACGAAGACGAAGACGAGAAGATGAAGACGAAATCAAACACGAAGAAGAAGACGAAATTGAACACAAAGACGAAACTTACACATAGATCTATATATATACATAGATCTGTATATATATGTATATATAGGCATAGATCTACATATATGTTATTATATATTCATAGATCTACATGTGTGTGTTTATTTGTGTTTGTGTGTGTGTATGTGTGTTGTATATATGGATATGTGTATATGTATGTGTGTGTCTGTGTCTGTGTGTATTTTGTGTGTAATTTGTGGAAGTATGTTTGTGTAATTGCGTTTATATATGTGTATATATGTGTGTGTCCCAGCGAGATCATCTCGTGTGTGTGTGTGTCTGCAAGATCATCTCGTCTCTCTGTGTGTGTTTGTGTCACAACAAGAATGTCTCCAATTGGGACATTTATTTGGAATCAAAATATTAACCAAAATAACAACAATAAAATATTATCCAAAATATATAATATCAAACATGTTTTTAAATTTTGTTTTTATAATTTTTTTAAATATAAATGACTACCAAACATGTTTTATATTTTTAATTTTTATCACAAAAAATAAAAACTAGTTCTGTTTTTTTTTATAAAAAAAAACTTAAAAACGAAAACATTACCAAACGCACCCTTAGTAAGCATAACATTAATATGCTCCCGCGAAGCTAGCTTACTATGGCGATGGAGTTTTTCATTAATTGCAGGAGCTAACTAACAAGCCACATCGTTCTCTGCAATTAAAAGGGTATATGATGAAAGTTCGAATTGGGTTCCTAGCATATGAAATATAGAATCACCAATTCCTAGTGCTATAATAGAAACAATCATTAAAGCGCCAAAAAAGAAAAAAAAAAAAGAGCCCTAGGAACACAAAACACTAAGCGTGTCCATGGGCCGGGCCAGATTCAAGAATTTTTTTTTGGGCCAGGCCTAGGTAGTATAGGCCCAAGCCCTTCCAAGTGAGTTATCGGGTGGGCCGGACCGAGTTTCGGGTAAGAATAGGCTACCCGCAGTCTAACCCGTGAGCCTATGGGCAGGCTTGCTCGCAGACTTTTTTATATACAACTTTATTTAAAAATAATGAATATTTTTATAACTTAATATTTGTGTAAATTATATTTTTGAATAAAAAATAGAGTCAAAATGGATAAAAATAAAATAATGAATAATTTTATTTTGGGTAAACAACATAAATGCCCCTCGAACTTTAGTGTCCGTTTTAAATTGGCCCCTGAACATTCAATTGTACTAATTTAGCCCTTATACTTTTACATCTGTACCAATCAACTCATTCTGTCGATTTCAGACGTTAAAACTAACGGGAACAGAGAAACTGTCAGGAACTAAGGGTATAATGGACATTATACTCAATGGATCTGGGTTTTGGTGCCAAACTTCTTCCCCTTTCCCTCCTCGAGAATGACAGTTCGCAGTTAATTAGGGTTCATCCCCCAAATTCGATTTGTATCCATTGCCACAAATTCATTGTGGATCATGTGCATAAATTCATTCCAAGGACGATTGAGAAGAACAAGTTACAGTTTGTAGAAGAGGGCTTGTGTTCATCAACCAGACATGCCTTGGGAAATCCAACCAGTGGATGTTGCTTTTAATCCAGATCAAATGTATGGTAAGTGTGAAATTTTTAATTCATTTGTACGTGTTAAAGTGGTAAAATTAGTTGTTTATACAGTTATTGGATTTGAAAAGTGTAGAAGATGTTGGGTTTTGTTTTGAACTGGTTTAATATTCTACAAGCTCTTGTTTCGAACGGATTTTGTTGTTTTTTTTACCATATTCCTTAATCTGAGTGGGAGACAAAGCATTGTCTTGTGTTTTTTTTTTTTTTATTGTTTATGGTATAGGATATACTAGGTATGATTGAAGATGTTTTCTAACTTTTTGCACAGGTGTGAACTCAACGTTATTCACCATAGAGTTGCATTATGGTGAAAAATTTGAGTGCATGCCTCAGATGGTATATAAGGGTGGGTATATTAGGCATGTTGATTGGTGTGATCCTGACCTAATCTCCATCCCTGAGATAAGTGACATGGCAAAGGAACTAGGGTGTACAGGGGTTATTGGTTATCAGTATAAAGTTCCACATATGGATCTCACAAAAGAGTTGAGGGTATTAAAGCGTGATTATGATATATCAGCAATATTGGAGTGGGTTCCAAATATTAGGGTAATTGAAGTATACCTAGAAAACGACACACCAAATGAAGATGAGTATATCCCCAATACAGAATGTGACATTGCAGATGATGGCAAGGATTCAGAAAATGATGAAAATTTTGATGCATGCGACTCAGACACATCAAATTATGAGGATTTCTCTAACAGTGATGGACAAACTGATGACTACTTGTTTGATACTTATGTGGATAATGAAGCTGAATTGGGTGGATTGAGGGATAAAGGTGTTGGGCAGAGCAATATGAATACTGAGATTAATGCCAATGAGAATGATGTTATATCTGACAATGCTGCATCAGATGAACTTCAGTATTTGCATAGTTCATCTGATGATGATGATGAGTTGGATACTGCGAAGAGGAGATATCCAGATTTTAGGCCATTAACAGACATGAGGAAACTTGAATTCAAGCTGGGAATGGTATTTGCCTCGACCAAACAATTCAAGGAAGCTATTAAGAATTATGCCATTTGGAAGGGGAAAGACATAAGGTTTATTAGGAATGAGAAACATAGGGTGAGGGCCAAATGCAAGCCACCATGCGAATGGATGATTTTTGCCTCAAAGATGCAAGGTAGCAGTACAATACAAATCAAGACTTTTAATGATGTGCACCAGAACTGCAATTGGGCCTGGCGTAATAGACATGTAACAACAAATTGGTTATCTGAAACATACAGGAATAAGCTTAGATCTAATTCTGGATGGCCATTACAATCCTTTAGGGAAGCTATGGAAGAAGATTATTGTGTGGGTGTTTCAAAAAATGTGGTTTTCTAAGCCAAAAAAACTGCTAAAGATGTAATTGAAGGTGGTGAGAAGGCACAGTACAGTAAGTTATGAGATTATTGTGAAGAGATCAAAAGAACACACCCAGGGTCAACATTAGTAATTGATTATGAAGAAAACAACCTTGGGAGTGAAAATAAAAGGTTTAAGAGGATTTACTGCTGCCTGGGACCATTGAAAGAGGGGTTTTTGGTAGGATGCAAACCTTTCATTTGCATAGATGGTTGTTTCCTGACGGGTACATACCCTGGTCAACTACTAACAACAGTTGGGATAGATGCAAACAATGGATTTTGGCCTATAGCATATGCAGTCGTGGAGAACGAGTGCACCGACACATGGAAATGGTTTATGGAGCTGCTATGTGATGATCTTAATATGATTAACCAATTTCATTGGACATTTATGTCTGACCAACAGAAGGTATGATGTTTACTGAATTTCATTGGACATCTAATTTTTTTTTCCAATTTCATTTACTGAATATGTATATGTTTTTCTATTTTAGGGACTTGGCAATGCTATGGCCACATTGTTACCAAATTGTGAGCATAGATTTTGTCTTAAACATATGCACAACAATTTCAAAAAACAACATAAAGGAAAGTTGCTTAGAGATATGATGTGGAATTGTGCTAGTGCTACCACAGTGGAGTATTTTAGGAAGGCAATAGATGTCCTAAAAAATGAGAGTGTTAGTACTTTTGATTGGCTAGCCACATCTGTACACCCACAACATTGGGCTAGATCACATTTCTCTACTGTTTCTAAGTGTGATCACTTACTGAATAACCATGCTGAATCATTTAATGCATTCATTCTAGAAGCAAGAGATAAGCCTATCATTACCATGTTATAAACTATTAGGAACCTCTTGATGGATAGGATAGTGAGGAGGAGAGAAATTATGCTTAGGTTTCCTGGACCTAATTGCCCTAATGTTAGACAAAGGTTAGAGAAAGTGATTGCAGAGTCTATGACATGTAGACCTAGGTTCAATGGTGTGTCAAGTTTCCAAGTGTCATGTTCTGATGGGTCACAATTTACAGTGAATGTGAGGGATAGAAGTTGCACTTGCAGGAAATGGGATTTAACTGGGATTCCATGTGCTCATGGTGTGTCTGCCATTCACTACAATGGTGGTGACCCACACATGTATGTGCATGATTATTTCAAGAGAGACAAATATTTGGAAACCTATAGTCATGTGTTGCAGCCCATTAATGGCCCTGATATGTGGCCTCAGACAGGGAAAATTCCATTAGACCCACCAATTGTCTATGTGCAACCAGGTAGACCAAAAAAGGCAATAAAAAGAGATCAACATGAGCCTCCCAAAGTTGGAAAATTGGGTAAGAGAAGGGTTAAGATGACATGCACCAAATGTGGGAATACAGGCCACAACCAAAGAACTTGTAAAGGGAATACTCAACAGACTCAGCAGAATCAACAAGCTCCACATATGGATCAGCAAGCTGAACAGAATCAGCAAGGACATCAGAATGAAGAGAATCACCAAGGACAGCAGAATGAACATCATCAGCAGAATCAACTGGTTATAGAAGGAATAAATTTTCAGTGAGTTTTTTGTATTACATAGTTATGGTATTAAGCATATGGTAAAAAAAAATTGTTTTAATACAAGTTGTTTTAATGCGCTTCAGGTAAGAAGGTTCAAAGGAAGTGGAAAACAATTCAATCCTCCAAGACCAGCCTCAGTCTCAGCCACTGTCACAGCTCAACCACAACCACCAAGGCCAACAACTAGGAGCTCAGTCTCAGCCACTGCCACAGCTCAACCACAACCATCAAGGCCAACAACTAGGAGCTTAGTCTCAGCCACTGCCAAATCTCAATCACAACCATCAAGGCCAACAACTAGGAGCTCAGCCCCAGCCACTGTCACATCAAATTCACAACCAGCAAGTTCTACCTTTTCCTGGTCACACTCAGCAGCTCATGGTCGTTTTTTTTATAAGACCAGGAAAATCAAAGTTAGTATCAGCACTGCAACAACAAGTTGAGGCAATGAGAAACAAGAAAACTTTAGTTTCATAGGGGTAGCATTTGGAGGTCTTTTGTATAGGATTATGCCAGTGCAGTTTGTCATCACAGTGATGTTTTGTATAGGATTATAATAGGGCATTTTGTCATCACAGTGATGTTTTGTATAGGATTATAACAGGGCATTTTGTCATCACAGTGATGTTTTGTATAGGATTATGCCTGTGCTTTTTGTTATGCCAGTGCATTGTGAACACATCCCTGTAATGATGTTTCATTTCTAAGTAATTATACTGACTATTCTTACATGTACTTGTAGTGCCTCAGATTCCACTGAAATAATCAAAAACCAAAACAAGTTGCATTACCAAAAGCATTACAGAACATGATTACAATAAAAACCATTAGTACAAGAGCCATCAGTACAATACAATTTATAGTTTTTTGAACAACCATCAGTACTACTTTGGTGCTCAAATTAGTGTAATTTATCACCCAGTACCCAGTGCAATTTGAGTAGATGGACTCTTCACAACATCTTCATGATTGCTACTCCACATAAGCCACAACAACAACCACAAAATTATCAGCACTATCCACACACAAATCTCTCGTCTTCTCCTTCTCCTCAATTGGTTCTCTACTGTCGAAATGCGGTTTATCAATCCTGCAATTATCTGGCGCGCACGAAGGCACATAGGCGGATCGCACCAAACAAAGAAACCACATCTCCCAGCCTAAATGAAATTTGCATTATAAGAGAAACACTTTAAAAATTTTGTGATAAAGCAAAATAAGAGAAACAATTTCTTATTTGCCACAGGTAAGAGAAACAAGATAAGAGAAACACTTTCATTTAAAAAACACAAATGAAAGTTACCATGGATTTTCCACAGGTATAAAACCTCCTTCCTGGATTTTGATTCGTCCATGAGGTCTTCAACACTGCCATAGTGCCGCAGTTACAAGACACATCCATTGCTTCTATCACTGCTGAATCCAAGGCTTCTACAGTGCCCTTGTTGCACATCCCACTTTCTCCCTCTATCGTCTGCCAATCATGCCATACAAAGAAGATGTAGATTTAGATTGCAACAACAGAGCAACATGAGGAGGGAAAGGGGAAGAAGTTTGGCGCCAAAACCCAGATCCATTGAGTATAATGTCCATTATGCCCTTAGTTCATGACAGTTTCTCAGTTCCCGTTAGTTTTAACGTCTGAAATAGACAGAATGAGTTGATTGGTACAGATGTAAAGTATAAGGGCTAAATTGGTACAATTGAATGTTCAGGGGCCAATTTAAAATAGACACTAAAGTTCGAGGGGCATTTATGTTGTTTACCCTTTTATTTTTGATTAGGGAGTGAACTACATCCAATAGAATGAATACATCCCAATTAGATTGACATCTACTAACTTATCTATCATTTGTATTACTCTACCCTTCAAAATTTGTATGCTTAATACATGGAAAAAATACATTATTTATAGTATCTAAATTTTTAAAACTTCAAATTCCGACATTGGGAGACTTATTTCAAAATTTCAAATTTAAATGGTCTAAAAGTATAACTTTTTTTCAAAGGAAGGGTCGGCAGGCTGTGTGGGCGGATTGGGTTTGGCAGGCGGACTCTTGGGCTAGGTTTTAACGGGTTTTTTCGGGTGGGCTATTGGGCTGAGCTTCAAACCATGTAATGGATTTGGGGGCAAACCCAAGCCCTCTTTTTAAGGATATTAGGTTCGGGCTCGGGCGGACCAACTATCGGCCCTATCAAGTTTTGGGTCTATTTTTTTCGGGCCGGGTAACGGGACCCATGGATAACCCGGCCCATGACACCCCTACTCAACACCTGCAACTGCTCCTGCTTATCTTATAGCAGATAAACAGGTGGACATGTGGAAGTTTTATGTTTTACTATCCATAGGACCTATTATGTTGGAAGAAGTACTACTATGATAATCCCTTGTAGTGGAGAAAGTGGTGTCTTAATGTTTTAGTGGTTACAAGCAAAAGAAATTTTTTTGTGGGTTTAACAGACCATTTGACATTGTCATATAGTCAGAATGTTTTTGAAAAAAATCAACTATGATAATTTACATGACACTAGCACATGATGTATTAAACTCACCCTAACTTTTTCCTCCTTCCTAAAGAAGAAAAATACTAGTAGAAACAGCTGTGGGTAATAGAAAAGAAAAATGACTTGGTTCCAAGGAGATTATGGAGCCTAATGATGAGGTTATTGATTAGCACTTAAAATTAGCATATTACTATGCCGTTTTAAGACTAATTGTACTTTGATGGAGTTTAAGTGATGTCATTTCAGACCCTAAACTGAACAAGGACCTAAGAACAACAAGTACCACACTTGAATGCAACACCAATACATTAGAGCCCAAAATTGGAGAAGCTTGGAACACAGTCAGAACGTTCGAACGCCAACTCACGTTCGAACGTCCACATTACACTGTAGCAGACTTAACTGCTAAGAGAAGACGTGTTGCAGTTAGGAAAGAAGACTGAAGCTCTGAAGCACTTGAGTGTCATGTTCGAACGCCAACTCACGTTCGAACGTGCACTTGAGTTGATTGAAGACCAGACTACTGCATAGATTTGGAACTGAACTTCACAGAAGACCAACAGACCACTCGAGTGAAAGGGTCAGAACACATCTGGCATTCGAACGCCCTTAGTGCAAAAACAGAAGAAACGTTCGAACGACAGTCAACGTTCGAACGCCCTTAGTGCAAAAACAGAAACAACGTTCGAACGCCAACTCACGTTCGAACGTTCTCCACAGACTGGCAGCAGAGTTGTTGGCTTTTCACTTGGACTTGGGCGGCAAACACTATTCCTTCACCTCCTCTTGCATATAAATACTCCCCTTGTTGGAGAGCTAAACAAGCCAAAAAAAAAAAGAGTTGATGGAGGCTTAGACTCCCACTCTCATTGTAGATTTAGCTTATTTTCTTTGTATGAAGTTTTTATCTTAGAGATTAGTTTGGCTTTAGTCCAACATCTCTTGCTTGTTATAAAAGTAGTTTTATGCTTATGCTTATGCTTTCATTTTACATGCATAGAAGAGAGATAGTTCATCTTTTGGTTGAGGAAGCAACCCTCCAATTCTTGGTTGAGGAAGCCACCCTCCAAATGTGACTAGCTTTCTTCTACTTTTATTGTTCATGCATTTCACTTCCATTGCTTGAGCTTCTTTCTTTCTTAGAAGAGTGAAACTCTTCCACTTTTCTAGAGCTTTACCAAAGCCGTGAAGAGTGGAACGTGATTCACCCATTCTTTGTTAAAGATTGGCTCCGTGTTTGTTGTTACTTTATCTTTTAAGTTCTCTACTTGGAAGGATGAGCATCACTCACTTTTCTAGCGTTACCCAAGCCATGAAGAGTGAGTAGTTTCTCATTCACTCTTTAGTAAGAGGAGAAGGGCATGTATAAGTTATCCGGGAATCATATTTGTGCATTGTTTTTATGCTTAACGTTTATTTTTTTCTTGTTATTGGATGATTGATTGCATTTAGCAAAGCTAAGGTACTTTGTATAACTGTGAGCTCTTTCTATGACACGGATGACTCTTGCATAGAAAGACTCATCAGTTCAAGGCAAGTACCCCGGCTAGATCCTCATGACTACCGTTCAATCCTCCCCCTTATTGTACTTCATTTAAAGAATGGAATATTAATATCATGATTGGATGTCTTGTAGAAACACTTGCTTGTTTGTAGACGGGTTAAGTCTTGGCACAGACAATTCTTGTAAACTTCTAGAAAGACATCGGAATCATGTTCTTAATTCTCACAATCCATCTTTATCTTCCGATTAACTTGCTGTTGACACGGGAGTTAATTGAGTTATCAAGCACAATTATGACAAACTAGATAACTAACTACATGTCCAGATCCTTGATGTGCATACTTAGCAATCATGGATGTAAATTTTTTTTGGTTTAGCCTAGGAGTTCTACGTACCTTTCCATCTGATGTGCATACTATGATCATGAGAAAAACAAGATTAGTAAGGAAGGCTGAAATCCAAGAAAAATAAGCGAAACCCCTCTGTGGTAGAAACAACTTTGCCAAACGCCGTCGTGCCAAAAGGCTTGGTGCCTGTAAACAGTGTGGCAGAGTCTTTCACGAAAAAAGGTACAACCAGTATTCTGAACCAATTTTCGGTCGCGCACTTGATCGATTAGACTGGATAGTAAATGGGTTGAGTAAGGATTACCCTGATACGCCATGCTATTCCGGTACTGTGCTTAACCGATTTGTGAGAGAGGAAGTTGGGAGAGTTACTGGTTGTCCATTCTACACAGACACAGAGGGAGAGTCGGATTAGATAATTTTCTGTAGGAAATGTGTACTTTTGTTGGAGGAGTGAAAAACCAAAGGTCCGAATTTGTGTAAAAAGTGTAAAAATCTTTTTGTATAAATTCTTTTGACTGAAATGAAAATATGGGCCGAGTAAGGAATATCCCAAAATACCAACCTGAAGCGTGGGTAGGGGTTCATCCTGAGACGCCTTAGTTTTTTTATTTAAATATGTGTGTTTTGCCTTCTTTGATTGTATATAGTGTAGTGGAGAAAAATTTTAATTTTTGGTTCAACGTTCGAACGCCAGGTAACGTTCGAACGTCAGCTGTACTCAGCCTCTGATGAAGCTTCTGATGAAACGTGAAAGTACTGGGATCTCTATCCGTTCGAACGCCAATAGACCGTTCGAACGAGATTAACGTTCGAACGCCAATAGAACGTTCGAACGAAGAGAACCTACAGCACTTTGGCCTCTGAAAGAACTCAAAAGTACTGAGAGCTCACCATGTTCGAACGGTCTGTTTAAAATCCTTCTACCCACGTTTGAACTTCACCAACGTTCGAACGTTACAACTCAGACTATAAAAGCCTGCATCGTCGTTTTCAGCCAAAATCCCCAAATTTTTTCAAAACCCTAGAACTCTTTTTCACTCCACAGACCTCAATTCGCCCTCATTCCCAAAAAATACCCAAATTCGACCCTCCCTAACTCCTCTCCACATCAAAATCATCAATCCCACACCAAGAACCCCAAGTTTCCAGCACTTTTCAGCACCCTCTTAAACCTAACCCACGTTCGAACGCCATGCCAAGGGTAAAACTCCCTGCCAGGCGTGCTCCACCAGTGAACCAAGATCCAAATATTGTAGATGAGGTGATAGAAGAGAGGGAGGGAAGGCAAAGGACAAAGAAATATGACAGGACCAGGTTTCCCAGTGCCTTAAAGGCTGAAAGGTATGAAAATTTCTACCATAAGCATGCAGTTGTTTGTGAGAGAGATGTTGTGATTGATGATTTTGCTGGAATTGGAATATTGGAGGAAATGGAGAGGAGGGAGTGGGTCTGGTACTTGAGGAACGGTGGAGACGCCGTTGTTGACTTGGTGCGGGAGTTTTACTCCAACGCTGAGATCATCAACGGCGCAATCCGGACATATGTTAGGGGTATCCACATTGACGTGGATGAAGCATACATCGTAGAAATAAGGGAGGAAATACCTCGAGTGCAAAACCCGATCTACCCCCCAAAGAAAGATATAGCAATGAATGTGGTGGGAAAAGAATTGACGGGGGTAGCGGACTTTTCATGGGTAGGGAAGAAATTTTTGAGGCAAGGGGAGCTCACCGACAAATACAAAATGTTAAATTTGATTGCGGTGTCCAACTTCGCTCCCATAGGAAGAAAGAATGAAATTCTACCTGACCTGGCCCGGTTGCTCTATGCGATTGGAAAAGGGCAAAACATTGATCTCCCCTCCCTAATTCTGACAGAAATGAAAAAGGGGTGTGATGTGAAGAGGAATTCGCTTCCCTTCGGCACCCTAGTGACAGAACTGTGCAAAGGCCATGGGGTGAGGGTGAAGCCAGAGATGAAAATCCAAAAGCCGATGGGGCCACTGAACAAGGCATCCTTTCGAAGGAGCCAAAGTCATAGTGGCGGCCCGGCAGTCAGACAGGAAAGGCCACGCACCCAGGGAGTAGATGAGGTACAAGAGGAGCTTGATGTAGAGGAGGAGAGAGATGGAAGAAGAGAGAGATCAGCCACCAGAGGCAGGCCCTAGCACCAGCACCAGCACCCGACGCTCCTTACGGGACATCATGCTTAGCATTGAAGCAAAGCAGGATGAGATCCTTAGGCTTATGAGAGGTGGTGGACATGGTGGAGCTAGTGGACATGCAGAAGAGTGAGAGAGAGAAGGATTTCTGTTCTTGTTCTTGTCTTTATGTTTGTTTAAAGTGCTTCTTTTTATGAATTTCTTCTTTGATAGTTGTAAGTTTTTTTTTTTGTGTGATTGTGAATGAATCGAACCGTTGATATTAAAAGATGATATTTTGAGAAATGAATGGTTCCATTTATCACTTTTATTTGTTTTAATGCATTGGTAGATTTAGCATAAAATTAAAATGTGATGGAACAAATGTGGATGTTAAGAATGCATGCTAGAGTAAATAAGCACATGATCGGTTTGACACCTCAATTTATCAACCAAGACTTAAAACCACATTTCTTGAAAAAATTGGTATTCTCTCTATACTTAAATTGTCATATGTACATCGATATTTGTTATTTTAAAGGTACAGGAAGATCTGACTCAAAAATGGAATTGGTATATAACCAATACCCCCTGGAAAACCCGACATACACAGTGGAGATAACAAAGAATACCAGGGTGAGTTTCGAACCTAACGATGCTTTCGAGAGACAATCAATGTTTACTCAAGTAAATTCTTTTCACTCTCAATTTTTTGAATGATCTCATTAACCTTGCTTTGATTGACGCACTTAAAAGTGATCTATTGACATATCCCACAAGGAACCATCGCATACGACACATACATGTGCACATGCTTGAGAAATGATCTTAGGCCATCTTTGATATAATATTGAGACTTAGACCTTTCTTTGACAAAACTTATCCCTCGTTAGCCATGTTTGAGCCATCAATGTATGAATTTTTCTTTGATAAACCTATATGATTACCAATCCACAAGAAAACATACTTGACATACCTTGGCTATCTAATTTTCTTACATCCTCTTTGTAATATGATAACATAAAAAGGAAAAGAAAAAGAAGCATTCGAGATTATCATCCAAGAAGAGTTGATTGGAACAATTGAAACAGAAAAGAAGCAAAAAGGCAAGAACTTGCCAAGAAAGTGAAAAATGAGAAAAGTGAAAGAAAGAAATGTCATCTCCAGGCAAAATATCAAAAAGTTAGAAAAAGGTGTGCTACAATACGTAAACAGAAGATAGCTTTTGAAAATCCCTGACGTCGTTTCGTTAGCCACTGACCTTTGGCCACGCTACAACCTATGAAAAGCCCTAATTGATCTCAAGTCTGTTACATGCATGTGTTGTTAATCAAAATTGGGATATGGTAAATAGCATTTCTTTAAATTGCGTCAATATCCTTTCATGAGATTATGCCAAACATGATTTATTGCTTCCTTAAACTAGCGCTCCCTTTCTAATTTTGCATGTGATTTTTCGATTGGCCATCTTCTGATCACATGATCTGTGAGAAACAAGTCACTATAATCAGAGTGAACTTTTGCTGAGGGTATACTACGTGAGGTTTGTGATATCGAAACTATCCATGGAAGGTGATAAAAGGGAGTATTTGTTAGATAACAAATTCCTGTTGCTTGAATGATCATTCCTACTGCATTGAGAATTTCAAATACCAATGTAACAAATGATAATTTTTGCATAGAATGAATACCTGTGAAATAAGGACGTGTGAAATATAAGTTAAAATTGAGAATCTGGTGTCCCAACGACCATGATGCCAATTTACTTTAATCAGCATTCTCCTATGCACATCTGTTCGACTGAAGTTTGTGGGTAGCTTCCCTGGAAACCCTCACGAGACAACACTCGTCCGCTAGGGTAAACCTAGTGGTTCAACGACTTGTTGCATAAGCTAAATGCAACCGGATGACCTACGAAAATGGCATTAAGAGTAGATTTTTCTTTTTTATATTACTAGAGACTAGCAATATTTAGGTTAGGGGGTGTGATTAGCACTTAAAATTAGCTTATTACTATGCCGTTTTAAGACTAATTGTACTTTGATGGAGTTTAAGTGATGTCATTTCAGGCCCTAAATTGAACAAGGACCCAAGAACAACAAGTACCACACTTGGATGCAACACCAACACATTAGAGCCCAAAATTGGAGAATCTTGGAACACAGCCAGAACGTTCGAACGCCAACTCACGTTCGAACGCCAACTCACGTTCGAACGTCCATGATTAGCACACAACTTTGTATATTTTTAAGATGCTAATCAACTCATTTCACTTACTTTTGAGCTTTAAATTGTCTAAGTTATGACGATTGAAGTCTTAACATCAATTTGTTGTTTTGTAGTTGAATGAAGCTAAATGTGGCCTTTAAAGACCCTCCCATACCACTTGGGATGAAAGAAGTTGAAATGATAGTTTGAGGATAGATCGGGAGCAAAGAAATCAAGAAATTCAGAAAAGG
The DNA here is from genome assembly GCA_951799425.1 of Ilex aquifolium. NCBI lineage: Eukaryota > Viridiplantae > Streptophyta > Magnoliopsida > Aquifoliales > Aquifoliaceae > Ilex > Ilex aquifolium. The sequence continues at coordinate 101,057 of OX637407.1, read as the reverse complement.
ATGCATAACAGTACCGATACTCGGTACCGGTACCAAATGGTACCGGTACCCAGTACCGGTACTGAAAATCTACTGGAATCGCAGTACCGGTACTCGGTACCGGTACCAAATGGTACCAGTACCCAGTACCGGTACTGATTTCCTGATGTACCCAAATTCTGCAGATCTGCTCAGCTGTCTTGTGGACCCCTCCATGCTTTTCTCTGACATGCCCACCTTACTATTCATCATGATTCACACTCCCTTCTAGACTTGTAGAGTGAAGGCATTGAATGAAGGGGGAGAGGATGGGATGTGCTGGGTGTGCAGACATGCTCTGCCACTCCCTGTCTTTCCCTGGCTGCTGCATACCTATGAAGGAGAATCACATCTGTAGACCCATCTCTCTCTCCAGGCACGTTTTTGGAAAAGGAAGAGTCTCCTAAAGTGGGGTATTCATGTATTACATTAGATAGTTTTAGAGAGAGAAGCTCTGGCGAGGAAGACAATGAATAGTAGATTCTAGAGAGAGAAAGTTGTAATTTTCACTTATTTTTCCTGTACATTGCCTTGCATTCTTCTCTAAGACTCTTTAGAACTTCTTTTAATGCCATTAATGTAAGTCATTTCATGCTTTACACTAGTTTAATGTTCTCTCCCACTTTTTACCATTAATGAATGAAAGTTCTTCATTTTCACAACTATGTAATGATTTTAAATGCATTTTCTTGTAGCTTATGAATTATTGTACTTTGTAGCTTTAGAAGTTCATAGATTTGCAATGTACTTTTATTACATAGTTATTTCCATTCCAAGTATGAGTAGCTAAACACTTTTTGTTGGCAAGACCAAGGGAAATCCTCATTTGGGTATACCATTTCAACTCTCTCTACACCCTCCCTTTAGAGTCCCATGGTTCGGTTTGACCGGATTGAAGGTGGATGAATTGGTGAATCTTTGATAAACCGTAGGCCTAGTCACGGTTTATGCTTAGGCATTCACCAACATCATCCTCGGCTTTCCGTGAATCAACCGTTCATTCTTGCTCAATCGGAGGAGTGATTTGAGTTGAGATAGTATACCTATTGGAGGGACCTCTTGGAATTGCCAACGCTCGTTCTCTCATTCTAAGTTCACCAAAACACACTTCACCACACAATTTCCAACAACAAGAATTTTACATTTTCTTTTTCACTAAACCACTTTCACACTTGTTCACTTCCTTCCCTGTGGAATCGACCTTGGAATACTTTCGAAGTAAAACATAACTCACGAAAGTCTCCTTGCGATTGGGGAGCATTTTTGTGCATACACATCCCATATCTACATCATCCCATTTCCCTTTCCTATTGCCCTTTCTTTTCACACTATCCCAAAGGGGGAGAAATCCTTCCTTCCGCTCATACATTGCATCAATTGAGGGATAGTAGTTAAAGGGTTAGGAATAGGATTGTTTTTGCTCAATCAGTCCACATTACACTGTAGCAGACTCAACTGCTAAGAGAAGGCGTGTTGCAGTTAGGAAAGAAGACTGAAGCTCTGAAGCACTTGAGTTTCACGTTCGAATGCCAACTCATGTTCGAACGTGCACTTGAGTTGATTGAAGACCAGACTTCTGCATAGAGTTGGAACTGAACTTCACAGAAGACCAACAGACCACTCGAGTGAAAGGGTCAGAACACATCTGGCGTTCGAACGCCCTTAGTGCAAAAACAGAAGAAACGTTCGAACGGCAGTCAACGTTCGAACGCCCTTAGTGCAAAAACAGAAACAACGTTCGAACGCCAACTCACATTCGAACGTTCTCCACAGACTGGCAGCAGAGTTGTTGGCTTTTCACTTGGACTTGGGCGGCAAACACTATTCCTTCACCTCCTCTTGTCTCCTCCTCTTGCCTATAAATACTCCCCTTGTTGGAGAGCTAAACAAGCCAAAAAAAAAAAGAGTTGACGGAGGCTTAGACTCCCACTCTCATTGTAGATTTAGCTTATTTTCTTTGTATGAAGTTTTTATCTTAGAGATTAGTTTGACTTTAGTCCAACATCTCTTGCTTGTTATAAAAGTAGTTTTATGCTTATGCTTATGCTTATGCTTTCATTTTACATGCATAGAAGAGAGATAGTTCATCTTTTGGTTGAGGAAGCAACCCTCCAATTCTTGGTTGAGGAAGCCACCCTCCAAATGTGACTAGCTTTCTTCTACTTTTATTGTTCATGCATTTCACTTCCATTGCTTGAGCTTCTTTCTTTCTTAGAAGAATGAAACTCTTCCACTTTTCTAGAGCTTTACCAAAGCCGTGAAGAGTGGAACGTGATTCACCCATTCTTTGTTAAAGATTGGCTCCGTGTTTGTTGTTACTTTATCTTTTAAGTTCTCTACTTGGAAGGATGAGCATCACTCACTTTTCTAGCTTTACCCAAGCCATGAAGAGTGAGTAGTTTCTCATTCACTCTTTAGTAAGAGGAGAAGGGCATGTATAAGTTATCCGGGAATCATATTTGTGCATTGTTTTTATGCTTAACATTTATTTTTTTCTTGTTATTGGATGATTGATTGCATCTAGCAAAGCTAAGGTACTTTGTATAACTGTGAGCTCTTTCTATGACACGGATAACTCTTGCATAGAAAGACTCATCAGTTCAAGGCAAGTACCCCGGCTAGATCCTCATGACTACCCTTCAATCCTCCCCCTTATTGTACTTCATTTAAAGAATGGAATATTAATATCATGATTGGATGTCTTGTAGAAACACTTGCTTGTTTGTAGACGGGTTAAGTCTCGGCACAGGCAATTCTTGTAAACTTCTAGAAAGACATCGGAATCATGTTCTTAATTCTCACAATCCATCTTTATCTTCCGATTAACTTGCTGTTGACACGGGAGTTAATTGAGTTATCAAGCACAATTATGACAAACCGGATAACTAACTACATGTCCAGATCCTTGCACTAAAGAGTGACTCTTTTTAATTAGCACTTATCTCCTATTTTGTTAAGAAAATCCTCTTGGAAAGAATCTTATATTCTGTCCAGGAAAACTCATATCTCACAGCAAATCTCAAGGGTTACAATCAATAGGTCTCTACCACTGCTTGCCTTAGAAATATCAACAAAAGTTCCCTGTGGATTCGACTCCGGACTCAAACCGGATTATTACTACAGCTTGACCGCCTGCACTTGGGTGTACACATTTCGGATCAAGAACAATTATCTTCTTCCTCAGTAAAATCATCACGGGTCACACTAGGACATAGATAGTTTGTCACGCCCCGAATTTCCACAAAACTAGGGAGTGAGTGAAAAGGGAGAAGAAAAGTAAATGAAATGTCATTAGGTTAGATAAATTGATTTTTCATTCATTTCCCATGTTTTCCCATTTTTTTCCCAAAATTTTTCAAGCCACTTTCCTTACATTTTTAGCCCATTTCTTCAAGGTTTCTAAACCCCCATTTTGACATCATTCTCACCTATTTAAAAGGTGTTTTACACACTTAACAAGTCTTTAATTTTTCATAAAATTTCGACATAACCTCATTTGTTTTCCAAGCCTTTTTTCCACATAATATTCACAATACTTCATATGTATAAGTATATCACAACCCACCCCACCCTCACTCGGTGGCCACAATCCATGTAAATTAAACATACATCCCTTGTTTTCAACATACGCATCTAGTTGTCTCAATATACACATATGATACTCATTAAATAAAGATATCCCACATATCAATTGGGTTTACACTCTTACACTTTAAAATGATCCAAGGTCTATAATCCACTACTTTTCCAAACTGAAATACAAGTCATTTGAGCTTATGCCCATACATACAAAATATATCCCAAGGGCCAAATATCCATTCAAGTCACTTTCCTCTCCTTCCTTTAAGACTTCCTCAAGTATCAAGTACCGGGAGTCTCATCTGAAATATGATATCCCACAAATGGGTCAGCTCAACTGCTGGTATGACAAAATGCTAATGCTAGGAACAAATTTAAGGCATGGCATGTGCAAGTGTACATTTTAAAAGGTACAACCCCGTAATTCCTCAATGCTATGCAATGTCAATATGCATGACACACACATGCAACTCTATGCCACCATGTCTCGCTTCACGGTTCGGCCCCCTCAGCCTGCGAGTACTGTCATTGGCCAGATTTTGGGTTTTTCACCACAGGATCTACACCCTCATAATGCATAGCACCAAGTGCTCAACCCACACCATGTTTCCAAGGATTCATGTATGCTAAGATGCCTTGATTTTTCTCAATGTAAATTCCATGGAACATTTCATCAACACATGGCGTATAACTTAAAATATGCCTCATTCATAAAGTAAAGCATAACTTCAAATTCACAACACTTTGTCTACATGAATGTGAGGCACAATTCAATGAATTAAACATATGATCAAGCTTCATATTCATTACTTCCATAATTTCTCAAAGAAACTACAAATACACAAACTACCAACTCATGGAATAAATCATAACTCTCAAACCACAAGAGTTTCTCTACATGAACATAAGCTAGAATATAATAATCCAACATATAAGCAAGGTACACCTTTATCATAGTAACAAATTGTCAAGAAACTCAAAGAACACAAAAGTACTTAAACTACTAACTCTAAGTTTTCAAAGCAATTACCACCTAAGTGATTTTCTAACATCAAGTAAACACCTAAATCATTCAATCAACACATAGGAATGCAAGAAAACTTAAATCTATTCCCAACTTAGCAAAATATCATACCTAAAATGGTTTTTCTCAAACCAAGGGAGTTGTGTTCTCTGTATAGCTGAACCGACCGATGAGAATATAACCCTTGTTGAGAGGAACAACTTCCTAGAAGGAAGTCTTGAAAGAATCTTGACCTAGAAGTGAGTTTTGGTGACTTGAAGCTTGGAGAACCTAGGGTTTTTCTTTACTTTCTCTACATGAACGTGTACTACCCTTCTTCAGAGCAAAAACTGATATTTTTACACTAAGGGGGCTGTATTTATAGTGGAGGGGCAAATGTGAAAAATGACCCTCTTGCCCTTGATGAATTCGGGACCCCGTTACACTATAACCCGTCCCGAAACAATTCAAAATTTTGTTTTAACCAAAGTTCTCAAAATTATTTTAAATGAAAATTTTCAAAAAAATATATTTTCGTTTGTAGCCGGATTTGGCCAGTCCCACCTGGGCCACCCGGGATGCCCTTTTGGTCCAATTTATGAAATTATTTTTGTTTAGGCTCAAATTCACATAGTAGGTGTATTTTAATATTCTAAGCATGTTTTTCTTCTATGGTATACTAAAATTATGCTCCTAAACATGACTTATTCCTAAATGATGCATATGTAGTGTCCTACCAGTAAATGGTGCATGAATAGTGCCCTACCGGCAAAACGAAAAATTTATCCTCATTTTTCAGATCTCTACATAGTTAATCCACCTTAACCTGCAGCTCTTGCCACACCTCCTCAACCCTACAACAAAATATTTATTGAGTACCAGTTATAATTAGAAAATAGTAACTTTGGTACAAACCCTAACCCATATTTCTTTTGGAAATTCTTAACAAATATGCTGGACTAGTGCATGGAATTTTATGTATATAACAAATTTGAACCTGTTATTTTAGTAACACGACTCCACCTGCCTTTCCCATGCTTCCTCACGTACCCCGTGAGAATTCTGTTCTCCTCTGTCCAGAACCCCTTTTTGTATCCATTTTCTCTTGTTTCATTGTTATTGCAAGCCAAAGGGGGGGGGGGGGGGGGAGAGGGGTCAGGAATGTGCGATTGGCTTGGATCATTACAATTGTTCTTATAGATAGGGCTTACGTAGATGTAGAAGTGAAGATTAATTTGATGAAGATCACGAAACAATTAATGTTGGAAGAGTGTTTCTATTCGAGTGGCCAAATTTCATTACCTATTCTTCGATTTGACATGATTTGATACTGATTTTAACGTGTATGGTTTGCAATAGGCTAACCCTATTAGAGAACGTACGCTACGAGAATTCTCTTCTCCTCTATTATCCAGAACCACCCTTTTTGTATACATTTCCTTGTTTCATTTGTTAGAAAATAAACTTGCTTTTGAAGTTTTATTACATGATTAAGGTTTCTTAATAATGTGTTTTAATGTATGCGAGAATGTGGCCTCTGGGATAAAACTATTCTCCAATATAGGGAAATCTTTATCGATCAACTCACATCTGTCTATCTCGTCAGTCGTATTTCTTTCTTTAGTAGGAGGACGTGTTAAAACAATAAATATCATAGATCTTAGGTGAGAGTTAGATTCGCGTGCCAAAAAATGTGTTATTTCATAGGGACTGAAACTTGAATAATACCTTACTTAAAATAAGGAATTAGTTGAATATGCCAGAACGAAAGTTCTACGGCCTTTTAATTCTCTCAATATTAGATGATTTACTATTAATTTAAATGAGATTTTCTATATTCAACTGAGCCTTCTACTAATACATAATGGATGATCTAACATTGAAATAACTGATTTACATTGTTTCCTCTTCCCCACCTGGTCGTCTTCTTCACATGTAAATGGGTGGTTCTGAGAGGTTAAGGTGTATATTATTGGATCTATTCTTCTACAGTTAAACAATTAGTAGATTGATATTATGGTCATCTCAATTATTGGGGAAGTAAGAACATGAGCTTAAATCATCTCCCTGGCTATGAGATATTTTTTTTAGGGATGTCCGGGCCAGTTTGCGCGTATTTCGATTAATTCTCTTTTCGGCCCGATCAAAAGCAAGCCATTCACGCCGGGATTAGGGTATTCATGAGGATAAATCACTCATGACTTGGTCCTAAAGAGTTGCCAAGATTCAAACTTAAGACGTCTGAATGTATAGCTCGTCTTTATTATTATTTGAGCTACTCATTAGAGTTGCTATGAGATATTGCTGTGCAGAGTACATTAACACCTCAAACCTTACATGAAAAAAAAATAAAAAATGGGAGGTGTTACATAAGATTACAGCCAAATCTTGCTTTTAAGAATGCCAGGTGTGGATGGGAAGAGAAGAAGATAACATACAAATCTTTACCTAATTAGGCATGTGAGATGTTTGTTGAGAGACAGTCGTTGAGTCCCCTTCAATATAATATATATTTTTTCTCTTACTAGTTTATTACCGGAAATTCAAGCGAAAGTCGTTCTATATAAGTATATCGTTCAAGAATACATGTTTTTTTAATGTACTTAATATAAATCGGATAACAGTAAAGTATTTAGATCGATGAGATCAATATTGGGGTGATTCGAGTAGGTCAAACGAATTGACTTAATGATGCATAATAAAATAATGATATAATACAAATGACAAGTATTTGAACGTGGTCAACATCGTTCAATTAGGAAATTGAAGGAGATTTTATTGTATTTCCTAATTTAATTAGGAAATTATGTGACTTTTATTTTTTTGGTTTAAATAGGATTTTATTTTATTTAGTTTTCTAATTTATTTAAGATTCTAGTTTTTTAGGTTCTTTAGAGTTTTTACTACTATTTAAAGTCTTGTAACTCTTAGTGTAAAACATTTGTAAATTATTCAATACAATTAAGAAAAATTTTCTTTTATTTTTAATTTTTTTGTAATTCTTACAAATTAACAGAGTTATTAAAAACCTTTAGCACTAATATTTTTTTTATGAATCAATAGGTTTAGAATAGAAATCTAAATCGATATTTATGTACAACTTAAGGATTTATTTTCTATTATCTATATTTTTGATTGGGTTCCTCAATAAGGAAAAAGAAATGCCAAAATGAGGCCGACAAGCACGGGCTGCATCAGATTCTTTCGGATCCTAAAAGGACAGTAGGGCTGGAAATGAGGATGTTGAATAGAGTTGTTAATGATTGGCCCACATAAAATACTATTCGAAGTTGCACAATATTTCAGGCCGGACTGAAGTTTATGTCTATAGAAAAATGGTCCTTCAAGTATGGATTTGACTACCGTCGGTGCCATACTGATTGATGAAAAACGGTGTTGTTTCCTAACCTCTTAACATCATCCCTCAATGTGTGTATGGCTTATAGGACTTAGGGAGTGTCACTCTCCCTCGGAATGATGCAAGAGATAGGGCAACGACGAATTGGTGGAAAATGAAATGAACAAAATGTATGAAATGAAATGCGGGTGTGTGGTGTGAACAAAAGTGCTCCCCAATCGCAAAGAGTCTTTTGCTTGTCGTGTTTTACTTGGAAAAGTATTCCAAGGTCGTCTCCTCAGGGAAGGAAAGTTCAAGTGTGTGAAGGTGATTTTGGTGAACAAAAGAGAAGTGTAAAATCTTTTGTTTGTGTTTTGTGAGTGAAGTTTTTGAATGAAAATGCAAGAAAACAAGTGTTGGCTAATCCAAAGGGTCATTCCAATGGGAATACCAACTCAACTCAAAACCTTCCTCCAAGGGTTTATAGATGAACGATTGATTCGTGGGAAGCTCGGGACAAATAGAAATGAGGATCTAAGCATAAACCGTGACAAGTCTACGGAATATCAAAGCCTCACAACCAAATGGAGGTGAGGATCCAAGCATACCCCGTGACAAATGCCTACGGGATATCAAGGACTCACCACCACGTCCACACTCAACCCAGTCAAACCGAACCATCGTACACTGGGGAGGAAAGAAAATAAGTTGAAATGGAGGGCCCAAGAGGAATTCTCCCTTGAATTAGCCAACTAAAAATCTAGCCAGTCATGCATAAAGGAAAGACAAGCATAATGTAAATGGACATAATGAAATGGAGCATGAAACTTGAACTAATATAAGAAAACTTAAACTAAGAAGACAAATATGAAAAACCCAATTTAAAAGCTTGAAATGAAGAGAACTTAAATAACAATGGTGAAATCTAGAATATTCAACTAAACTTGCAAAGCACTTGAAGTAAATGACATTAAAAGTAATTAATGAAGCTTACAAGAGTATTTAAGAAGATTACAAGTGAAAAGATGGAAGAAAATGCAAAAACATAAATTTCTTACACTATGGCACTATTCATTGTCTTCTTCATTGGATTTTCTAAGCTTAGGTAGCCACCACAATACAATGTGTAAATGCTGAATATATTGGAGAGTTAGCCTTCAATTTTCGTGCATGGTGGTCCCCCCTAGCTGTATGCAGGCCTCCCATCAATGGGAGGCTGAGTTATGGCTCTTGACAGGCTAAGGAAGAGCTAGCCTGCAACCCACATGGCAGCCCCCTTCTCTCTCTCTTCCCTTAATGCCCAAGCCTTCAAAATGTCTTCCAGTAGGGTGTAGGAGGCATGGTTGTAGGGATAAAATGTCGGCCTAGGTGTGGGAGAATCAATGGTGGGACCCCCAAGCAAGTGGAGAAGTGTTCTGGGAGCGTACCGGTACTGTGTACCGGTACTCTAAACCTTCTGGAGTTCGAAGTACCGGTACGCAGTACCGGAACGGTATAGTACCGGTACTGTGTACCAGTACTGTTTTCTGCTCCAGACCACTTTTCGTAGAATCGGCATAACTTTTGATCCAACCGTTGGATTGAGCTGAAATTTTGACACACTACAGAAGACATCCAGATCTACAACTTTCATGTTTTGAACTTTTTCAGATTCGAAGCGAATCATGGTAAAAATGGAGGAATACTGAGGCTCTGTTTCCAGATGGTGTGGCTGCTGGTGCTTTTGTTCCCAAACACCAATACCTCCTTGATTTCTTCACTTTTAAGCCTCCAAATCTTCATGTAATGTGTCCATGCCCTCACCATACATCCAACATAGTTGCAAGGTCCTAAAATCAATCATTTAAGCTATAAAAACTTGCAACATTGAAAATTCAACATTATTCATAAAATTGGCTAACACTAAGTACTTAGATGCAAAAGTTGAGTTAAAATGCATGTAATGAGGCCTTGAAATATACAATATTTTGTGCTCATCACACCCCCCAACTTAAGCTTTGCTAGTCCCTAGCAAACAAAATATAAAAATAGCAAGCAAACAAAATAAACTTATACTAATTCCGTAATTGCATTTAGCACATGCAATAAGCCTTTAAACCCCTAGGTGATCCCTAGCGGACGAGTTTTGTCTCGTGAAGGTTTCCAGTGAAGGTACCTACAAACTTCTTTTCCTTGTATCCAATATTTAAAATATATTCCCTTATCTTAATTAGCAATGGGATGTCAACAATAACTTGCTCCGAAACACCCGAACTAAAAACACATGAAACACATCATAGCCTTAAATGCTATTCTAGAGTATTCACATACACATTCATTTTCAAACTCGTGTGTGTGTGAAATGAACATGTAATTTAAACATTTACACAATAGAATTCACATTCACTTTGACTATCCAAATTAAGCTTCGATGCAAACTCACCAAGGGTGTCTCTCACAATGAATCACACTCTAGTTATCTTGGCATGCTCTCCATGTGTATATGTGAGATGGAATCTTGTGCTCAAAACGAAATAAGCTCACATATAATCCAAAAATGAAGTTCATGCATAAAAATGAAACAACCTTGGCATAATCTCATGAAAGGAATGCTAGGGCATTAGATAGCAAAATCAACTTCTCTTGTTCTTTTAAAAGTATGCATCCCCATGCTTCTCTAGATCATTTAGGACTTTCAAGGGTTGTAATGAGGCCTTGGGGTGATATTGAGGTAGGCAAAATGAAGGATATAGGATAACAAAGAGGGTTGTTCCGAGTGAATGACCTTTATTTCAAAAAGATCTCCCTTTTATGGGATTTCTAGGCTAACACCATCACCACACTCTTTGTTTCTTTTTTCTTCTTTTCCTTAACATTTTCCTTTTCTTTTTCTCTTTCTTTTCTTCTTTCACCCCTTTTTTTCCTTTTCTTGGATTTTCATTCTTTTTCCATTCAACTCTTTTGAGTTTCAACATCATTTATCCCTTTTGTTTGAGTTTCCACACCATACTTCCTTTTCTTTTACGATCAAATCATATCCCGCTTTAGGAACAACCAAGGTAAGGTAGATATTTATCATTTTCATTGGTTTGGTCAAATGTGTGGCATAGAAACGAGTTCAATTAAGACTCAATCACGGCATTAGGGATAATATTTTCAAAAGAAAAAGGCAAAGGCTCAAAGCATTCAAAAATGGCCTAAGATCATTTCTAAATAAGCATGGGGGAGCATTCTGCATTTCAAGATAAAGTCAATCAACTACCCAAATGCACCTAACCAAAACAAGCATAATGAGATTATTGAACAAATTTGGAATTTGAAAAATTGTTCCTTGAGTAAATGTAAGTTCCCTCCAAACAAGGATTGGCATTAAAGCTCACATGGGTTCTTACTCATCTCCACTATTCATGTCAAGCACTCAAATGTGAACTCAATCCGTAAATTACAAAAATTACAAGTTCATGGTGCACTCATGGTTGAGTTCAAAAGCAAACAAGTATGTGATACTCTTAACAATAGGATAAACTTCTATAATGTGCTTATGTATTCAAAGTTCAAAATGAAGATCAAGTAATCACAAATCCCATAACCATTAGGATAGGGGAATATAGTTCAATATTGGAACTAAAATTTTTCAAAATTTTCACATTTTTCATTATTCTATACAAAAAATGGTGGAACATGTGAATGGTGCACCTCACCCCTCAACTTAAACCATGCATTGTCCTCAATGCACAAGGAATCATGCAATGAGAAAAATGAAAGTAACTTGGGAAATGAAATACGCCTTCTTTTTTTTTTCTTTTTCTTTAGTATACATTAACGGAAAAATAAAACACAAAAAACTTGTTTACACCCCCCAACTTAGACTATAACATGATACCCAATAAGATTTGCTACAATGATGCTCAAAGTGAAATGAGTCCAAATTAGGAAGAGGTAAACAACCTTCATGCTAAAATCTACACTACAACATCAAGAAAAGAAAAATATAACAATTAAAAGAAATCTAACTACTATGTACATGGAAACAAAACAAAAAGGGGCACATGTCAATCCGGCTTCAATTCGGATATGAACTTGCGCCCATTTATTTTTTTGGTTTTAACATTTTTTTGGTGTATGAATGCCCTTCTTAAACCATCGATCCAAACATAGAAAGGATGTTGACTCAAAATTCTCAACCGAACCGAGGTATAGACAAGTTTATGCAATTCCAACAATGGAGTATAAAATTTTTCTTGAAAACTTTCTACACTTAACTCCATTGCAATGCCCTCCCCAAGTTGAGAAATGTGAATCTCAACACCACTCTTAGATGGAAAAATGACCTTGGGCTCATTAGCCTCTTGTAAGATAATAACTTTATCAAATTTTTCACAATCAAGAGTGGTGGGAGATTCAACATCAATATGCATTCCATTGGGATGATCAACCTCAATACATTGACTATGCTCAAGATGTTGTTCTTCATGCATAGCAATTATAGCATTAGTCAATGTATCAAGTTGTTGGGTTATTTGGGCATTCCATTCCATTTGGCTTTGCATAAACTCGTAAAACGTATTTTCCAATTCTTCTTCGGTTGAGTCCTCATACGTTGGATAATGGCAAAATTCATTTGGTGGTGTGAGATTGGATGAAAAATCATGAGGTTCATTCTCCCAACCATAACTCGGATAACTCGGTGTAACATAATGATTGGGGTAAAAATTTTCGAAGGCCAAAAATGAATTTGAACCTTCGCATGCAAAGTCTTGAACCAAATAATTTCTTGGGCATTTATTAGTGAGGTGTCCATACTCACCACAAATTTCACAAACGTTTTCAAAATAAGGGGCATTTATTGGGCACTCGTTAGTGATGTGTCCATACTCACCACAAATCTCGCAAAAATTTTCAAAATAAGAGGCAATTCTCGGGCACTCACTAGTAACATGCCCATACTCATCACAAATCTCACACACATTCTGAAAACTTTGGGCATTATATACATTTTCATAAAAATTATAAGACATAATACAAAACACAAACTAAAACAAAATATTTACAAAAGAAACGACATACCTTGGCCCGTGATGAAAATCACGAGACTTACCATGCCGCCCAAAATCACCCTTTGAACTCAACGCTTTACCTTCCCCGGCAACGGCGCCAAAATGATTGATGAAAAACGGTGTTGTTTCCTAACCTCTTAACATCATCCCTCAATGTGTGTATGGCTTATAGGACTTAGGGAGTGTCACTCTCCCTCGGAATGATGCAAGAGATAGGGCAACGACGAATTGGTGGAAAATGAAATGAACAAAATGTATGAAATGAAATGCGGGTGTGTGGTGTGAACAAAAGTGCTCCCCAATCACAAAGAGTCTTTTGCTTGTCGTGTTTTACTTGGAAAAGTATTCCAAGGTCGTCTCCTCAGGGAAGGAAAGTTCAAGTGTGTGAAGGTGATTTTGGTGAACAAAAGAAAAGTGTAAAATCTTTTGTTTGTGTTTTGTGAGTGAAGTTTTTGAATGAAAATGCAAGAAAACAAGTGTTGGCTAATCCAAAGGGTCATTCCAATGGGAATACCAACTCAACTCAAAACCTTCCTCCAAGGGTTTATAGATGAACGATTGATTCGTGGGAAGCTCGGGACAAATGGAAATGAGGATCTAAGCATAAACCTTGACAAGTCTACGGAATATCAAAGCCTCACAACCAAATGGAGGTGAGGATCCAAGCATACCCCGTGACAAATGCCTACGGGATATCAAGGACTCACCACCACGTCCACACTCAACCTAGTCAAACCGAACCATCGTACACCGGGGAGGAAAGAAAATAAGTTGAAATGGAGGGCCCAAGAGGAATTCTCCCTTGAATTAGCCAACTAAAAATCTAGCTAGTCATGCATAAAGGAAAGACAAGCATAATGTAAATGGACATAATGAAATGGAGCATGAAACTTGAACTAATATAAGAAAACTTAAACTAAGAAGACAAATATGAAAAACCCAATTTAAAAGCTTGAAATAAAGAGAACTTAAATAACAATGGTGAAATCTAGAATATTCAACTAAACTTGCAAAGCACTTGAAGTAAATGACATTAAAAGTAATTAATGAAGCTTACAAGAGTATTCAAGAAGATTACAAGTGAAAAGATGGAAGAAAATGCAAAAACATAAATTTCTTACACTATGGCACTATTCATTGTCTTCTTCATTGGATTTTCTAAGCTTAGGTAGCCACCACAATACAATGTGTAAATGCTGAATATATTGGAGAGTTAGCCTTCAATTTTCGTGCATGGTGGTCCCCCCTAGCTGTATGCAGGCCTCCCATCAATGGGAGGCTGAGTTATGGCTCTTGACAGGCTAAGGAAGAGCTAGCCTGCAACCCACATGGCAGCCCCCTTCTCTCTCTCTTCCCTTAATGCCCAAGCCTTCAAAATGTCTTCCAGTAGGGTGTAGGAGGCATGGTTGTAGGGATAAAATGTCGGCCTAGGTGTGGGAGAATCAATGGTGGGACCCCCAAGCAAGTGGAGAAGTGTTCTGGGAGCGTACCGGTACTGTGTACCGGTACTCTAAACCTTCTGGAGTTCGAAGTACCGGTACGCAGTACCGGAACGGTATAGTATCGGTACTGTGTACCGGTACTGTTTTCTGCTCCAGACCACTTTTCGTAGAATCGGCATAACTTTTGATCCAACCGTTGGATTGAGCTGAAATTTTGACAGAATATAGAAGACATCTAGATCTACAACTTTCAGGTTTTGAACTTTTTCAGATTCGAAGCGGATCATGGTCAAAATGGAGGAATACTGAGGCTTTGTTTCCTGATGGTGTGGCTGCTGGTGCTTTTGTTCCCAAACACCAATACCTCCTTGATTTCTTCACTTTTAAGCCTCCAAATCTTCATGTAATGTGTCCATGCCCTCACCATACATCCAACATAGTTGCAAGGTCCTAAAATCAATCATTTAAGCTATAAAAACTTGCAACATTGAAAATTCAACATTATTCATAAAATTGGCTAACACTAAGTACTTAGATGCAAAAGTTGAGTTAAAATGCATGTAATGAGGCCTTGAAATATACAATATTTTGTGCTCATCACATACCGGGCACGGTTCCTCTGCTGTTCCTTGATAACAGCATATAGTGGGTCACTGAATGATTCAGTCGGAGTTCCTAGACTCTTAAGACTTGAACAAGGGAGATAGGAAATTGCACACAGAGAGTTTATAGTGGTTCATAAGTTCAGGAGTTTGGCTAATCCACTTTCGAGGGACTCTCTTACTCTTGAGGATGATTTTATTGATAAAGCGGGAAAGATTACACAGAGTATTTGCTTAGGCTAGTTGTTTGTTTTCCATTGTGAGAGATATGCCTCTTATTTATAGTCTTCTAAGGCATTGTCTGATATTTGACGTGATCCTTGCCTTCTTCTTATAATGGTTGCGCCTTTTATGTGATTTCCAAGAATAGCGTTAAGGTAGTTGCGACTTCCTTGCCCAAGTATAAGACCGTTACGATTTATTCGTGGCGCTTGGGTGGAAGCTAGCTGTCATCCTTGCTATTCCTATGGGGTGCAGTTGCTGGGGAGGAGGTGTCGACCTGAACCCCCTTGGTTATTTGTGATAAGATGAATGATCCGAGCTTGGAAGGTCCGAACTGAACGCCCGAGCTCAACCTTAGCCACGTTTTGGGTATCATTAGTTGCCCCCCAGTCCCCAGTCTGGTAAGCTTTTTCTTATATAGGCTGGGGCTTAATACTACTTTGGTGGGCGAGGTCAGCTCGGTTTTGTCACTTGACTTGCCTTTCAACTAGTTAAGTTTGTCCTCAGGATTTGCACGATGGGACGTTTCCAAATTGCAAACGTGTGAGGAGTCATTCCTGCCTCGTTTCTCGTGCACATTCATCACCCCTTGGTTCCACGTGTCTGTTCATACACCCGCCTTAAATGCATTTCTCATTCAGACATTCCATATTCCCTCTTTCTTCGTGCTTTCGTCTTCCCCATTCTTCTGGCCACCTAGGGTTTCCTTGGTTAGTGCTCGAGCCTGTTTAGAAGTTTACTCGAAGCCAGTTCTGCTCATCCTTCCAATCTACCTCGGGTCATCGATTGTTGAGTGTCCTCAATTAGGTACGTCTTCTACCTTGTTTCCTTTCTTCTCTCCTTCTTAGCGTTTTTAGCACATCCTGGATCCCACTAGTCTTAGGGGGTTACTCTATTTTTGGACCTTTCGCTTTTGCTATTTCAGAAGCCAGGGTCGCTTCTTGTCTTCTCTTCCCCTCTTCTTGGATCCTTACTCTACTGCTAGGATTTTCCTTTTTGGTCGTTGGATCCTGGGCTCTTGAAGACTGTTTTACCAATGTCCTTTATCTTTACGCCTCCTTAATCTTCCTTTCTTCCACACCTCCATGTCTGCTTCGTCCGAAGCCACTACTTCGTCTGTCTCTCTGGTCATGGGTGACAAATCTCCCGAGCTCGAGGAGGATGACTTGGGGGATATGGGTGATGAGATAGAAATTTTTCTTGGTGTCGAAGCTCTAGAGGCCCAGGTCGCTGAGGTGGAGGTTCCTCGAGCCTTGTCGTGTCTAGCCCCGAGGTCAAAGAAATCTTGAAAAGAGAAGTTTAAGAAAGGCGGGGTTGGGACCTCTGGTAGTGTTGAGGGTGTTGAGGCCGTACCTCGGGCCTCAGACCTTG
Source organism: Ilex aquifolium (assembly GCA_951799425.1). NCBI lineage: Eukaryota > Viridiplantae > Streptophyta > Magnoliopsida > Aquifoliales > Aquifoliaceae > Ilex > Ilex aquifolium. The sequence goes on along the minus strand of OX637407.1, from coordinate 84,447 downwards.
TGGGGTTCATCAAAGTTACCCCTCCCTATCTAGGCGTCCTCTCTACCAGGTTTGGCTTTTCTAAGGGCATGGATTATTGGAGTCCTCACGTGGACATCAAGTACGATACCGTGCTGCCTGAGAAGACCTGCTTCTTTGCTGCTTCCTTCGAGAATGGCCTTAGGTTTCCTTTGCACCCCTTTCTCAAGTCTGTTCTCCAACACTTCAATGTTTGTCCAGCCCAACTCTCTCCCAATTTTTGGGGTGTTTTGGTGGGTCTTTTGGTTTTCTTTAAGAAGAACGAGCTCGGTGTCCCTACAATACATTTGCTCATGAAATTTTTTAATAAATTTTATTCACTTTATTTTATGTCAAGATTGTAGAAAGATTACTGAATTAAGTTCTCCCCCTCCGATGGCTTCCTTTATATTGCAAAATGGGTGAAAACTCAATCTTTGATCTCCAATCTTCCGAGTTCCCATAAGGGCTAGAAGAAGCTCTTCTTCTTCGTGTCTGGGAAAAAATGAGAGTTTAACCCGAGGGACGTCACCGATACTCTTCCTGTGCCTCGGGCTTGGTCAGCTCCTAACAATCTAGGTAAGTCCTTGTTGAGGTGACCCGGTATGAATTCTTTTCTTGGTTCAGTGTTTCGCTTCCTGACCTTGTTTCATTTTGTTGTTTTAGGTATCCATCCCGACTTCGGTGCAGGGTAGTCCTGTTGGGTTTGGAGGATTGTCAACCTGAGAGGTATTCAGAGTTTCTCAAGCCTTCGGTGCTCACTCAATTTGGGCTTGGTCACCCTAAGGTGAGAGTTAAAACTTCCATCCCAATATCCGTGTTTGGTGAAGGAGACTCTGCTGGTAGGGTTCTTCCCCTTGACCTTTGTTATGTTTTCTTTTCCTAGTTAGTCTTCTTCACCAGCTGTCTTCATCTCCCAGGTCTGAGCTCAATGACCCTAGACGCTGAAGCGGTGAAGGTCAAGTTGGACCATATGAGGATAAAAATAGCAGCATGGAAACGCAAGGTTGAGGTCGGTTCTGGAGGTAACCTCAGACCTCCATAAAAAATACAGAAGCTAGAAGTGCCACCACCTCCTCCGACGACCTCCCCTCTTCAGAAGACACTCTCTCACCCACTGCCTCTTTTTGAGGAGGCTCATCTTGCTCCAAAGATTTCTGCTGCCCCTAAGTTTGCACGTGGGCCCCCCCTAAATTTGGGCTCAAGGAGCCTTCTTTCTCGATTAAAGAGGTGGCCAGGGTGCTAGAGTCTTTGGCTCCGTCTATACAGGGTCCACTTGCATCAAAGCCTACTGGTGTTCTTACAAAAGGTTTCCCAAGCCGGGCTGCCTCAGGGGGGGATTCCCTTATCAGAGACGTGAATCTAGCCTCCCATACCCTTCTCTCTATCATTCCCGAGGTAGACATCCAGGTAGCCTCTACGATGCCTCTATCTACCTCGGCTGCTACTGCCCTTTATGGGGCTGCTTCGGTGAGTTCAGAGCTCTCATTTTTGATTCTGAGCTTGTATGTTTTATTGTTTGATCTTGTTGATTTGTGGTTTTTTTTTTTTTGCAGACGGCGATACATGTGGGAGCCTTGGTAGGTAGGATTTGAGCAATGGACAAAGATGCCTGGGTGGCCCAAAAATCTTTGAAAACCTACGAGCTCAAGGTCGGAGAGCTAACCTTTGCTAATGATGAACTGAAGGCCCAGGTCCAAGATCTAAAGGCTCAAGTGTAGGGTCTGAGCTCGGTGAATAAGGACTTGGAGGCCCAGGTCAAGAAGAAGAGCGACGAGTTCAAGCTCAAGAGAGACGGCCTATTCCAGGCATGGAAGGATGTCTTCGAGACCTGTGATGTTGTACAGGCATTGAAGAATGACTACAAGGAGTTAGCTGAGGTCAACCCTGTCCTGCTAACTACAGACGGTCTAGCTTCAAGATAAGTGTGCCACGAACTGGGCCAAGGGTTACTTTTCATTCCAAGTGCAAGCCATAAACAAGTACCTGGGTCAGGACTTTGACTTCGATCCTCCTTTGGGCGAGGGGGAAGAAGGACTAGCTGTAGAGAAGGAGGCTGAAGTCAAGGTTGAAGCTTTTGGTGTTGTCCCTGCTACGGATGTGGTTGAGGCTCCTAGGCTTGTTCCTGTTGAGACTGAGGTCGAGGCTTCTAGGCCTATTTCACTTATGCCAGCTTCTTCTGAGGTGACTGCTTCAATAAAGGTGGGAGTTCCTGAGACTATTTTGCCATCAGCTACCTCTATTAAGGCTCAGGTTCTAGCACTTGTCCCATCTGAGGCTTCCTCTATTTCAACTGACCTTCCTCCAGCTCCTGTTCTACTAGAAGAAGGGGAAAAATGTGGCTGCTCCTGAGCTGCCCCAAGCTCTTGAAGAAACTGCAGATCCAGCTGTAGATACTTAGGGATTTCTATGTTTTTTCTTACTTTGTAATCGATTTGGAAGAAAGCTTAATGAAAGAGTTATCTTTTTGCTTGTTTTTGTGTTATTTTCCCCCTTTGCCCCCTTGCTTTGAGGAGAGCTTTTGGTCTTCTGGAAACATTTTTGTTTTGCCAGAATCTCAAGTGTGAGGTTTGTTCATGAGTTAAGGACCTCATCTCAGTTATGAGCTGAGAAGCTCATCTTTTATTTATGAGCTAAAGAGCTTATCTTTAGTTATGAGCCGAAGGACCCATTGTTTGTTTATGAGTTAAGGAGCTCATTTTATATTTATGAGCTAAAGAGCTCATCGGTTGTTTATGAGCTAAGGAGCTTATTTTTTATTTATGAGCTGAAGAGCTCATCAGTTGTTTATGAACTAAGGAACTCATCTTTTATTAATGAGTTAAGGAACTCATCTTTAGTTATGAGTTAAGGAACTCATTAGTTGTTTATGAGCTAAGGAGCTCATCTTTAGTTATGAGCTGAAGAGCTCATCAGCTGTTTATGAGCTAAGGAACTCATCTTTTATTTATTAGTTAAGGAACTCATCTTTAGTTATGAGCTAAGGAGCTCATTTTCAGTTGTAGAATGATGATTGACCTGAAACTTCTTGTTTATTGTAGCGAATTTTACAAAAGCAGGATTCTTAGCTACTGAAAGAATTTTTTCAAGTGATCTGCGTTCCATGAGTGAGGCAAAGCTCTTCCTTCCTCAGTCTACAACTCGTAATTTCCTAGTCTGACTATTCTGAACACGATGTACAAAATTTTCCAGTTGGGTCCTTGCTTTCCATGAGTGGGGTCCTTCACAGCAGGGAGGAGCTTTTTGAGGACTATGTCTCCCACTTTAAAACTCCTATGTCCGACATTCCTGTTGTAATATCCCACCGTTTTTCTCTGGTAATCAATGATGTGCTGTAAGGCTTTGTCCCTCTTCTCATCTAAAAGGTTGAGATAGAGGAGAAGTGACTCGTCATTTCTCTCGGCATTGGCGAGCTCTGTTCTTGGGGATGTGATGCCTATTTCCACAGGGGTCACCACCTCAATGCCATAAGCCAAGGCAAAAGGTGTTTTATGAGTGACATCTCTGGCGGTGGTTCTGTAAGCCCATAGTACTTTTGGCAGATGTTCCACCCATCGACCTTTTAAGGCTTCGATTTTGGTTTTCAAAGCTATTTTGATAGTCCGGATGGTCACTTCTGCTTGCCTATTTGATTGAGGGTGAGCTGGTGTCGAGAAGTAATTCTTTATGCCTAGCTCGGCACAAAATCTTTTGAACCTAGAATTGTCGAACTATTTTCCATTATCTGAGATGAATGCCCTTGGGATCCCAAATCTGTAGATTATGGACTTCTATGTGAAGTTCTGGATCTTTTGCTCTGTGATCTTTGCAAGAGGTTCCACCTTAGCCCATTTATTGAAGTAGCCTACCCCAATTATCGCAAATTTATATTGTCCAGTGCTTATTGGCAGGGGTCCGAGTATGTCCAATTTCCACTGTTGAAATGGCCATGGGCTAACCATTGAGGTGAGAAGCTCTGGAGGGCAGTGTGGAGTACTGGCATGCAACTGACAGGTTATTCACTTTTTGACCAGCTCTACTGCATCCGTGAGCATCGTGGGCCAAAAGTACCATTGCCTTAGAGCTTTACCAACTAGAGTCTGAGCTCCGACGTGATTTCCACAAATGCTTTCATGGATTTCTCTTAAAATGTAGTTTGCCTCCTCATCCCCAACACATCTCGGAAGCGGTGATGAGAAACCTCTTTTGGACATGTTACCTTGGAGGATAGTGAATTTGGATGACCTGGGTCTTAGCTTTGTTGCTTCTTTGGAATATGCTGGAAATGTTCCATTCTATAGGTATTACTTAATTGGGTCCATCCAAGTCGGCTGTGTCTGAACAGGGAACACCTCTTGGACCTCGGAGCTCACGGATGGCTCGGATAGATGTTCGACTGGAATGAGCCTATCCAGGTTCTCCTGGGAAGCGGTGGCTAGTCGGGCTAGAGCATGCACAATCTTAACTTGCACAAATTTTTTCATTAGTTGTTATACCTCATTTAAGTATAAAGCCATCCTTTCTCCCTTAGCTTCATAGGCCTCTTCGATCTGCTTCACTACCAGCTGGGAGTCGCAATGTATTACGATATGCTTTTACCTCCATGGAGTGGGCTAGTTTGAGCCCAACAATTATGGCCTCGTACTCCGCCTCATTGTTTGAAGCTTTGAAATCAAATATGAGGGCTTATTCCATATCTATCCCATCTAGGGAGGTTAGGATTAATCCAGCACCACTACCTTGGGCATTGGCTGCTCCATCTACAGAAAGCTTCCATGTCGGGAGGTCGGGAACTAGTTGAGTTACATCTAGGGATGTTTCTTAACCTGTTGTGAATTATGCGATAAAATCCGCCAATACCTGTCCTTTCACAACTGTTCTAGGCTTATATCTGATGTCAAATTCAATGAGCTCTATTACCTATTTGACCAGTCTTCCTGATGACTCAGGTTTGTGCAAGACCTCTTCATTGGTTGATCTGTGGGGACTTTTATCGTGTGAGCCTGAAAATAAGGTTTGAGCCTCCTTGCTGCCGTTACCAAAGCTAGTAATAACTTTTACATCTTTGAGTATCTCTCATCTGCCCCCCACAAAGCTCTACTGTAGTAGTAGACTAGCTGTTGAGCTCTGTCTAGCTCCCTTACCAGTGTTGCGCTTGTTGAGAAATCTGAGACAGAAAGGTATAGGGTGAGCACCTTTCCTTCTCGAGGGCTTACGAGGACCGGAGGCGAGCTTAGGTAATCATTGAGGGATTTAAATGCTTCCCCACACTGTGCATCCCAGTGGAATGCTTTGTCTAGAATTTGGAAGAAAAGCTGACATTTATCGTTTGACCTAGAGACAAACCGGCTTAATGCTGCTATTCTCCCTGTCAAATGTTGGACCTCCCTTATGTTTGAGGGCGGTTGCATGTCAATCAAAGCTCGGACTTTCTCTGGATTAGCCTCCATACCTCGGCTGTTGACTATAAAGCCCAGGAATTTTCCTGCGGAGACCCCAAAGGCTCACTTAACTGGGTTGAGTTTCATTTAGTACTTTTTGAGAATTTAGAAAGATTCTTCGAGGTGCCGGATGTGGAGCTCAGCCTTTAACGATTTCACCAGTATGTCATCAATGTAAACCTCCATCGATGTCCTGATCTGCTTCTGGAACATGCGATTCACCGGTCGCTGGTAAGTGGCTCCTACGTTCTTTAACCCGAACGATATGACCTGGTAACAATATGTCCCCTTTTCGGTTACGAAGAACGTCTTCTCTTGGTCATTGGGATCCATTCTGATCTGATTGTACCCCTAGAAGGCATCCATGAAACTAAGCAGTTCATGTCCTGATGTGGCATCCATGATCAAATCGATTCTTGGCAGTGGAAAACTATCTTTGGGGTAGGTGTAGTTCAGGTCAGTAAAGTCAATGCAGAGACACCATTTACCGTTGGTTTTCTTCACAAGGACCACATTGGCCAGCCAGATTGGATAATCTACCTTCCTAATGGCCTTGGCATGGAGGAGCTTGGAGACTTCTTCATTTATGGTTTTCTGGCGTTCTTGGGCAAAACTTCTTCACTTCTACTTGATGGGCTTGAAGGCCGGATTCACGCTGACCTTGTGCGTGATGATTGATGGGACAATCCTCTACATATCCTCTGGTTTCCAAGCGAGCACCTCAATATTCTCTTTCAGAAATTGAGTAAGGAGGTCCTTAATCTCCTTAAGCAGCCTTGAACCCACATACACCAAGTGCCTTGGGTCCTCATCTAGTTGGACTGGTTCCAGCTTTTTCGAAGGTGTAGGCCTGGCCTCCAGCTCATCCCTCATGTTGAGCTCATCCGCTGTATAACTTCAACCTCATTTTTCTTCATGAACGCCATGTAGCACTCCCTTGCTACGCGCTGGTCTCCTTTGACCACTCAAACGCCATTTTCAGTAGAAAATTTCATTACGAGGTGATAGGCAGAAGGAATAGCTCTCATGACATTAAGGGAAGACCTTCCCAAGAGGACATTGTATGCTGAAGGAGCATCTATAACTAGGAACTGTACAGTTGTCGTTGACTATCAGGGAAGGTCTCCAATTGTGAGAACGAGCTGGATTGAGCCTAGGGGGAGCATCCATATCCAAAAAAATCCGAGCAAATGAGTTCTTACCGGCTCGAGCTTGTCTCTGTCAATGTCCATTTTGTCAAAAGTTGAGGCGAAGATGATATCGACAGAGCTTCCATTGTCAATAAGAACTCGGTGGATAGTTCTGTATGATAGCCCTTACCATAAAGGGATCATTGTGAGGGTGTTGACAGCCCTCCAGATCCGAGTTTGAAAAGGTAATATCCATGCTCAACCGAGGTGTTTTGGATACAGATTGTATTTCCAAAACATCTTCAGCTTTGACTTTTCGCATATGGGATTTTCTGGCTGAGCTGGTTTCTCCACCTCCAACAAATCCCCCTAATTTCCCCAATGGGCTGCTGGTGTTGTGGAGGTGCTTGCTGCTGAGGTGCAGGTGGGGGATGAGCTCTGTTCTGATTATCTTGGGCCACGAAGCCGCGCAGCTGCCCCTTATGGATTAAAATTTGATCTCTTTCTTTAGCTGGATGCAGTCATCGGTAAGGTGGCCATGGTCCCGATGATATTCACTGTTTCGTTACATCCCATTTTGCAGGGTCAACTTTCATCCGAGGTGGCCACCTTAAGAACTTCTCATTCTGTACCTCATATAACACTTGTGACACCGTGGCATTGAGGGGAGTGAACTGCCTTGGGGCGTACCTTGGCTGCAACTCCTGAGGTGGAGAACCTTGGCAATCTCTAATGTCCCCTCTCTTCTTTGGGGAGCGATCTCTGTCTCTTCGTAGAGATTGTTCTCGACTCCTCTCCTTCCTTGAACTTCGGTCTTTTCTCTTCTCTTTCTCCTTATGGGTAGTCGAGTTCCCAACTTTTGAGAAAAGAGCTTCTTCGCCATTGATGTACTTCTCAGCCTTAGCCAGGACCTCGGCCATATTGGCTTGTGGGTTTCTAGAGATAGAGAACATTAGGTCCTTGGACTATACCCCTAGTCCAGCGATGAAGACTGTGATGACGAATTTCTCATCAGGGATGTCTACTTTTAAGGATTCTGAGTTGAACCTTTGGACGTAGCTCCGTAATGTCTCATTCGGCCCTTGCTTCACATTCAGTAAGTGGAAGCTCGGCTTTCGGTAGGTTTGAGCTCCAATGAAGTGCAACACAAACGAAATAGAGAGTTCCCTAATTGAGAGAATGGATGCTGGGGTCAGCTTATTGAACCAGGCTAAGGCCAAGCCCTTCAGGGCGATAGAAAAAGCTCGGTATCGCACTAGGTCTTGGTATCCATGCAACTCCATCTAGTTCTTGTAGGTATTGAGGTGGTCCATGGGGTCCTTTGTTCCGTCAAAGGTCTCTATCTGTGGCATTCTGAATTTTGGTGGAAGAGGAAAGTATAGCACATCAGGAGTGAATGGGGATTCTGTCTGCTGAACTAGAACGTCCATAGTCATCGGAGTTTTGCCTTTTACAACTTACTTTATGTGGTTGAGCTCCTACTGAATCTCCTTGAAGCGCTGCTCCCAGAATTGCTCATTCCTTTCCTACTGGAATAGGGGGAGCCCGTTTCTATGAGTCCCCTTGTTCTGGCTCTGCACTTCCTCGTTTTCTTTGTTTCTTTGAATTTGACGACAGATGTTGTCAACTGATTGGTTGTGCTCGTTTTCCTCTGCAACTTCCCTTAAGGGATTGAGATGTTGATATTCACCTCGTGGGGGATCATTTTGGGCAGGTTGAGTCCTCTAAGGATGTTGGGCGCAAATTTCTTGAAGGCGTTTACCCTAATCTCCAAACACTAACCCGGACCAAGTGTATATGGCTTATAATGATAGGTGAGTGTCACTCTCCCTCGGGTTTGGTGTTAGAAATTGGGAAAACGTGTGTGTGGATGCAAATGTGTGTGTGTGTGCAAAAGTGCTTTCTAAGCGAAGAGTGACTTTCGAGTGTCACGTTTTACTTGGAATGGGTATTCCAAGGTCGTCTCCTCAGGGAATGAAGGTTAAATTGTGTGAAGGTGATTTTGTAAAAATGGAAAAGTGTAAAATCTTTTGAGTTTGTGTTTTGGTGAGTGAAGTTTTGATTTAAAATGTAATGGAAACAAGGTTGGCTAATCCGAAGGGGTCATTCCAATGGGAATGCCAAATCAACTCAAAACATTCTTCCAATGGTGCCAGGGTGTTCGATTGATTCATAGGAAGTGAAGGACTAAAATGGAGGTGAGGGCTCAAGCATACCCCGTGACAAGTCTATGGTGTATCATGAGCTCACAACCACATCCACACTCAACCTTGTCAAACCAAACCATCTTACACTACGAGGAGGAATGCAAAAGAGTTAATTTAGCATACCTAAGAGGAAATCTCTCTTGGATTAGACAACTTAAAGCTTAGCTACTCATATTAAATTCAAAGACTTACATAATATGAAGAAACATTGTGAAGAGATGAAGATTGAAACTTGTATTAATTCAAAAAAAGTTAAACTACAAAGAAGTGCATTTAATACCCATTTGAAAAGCTTGAGAGGAAAAACTTAAATACAAACATGGTAGAATCTAGAATACATAACTAAACTTGCAATACACTTGAAATAAATGACATTAAAGTGCAATAAATGAAGATTACAAGAGTATTCTAGCTTACAACAAGTGAAATGGGTAAACGAAATGCAAAAATCTAACTTCTCTCTCTAAAACTATGTCTTCTTCCTTGAGCTTCTCTCTCTACAATGCTGAATAGTAGTCTACAATGGTATGTATGTATGTAGAATATGTCAGGGGACAAGTGGGAGAATCATAGGTGGGACCCCCAAGTGGCAGAGCTTGAGTTGCAGGTGTCTGACATTTCTGGGCAAAACCTTCCGGAAGGTCGAAGCAAAACCTTCTGGAAGGTTTTGGTAAGGGCTGAGGCAAAGGCTGTACAGTGTGTCAAACCTTCTGGAAGGTCTTCTTCCAGTGTGCAAAACCTTCTAGAAGGTTTTGGCAGGGGCGTAGGTAGTCCAATGTGCAAACCTTCTGGAAGGTTTATTGCTAAACCTTCCAGAAGGTTTTCTTCTGATTTGTCTTTTTCTTGATTTCTTCACCTTCCAAGCCTCCCTTTAAGCCACCCCTCATCTCCATTGACTTTGAGCACTACGATGGGGGCTTAACTCAAGCCATATTCAACTCTTTACCTACAATCACACAACAACTTCATTAATTTTTTGATTAGTTGCATTTCTCCCTAATTTCACAACAAAAACAAGTATAAAAGGGTATAAAAACATACATAATGTGCAATATTTTGTGCTAATCATACCCCCTAACATGAGTTTTGCTAGTCCCTATCAAACTTTATTTTCAAACCGCAAGGTATAAAACTACAACAACCCATTCATACAAGTAAATCATCAAACATTCAAAATGCAAATAGAGAAATAGACTTGGGCAATATAAAATGAAACAACTGTGGTATTTTTCATTAATCATTTTCAGAAGTTCAGTACAATGAGTTAGAGTTCAAAAAAAAACGGCCCATCATCTACTAGGCCGATAAAACTAACCCTAACTGTGTACAACCTAAAACCAAAAGAAACAAAAAGCACGATGACACAACTACTCGTCATCCTCATCTCCAGCATCCTCTTCCTCTCCAGCCTTATTATCACTCTCTTCATCACTTTCCTCCTCGTCGTCGAAATCGGAGCCCTCAACCTCAACAACCGTAGAAGTCAGAGGAGCGGAGGTAGAAGGTCCGACAACTGGAGGTGGAGGAGGTCCATAGGGGATGGTCTCGCTCGGAAAGGTGTGCTGGAAGATCTGGGTCATCATCAGTGAAAGCCCATGCATCGTAGTCTCCAAGGCATCCAAGTGTTGTGACACAGTGCGGACATGGGCAGAAGTAGAAGGCCCAGAAGAGGATGGACCAGCAGAGGACGGCTCAGGTCCCGAGGCTCTAGCTCTCTCACCCCCAGTCCTTGTTGCCCTCTTACTGCTACTTAATTTTCCAATACCACTAGTCTCAGGGGCCAGCAGCACATCATGTGCGTAGGACTTGACCTTGCAATGATCGCACATCCTGGTGACAAGATTGGCGAAGGGGAGATTCGCCTTTGGCTTTGCAGCCTGAGCAAACTCCTTCATGAATCCCCAAATCAAAAGCGCTATGTCCATTTGCTTCCCGGTCATGAATGCATGTAGAAGGGCGAGCTTCTCCACATTAGGGTTCTTCTCCACACCCCTAGGGCTTAGATTGTAGTGTAGGATCTTGTTCATAACCCCGTAGGAGTGCTTGAGGCCCCCGACTAGAGTTGTCCCTTTGAATTGGGTCGAGTCCTCATAGATGAGCTGTATATACTCAGAAAGCGTCTTACTCCCTTCGACATTGTGTGGGTAGACCGGGGTATTTGGGGGAGGCCTCTGGTAATTCATCAGGGTATCAATCAAATTCGGGGTCACGTCAAACGTCTTCCCCCTCACATTTATCCTAAGAATAGAACCATCCTCGCCCAACACAATCAATTTCCTATAAAACTCCCTGCACAACACCAGGTTATACCCGCTAACTGGCTCAAACGAAATCCCCAGCCCATGACCCTCTATGACCCTTACCACTTCATTGTTTGGCCCAAGAGTGATCTTATCCACAAACCGCTCACATGTGACATTTTTCTCGTCTATCCTTTGCTTGCGAGCATCATTCCTCGCTTTTGTCCTCCTCTCTGCCCTATCTCTGCTACTAGGGCCCTCCATGCTCCTCTTATGGGAACTAGTGGCCACGGGTTGTGGGGACTCCGGACCCATGCGTTTGGTGCGGGCCATGAGAACCAACAATGCCCCTACGCCCAAAAATGACAAAAACACCCACTAAAGCTGCTCCACAAGCTCAAAAGCATCCAAAGAGATCCTACCCATGCGAGCCATTGCAAAGGATTCAGAGATTTTGGAGAAGCTTTAAGAGGACTTGAGATTTGGGGGAAAACGAGAAACCTAGGGTTTTAAAGGAGAACTCTAAGAAATTTCGGTAAAATTCAGTTAATAATCAACCCTAGCTATGGAAAATGGAGGATTTGGATGGTGGGTGAGAGATCTTTGAGCTTGGAAGAGATTAGAGAGAGAGAAGAGAGTTTGGGAGATTAAGATTTGAGGGAAATGTGAAGGGTTTCCCGAAAAAACTGAACTTAAAACCCTCATTTTTAGCCTTCTGGGCAAGACCTTCCAGAAGGTCGAAGTAAACCTTCCGGAAGGTTTTGGCAGAAGCTGAGGCAAAAGCTGTCCAGTGTGTCAAACCTTCCGGAAGGTTTTGCCTTTTTTGCAAAACAATTCATGTGCTCCAAATCTCACATCCAATCCAACTTATCCCAACTCCTAGACATTCTAAAAACCTATTTATTACATCTTCTCTACCAAAAAATTAAACCACAAATATGAACCACAATTGAGTGATCATGCCCAAAGTCATTTCCAAAATTGTAATATGATTTAAAATTTTGATGCTTTCAAAATACAAGATATGGATTTCTAAGTTTAACTACCAAAATGAATACTCAAAATGTAAAGCAGAGATTCAAATGACAAAGGTATTCCTAATTCTATCCAATATCGAAAGCTTGAGCGATATTCCCCTATCCCTTAAGCATAGGGCTACATAACACCTTGTTCAAATGCACGAATCAAGCACACATGAGTATCACCATAGCTTTAAATGCTATTATGGAGTATGCACCTACACATTCATTTTCAAACTCGTGTGTGTGTGAAATGGACATGTAATTTAAACATTTATCCAATGGAATTCACATTCACTCGGCTATCCAAATTCAGCTTCGATGCAACTCTCACCAAGGGTGTCTCTCAACAATGAATCACACTATGGTTATCCTGGCATGTTCTCCGTGTATATATGTGAGATAAAATATTATGCACAAAACAAAGTATGCTCACATATAATTCAAAAATGAAGTACATGCATAAGAATGAAACAACCTTGGCATAATCTCATGAAAGGAATGCTAGGGCACTAGATAGCAAAATCAACTTCTCTTCTTCTTAAAAAATGTTCTTTCCCCATGCTGTCTCTAGATCATTTATGACTTCAAAGGTTATAATGGGGCCTTGGGGGTGATATTAAGGCAAATGAAATGAAGGATAGAGGATAACAAAGAGGGTTGTTCCGAGTGCATGACATTTATTTCAAAACGATCTCCCTTTTTATGGGATTTCCAGTTTAACACCATCACTTCACTCTTTATTTCTTTTTATTCTTTTCTTTAACATTTTCCTTTTCCTTTTTCTTTGATCATTCTTTCTTCTTTCACCCCTTTTCTCTCCCTTTTCCTAGATTCTTCATTCTATTTCATTCAACACCTGAATTCCACATTATTCATCCCTTTGTTGGGTTTCCACATCACCATTCCTTCTCTTTCATGTTCAATCATAGTCAACTCACAGAACAACCAAGGTGTGGTAAGTTTTTATCATTTTGCACTGGCTTAGTCAATTGTGTGGCATGAAAACGAATTTTCAACAAGGCTCAATCACAACACTAGGGATAAAATTTCACAAGAAAAAGGATAAGGCTCAAAGAAATAAAAAAACGGCCTAAGATCATCTCTAGATAAGCACGGGGGAGCATTACGCATTTCAAGACAAGTCAATCAACTACACAAATGCACTCTAACCAAAACAAACATAATGAGATTATTGAACAAATTTGAAATTTGAAGAATTGTTCCTTGGGTGAATGTAAGTTCCCTCCAACAAGGATTGACACTAAAGCTCTCATGGGTACTTATTCATCTCCACTATTCATTTCAAGCCAAAAATGTGAACTCAATCCGTAAATTGTCGAAATTACACATTCAAGGTGCACTTATTTATTTATTATTTTTTTTTTAAGGTGCACTTATGGGTGAGTTCAAAAGCCAACACATATATGCTACTCTTAGCAATAGGATAAACTTCTATGATATCCTCATGTATCCAAAGTTCAAAGCAACGATCAACATATCAATAAGCCCACAATAATTTGAATAAGGGAATATAGTTCAACATTTAGATATTTTTCACAAACATTTTCAAATTTTTTTCACATACTTCTCAGCTATTCTTAAACAAAAATCTGTAAAACATGTGAAAGGTGAATTTCACCACAAAAATTGGTATCATCAACAAAAATTTTCACAAAACATTGGTGTCATACAAATGGTGCACCTCACCCCCTCAACTTGATTCATGCATTGTCCTCAATGCAACAAAAAGATATGATATGCAAAGAAGGACTTTTAAAAGATAAGTAGGGTTAGAGAACACCTCGTATGAAGTTTTTGACAAAAACACCATAATCTTCACATTAAAAGAATGAAAACTACACAAGGATGAAAGTAAGTAAACGACATAAATGATAAAAGAAAGCGACTGTACACTAACATCTACATGAATAGTTAATCCTTCAAAAGGTCCGGGTAAACCGGATCCACCAATTCTTCCTCCACCCTTTGATCTTCAAAACCCTCGAAGAATGGCTTAAATCTTTGGCCATTGACCTTGAATGTCTTGCCATCCTCGGGGTTGGTGATTTCCACGGCTCCATTAGGGTAGGCCACCTTGACAAGGTAGGGGCCATCCCAACGGGATCAGAGTTTTCCTTGAAAGATAGAGAGTCGAGAATTGTACAAGAGCACTTTCTATTCGGGCTCAAATGTCTTTCTTAAAATGGATTTGTCATGAAAAATCTTAGCCCTCTCTTTTTGAAATTTTTGAGCTCTCATACGCATCTCTACAGATCTCCTCTAATTCATTCATCTCCAACTTTCTATTCTCTCTGGCCATTCTCAAGTTGAAGTTCAAGGTCTTGATGGACCAATTGGCCTTGTGCTCCATTTCAACTGGCAAATGGCAAGCCTTGCCATAGACGAGCCTATAGGATGACATACCTAGAATGGTCTTATAAGCAGTGCGGTAAGCCCATAGGGCATCGATCAACCTAAGTGACCAATCCTTCCTATTAGGGTTCACCGTTTTCTCTAGGATGTTCTTGATCTCCCTATTGGCCAACTTGGTATGGCCATTGGTTTGTGGGTGATAAGCGGTGGACATCTTGTGTGTGACGCCATACTTATGCATTAAAGATGTAAATTACCTATTACAGAAATGAGAACCACCGTTACTTATTATAGCACGAGGCATTGTCACGCCCTAAATTTCACAAAAGCGTGATTAAAAAAATTACTTTGTTTGTTTCAAAACACATGTCGGTTTATTGTAAAAACATCTAGAAAAGTATCTGTTTTGTTTAAATAAATCATTTTTTTAGAAAATTTCGGCCGAGTTTCCTTTGAAAATTGGGCTTCCAACCAGTTAGTAAGAGCATCCCTGTGAGAGCATAACATAATTTAAACTAACTAAAAATTCACAACATGCCTCCATCAAAAATATAATCCAACTAAATCTGGGGTGGCAATTAGAGGCCCACGAAGTCCTCCCTGACCCGGATACATCCAACACCAATATATACCACAACTTAGTACACAAAGTCATAACTTTACATTACAATACCCAAAATAATAATCCCTCTATGGGATGATCAAGTGTGCACCATAAATGCCTCAAGATTACCTTTTCAAACACAATATTTGAGTGCTAACATTTCTACATAAGTTCCAAAAGAGATTCTTTCTAGTCTAAGCTCCCACAAGCATTCCATCACCTATACCCCAGGATGCATGCTAGTCTTTGAAAATATTAGTAAGAGATGAGCAACCACAGCTCAGTAGGATAATATTTTTCCCAAGCATTTACAAAGTTTTAAATACCAACATTCACAAACCATACAAATAAGTAATGAAAGCTTTCTATAATTAACTACATGTACAAGATAATAAGTAAAGCATTTATAAAAATCTCCCAATACCTCATCATTAGAAATATACAAAGTATAAATTAAATGTTATATATTTAAAGTCAAACCATCATAGCAAATACCATGCATGCCTCGCATACGGACAATATAATCAATCACACAGGTTCACGCATGAACCATCCCCGGGAAAACTTTTGGGTCTTGCACCCTAGGGTCTCATCGCCCTTCTTGCTTTTCAAGGGAAACGTGTAGGGCACAACTTGTGACACCACATAGGCCATCACTAAAAACCTCTACCATAACCAATCTCCCTTAGGACTAGTAGCCGCCTTGGCAACCCACTCAATAGGCCCCAACCGTCAACAAACCCTCTGTCTGTCAGTATCGAGCATACATTTTCCAAAAATCATTATTTTCTATATCCATAAATCCTTTTGAAAACCCATGTCATAAACTTGACATTTTATCAATCATATAGTATACTCAAATCTCAAAATTTGCATTTTCAAAGCAACACAACCAATTCCAAGAAAATAAGTCATATATATATTATGTACAAGATCATAACATACTTCAAAACCCCCAAATCATAGGTTTAATCAAATACCCATAACTAAAATCAAACTAGGGTTTCAAACCCACAACACTAAAATTATTTTAATTTCCAAGAGAATAAGCCATATATATTATGTACAAGATCATAGCACACTTCAAAACCCCCAAATCATAGGTTTAATCAAATACACATAACTAAAATCAAAATAGGGTTTCAAACCCATAACACTAAAATCATTTTTATGCATGTAGGTTCACAATTCATGACATACTCCACAATAAATCAAGGTTTATAACAAGTATTTTGCCATCAAACACATAGTAAGCTTAACTAAAGAAAATAAATGAGATGCACAACGTAAATGCAAGAGAGAGGAAAACCCCACCTAGAAATCAAGAATTCCAAGCCAAGTTCCTAGGATTTCCAAGCTTAATCTCCAAGATTCTCAAGCCAAGCCCAAGCCCTATAGCCCTTATTCTATATTCTTCTCTCTTTCTCTCTCTAGTTCTAAGATGGGTGTAGGAGTTTTGGGTGAGAGATGTGAGAAAAATGAGGGAAAATAGGCTGAATTTGGGGTTTTAAACCCAACAATTCCCGTCAGAAACACTGTTTATGCCAAAAAAATACATTTTGTCAAAAATTATAATTTTGTCCTAAAAATCTCCAATTTGATCCATATGACTATCTTAAGGTTTTTCAACGTTCCGGATTCATTTTTAACGTTATTTTAACCTAAAAATATTTATTTTTATGATTTATCTCAAAACTAAAGTAAATTTACACTCAAGACACTAAAATTACTATTTTATCCCTCTAAATCGCTATATGAGCTAAATGTCTATTTCAAGTTTTTCGGATCTCCCGGATTCAATGGTAATATTATTTTGACTTAAAAAAATTAATATATTTACTTAGTTACCCTTATCAACCTTAAACACCTCCAAAAATTAAATTTGACCCAAAAGTCAATACGTTCGTACTTCAAACTTACGCGACTATTCCTTTAACAACAATTTGAAGTTTCTCTCATCATTTTAATCATTTTAAAAATACTAGCAAGTTAATATCACGGGATCTCACAGGCATCCCGAACCTCGAAAGATGTTATCTTTTAAGAACTTGACCACGACCCGGTGGTCATTGGTCTTGGTTGGGATAGCTTCCACCCACTTGGACACGTAGTCCACTGCCAGCAGAATATACAGGTAGCCAAAAGACATGGGGAATGGACCCATGAAGTCAATGCCCCAACAATCGAAGATCTCAATTACTAACACGGGGGACATAGGCATTATATTCATACGGGTCACACTACCCAAACGTTGGCACCTAGCACATTCTTTACAAAAGAAAACACAGTCTTTGATTAATGAAGACCAATAAAAACCTGATTGTAAAACCTTTGCCGAAGTCATTTTGGAAGAGAAGTGTCCACCGCACGCTTTCGAATGACAAAATGCAAGGACATCCCGTTGTTCAGTCTCAGGTACGCATCTCCTCATGAGTTGGTTAGGGCATTATTTGAACCAGTACGGGTTATCGAAGTAAAAGTACTTCACATCCGCCATAAATCTTCGTCTATCCTCCGGGCTCCAGTGCGGTGGTATTTGTCCTATAGCAAGATAATTGCATATGTCAGCATACCAAGGACAAACAAAATGAATGGAAAATAAATGCTCGTCAGGAAAAGAGTCTAGGATAGGAATATGCTCATCGGCATCTTGAACCATAAGTCGGGATAAATGGTTTGCCACCACATTCTCAACTCCCTTTTTGTATTTGATTATCAAGTTGAATTCTTGTAGGAGGAGGATCCACCTGATGGTCTCGGTTTTGCATCCTGCTTAGAAAAAAGATACTTCAAAGCAGAGTGATCGATATAGACTACAATAGGTGAACCAATGATGCAAGACCGAAATTTATCCAATGCAAATACTACGGCTAGTAACTCTTTTTCAGTAGTTGTGTAATTCATTTATGCCTCATTTAGAGTCTTACTAGTGTAGTATATTACATATGGTCTCTTGTTTTCTCGTTGACCAAGCACAGCGCCGACCGCGTAATCACTCGTGTCGCACATGAGCTTAAATGGTAAATCCCACTTGGGTGGTCGCATAATTGGAGGTGTAGTGAGCATGCTTTTGAGTTTTTTAAACGTTGCCTCACAATTATCTGACCACACAAATGGGACATCTTTGGAAAGCAAGTTGGTCAAGTGTCGTGCCAATGCACTAAAATCTTTTATAAAACGACGATAAAAACCAGCATGGCCAAGAAACGACCTGATGTCTTTGATGACTTTCGGCGTGGAAAGGTTAGAAATTGCATCAACCTTGGATTTGTCGACTTCAATCCCCTTTGCCGAAACGATGTGCCCGAGCACTATCCCTTGTGTCACCATGAAGTGACACTTCTCCCAGTTGAGAACCAAATTCTTCTCCTCACATCTCTCAAGTACTTTCTCCAAGTTCTCCAAGCAACCTTCAAATGAGTCCCCAAATACGGAAAAGTCATCCATGAAGACTTCCACAATTTTCTCCACCATGTCGTTGAAGATTCCCATCACACATCTTTGAAACGTCCCTAGGGCATTACACAACCCGAATGGCATTCGACGATATGCGAAGGTGTCGAAGGGACATGTGAATGTATTATTCTCATGGTCTTCCAAAGCGATCTCAATTTGATTGTAGCCAGAGTAGCCATCCAAGAAACAATAAAACAAGTGTCCGACTTCTCTCTCCAATACTTGGTCGAGGAATGGCAAAGGGAAGTGATCCTTTTTTGTGTAAGAGTTGAGCTTCCGATAGTCAATACACACTCTCCATCCAGTGAATACTCTAGTCAGAATCAACTCATTGTCCTCATTTGCAACCACGGTGACCCCCGATTTCTTTGGCACTACTTGAGTGGGACTCACCCATTTACTGTTGGCTATTGGAAAGATGATGCACACATCAAGTAGTTTGAGTACCTCATCCCTCACCACATCCTTCATGAATGGATTTAGCCTTCTTTGTGGTTGTCGGGATAGCTTAGAGTCTTCTTCTAGATAGATGCGGTGTGTGCAAATGAGGGGACTTATCCCCTTGATATCGACAATCGTCCAACCAATTGCTCCCTTGTGCCTCCTCAACACTTTCAATAGATCATCTTCTTGCTTCGGCTCCAATGAAGAACTTATTACCACCGGGAAAGTATTGTGCTCCCCCAAGAATGAATATTTGAGGTTTGATGGCAAAGGCTTCAACTCCAAGTTCGGAGTTTGTATAGTGGATGAAAAAATTCCCTTCTCTTGAAGTGGAAGCTTCTCAAATGTAGGGGTCCATTTTCCTACCCCTTGTAAACTTTTCGGCTCCTCTTGATTAACAATCTCCACCTCCCCCAATTTCAACGTGCTCAATAGCTCCAAGTGATCCTCCACCAAAGTATCAATCCTATTGATTTCATGCACTTCCTCATCGTCTCCCGGTTGTTTACACAAATTGAATACATTGAGGTCCATTGTCATATTCCCGAATGCATGCTTCATTAGACCGTTCCTGCAATTAATTACGACATTAGATGTAGCAAGAAAAGGTCTATCTAGTATAACAGAAATTTGTGAGCTAGGGTTAGCAACTGGGTGAGTATCAAGTACAATAAAATCAATAGGAAAATAAAAATTATCAACTTGAACTAAGACATCCTCAACTACTCCCCTTGATGCGCTAACACTTCGATCCGCCAATTGAAGTGTGATTGAAATTGGCTTTAAATCTTCAAGTTGGAGTTGTTAGTACACCGAATAGGGTAGGAGATTGACACTTTCCCCCAAGTCAAGAACTGCTTGTTCCACTTGACAATTTCCTATTGTGATGGCAATGGTTAGGCAGTCGGGTTCCTTGAACTTTGGTGGTTTTTTGGTCCTCAAGATTGAGCTCACTTGCTCGGTGAGGAATGCCTTCTTGTGCACATTCAACTTCCTCTTCACGGTACACAAATATTTCAAGATCTTGGCACATGAAGGAACTTGCTTGATAGCATCGAGGAGTGGGATGGGCGGTTATGTGTTAAATTGTGCCTTTGTGATTAAGTGTGTTATTGGCATAAAAATTGTGATAACATGCTTGGAATTGTTTTATGAAAATTTTCAATGTATATATATGCTTGTGTTATATTGACATTATGGAGAATTATGGAATTATATGCTTATGATATAATTCTGCCATGGGATATGTGAAATGTATTGAGATTGTTCATATGTCATTCATAGCATATTGAACATTGTATCGTTGTACATAGAGGCATCACATTCATGGGCATACGTCATGAGTGTGGGTGTGTGAGATGCATGGTTGATCAAACACCTTGTTTGGTAGTTGGTATGTGGGCTCGGGAAAAAGTGGATCGAAGATCCCCTTTGAGTCGCATGTTGCATGGAAGAAAACTTGTGTCGGGTATAACAAGTAGGGCTAGACTCTCCCTCGGGTGAAAAACCAGGTCACATGGTTCAGGCACTTCCCGGCGGTGAAATTCCAGAAAAGTGCTGGTGTTTACGGAACCGGTGGTTGAGATACCAAAATTCGTTGCCCAACAAGATACAAGATTTTGGTTTATAAAAGTACTCATCCAATGAGTAACACCCATCAATGATTTGGTTTTATAATGAAACAATTTTTATTTCAAACGATCATTAGATGGATTTTTCGTCAAATGACGGTTCATTTCACAAGTGCATTGCATGGTGATGTGAGAATCGGTGAGGACTCGGGTTGAAGTTGCATAAGTGAGTCTCATCTCATTTCATGGCATGATATAGAATTCCTATCATTGGATGCATATTCTTGATAGCAATGCTTGAATGGATAAATGTGTTGATTCTTGCATATACACATTGCATATGCATTTAAGGTGGGGAGTAGCCTTTGTAGGATATACTCTATTAGGCGTTGGCTCACCCTATACGGGAAACATTTCAGGTGCGGGTTATGCGCCGGCGGACGGCTCACAATCGGGGCCACATGGTTGAAGAAAAGCCGACTTGTGGCTTTTAATCCTTTTTGTTTGTAAAATTTGGCATGTAATGTATGTAAAGAATTGTAATTGGACTTTTATGGACTAATTTTAATATAGCATTGCATGTTTATATGAGTATGGATAGATGGACCCGGTGTGGTCATTGTTGAATATTGGACCTCATATGGGTCTTGTTATTTTATGATGTACAGGTTGTGTTTTGGGTAGACCTCCCCGTACAAAGGAGACTCTGCCCAATTTTGTTAAATTATGGACCCCGGTAAATGGGGCATAACGTTGTAATATCGAGTTACTCGGTATCCACCGGCATTCCGCGGGTTGATGGGAAATCAACGGACCCCCGGATCCTTGGGGCGTCACAGGAATGGTGGATGGAATGAAATGTATGAAATGGAATGTGTGAAATGAACAAAAGTGCTCCCCAAGCGCAAGGAGTCTTTTGCTTGTCGTGTTTTACTTGGAAAAGTATTCCAAGGTCGTCTCCTCAGGGAAAGAAAGTTCAAGTGTGTGAAGGTGATTTTGTCAAAAAGGAAAAGTATAAAATCTTTTGAGTTTTGGTTTGGGGAGTGAAGTTTGTGAATGAAATAAAACAAGTGTTGGCTAATCCAAAGGGTTCATTCCAATGGGAATCCCAAATCAACTCGAAGCCTTCCTCGAATAGAGCTTAGATGAACGATTGATTCGTGGGAAGTTAGGGACGAGATGGAGGTGAGGATTTAAGCATAACCTGTGACCAGGCCTACGGGATATCAAAGACTCACAACCGCATCCACTCTCAACCCAGTCAAACCGAACCATCGTACTCTGAGAGGAGGAAATAGAATGAATTGAAATGGCACACCCAAGAGGAAATCTCCATTGGATTAACCAACTTAAAATCTAGCTACTCATGCTAAAAGGAAAGGCATACAATATGTAAAGAGATATGGTATTGAAATAAAGATTAAAACTTAACTCAATGCAAGAAAACTTAAACTAAGAAGAAAAATATTCAATACCCATTTCAAAGCTTGAAAATGAAGAACTCAAAACAACAATGGTAGAATCTAGAATGCATAACTAAACTTGCAAAGCATTAGAAATAAATGACATTAAAGACAATAAATGAAGCTTACAAGATCCTTACAAAAGATTACAAGTAAAATGGTGAAAGAAAATGCAAAAATCTAAGTTTTCTATCTACTATTCATCATCTTCTTCCTTGGACTACTCCTAAGCTTAGGTAGCCACACTTGAAATCTTGTGTCAATGCTGAATATATGGAGTGAGAGCCTTGCAATTTTGTCCATGGTGGTCCCCCTAGCCTGTGTGCAGGCCTCCCATTGATGGGAGGTTAGATGATGGCTTGGACAAGCTAGGAGCAGCCTAACCAGCAACTCCCCTGGCAGCCCCCTTCTCTCCCATCCCCATTAATGACAATGTCTCCAAAGTCAAGAATTTGTGTAAGGATGGCATGTCAATGTGTAAGGGAAGTCAGGGAACAAGTGGGAGAAGTGTAGGTGGGACCCCCAAGCAAGTGGAGATGATTTTCAGGTGTTCTGGGCAGTTTGGGCTGTTTCAGAAGAGCGTACCGGTACTGTGTACCGGTACTGTGTACCGGTACCCCTAACTCCAGAGGCAGAACCGTACCGGTACTGTTTCTACTGCGGACCAGTTTTTTTAGAATCATCATAACTTTTGATCCAACCATCCGATTAAGCTGAAATTGTGACAAAATACAGAAGACATCCAGATCTACAACTTTCGTGTTTTTCACTTTTTTAGATTCGAAGAAGATCATGGTAAAAAAGGAGTAAAACTGAGATACTACTACAAAATGGTGTGGGTGCTGATGCCTATGTTACCAAACACCAATACCTCATTGATTTCTTTCACTTTTAAGCCTCAAAATCCTCATGTAATGTGTCTATCTCTTCACCACATATCCACACATAGTTGCAAGGTTCTAAAATCCATCATTTATGCTATAATTACCTGCAACATCGAAAATTCAACATTATTGACAACTTTGGCTAACTCTAAGTACTTAAATGCAAAAGTTGAGTTAAAATACATGTAATGAGGCCTTCAAATATGCAATATTATGTGCTCATCACAAGGCCGATCATTTCAGACTCCCTCACAACCAAAAATTCGAAAAAGTCAAAAATCTCCAAGGAATAGCTCTCAAATCTGCAATATTAAACCGATTTTCTTCAAATCTTTTCCGATTATTCACTTACCCATAAAATTTTGAAGGTTTCTACCGATTGAAATCAGTTGAAACCAAGTATTTGAAGAAAAATCACAAAAAGATGGATTCAAGACGACGAACAAGAGGGTCTTCAAGCCGAGCACGAAGGGATCAACCTCCGCAACCTGAGGCACCTCCACAGCAACCTCACCCATGAAATATCTACAATGAGGTGATTTTTGAGAATTTCGAACAGCGGGTCTGGTATGATGCTCACTTTATCTCCAAAACTATAATTTCTAAAAGACCAGTTGTTTTCGAAGATTTTGAGAACATAAGAGTAAGACAAGTTCTTTATAACAGAGGATGGTTGCAATATGTTAGATTAATTGCTCCTCCTTATGACTATTTAGTTCATGAATTTTATAGTAATGCTGAGATAATTGGAGAAAGACAATTGCGTGTGTTCGTACGGGGTATTATTTTCAAGTTACACCGGCTACTATAATCGATTTTTTTCAACCCATGCAAAGACCAGAGAACCCGCAATATCCTTACACTAAATTACCTGATTTGAATGACATAGGGAGAGAAGTAACGGGTAATCCAGAATTTGTTTGGGGTAGACCAAATAAATATATAAAGCAAGGGGATCTGACAGACAAATACAGAATTCTCAATTTGATAACAGTGTACAGTTTGCTCCCCCGAGCTCAGAAGAATCAAATTTATACTGAGCAGGCTTATTTCTTGTACGCATTTGGGATGGGACACACAACTGATCTGCCAAACTTAATCATGGACCAAATGTTACTTGTTGTGGATAGAAAAAAACCCTCACTCCCATATGCTATGTTAGTTTCTCAGCTATGCAGGAACAAGGGCGTGATTATTGATCCTATATGGAAAACGGTGGACCATTTTGGAGCATTGGATAAAACTTCATTGAAAAAGAGTCATGGAGTACAACCTGAGGAACAACAAGAAACACCACCTCCACCACACGAGGAGCCATTTCAAGTACCGAAAGAATTCTTCCCACCATAGTAGTCTGAACCACAAATGGATCAACCATACATACCAGTGGACGACAGGACCGATAGGTAGATTTTGCTAGGATTGGAGACTACTGTCACTCAACTGGGAACTACTGTTACACAACTTGGTACCAACATTACAGAAATCAAAAAATGCATGAATGATTATGAATAGAATCAAGCTGAGATTTTAAGGCTACTGAGAGATCGTTTTGGAGGAGGGCCTTCTACTTCCTAAAAGACTGGAGATTCTACAAAACAATTTGCTATCTTTCACTCATCCTTTACTTTATCCACTTGAACTTTAATTTAGTTTATGTTTTGAAACTGTTTTGGTTTTGAACTTATTTATGTTTAAGTTTTTTCTTAGTTAATATGGAACTTATGTTTTTAAGTTAAGAGGATTATTCCATATAATTTACAATTGAATTAGGTTAATATTTCTATGCTTTGTGAAAATAGCCTTAATCTGATCACGCGGGATTTTCATATTTTAGTTGTATATTATCTTAATATTTTTGTTTAAACTTACTCTGATAAAGCACAAATAGATTTCTTTATTTCAGAAACCTTGTGAAATATAGTGGAGATGTATAGCCAATTGAAGAATTTGAGTCAATCTTTCTTGGAGAGATATTCTACATCTACTCAAATAAACATCTTCGATTCAACGGTAAACTTTCTTTGAATAATCTCATTAATTTTGTCTTGATTAGCACTTTTTAGATTGTATTATTAGCATTGTCTTTAAAATTATTTTATGTAGGAATTAAATAGATGTATTATTTCTGGAAAATGATCGTAGCCCTTTTTAATTATCTTTGAGCCTTGACCATTTCTTTTACAAAATTATATCATTAGTCAGTCATGATTGAGCCTAAAAGAGTATAAATCTTTTCATAAAACCCGAAAAATACCCGAGTCATATAGAAATATATTAAACCTATCATTGCTACATAATTTTCTTGCACCCTCTTCTAAATCAGTATGATACAGAAAAACAAAAGAGGAAGAAAAGGTGGAAAAGATAAAAGAAAAGGGTATTGGCTATTATTAAAAAAAAAAAAAAAAAAACCTATGAAAGGTTGAAAAAAAAAAAAAAAAACAGAAAGAAAAGAGCCAAGAAAGTGAAAAATGGAAAGGATGAACATGCAAAGTTAGAGAAAACTAGAAAAAAGTGTGCCACAATATAAAGGGTAGCTTTTGAATCCCATAGACGTCTTTTCTTAAACCCT
Organism: Ilex aquifolium; assembly: GCA_951799425.1. NCBI lineage: Eukaryota > Viridiplantae > Streptophyta > Magnoliopsida > Aquifoliales > Aquifoliaceae > Ilex > Ilex aquifolium. The sequence continues at coordinate 59,061 of OX637407.1, read as the reverse complement.
AACCCATTGGCTACATTACAACCCAAAGAAAGTCCTTTTTGATTCCAGAAATTATATATCTATTTTAATCCTATTTATCCATAAAAGGAGAATGTTGATAATATATCTGATGTAGTGTTAATATCCAATCATGAGATTATGTCAAAATTCAATTTTATTCAAATACCCGTTCTTCAGATATACTACATGTGATATTATTTGTTTTGTTTACAATATTCCAATCACATGCAACTATTGAGAGAATAGTCACTATAACATATATGTATTCTTTGCTGACTGTATTTCAGGAAATGATTGACATCAAGACTACCATGAAAGATAGTAATATTTTTTGAGTAATTTTTGAAATAAAAGAAATCATTACACAAGCACACAAGTTTTTATAAAAATATATAGATAATGTTACAACTAACGTGTGTTACTCTTATAGTGATCAGAAAAAAGACGTATTTTAGCAATGCACAGGAATACTAATTTAATTTTAGTTGTGAAAAATATAAATTATGAACTCCTAACTACTGAAGTTTGTAGGTAGCTTCACTGAAAACCTTCACGAGATAGAACTCGTCCACTAGGGATCACCTAGGGGTTTAAAGGCTTGTTGCATATGCTAAATGCAATCGTGAAAAAATCTACGAAAATGATTTTACCTTTACATGTATTTTATAGTTTTTATAAATTTACTAGGGACTAGTAAAGTTTAAGTTGGGGAGTGTGATTACCTTAATTAATATATAAATTAGAATTATTGAATATGTCAAATTGGTAAGATAAAATAACTAAAAACTATCGATTAGGGTCAATTAGGGTTTGTGCGTAAATTAAGATTTTAAGTATGTTATGTTTGAAATTTCAGGGTTTAATGCGAAATTACCAAAAAATACAAGGAACAATACGTCAAAGCTCAAAAGAGCAAAGGATCAAAGTGTAATTCACACAAAGGAAGAGTCAGCACTCAAGAGCATAACGATCCAACAAGACATGACCGTCCAGACGGTGGGAAGGGGCCGTCCAGACGGTGCCCTAAGGCGGCTGCCCTCCTGACACCTCCTACTTCCTCCTTTTTCTATATATAGGCCATGCATGGCCTTCTTCTTGACGAGGCCGGACAGAGGGAGAAAGGGAGCTCCGGAGATAAATCCAAAGGAGAAAAAGAGAAGAAAAAAAGAAAGTCAGACACAAATCCAGTCCGTCGTACACTCCAACCGAAACTCTGTATTTCTACATTTCTGTTGTATCTTTCTATTCGGATAATTGAAATGCCGCCACCTTTTTGTCTTGACTGATAATAAAAGGTGGGTGTGTTTCAGTTGTTCCTTGTGAAAGAAGTGTCCGAGTCTGTATTTCAGTTATAGTTGTAATGAAAACTACCCGCACTCTTGCTTGTCTGTAGTAATGGGGTGTGAGTAGTTACTTATATCCTTCAATGAGGGGTAAACATATGTATAATATCGGTTAACTTCTGGAAATGCTGATATTTTATTAATCTATATATGTATTATACACTTCATGCATGATACAGTGATGTACGTAATTTCAGTATTGTGCCTGGAATTATGTCATCAGTGCATCATCAACCTGCCAGTTAAATATCTACGGTGTTCCAATCGGTATGGCTTGACCTCCACCGGAGCACTGAGGATGTTTTACTGTTGCATGGTACAAAACATAAATGATCCTCATGAATGACTTGTCCTTCTGGGTTGTTAGGGTTGTTTAACTTATATACATAGTAATATTGCCAATCAAATAACTACGGTGTTCCACTGGTATGGCTTGACCTCCAAAGGCACTGAAGATGTTTAACTGGTATATATATATCAAAAGATGACCTATTGAGTAATTCAAGTATTCCTTATGAATGACTTGTCCTTCTGGTTTACTCGGATTAGTCAATTGGTACATCTATAACCAGCTAACCTAAGAAGTTGATGTGTTATGATTTAATACCACCAGCTAACTTAAGAAGTTGATGTGTGATGGTTTATATACATCAGACCTACCGGTTAACTTTCCAATAACATGGAAGTTAATTGTTGTAAGGTAGCATTTCCAGTACTTGACCAATATAACGCATATGGGATCCTTAAACTGAAGGGTACCTTTTTATATTATTGTCTTATAACAATTTATCTGCACACAAACATTTAATTAAACTAGTTATCAATCTAAGCTCACATCATAAGCTATCTCATGTTACACTACTTAAACAGCAACTCCACTGCTTTTATTTAATTCCTAATTATTAAAAACTCTTAGTGGGATCGATACTTGGACTTAAAACCGAGAAAACTACAATTCGACCACTTATACTTGGGTGTATAATATAAATCAGATCACGAAATAGTGTGAATCATGTTCCATGTCTCCATACTCCAGAAGTAAACTCCAGATCCGACACATGTGGTGGATTGGGGTGAGTTGATTGTTGATGCGGATGGGACCTTCGAGGAGGGACCCGTGCATATCATGGATAGCCGAGAGCAAGTTTTGCGAGGCAAGACCGTGAGGCTGGTGAAGGTGCTATGGCAGCACCAAGAAGTGGAGGTGGCGACATGGGAACGTGAGGATACTATACGTACCAGTTATCCGTTTTTGTTCGAGGATGGAGGTACATTTCATATTCATGCGATTAAGTGTGCATGAGTGTGTGAATTTCGGGGACAAAATTCTTTTAAGGGGGGATGTAACACCCCACATTTTCTTTTATATATGCATATAGATATATAGATATAGCAAATAATGGTTGTAAAGATGTGGATAGGGGTATTGAAGTGTGTTTGAACTTTGTAAATTTGAAAAGTAAAGATTTAAAATGTTAATGATAATCATAGTTGAAATTTAGTTTTAGTGAGTGAAAATATAAAATGTTAGGTCCTATAACTTGTATTAGATAGGTTTGGTGTATAAATATGTGTTGGAGAGGTTTGGAATGAATTTGGTTGGTTTAGGAATGGATTGGACGGCAATGGAGGTCGGAACAAGAATCAGTCAGTCAAACCGTACCGGTACCAAACAGTACCGGTACCGCGTACCGGTACCGTGTACCGGTACCGCGTACCGGTACCGTGTACCGGTACCGCGTACCGGTACCGTGTACCGGTACCACTACTCCAGTAGCTCAACCGTACCGGTACCGAGTACCGGTACCATACAGTGCCGGTACCGCGTACCGGTACCATTTATCTGACGCCCGCCGAACAATAAAAATCGGTATTTTGGTGTTTTAAAACACCCTTTTTAGCCTCATTTGCCCCATTTCTTCATCTCCCTCTCACCCTAACCCTCCTAGAAACCCTTAGAGAGAAAGAGAGAAAGATAAAACTCAAGATCAAAAGGAAAGACAAAGGGTTCACAAGTGATCCAAGACTCAAACCCTAGGTTTCTTCAAGAGCATAAGGTAGGGGTTTTCTCTCACTCACTTACATTGAGGCTAGGGTATTTATATATGTATGTTTTTGCTATCAATGGTATATATATGCTATAGAATCATCATCTCTTAGGCTTTTTGCAAAGATTACATGTTGTTAGGGTTTAATACCCATGAAATCTCTTTTCTAGTTTTAACTTGATGACGAATTCCACGATAACAAGAAATCGAAATGAATCGTTCGATGTCTGCTCGTTCTCCCCTCTTCAATTCCCAATGAACAACATGATCTTGACCTATCATTTGTTCAATTTGGTCGATCTGATACTTAGTTAATTCTTTTATCTTTATGTTTTCTTTGTTGGTTGGGGAATTGTTACATAATATATCTTGGGGATTTTGGAGAGATGCTTGTAAAATGATATAAATATTGGAATGGTATGCTTGGTTGGGTTGTTTGCGATGCCTTGAGGGTGAGAGGTTCCTTATAAGGATGTTCATGCCAAGAGAGGAGAGTATGTGATTTTCCTCAAGAGGTTCCTTATAAGGATGCTTGAGTTTGTGATGCCTTGAGGGTGAGAGGTTCCTTATAAGGATGCTCATGCCAAGAGAGGAGAGTATGTGATTTTCCTCAAGAGGTTCCTTATAAGGATGCTTGAGTTTGTGATGCCTTGAGGGTGAGAGGTTCCTTATAAGGATGCTCATGCCAAGAGAGGAGAGTATGTGATTTCCCTCAAGAGGTTCCTTATAAGGATGCTTGAGTTTGTGATGCCTTGAGGTTGAGAAGTTCCTTATAAGGATGCTCATGCCAAGAGAGGAGAGTATGTGATTTTCCTTAAGAGGTTCCTTATAAGGATGCTTAAGAAACTAAGCCTTGAGGGTGAGAGGTTCCTTATAAGGATGCTCATGCCAAAAGAGGACAGTATATGATTTTCCTCAAGAGGTTCCTTATAAGGATGCTTGAGTAACCAAGTCTTGAGGGTGAGAGGTTCCTTATAAGGATGCTCATGCCAAAAGAGGACAATATTATATAATGTGTGGGAAATGGTTTATATTTTGAAAATGGATGTTTATTAAAATGGGTTATTATTGTTCATTTATAGTACTATTGCTATCTAAACTTGAGATCCTTGTTGAAATGTCACTGCCTTATTTCAAATTATGTATCTATGTTATGTTAAAAATGAGACCGGCCATTTTAAATACGTTTCTAAACCTTGTTTGGGTTTGAGAGAATTTTTCTACAGAGCTTCGTGCTCACCCCCTACCGCTAACATTTTTCAGATTACCCTCTCGAGGAAGAGCTGGGAGTCGAGGAGCCCGCACACTGGGAGACTCCGATAGACGGGAGCGTGGATCCCGAGGTGGACGCCTAGAGCGACACTTCCTTTTGTTCTAGACTAGGATATTCATTTTTAACCTTGTAAAGTTTAGTTTTATTTTGTTATTTCCGCTGCGCTACATTAGTTGATTTTTGGAATGTAAAGGCCAAAATGAGTCTATTCTTTTGGGGATAATGCTGTAAATGTTATGGATGACTTGATGAAGTCTTATTTATTGATGGATTATATTAGTGCTCTCATGATATGAATGTTTGAGAATGTAATGCCGTCCAGGGTGTGTTTTGGGGTGTTACAGGGGAAGAATGTAAAATCCAGAAAAATTTGAACTTTTTACGAAAAAGGGCAAAATGGTAATTTGCTACTATAGTGCGAGTTAAAAACTCATATTTCTCTAGGAATCGAATGATGAAATGGACCTCACCGTTGTATTCGTCTCGTGAAATTTAGTTACCCAGACAATTTTCGTCGAATTCTGAGATAGTCGGATTTTTTGCATTTTTCGAGGTGACCGGGTGTCGGGTGACCTCAAAAACGCCCCCAAAATAAAATTTCTGAAATTTTATTATAATTTAAAAAAATTTCATATAAAAATATCTTGAACTTAAATCGGGACGAAATTTAATCGTTTTGGGGTGAAAACGGACCCGGGAATAGGGAATGTGTGGCGCGACGTGGACCAAGCGTTAGATGGTATAAATAAGGGACAATAATCTGATTTCTCCACACATTATTCTACTGGGTTTGCTGGGTTTTAACATTGGAAGAGGAAGTGAGGAAAAAGAGAAATTTCAAGACTTCTTTCTTAGATCTACGGAGTTTCGGCGGTCGGAATTCTTCGGGCCAAGTATTAAAGTCGATCTACACGACAAGGGCTACACAACCATACCAAAAAGGACGGGTTTCACCGAAGATTCAAAGACGAGATTTTAGGAAAAGTTTGGTTTTGGGCAAGGTTTGGGTTCTTGGAGCTTCCTAGCATTGTTTTACGCTTCAAGAGGTAGGATTTTCATCCTAACTAGGTTTATTTCCAACCTAGGATGAATATATGGAATGGGTAGGCTGTTATGTGTATTTTAACACTTGCCCATGGTAGTTGATTTAATGGAAATGGGTAGATTCAATTTTAGTATGTATTGGTAATTAGAAATTGCTAGTTTGTGATTTCTTGGAAGTTTTGATAATTGGGTAAGTGAAAATTACTTAATCTGATTTTTTTTTTTAGTTATGTGATGAATTTGGACATTTTATGTGATTACATGATTTGGTGCCTTGAAGGTGTTTGATAAAATGCCTATGTGAAATAAAGTGTGTTAATTGCATGAGATTATGTGATAACATGTTTGGGCATTGTTGTTGATATATTGACATTGTGATGAATTATGGTAATTATATGCTTTTGATATAAATTTTCATGGAATATGTAGATATGTGGTTAAATGGTTCATATGGCACTCGTACATATTGGACATGACATTGGTATTGCAATTACACATTACATTGCATTTGCATGAAGGCAACGCATTCATGGGCATGAGGTATGAGTGTGGGTGTGTGTGCATAGTTGATCAAACACCATTATTGGTGAATGATTCATAGGCTCGGGATAGTTGGGCCGAGGTTCGACTGAGTCACATGGTTTGCATTGAAAATAGGGTCGGGATTAGCAAGAAAGACTAGAAAATTCCCTCGGGTGCAAGACCCGGTGATTGGGTTACGCACTCCTTTGGTTCAGCCCATAAAGTGTGTGAGTGTACACGGAACCCTTGGTGGAAGCCCATGAATTTCGTGTGGGTTGAGTAACCCTTGGTGTAAGTCCTTGAATACCCACCCCAAGAAAGAACCGAGATTTATAATGGTCATTTGATGTGCAACATAAATGACGGATTTATACACATTGGTATTGCATTGTTTTGTGGGAGCCGAGGAGGGCTCGGGTTGAAGTGCGTTAGTGAGTCTCACCTCATTTCATGGCATGGCATGGTGATTGCCAACATTGAATTGCATATTCTTGATTAGAATGCTTTGTGGCTTGTTGAATGTTGCATGTGAACATTTCATATGCACCTGTTTAGGAGATACCCTATTGAGCGTGGCTCACCCTTTATGGAAAAACATTTCAGGTACGGGTTATACACCAGTGGATGGCTCGTATTTGGGGCCTCAAGGATGAAGAAAAGCCGACTTGTGGCTTTTAATTCACGTTTTGTAAAACTATTGTGAAAAACTATGCTTTTGTAAAACATTCGCTATGTTAGTTTTTGGGCATGTAATGTATGTAAAAGAATTATAATCGAACTCATGTGTACTATTTTTAATGTAACATTGCATGTTATTGTATGAGTATGGATAAATGGACCCGGTGTGGTCAATATTGTATGATTGCACAAGTTGTATTTTTGGGTAGAGCTCCCCGTACAAAGGAGACTCTGCCCGAATTTTGTTAAATTATGGATCCCGGTAAATGGGGCATAACGGCGTGATATCGAGTTACACGGTATCCACGGGTATTCTACGGGTTGATGGGTGATCAACAAGTTGACAAAAGACCCCCGGTTTTTGGGGCGTCACAAGTGGTACTGTTTACTATGGTGTAAGTTGAACTCGTTTATCCTGAACATATGTATTATCCAATTAATGATATATGGGTCTGAATGAGCAACTTTTTATATACTTTGCTTTGAGTCAAATTAGTCGACGAGGAACTATTGTTGATCTACAAACACCTATGCAGCTGCTTTACCTTTTCATTGAAAATGAAAGACATGTGAAATGAGAAAGATTCTAAAAAGTAGTATGAAATTCCTTGTAATATAGGAGCATGGGAGGTGAGGAAGTGGCTCAGTGGTAAGGGCTCACACTCACTCGCATGTGGTTGCGAGTTCCAACCTCATCCCCTCTCCTTCCCCCCCTCTTCCAACATAAAAAATATAGGCGCATTGCAAAAACAACTAAAGACAGCATTACAACCCCAATAAATAAAATTGTCTTAGTCTTGGATGTCTTTCATTTTTATTGCTCTTTTGTGGTGATGATTGCCAAGATTTGTGTCCACTATATGAAGAGTAACTTGCCCGTGTCCCTGAAAATATCTCCCCCACTCCCCCACCAAAAAAAACAATGTACGTTTGTGTGCAGATGGTGTGGAATACCATACTTGTCATTATGTGGGAGTTATGTGGGCTTTTTTTCTAGTGATAGTTATTTTGAATGGTGAATGTTGCATAACTTTTCAAATAGATTTATAGATGATAAATTTATGTAAATCTGCAGCATTAATGCCTCGGTATCTTTAAAACAAGTTAGCATTGAAGTTGTTGAGTTGAGACTGCCTCTGTAATAAGTGTTTTATGGTTGAGAATTAAGACTGTATTGCGATCTTTGTGGCAATATATCAATTTTGAATTTGAAGTAAAGTTCTAATATGTCATTAGGTTCACTTTGTCTAATGTTCCAACAGGATTTCTAGGTTTGATCCCCCTCCAGCCCATGTGTTTGGTTGGCGAGTGCTGGAGTTAAAGGAGCAGGGAGCGAGTGAGGAGGTGGCTATGGTTGTTGCTGATGTATGTGTTTCATTTCTGATTCACTCATCTCTGCAACATAGCTTTTTAATTGTTTCTTATGACCATATTTTTTTTCCTACTACTTCCATAGATGGAGTATTGGGCTAAGAGAAAAGCCAAAAAGAAGGCATATGTTCGGTTGAAGTAAATTGCATGGCTTTAAGGAAAGAAACCCCCTCCAAATCCATATCCTAGTGCCATCAAAGAGATACAGGCTGAAGAGAGGAAGTTTGTTCGTGATCATTTCCACAATCCCAAGATACTCAAAATTGTGCAGAAAATGAAAGAAGAGAAGGCAGCTGAGATGCAAGATAGAATGAGGGGTGGTTCCTGGTAAAATGGCTTGCCATTTTGAACCTAGTGTCATTTTTGCTCTTTGAACTCAAATTTCTAGTAATGGTTTTAGTCAATTGACCATTGGATATCTTCTACATGGATTTGTTTTTGAGGAAATTTTCAATGCAAGGCTCAGATCAGGTGACTAGAAATGAAGTTTATGCCAACTATTCTGAATATATCATGTTTACAAGTTTTACTGATTTAGACTCTTGAGTATATTTTTTATTTTTATTTTGTACTAAATTGTGTTTTCATAAACCTCTCGTTCTTAGGTAACATCTAGAATTCTATTTGAAATAGTATCTTGGTCTAATGATAAATTGGAGACATTGTGGAGCAGAGAAAGGGATTAAACCCCATCACATCATTTATCAAGAGGAAGGTTGTACTTTTTTGGGAATGCTTTTGAAGTTTGACAGGTAACTTTGATGTTGCAAAGCTGCCCGATACTACATAGTAGTGTCGTCAGAGAACAGTTGGGTGATATTTTTCCCAGCTACAGAGACTTGTTAACAGTTGCTTCCTTCTGAAATGGAACTCTGGAGTCAAGATACAGGTGAAGTTGCTTTAGTAACTGTCATTGCCACAATGTTAGAACATGTCTCTTGGTGTATGCATTTTCTGATCTCATTGTTCTAATCATGTCTCGTAATTATGTAGCATTGTATCTTCATTGTGTTGGAAAGAATGTCTGTTCGAAAAAAAAAGCAGAAAGAAAGATCCGATCACCCCACTACTGTGATCGATAAAAGCTACTCCCGAGCAATTTGACAGTTTAATTTCTGCGATGGTGGATTCGCTGAATGCTTACTCAAACGATGAGAAACCTTGTGACTTCTTGCTAATTAGATTGTTCAACAATTTAAAGAGAGATGCTAGTAAGAAATATGCATATTCTATTTCATATGAATCATTTTTCAGGTCAAATCTATATGCTGATGAGTGCAAGCGAATGTTAGAAGACAGCATTGTTCCTCAGAGGACATTAATAAGAAGGTCCATTGAGGATCGACCCTCCATTACTCATGTTAAAGTAAAAGACAAATTTCTCACTACATCCTTTGAGACTCTTTTGCACACCATTCTCTTATAATAAAGATAATCACACGCTTGACTAGCAATCGATCTTGAGCGATTTTTTTATTAGCATGGGATTTGATGTTAATAATTACAGACATAACATATATTCTAAGGCAATCCTCGGAGGCACCTAATTTATGTATCAAAGTTTCCATTGACACTTTTCAGCCAACTCAAAACGACATGAGTCATTGTGCCTATTTGAAGACTTGGCATGTGATGTAAACAAGTATTTTGAGATGATAAAAATACCCTTGTGACTCCTTCAAAGTACAAAAATGTGATAACTTAACCCGAAACAAAACCAAATTCGGACATTTTTTTTTCTTTTGTTAAGAGGGGGAAATGAGCCCTTATCACATTGCATCTCCTTCTTCTTTACCTGCTACTAATCTCACACGTATGTAGTCTCTCTCCTTTATCTACTACTAATCTCTCACATGTATGTAGTCTGTAGTCTTCCTCCTACTTTTTATTCTTTTTTCACTCACCCACTGGCACACACACAAAGATGCACATACACTGATGCTTGCGCGAGCGCGAGTACACACACACACTAAGTGTGGTTTGAGTTGATTTGATAGTACGTAAGCTGGCCGTGAAGGCAAGTGGTGTGGTCCAAATGTGTCGGTTTCAAGAGTTGTGGCTTTAAAGGCTATATTGGTTATGATACATGGGGCTTTGAGGTGGCAAGAGTGGTGGAATTGGTTGTGTGTGTATGTGTGTGTGTGTGTGTGTGTAGATTTGGATCGGGGTGCGGGGCATCGATGGATAGTGGTTGTGAAAAGGGAGGGAGGTGAGAGATTGTCGGGGTCGGGTTGGTGGTGAGTGGTCTAGCGAAGAAAAAGATAAAAAAAAAAAAAAAAGGTATCAAAGTAATTTTACTCTGTACTTAATGGTGTTAGCATAATATTTTTGTTATACAAATTACAACAGTGTTCCGTAACTATATATATTTCAAGATGGGATAAGAGCGTATCACATGATAAAGTGATAAAGTGGATGGTTGATTACTATATTATTGTTTTCTCACATCAAGTTTAATGGTCATTTTAGTCTTTAACCTTGAAGAGCCAATTTGATTTTGAACAATTATACCTTTCTTGAGTGTCAAGAACAAAATCGGCTTTTCCTTTTCATCCTTGGTAAAGACTAAAGAACATTCCTTTTTTTTTTCCCCTGTATTCAACATTTCTCCAATAACTTACACAGAAAAAAATTTGTTAGTCTATATTTATCAAAACGTTATATTTTTTTAACCCACTACATGAAAACAAATTTACTTGATATTTGTCCCGATGTTGGACTTCAAAATCTCGAGTTTAAACTTGGTCGTTTCAAAATTTCAAATAACCCTAATGGGTAGCTCAAGTGGTAATAGAGATGAACTACAAATTCAGACATCTGAGTTTGAATTTTGACAATTTCTTGGAGTTATATCATATCCCTCATGAATATCCTAATATCGGCATGATTTAGAGCTGATAAGACTGAACTTTGCGAACTCAAGCCGAGCTTGTCGAACTCATTTTTTTAAAAGAGTCTAAAAAATTGTTTAAACTCGGCTCGTTTAAAAAATGAGCGAACCTAAAACGAACCAAACCCGAGTCGAGCCCGAGTAGCTTGACTACTTTACATATAACCGAGATGAGCTTTTTAGGCTTGTTGCTAAGTTCGAGTCGAGTCTTATACGAACTGAGCCCGAATAACTTGGCTCAATTATCAGTCTTAGCATAGACAACCTACCTTTAATCACAGAAGAGATTGATCGAGGTGTGTCTAACCCCTCATCGTTTGAAAAAAAAAATGGTAGAGTAACTTTGTCCATAAGTAGTAGATAACACAACATTTTTCATCAATTGACTTCTTCTGCTCTTCCAAATTAAAGTACCAAAAAGGTGTTCAACAATTCGTTTTTACATCACATCCGTTTTTACACAAAAACGTGTTCAACAATTCCGCTTTTCAATGCTGCAATATATATTTAAGCCTCCAATGAAAGCGGATGTGTTGAATCGGCTTTCAGTATAAGTCGGATTTGATGAAAACGCTTTCATTAGAAAGTGGACTTGTGTGAAAGCATTTTTGTCAAAGCCGACTTATACTGAAAGCGGATTCAACACATCCGCTTTCAAAGGCCTGCCCAATCCCCCCCATCCCAAAACAAATATTAAAAATTTAATAACTACCCCCCGCTATCACACTTTTCGAGCGTATTGAAAAATTATTTTTAGCATATTGAAAAATTAAATTACAGTATTGTAAAGTTATCCAACTTGTACACAGGATGATAACAATAAAAAATATAAAAACCCGAGTGGGACTATTTCTACCCCCACAAATGAAAATTTCATTCCCACCCTATTAAACAATAAATAATAAAACTATTAAGTTCACCTTTTTTAATTTCCAAAAAGAGTACCCATCGTACCCCTCGCACCCCACCCAAACAAAACCTTAAATCATAAACATTAAAAAACCCTACCCGCTGAAAATATTATTATCCAAAAAGAGAATACCAATCATACCCCTCTCACCCCACCCAAACAAAACCTTAAATCCTAAACATTAAAAAACCCTACCCGCTGAAACTATTACTGATTCGCACTATTTTGTGATCTAAATTATATTATACACCCAAGTATAAGTGGTCGAATTGTAGTTTTTTCGGTTTTAAGTCCAAGTATCGATCCCACGAAGAGTTTGAGTAACTTAGAATTTAAAATAAAAACAGTAAAGTTGTTTAAAGCATTATAATAGTTGATAGCTTGTGATGTGAGCTTAGATTGATAACTAGTTTAATTAAGTTAAATGCGGAGATAAGCTTGTTAATGACAATAATATAAAAGATACCCTTCAGTTTAGAGGATCTCATATGCTTTATATCGGTTAAATACTGGAAATGCCACCTTACATCAATTAACTTTCATGTTACTAGCAAGTTAACCGGTAGGTCTGATGTATATAAACCATCACACATCAACTTCTTAGGTTAGCTGGTGGTATCCATGACAATTGATTAATCCAAGCAAACCAGAAGGACAATCCATTCATGAGGAATACTTGAATTATTCAATTGATCTCTTGATAGTAAGTGCGTGCATAATAAACCATAACTCAGCAACTTCTTAGGTTAGATGGTTATAGATGTGCCAATTAACTAATCCAAGCAAACTAGAAGGACAAGCCATTCATGAGGAATACTTGAATTACTCAATAGGTCATCTGTAATATACATATACTAGTTAAACATCCTTAGCGTTCCGGTGGAGGACAAGCCATACCGGTAGGAACACCGTAGATCATAGACTGGCAATATAGTTATATATTGTAATTAAACAACCCTAATAACCCAAAAGGACAAGCCATTCATGAGGATCATTTAGGTTTTGTAACATGCATCAGTAGAACATCCTCAGCATTCCGGTGGAGGACAAGCCATACCGGTAGGAACACCGTGGTTGTTTAACTGGCAGGTTGATGATGCACCGATGACATAATTCCAGGAACAGCACCGAAACTACGTACATCGTTGTATCATGCATGAGGCGTATAGTACATATATAGATAAATATATGAATAAAACATCAACATTTCCATAATCTAACCAATAATATACATATGTTCATCCTTCACCGAAGGGTATAAATGACTACTCACACCCCATTGCTACTGACAAGCAAGGAGTGCAGGTATTCGTCATTACAACTGAAATGAAAACACAAACTCTAAAACTCTTTTCACAAGGAACAACTGAAACACAACCACCTTTATTATTAATTAAAACAACAAAGTGGGGGTAGTTCAATTATCCGAATAGAAAGATACAACAGAAATGTAGAAATACAGAGTATTGGATGGATTGTAGGACAGACCGGCTTTGAATTTGACTTTCTCTTTTCTCTTTTTCTTTCTCTCTTTCTTTTTCTCTTTGGAGCTCTCCCTTGGCTCTTGGGTGGCTGGCCTTCCTAAAATGAATAAGGGGAGGCATATTTATAGGCAAAGGAAGAAGCACAAGGTGGGAGGATAAGTGCAAACCACCAAGGTGGCCGTCCAGACTCCCCATCACCATCCGGATGGTGGTGCCTTGTAGTAGGTACACGCGTTGCATGCTGGAGCTTCCATGTGTCGTGTTCTTGCTGTTCCATGTGTCGCTTTACACTTTGGTCCTTCGTTGTTTCAAGCTTTGCAAGATTACCTCGTATTCTCCGATATTTCTGTATTAAACCCTGAAATTCGAACATAAAGTATTTAAAACTTTAATTTACGCACAAACCCTAATTCATAATGTTTAATTGTTTTATCTTACAAAGTTGATTACTTAATCATTTTCAATTACACACTAGTTAGGGTTAATTAATTATTATCCAGAAAGAGAATACCAATCGTACCCCCCAAACCCAAGCAACAAACCCTAAACTCGGGGGAAAGAGATGTTATTTCTTTTGCGATAAAGCATTACAAAAAAACATTAAAAATGAAGAGACTTTATTTCTTTTGCTGAAATAGAACTATAAGATTTTATTTTAAATGACATAATACAGATATATTAGTCAAAATATTTCTAATGACGATCATATTTCTAACAGCACAGTGGTGTGCCATGTAAGCAAAGAGTAGCAGGAAGAAATTTTTCATAATGATCATCATCACTTGATTCTTCAAAATTAGAAAGTTCATTGTTAGAAGCCGAGGATGGATCGGATAGTATTGCATTAATAGGCTCTACATGGTCTAAATGTTCAATCTTTGCCTTAGTAATAAGGTGGAATCTGTAAAACTCGGAAAAATTTGAATTTTTAGGAAAAAGGGCAAAATGGTAATTTGCCACTACAGTACGGGTTGAAAAACTCAAATTTTTCTAGAACTCGGATGATGAAACGGACATCACCATTGTATTCGTCTCGCGAAATCTAGTTACCCGGTCAATTTTCGTCGAATTCCGAGACAGTCAAAATTTTTCGCGGTTTACAAGGCGATCGAGTGTCGTGTGACCTAATAAACTCGACTGGGTATTAAATTTCAAAAAATAAAAAATAATTTAAAGCTAGTTCAAATAATAATATTTTGAACTTGAACCGGGACGAAATCAGACCCGGGAATGGAGAATGTGTGGCGCAACGAGGGCCAAGCGTCAAGGGGTATAAATAGGGGAGAAAAATCAGATTTCTCCCCATACCCATCAGATTTCCGAAATTGGAGAGGAAGAGAGGGAAAAGGGAGGGTTTGCTCCAACTTCTCTCTACGATCTATGACTCTACGTTCGTCGAATCGACTCGGGCCAAGAACAAAGATTGTTCTACGCGACAAGGGCTACAAAACCATACCAAAAAGCATGGATTTTGACGAAGTTCAAAAGACGGGATTTGGGAAAATCAAAAGCTAAGGCTTGATTTGTGTTCTTGAAGGCTTTTTCTACCATTGTTTTACGCTTCAAGAGGTAGGGTTCTTTTCCTAATTAGGTTTATTTCCAACCTAAGGTTGATATATGGAATGGGTAGGGTGTTAGAGATGTAATCTCATGTATAGCACTTACCTATTATAGTTGAAATGTGGGAAATGGGTATTAATAATGGTGAAAATCAATTCTAGTATGAATTGGGTATGTAGAAATTACTTGTTTGTGATTTCTTGAAGAATGTGATTATTTGGGCATAATATGTGTTACATAATTTTGTGCCTTGAAGGTGTTTAATTAAATGCCTCTTTGGATTAAGTGTGTTATTTGCATTGATTATGTTATAACATGTTTGGAATTTGATGTTGGGAAATATTGATATATGCATATGATATATTGACATTGAGGTTATTGATGGTGGTTATATGCTTATGATGTAATTGACCATGGAGTATGTTGATTGGATATTGAAAATGTTGATAATGTGCTCATGACATATTGAACATGGTTGAGAATTGCAATTGTACATTTATATTTGCAAAAGCACGGGAAACATCGCATTCGTGGGCATTTGACATGAGTGTGAGTGTGTGTGCATGATTTTGGCTCAAACATCATTCTTGGTGGTTGATAAGTGGACTTGGGAAGGTTGGACCTAAGTCCGGCAGAGTTGCACGGTTACATGAAAACTTGTGTCAGGTATAACAAGTAGGGCTAGATTCTCACTCAGGTGCAAGACCAGGTTACTGGTTTATACACTTCCATCGGTGCAAGTCCAAAAAAGTGTAACGGTGTACAGAATCGACAGTGAGATTCCAAAATCCGAATACCCAACAAAGACACATGGTTTATTTTTAAAAGGTAATTGGATGTGCAACATCAATGGCGAGGGCTTGGAATGTCCGATTTCATACTTATGACATTGCATGTGTTATGGGAGCCGGTAAGGGCTCGGGTTGAGTTGCATGGGTTAGTCTCATCTCATATCATGACATGACATAGAGGATTCCATTGTTGAATTGCATATTCTTGAATGGAGTAATTATTGCTTGTGAATTGCATGTGAACATTTCATATGCATCTAGGTTGGGGAGTAACCTCTTTTGGAGATACCCTATTGAGTGTGGCTCCCCCTTTATAGGGATAACATTTCAGGTGCGGGGTATGCGCCGGTGGACGGCTTTCACTCGGGCCCTCATTGATGAAGAAAAGCCGAGATGTGACTTTTAAATTATGTTTTTGTAAAACTAAGGCGTTATTTAGTTTTTGGGCATGTAATGTGATGTAAAGGATTGTAAAAGAACTCATATGAACTGTACTTTGTTTAAAAATTTATGTTATATGAGTTTGGGTTGATGTTGTATAAGGATGAAATGAATTAGAATTGAAAAATGATGGAATCGGGAAAAAACTGGGAAGACCTACCGGTAGAACGACGAGCTCTTCTACCGGTAGAACCCTAAGTTCTTCTACCGGTAGGTTTTGTTCAAATCTCAAAATTTGAAATGTTTTTGCTAAGCCTTCGGGTCTTGGGTTCTTTTGTTCAAATGATATAAATGGACAATAAATGAGAGTAAATTGATGTATATTGAACATTGGATGGATCATGTGATTGAGTAGTATACAGGTTATGCGTTTGGGAGTGCCCGTACAAGGGAGACTCTGACCAAACTTTGTGGTGTTGTGATCCCGGTAAAGAGGATGTTGTGTCATGGTGTTGGGTTGTGCGACATTCACGGGTATTTCTGTGACGCCCCTCAAACTAGGGGTCCTTTGTCAACCCGTTGATCACCCATCAACCCGCAAAAATACCCGTGAATGCCGCATAACCCGACATCACGGCACAACATCTCCATTACCAGGATCACAAACAACACGGAGTTTGGACAAAGTCTCCCTTGTATCGGGCACTCCCAAACGCATAACCTGTGTACCATTCAATCACATGACCCTTCCGATGTCCAATATATCTCAATTCATACTCTATTATTGTCCATTTACATCATTTGAACAAAAGGAATCAAGGTCCAGAAGCATAGCAAAAGCATTCTTAAAATTTGAAATTTTAGGAAAACATATCGGTAGAAGATGTTCATGTTCTACCGGTAAGAAAACCTTCTGGAAAAGTTCTACCGGTAGGTTTCTCATCGTTCTACCGGTAGAAAAACTCACTAAAAATGTTCTACCGCAAAACTTGATGTTCTACTGGTAGGAAAAGCCTACTGGAAAGGTTCTACAAGTAGAAGAACCCATCATTCTACCGGTAGGTCTTCCAAGTTTTTTCCCCAATTCCATCCTTTTTCGATTCCAATTCATTCCAACCTTATACAACATCAACCCAAACTCATATAACATCCATTTTTAAACAAAATACAGTTCATATAAGTTCTTTTACAATTCTCTACATACATTACATGTCCGAAATCCAAATAACATATCAGATTTACAAAACATGATTTAAAAGCCACATTTCGGCTTTTCTTCAACAATGGGGGCCCGAGTGAGAGCCGTCCACCGGTGCATGTCCTGCACCTGAAATGTTGTCCCCATAAAGGGTGAGCCACGCTCAATAGGGTATCTCCTAAAAAGGCTACTCCTCAACTTAGATGTATATGAAATGTTCACATGCAATTCACAAGCAACAATCACTCCATTCAAGAATATACAATTCAACAATGGAATCATCTATGTCATGCCATGATATGAGATGAAACTCACACATGCAACTCAAACCGAGTCTTTACTGGCTCCTTCAACACATGTAATGTCAATGTGTATGAATCCGCCATTGATGTTACACATCCAATGACCTTTTTAAAATAAATCATGTGTCTTTGTTGGGTAGTCGAATTTCAGAATCTCACCGCTGGTTCCGTACACCGTTACACTTTTTTGGACTTGCACCGATGAAAGTGTATAAACCAGTAACCGGGTCTTGCAGCCGAGGGAGAATCTAGCCCTGCTTGCTATACCCGACACAAGTTTTTCATGCAACCCGTGCAACTCTGTCGAACCTTGGTCCAACTATACCGAGTCAACACATCATCCACCAAGAATGGTGTTTGATTCAAAAACATACACACACACCCACACTCATGTCAAATGCCCACGAATGCGATGTTTCCCGTGCATACGCAATGTAAATGTACAATTGCAATTCTCAACCATGTTCAATATGTCATGAGCACAATATGAACATTCCAATATCAAATCAACATATTCCATGGTCAATAACATCATAAGCATAAAACCACCATTAACAATCTCAATGTCAATATATCATATGCATATACCAACATTTCCCAACATCAAATTCCAAGCATGTTATTACATAATCAATGCAAATAACACACTTAATCCACATAGGCATTTAATCAAACACCTTCAAGGCACCAAATCATATAATTACATAAAATACCCAATTTCATCACATAACTCAAGAAATCACAAGCAAGTAATTTCTACATACCCAATTCATGCTAGAATTGATTTTAGCCATTCTTAATACCCATTTCCCACATTTCAATACCATAGGTATGTGCTATAAATGAGATTTCATCTCTAACACCCTACCCATTTCATATTTCAACTCTAGGTTGGAAATAAACCTAGTTAGGAAAGAAAATCTACCTCTTGAAGCGTAAAACAACGGTAGAAAACTCTCAAGACCCGAAACAAGCTCTAATCATTGCTTCCTTCAAAATCCTGTCCTTGGAACTTCGCCCAAATCTTCGATTTTTGGTATGGCCTTGTAGCTCTCGACGAGTAGAACACACTTTGTTCTTGGCCCGAGGTGATTCGACCAAAGAAAAGCCGTAGATCGTAGAGAGAAGTGAGAAACCCTCCCTTTTTCCCTCTCTTCTTCTTCAACGTAAAAACCCAGCTGAGAATGGGGAGAAAATTTGATTTTCTCCCCTATTTATACCTCTTGGAATGCTTGGCCCTCGTCGCGCCACACGTCATCCATTCCCAGGTCCGATTTCGTCCCGAAACAATTAAATTTCATCCCAATTCAAGTTTAAAATATTTTTATTTGAACTAACTTTAAATTGTTTTTCAATTTTCGAAATTTAATTCCCGGTCTCGTTTATTTAGGTCACTCGACACCCGATCGTCTTGTAAAACGCAAAAAAATATGACTGTCTCAGAATTCAACGAAAATTGACTAGATAACTAGATTTCGCGAGACGAATCCAATGGAGAGGTCCGTTTCGTCATTCGAGTTCTAGAAAAATTCAGAATTTCGACCCGTACTGTAGTGACAAATTACCGTTTTACACTTTTTCATAAAAATTCAAATTTACCCGGGTTTTACAATTTCCCCGGATTGATGGGTGATCAACGGATTGACAAAGGACCCTTGGTTTTAGGGGCGTCACAGAATCGATTTAGCCATCGTTCCATCTGATCATTCTCAAGAGCCAATGTTACAATGATATCATGGTAGTTATCCGTGCACCATTCCACATACATTTCAACTGAACGTGTCTGTGGCACTTGTAATCCATGCCAACGACAATATACTTCAAGCTCACAGTGCTTGAAATAATATTTCAACCAACTTCGTCCCAGTAGGTGATAATAAAACTCTAGAGGAGGAACAAAGGTTGCAGGTCCAATCATTACATGGACTTCGGTGAAAGGGTTATGAATGTTGATTGGCTCATTCTTAAAGAAATGAAATTTTCCATACCATGTTACTTCGTTGGGATCTATGTAATTACCGGGTTCTAGTGAACTGAATGAAGTAAATGTTTCATGATGCCAGTGGTTGGTTGGGAATGAGTCATCGGTTGTTTGGCTTGAAGACCCAATTGTTGATTTTGTTGACATTTTAGTGTATGTAGGGTTTACACTATAGTTAAGTATATGTATATATACAGAAACGTAACTTATTTTAATATTAAAGGCACTGAACTGAGTGGTAACATATTGCAGTGAACATACAGTGAGGAGTGAACAATGATAGCGACTAGACACTGATGACATAACACTGATACCAACGTACTAACAGTGTTGTGGTAAATCAGACGCTGATGACATAACACTGATACCAACATACTAACAGTGTTGTATTAAATCACCACTAACGACTTAACACTGACAGTGATGTGCATCGTTCAATGATGAGACAAATCAAAAGTGTTGCACGATTAATCAAATTATCATATTTAAAAAAAATTATCCACATCTGGCAAAACAGTGACCACGACTACCATCACAATATCACTATAATTCATTGTGTTTGTTGCCCTCTTATCATACTTACCAACTGCAAACATGAGTTACAGTCCATGCACTGTGTTTGAAAGTATGGGTTATCATTGGGCATTAGAGGATTAATTCTTCTATCCTCTAAATCCTCGTTTACGTTTCTCATAGAGGTCAGTGAATAGAATAAGGGAGGAATGGCAATATCGTTTGAATGAGAGAGAGGTTCTAAGTGAAGATTTACGCATTTGTAACATACGCAGGCTGCGAAAAATTGCCATTAATATGTCTATTGACACACCACAATAGTTGGAAGGTGCATTGTGGCATATTCGAGGTGAAAACAACCGTATGACAATACGACAAACTCGGTACAACCTCCGCCGAATTGCAGGCGACCGTGCTGCATAAGGTTTGGTTGACGAAGCACGTTTGTGCTTATAGTTGTCTACAGAAGCAAGATGTGTTTCTAACGTTGAAATGTCGGACGAAAAAAGTTTCCCATGATGAAGATTTCTTGATCAATAACCATTTACGCATATGTTGGTTTATCCTCCAAGGGTTATAATAATGTGTGTCGTTTGTTATAATCATGCTTATATGTTTGTACTAATGTGTTGTTGCAGTTTATTCATACTGTCATTGTGCAGTGCTAAAATATAATGTACCATTTGTTGTCTTATGTTATCATACCTATTGAAGAGGAGAACAACGCTAAACATAACAATGCATACAATATATAGAAAATACATATACATTTGAAAATAATAGAAACTACAGGTTGGAATTAAGTATGTATTATAAATACTGACTTTAAACATATTGTATTTTAAAAAATTTCGGCAAAATTTTCCTTAAATATCTGCCATACCAAAATAAATTTGTCATGTATGCACAATATCAAAACAACAACAATCACAACAACAACATCAAAACAACCACAAACATAACCAACACAACCACCACCACCAACACCCAACCATAGCACCACAAACACCCCACCACACAACCACAAACACTCCACCACACAACCAACAACAATAGATAGAAACTACTCTATAACATACATGTGAAAATAAATTTCAAAAACTGATAAAACATGATAACACTAAGTGCCACAAGACGGCTTCTTCCTGAGCTGTTCCAGACGCCGTTCCTCTAATTGTGACGGATCGTCATCGATCACCTGTGACATCAGATCTCGACTGGAATACTATCTCTGCCTCTGCCTCGACCACCCCGTCCTCTACCACCGCGGCCTCTAACACCTCGAAATCTGCCACCTCGACCTTGAACTAGTGAAATAAGACGGGCAAATGGAGTTGTAGCACGCTGCTGTGACCTATGTACAACTGCGGGACTCATAGCAAATCCTATACCATGACCCTGCGTGACATCATCTAATGACTGTGAAATCTGAACAATTATCGGAGGTGATGTCATCAATGCCTCGTGACATATAGGTTGGGCGGGAAATGTAACTCCTGAAGCATCTGATGTGTATGTGTCTGGTCCAGCCATGGGGGAAACATGCCCTGTGGTATACTCAGATGGTGTGGAGATCTCGGTCAATGATGGTGGATGGGGTGCAGTATGTGTTGAGGTATATGAAGGACTCGACATGGAAGGTGTCTCTGAACATACTACGGACGGTGTATGTGATGCTGATGTGCACTAAGTCCTGCTGTAGGCTCTAGTACACTCGAGCCTGGTACTGTGTCGACACCGGCATCTACCCGAATAACAGGTCAGTGACGTGGAGGTTTCTGTCGTCGTAGAACAACACCATGAAGCCGCGTAGGTACATCGGGCGGTGCACGCAGTGCAGTATGTGGTATAGGTGGAGGCTCGGAATGGACGGTACGATGGAGACGATGGTCCTCTCGAACCGCCTCGAGGCAAGCGGAGCTAAGAGATCGGGCAGCCTACAGTGCCTATGCATATGCTGCGTCCGTACCATCCTCAAGGGCATCTTGTGCGATCTTGTGAATCTATACAAGTGTACACTCCTATAAATGTAAAAAGCACTTACATTTGAACAATATCAATTATGTATTTGTAAATCATGTTTATAATGACAAATGCACTTAGCTATTATCTTACCAATATCTCGACTATGCTACCCATAGGCTAGAATCCGATTAGTGGCCTATCTAATGAAGGTCCGATCAATCGTCGAGTGATACGGCTGTACCAAACCATGTACGTGCGAAAACTCATATCGGTCACAAATGTCTCGCTTTTTTTAGGACAAAGTTAAACACCTCAGAAATGTTGGTTGTCATGACTCCATAACGTCTTCCACCGTCATGTGCAAGTGTCTACTGCTCTTTTGGTATCTGATCAAGCCAACGAACTGCGAATGGGTTGATTTCGTTGATTTTCACTATAATCTTGTCATACTTGCGGATTTGATATGCAGTACCAGCATCCCATACTAGACGTTTAAGATGAGAGTTATGAAACTTACTGTTGAAGTTGTTGCGGACATGTCGTAAGCGAAATCAATGGTATGCATACGGTGTTTGCCATCCGAAATCATGAGCAGCCACTGATTGAATTATACCTTGATAGCGATCAGTTAGTAGGCATATGCCGGGACGGTCACCGACAACATCGTGTCTAAGTCTCCAAAGAAACTAACCTCATGTATCTATACTTTCCTCATTGACGATTACAAAGGCGAGAGGATAAATCTGATGATTTCCATCGAGGCCAGTAGCAATTAACAACTTCCTCTTGTACTTCTCATACATGAATGTGGTATCGATGCTTATAAGTGGATGACAGTGTCAAAAACCGTCAATAAACGGTTTAAATGCCCAAAAGACTGTCAAAGACACCCGTCCCATTTCCAAGGTCGGCCAACTGCCATCTGACTATTGTGCCCTGATTATACTTTTGTAGTGCAGCAAGAAATTTCAAAAAAATAGAATATGATTCATCCCAGTCACCAAAAACCATAGCTAACGCACTTTGTTTTGCTTTCCTATACGAAATCTCGTACTTATACACATTGGCAATGTGTTGTATTATCACAGCAACCTTCAGAGATGGATCTGCCCTCACGAGATCTTTTATTTGGCGTGCAACGAATTGGGAATCTAATTGTACATGGTCCTGGGTGGCTAACACATGCAGACAAGTGTGTGGGCCTTCATATTTGGTAATTTGAAACATCCCGTGCATTTTCTTTTGACAAGCATGAAGCCTCCACTTGCACCCAAAATGGTATTTTTTACACCGCAAAGCCAATAACTTTTTTTCACTCTCAACAAACTCGAATTGGACATGATTGTTGATTGAATAAATCTTCACTGCATCTTGCAATTCTGCTTTACCCTTGAAGATTAGGCCGATCAAGATCCCACAATGAAGCTCTTGTTTGATTGTTGGGAGCAAACAGTTGGGGAAGTTCACCATTGGTGAAGAAGGCGTACGATGGCTCATCCATACGAATAGTGTCTTGCACTATAACAGATGGGTCATTTACGCCACTGTCATCATTAATGTTTTCCACATCGTCCAGCAATGTAATCTCCTCGTCCTCATCGTCTGTGTCTTCCGCATGATCAACTGCACAAATTCCATTGCTTGCCAACACATCACCGTCTGACTGAACCAGATGTCGAATGACATCTGTCCTTGTTTCAGTCTGAGATTGGATACCAACATTCGAAGATGATGTGGTGTATCCCAAAAACATCGACGTCTGCGTACTAGGCCCTATATGTACTTCTGGCACATAAGGCTCGGCCTCCGAAATTCCATGGCCCGAATTAAACTCTGCTGCAAAAGTATCGTCCTCCATAAAGCCATGCGCATATTGACTACTCCCTTAAACATAGTAAGAGTTAACAAGCGCAGGCGAACTGGGACACGAATTGATGCTCTCCTGTGTAAGCAATTGGATATATGGTCATACCCATTCACCATTGGCTGAGGAAACTGTTGGATGTGCTCTGGCTATTTGTACAAATCAATACTATTCAGTGCTTGGTTCTCAAATACAGCATCCAACATCGCCGCCACACCGTCATCATTTTTAATTTCAAATTCTACGTACTGTTGCATGCAATCCCTCAAAAATGATGGAAACTGACAAATTAGTTATAGTCGTGATGTTGAACTGTCCAGCTGCATTATCATGTACATAGTTCTCAAAAATTCCTCATATGTTGTTCTGTGTTTTAACTTTATTCAATGTTGAGACTTTCCATTATACGATAAACAATCTTCATTGTATATAATATTACCTCCCCAATAGCACATTACTATGGCGCGTCTTCTTGACATTTTATACCTTCAATATAAAATATAATATCAAATAATTTCCATATTTTAATTACTGGATTGGGTTGCATGACATATTTTACTTTTAAACCTATTAACATACTTAGAAAGTGAAAACATAAAAGGCTACTTTCTAAATTTCCTACAGTGCAATCCAACTACTCTTAATGTTACAGTCAAATGTATACAATATATAAGACTTGGTTGTACACAAACTGTCTAGTTAGAAGTTGGCTCAATTTGTTTCAAACACGATCGTTTTTTCATTCTACAACCGGAAACGTGAACTGGACAATTTGTGTACAACATGTTAATATATACTTCTAGTGATTTTTAGTGTATTTTAGTGATTTTTAGTGTATATGATTGTATATACTCAAATAATGTAAATATGAGTGTTTAGTGATTTTTAGTGTATTTTATTATACATAAACATGTTAATCTATACTTCTAATAAAAGGCAACTAAGTTGAAAAAATTTTGATTGCCAATTTTACCCCTAAACAATTCTCTAAAGTCATATATGAAATTTTGTAACTAATCTAATCCATTAATTATATATCTCATTTAAGTTTTAGACTCTGCAACTATTGTAACAACAAATTTAATTTGTAGACCTTATAGTTCCCTGAACTATTTCAAAATAAAACAAATATTCATAATTGAGATCAAAAGGATTTAATCAAGAAGATTTATTGTGTTACAACTGGTGGTCTTAGTGATTCACTCATGTTTCTTCCTATTCCCGACGTCTACTGAAATATTTATGTATGTCTTCCTCTCTCCACCCGCTTCACTCTCCTGCCAAATGCTTTGCCCCTTATTCTCTCTCTCTCTCTCTCCCCCCTTAATTTTATATTACCTTCACTATAACGACAAGTATCAACTCATTTTCCTGGGTTCAAGCATTGTGGTATCGTCTTAATAATAGGCCTGTCACTATTATGCTACGAGATTTTCAGATAATACGTCCACTATTTTTGTTTATTGTGTTGTTAACGTTGTATGGCTTGTATTCCTTGAGACTAGGGACATCACTATCTTGTTTTTGGTAAGCATTTTTTCTTTCTACATATCTTTGATTTAGTATCTGGTTTATATACATATATAGGTTGTTCATACACATGCATATCTGACAATGTTTATTTTATGGAATGGGTTTCAATGGCTTTGTCTTTCATGGGATAAAAAAAGTATTGTAGCTTACAAGCCTATTACAATGAAATTAGACAGGAATTCTAATTCGACCAACACAAGCTACATGCAATTTAGTCTTACATGATAAATGAATGGAGGAAATCACTAAATTATCCTAATAATACATACAAATGAAAAAAATAGCAGTTCTAGAAATTTTTTTGATCAATTTGTTAAATATGTCTCACTCCTTTACAATAAAAAAAAAAAAAAATAGTATGCATCTTTAAAGAAAATAATGACATGCAAATTTTTGTATGCATCTTCCGTTGAAAGCAAATTTTTGTTTTCGATTAAATAATATTAATATGATTTCCCATTGAAAAATTAATTCCTCACTTTTCAATTTGGATTGTCACTTTTTATCTCCCCTTGTGTTACTTCCTCTAGCTTCTTATCTTAGACACCTAAGCTATATGGTAGATAAATTAATCCCTGGTATACCAAGTATGTATGGATATATACATATATGTGTGTGTGTGTGTGTGTGTACTTGTACACATATATATCATTTAATTAATTGTAATTTTTTGTATGAGTTTACATTGGTCCCTGATCCAACTATAATGAGCACTAAAAAATAATGAGAACTAAAAAAGAATAGTCAGCCAGAATGAGAACTAATATTTCACCAAACCAATATTTCAAACCAATATTTCAACTGTAATAAGGAATATAAGCACAGACCAAGCTTTCAAATGCCCACGAAACACAATTTAATCCAAAAAATAAAATTCAGAATATATTGCATGTATTCAAAATGTATTCATAAATCATTTATTCAAACTATAACTCATAATACACCTTCACAATGGTTATTGTTGAATTTCAACTGTAATATGGAATATAAGCACAAACCAATATTCCTAATACACAAAAAACATAATTTAATCCAAAAAATAACATTCAGTATATATTGCATGGATGCAATTCAAATTAAATTTCTGAATAAAATTCAATCCTCATAATACCTTCACAATGTAAATTTCTGAAGCAAGGATGCAGTTCAAATTACTCGAGCAAGCAACAATATGAGAAGCAGTAATGGGGATTGGGCAATGGGGATTGAAAATTTTATAAAATGGGATTTGAGTAATGAGGATTGAAATTTTGAGTTACAGTTGGGAATTTTTGAATTCAACAGTAATGAGGATTGAGCAGTGGGGATATTTTTCTAAACTTGGGAATTTCCTGAATTACAGAGTCAATTGTAGCGTACCTGGTTAAATAGAATGCCTTTTGTTCAACACGTGAAACCCTGTCTTCTCCTTGCTTCAGACCTAGCCCATGGGTGTGTACCAGTCCACTGCACAATTTGACAAAACACTAAGCTAGGGCCTATTAAAAATCTCATAACTGGAATTAGGGCTTAGAAGGAACCTAAGGCGAATCTCATAACCGAATCTCACAGAAGACCTCAGTTGTCTTCTTTGAACAAGGTTAGGGCTAGGCTTGGATTTCCTTAGTTAGGGTGTGTGCATTTTAAGGGCTGAGCTTTAGGGGATTGAGAAAGCAAACAAAATAATAGAAGAGAGAAGAATAATCACTGAAGAGAGAAGAGAGAGAAAGGGCTGAGTTCAAATGTCGTTTTCCATAGAGAGAAGAGAGGAGAGAGAGGTCAAACGATGAAAATAACAGAAAGGGGGTCTGGTGGGAGTTGAAATATTCGAATGAAAGCAAATTCATTATATCCGCTTCATTTGATAAAGCGGAGTTAGAGAATCCACTTTCTCTTTGAAAATGCATTTGTAGAATACGATTATTCAAGTAAAAGCGGATTCCATAAATACGCTTTCAATGATAAAATCAGATTTGTTGATTCCGCTTTCTAATGAAGTCGTATTTCTTGATTCCGCTTTCACCATTTATAGACTCACAAGAAGGTGAAAATATTGACACAGAAACCAAAAAAAAATATGTCTAAGAACTAGGAGTTTGGAAGAGAATGGGGAGGTGTAGCAAATGATGGTTACGCGCCTTATATGGCTTCCAAGGCCTGAAGGATGTCAGCCTTTAAGTCCTCAAAGTCTTCAATCCCAAAGCTAAATCGAACCAAGTTGTCATTAAACCCAAATTTAGCCCTGTCTGCCTGGCTAAGATCGCTGTTTCATGGCACTATGTCACCCATTTGATGAAGATAAATATTTAAAATATCACAAAACGAGTTATCACTTCTTTATTGTTAACTAATGTGCCATAGAGAAAGATTGCATACCAATACGACATGATTGCAGACTGATCTACGATGCTCTCGCAGCCCCCAAATGAAAGGGCTATATAAGGAATTTTCAAGGCATCAATAAAATTTGCGATTTTCATCAAGTCCCCATCAATCTACATAAGCAAAAAAAAAACAGTAAGGAATTCAAGAATTCTAAGCAACTTACTGATGTTCAGTTATGCTAAGGCGCAGAGTCACACAAACATCAGGACTCACCTCAAAACTAACCACACCACCAAAACCAGTCATTTGTCTCTTAGCAATGTAGTGTTCAGGATGACTAACAAGGCCAGGATAATATACATGGTTCACCTGCATAAGCTTAATGTCATAACTTGAGGAAGAATAATGTTATCTGCACACGAACAAATTCTGAAAAGATACATGGAGAATATGTAGATAAAGTGATCCCTAAAAGTTTCTTTTGCCAAAACAAAGGCTAGCAATATTTTGGGTCCAGTATCAACTACATGATTGAATCCCTAACTCTAAATACTCAATGAAGGTATTTATATATAAGGGTCCTTGTGATAAGAACAAAAGAGGGTAGATGGAATTGGACACACCTCACCCACATACCATTATATACAGAGAGAGGAAAGAGAGTATGAAGTAGACATGTTTATGGAGTCAAAACTTCAAAATTTTAAGACGATTAAGATAACTTAGTAGAGGGGGTGCCCAATTACAAATGGTAATTGCCTTGAGACTCAATGAGAGGTTCATAAATAGTTTCACAGGAGGAGAGAATCGAGGTGTGCATGATAAAAAATGGTAATTTTCCAAATCTGGAAATGGAGGGGACAACCCTCTTCGACTAAATGTTTGAAGCACATGGATGCTTTCAAAGAGACAAAAAGAGAGTCCCTCAACTCCCTAGGTAATGGTTTTCGTAGAACAGATGGAAGGTGTAAACCCCCACACTCTTATCTTTATATAGCAAGTAATTATTTTTTTGAAATGCAAATATAGGTGATGAGGTATGCATGAACCCTATAGATTGTAATAGTATGAATAAATACTAGGGAGACAAATTGATTGTGAAATTTAATTTTTGGAGGTGTTTAAGGTTGATAAGGGTAACTAAATAAAAATATTAATTTTTTTAAGTCAAAATAATATTATCATTGAACCTGAGAGATCCGAAAAACTTGGAATAGCCGTTTAGCACATATAGCGGTTCGGAGGAATAAAATAGTAATTTTAGTGTTTCGAGTATAAATTTACTTTAGTTTTGAGATAAATCATAAAACTAAATGTTTTTAGGTTAAAATAACCTTAAAAATGAATCCGGAAGGTCGAAAAACCTTAGGATAGTCATATGGATCAAATTGGAGATTTTTAGTGGCAAAATCGTAATTTTGGAGAAAACCCAAATTTCAGCCCATAAACAGTAACTTTCGGGACTGCTGTGTTTAAAACACAGATTTCAGCTCATTTTCTTCCATTCTTTCATTCCACTCTCACCTCAAACCTCTTAGAACCCTAGGGGAAGATAAATGGAAAAAGAAAAGAGAAGAATAAAGTCTATAAATCTTGGGTTTTGCTTGAAATTCTTGATTTCTAGGTAGGGTTTTCTTCATATTCTCTTCCATTTAGGCTATGGTTTATATATATGTATATTTTGACTCTAAATCCTATTTATATGTTAAGAAATTCTTGATTCTTGATATTATTGCAAATATTATCATGTTTCTAAACAAAGCTATGGTTGGATAGCCATGAAATCTCTTTTCTTGTCTTAAAACCCTAGTTTTCAAGAGAAATGAATTTTTCTCTTGATTTTTCCTTTGTTCTTGATTTCAAAACTCTAGTGCTTGGTATTAAACAATAAAATGGTTTTTTTTTTTTTTTGAGGATCTCTTGCATATTTTCTTAATTTGTTCTATTGGAATAATACATGTGAAATTTGGGATTTTAGATTTTACTAGTAATTTGAGAAATTGGTTGGTATTGTATCTCTTGTGTGGATGTTTGGATGACCATGGGTGGCCATTGACCGGGTATCGTAGAGTGGGTAGATACGTTTTTTACTCCGTGCGGGTTTGAATTTTTCCTACCACTCGTAGTGGGGTTGGTGTCTTGCGAGAACCAAACCACTATTCGCTCACGGTTATCGAGGCTGAGGGTTAGTATACTATTCCTGGGTTGGATTCGTCATTTCCAATGTGTTGGAATGCGCCCTTCCTAAAGTTGTATATCCTTGAGAGGATTTGGGTGTGTGTGTGTGGGCCAGGATATTCTCGATGTATTTATTCATGCGATATCTTACATCATACCTGAGATACATTGTGGGCTATTGTTTATTGTGCAAATGGTAGGTTATGGTTTATTGTGGAAAGGAGTCTATTGTGGACATGGTTATTGTGGAAATGACAACTCGTTGGAATTTTTATTTTTGAAAATTGGTTTTACTTTTCATTTAATCATTGATATTGTGTAAACTTGAGATCCATTGAAATGTTTTTGTTTTCCTTCAAAAGCTATATATGATATTTGTAAAATGAGACCGACTGTTTTATATGCTTTCGAAACCTTGTTCGAATTTGAGAGGATTTTCCTACAGAGCTTAGTGTTCACCCCCTACAAACAATATCTTTTTCAGATTATAGTCTAGAGGAGGAGCTCGGAGTTGATGAGCCGGTACATTGGGAAGCTCCAATAGATGGGAACGTGAATCCCGAGGTGGACGTTTAGAGCTATATTCCCCTATGTTCTAGACTATGAAATTCATTTTGAGACAATGTGAAGTCTAATATTTTCGTTATTCCGCTGCAAGATAATAGTTGATTTGTTTTTGGGTGTAATTGTCATAGTTGGACATATCATTTTGGATGATGTTTGTATATATTGTGGATGGTGAATGAAATTATCTTTTGTTATGAAGTCCATTTAGTTGCTCTCATGATGTGAATGATTTTAGATAGTAATGTCGTCCAAGGGGAATTTTGGGGCGTTACAAATCGAACTCATATGGACTATTTTAATGTAAAATAAAAATTGCATGTGGTTATATGAGTATGGATAAATGGACCCGGTGTGGTCAATGTTTACTTATAAATGAACCCGATATGGTCAATATTTATTCATAAATGAACCCAGTGTGGTCAATGTAATATAATTGCACAGGTTGTGTTTTGGGTAGAGCTCCCTGTACAAAGGAGACTCTGTCCGAATTTTGTTAAATTAAGGACCCCCGTTTTTGGGGCGTTACAGAATGACTTATGCTGCAGCAAATCATTTCTCTACAAGGGGGAAAGAAACTCATGAAGGTACCTTAGGATGTCCCTCTAAAAGTCTGGCCATCCTCAATGCTGTAGTGTTTTGCTGCTGTACACGAAATGCAGTGTCTTCATGCCTCGAATGATCAGATACACGGCATTCTGTTAAGAAAAGGAACAAATAGTTTATTTTGTTGAACAACCAAGCGGCCTAAAATTGGACTATTGATCAAATGAGATGTACGTGATCAAGCATATGCATTTATAATGGTCCGAAGCCCAAAACACAATATGATAGTTTCACTGTATTAACTTACAAATCATTAACCTGGATCCCAACACAAAAAGAAACTTACTATAAGGCTTTCGGATAGGAGCAAACTGATATATAACCAAAAGTTGCCAAGTACAGAATGACTTACTGGGTTAAGAGCACCACCCAAAATGTTATGGAGCGTACGGACTTTAGCCATAAGCTTCTCGGGAACCACTAATGCAACCAGCAAGGACTTGAAAGAATTGGAATTTAATTACTGATAATCTAACTTTAGATACTGAAAGCTAACAATCTTGATTTAAAAAAAATAAGTGAAATATACATCATTGTGACCGACAATGTATTTTGTTGCAGAATGCAAGACAATATCAGCACCAAGAGCGAGGGACTTTTGCTTCAAAGGTGTAGCAAATGTTCCATCCACGCAGACCAGAGCTCCTTTACTGTGGCAGAGCTTTGACACCAATTCAATGTCAACACACCGGAGAAACGGATTTGTTGGTGATTCTGTAAAGAAAAGAGTGACCTGTATCCACCAAAACAAGACCCAATCAGGATTAACCCAAGACCAATACATATAAAAATTTCATCAAACAAAATAAGAAGTTAAAAAAAGAGAAACAAATTTAATCGGCCTCTTACCTCATTCTTGTCCAGAGCAGATTTCAAAGTATCCACATTGGCAGGATCAATCACCGTAGTCTGCACAACATGACAAAGAAGATTTGTAAGCATGAAAACAATTGCATGCAAATCAAACAGAAGATGACCAGTAGACATACATGCACAAATTTGACACGGACTAGTGTCGTAGGGGTAACAAACAAGCACAACTAGAGATCATCTAGGAGAGATGTGCAATAACCACAGTGATCATAATTTTGTTTGATAAAGACAGCACAGGCAAAATTATTTAGGCTTGCCTGATCGAAAATGAAGGCAAACGAATTCAGATTACGTTTCCTGCAACTTACTTATGTAAGCAAAACATTGACTGAAAATGTGGTCAAGATGGTTGACTTCATGACTAGCCAAGGTTCAGCAAATCATGGCCCAGTTACCAAAAAAAAATCTCAATTACAACTTTAATAACTGATTCTACAGCTGTTACAACATATATTATTCTCCCCATTGGTTTTACATGCTCCTTAACTTCCAGGTTGACAGAAGATGAAGAGATGCTATACTGATATACCACTCCAAGGTGGGGTTGTATTGCTATTGAGTCAGTCTTCTGGAATAAACACAAGTAAGGAGTAAGGTCCCCAGCATTATAGCAAAATGTTGCCAAAAGTATCCAGACAAGCAAGACATACAAACAATAAGTAGAAATGTAATTCATGTTAAAAAAAAGTACCT
Source organism: Ilex aquifolium (assembly GCA_951799425.1). Lineage (NCBI taxonomy): Eukaryota > Viridiplantae > Streptophyta > Magnoliopsida > Aquifoliales > Aquifoliaceae > Ilex > Ilex aquifolium. The sequence goes on along the minus strand of OX637407.1, from coordinate 26,192 downwards.
TAATTCCCATTTTGGGGAGTATGGTCTCAATGAAAATCCTAGTCTTCCTGTAGCAATCTGTAGTTGTCACAAGATACCCACCAGTTGGAACAAGTGCCATCAGCATAACAGTGCTAGCACACATTACAAATGCCATCAACAGTGTTGATTCAGCCCCCTCAAGTGCACTGATCAATTACAGAGGAAAATGAATGCTCATTATAACATTAGGCAATTTGGCCTTACAAGCGCATTTCCAAAATTGGGACACACCTGATCTTCTCCTCTGCAACAACAGTAGTTGGATTTCCATAACGCCCATACTCAAAACTTGCATGGCGGACCTCCTGCCACAATACCAAATACATAATTCAACCTCTTATTGTGACTTTAGGGACAAAACAGGTTGTGGGTATGCATAAGAAAGAATAAACAACAAGAGTAGAAGTCGGAATTAAAATGCATACCTTGAAATCAATAAGCTCAGACAGGGGCGGAGCCAGAAATTTTGTCCAGTGGGGGCAACTTAAACCATATGAATATTAAAATTATTAATGTTCACAAAATTATAATTTCATTAATAGAACGCCATTTAAAATAGTAACTCATATACATGAGCGTTATACAAAAAGAGAAAAAAAAGTTCACGATAAATTTATCTATAAGACCTAATCATCTAACAAAAAATTTTGAAAAAAAAAAAATTGGTTCAATCATATATATAGTTGAATTTTAACAACCAATTGAAACAAACGTAAACTATGACTATTTTATTAAATTAAACTTTGTTATAGGAATTACTTAACCAATCACAATAAAACTATTCAAAACACCAAATCAAAATAATTTAATTTAACACATAATTGAGGCATTTAACATTTTAAAGGAATTTTTTTGACATTTATAAGTGACCCATATATTTGTCAAAATATCATAACTACCTATAAATCTTTTTAAAAAAAATTCAGTGGGGGCAAATCTCTAATAAATTTTAAATTTTTTAAAATTATACTTAGGCCCCAAAAACTTTTAAAATTCCAGTGGGGGCAGCTGCCCCCACTGCCCCCACTGTGGATCCGCCACTGAGCTCAGAAGTTTTCTCATAGATAGTATAATTGTATATTAATTACGATTTTTTAAGAAAAATTAAATTTTTAATTTTAATTTTATTTCAATAAATGAAACAATAGAACATGAATTTTGGTTATAAAATTTAAAATATTTGATATTCTATCTTTGATTAGAGTATTTTTAGTCTAAGTATAACATTTTAAACTTGAGAGGTCGAAGTATTATACGCTTACAAATTTTAGGGGATCTGAGTGTAATTTACTACTAAGTGTTACGCGTGTACAAATGTCTGAGTGATTAAATGACAACTCTCAGATGATTTAGGTGTAATTCTCCCTTTTTTTTTAGGGGGGGGGGATTTTGTGTAAATGAAATTAGATAATTGTTTTTGCCAAAAAAAAATTGTTAGGTAATTGTTTGTTTGATTGTTGGTGCTCATGATGTCTTGGTTGTTTTGGTAAGTTGGTTAATGATGTGTTGGTGGCAACTAGAAATGATAGTGGTTTTTAATTATGCCTGATAAGGTGGATTCGTGTGGAGTATAAGTGAATTCATGTTAAAAAATATTTTATTTATATTCAATTCGTTTATTAATTCGTGTTTAATGATTTGTGTCATATAAAATTCGTGTATAAATTATATATAACTATGAGTCGTGTTATTTTTTCTTTTGATTATTTTCACTCATATTCGATTTGTTTATTAATTGTATTGTATCAGGGTCACTCATTTTTAAAACGGGTTGCATAAAGAAAATCCAGGCCCTCTAATTCATGTCATGTTAACATATCATGTCATATTTTGACATCCCTATCTTTAACTGTAATGGTCCGTTTGGTATGGTAGATGGAAAAATAGAAACAGTAACATGTTTAACAATAATTATATCTCATATCTATCTATATCCATATATAGAATAAGACTATTTATATACATACATATATATGTATATGTATGTATCTATATAATAAAGCAAAACTGAGTTTGAATTTTAAAACTTATCTCAAGCTTTTCGTGGTCTAGATCAATTATGAGCAAAATATAAGTTAAATCCAAGGATCTATCTTATCTCTAATTTTACGCGGCTCAGATCAACTTAAAAATATTGATCCAACGATTCAAATTTACTCTCGATTTTTTTTTTCCCGCTCAACGCAATTTCCTTTTATGGCTTCCCTCAAGTCACGCCCAAAAAATTATCACAGCAGCATATCTCTCTCTCTCTGACTCCCCCTTATCTCACGAGTAAATATTGAATGTAACGGTGATATTATGTCATCATTGATAAGATTGTATCACCACTCAATAATAAAATCCTAAATGATAAATGTGAACTCCACTTGGGCTTACATGGCAGCAGAGTGGAAAGTTATTTACTTATAGGGTAAATTACATCGACCTCCCTTGAGGTTTAGTCAAATAATAATGAGACCCCTCCATATATGGAAAATAACACTGACCTCCCCTCTACTTTTGTTGTCAGTTACATATTCCCCCAATTGTTAGTGGATTGTTAAGGCGGTGTCAAAAGCTTGCTGATGTAAGCAACTTATTTTTCAAAAATACCAATACTACCCTTATTCAAGTTACATTTATCTTGCATTAGTAACCAAACAAATCATATCCACAATATTGATAGCTTAAACATGTTTCCAAACAAATCAACTCCTTTTGATCCGACCATACCACAGTAACCCACTTTCCACCTGACCTTCTATTTCTCTATCATGGATTCATTGAAACAGCCCTTGATCCATCTCTTCCACATCACTCCAATACAGAATAGGCACCACCACCATAGCTACAGCGACTCATGCATCACCGGAGTACATCAAGATATTTTGGGGGTGTTTTATACTTCAAATTGGTTTTATGGCTGAAATGGGTTCTGGTTATGAAGGAGTTCATGAGTTTTTGGTTGGTGGGTTGAGGGAAAAAGGGAGGGAGACGGTGGTGGGTTTCATTATATGTTAGTGGTAGGCAATGGTGGGTGGGAAGTGTGTTGGTGGTGTAGTGTGTGTGCATTTGTGACAGAGTGGTAAGGTGTTCCTTGTCGAATAAACACGATGGCGGTGAGGAGATATATATATATATATATAGAGAGAGAGAGAGAGAGAGAGAGAGAGAATTTTTCGACGCAGATTGGTATATATAAGTATGCATTTGTGTGTAGTAGATAGATAGGGAACGAGAAATTGGTTTTTGAGATGTGATTATTGAAGGTGGGAAGGAGAAGGGGTGGGCAAGTGTATGACAAAAAATGGAGAAGAAGACTTTTGAGTGAAAGAGATGGAAGGGTAGTATAGTCTTTTAATGATTTTCGTTACACACATGAGACAAACGTTACTGACAAGGGAGATCAGTGTTATTTTCCATACATGAGGGGGTCTCATTGTTATTTGATCAAATCTTAGGAGAGATGGATGTAATTTACCCATAGATTAGTTATTGATTTTTGTGGATCATGTCCTTATTTGTTTTAGTATCAATGAATATTTTCTCCTATCTCAAGCCAAAATCTCTCTCTTTGATTCCCTAAAAATCTCTCTCTTATTTGCAAACTCTTATGCCCTAACTCTCTCTTGCACATCCTGCGCCTCCCCTTCTCTCTGGCGTCCAACTCCGGCGACCCACATAATCCAGCAATCAGCGACTTTAGCAAAACTTCTAAGGTTGCTTTGTCTCCCCCCTCTTTCTTCTTCTCTTTCTTTTCTTTCCAACATACACAAACGACACACAGGCACACAACATACAAGCGCACCCACACACAACTCACACTGCACACATACACCACTTACAACAGCACACACTACACAAAACACACACACACGCACAGACTCGTACATACACAGATTCACTCACACAAATACATTCAGATACAGAGAGATTCACACACACGCACACTTCACATGCAAACACAATCATACACGTACACAATTTAATATTTGGGCAGCACACAACACTAACTCTTTAGAGATTCACAATCACACGCTGTCATTTAAAGGTAGTTTATTTTGACTTTTTATGCTTATTTATTTGATTAATTGTTAGAATTTGTTGTTGGTTTGATTTTTTGTGTAAATTTTTGTTACAGATCTGAAATTTTGATTGTGGATACGTATCATGGAATAATAAACTGGGGATTTTTTTTGGGTGTTTGGATTGAGGAGTTGTTGATAGAAAATTGCCTAAAAATTTTGGGTGTAACTGGCAGCCCATTAGATAGTATGAAACGTAGAGGAGCAGTGGCTGTGTGAGTGCTTTAAATTTTGAATTTCAAACTCTATGTGTTTGCAATTTTGGTTTCTCAATTCTGTTTGTTTTCGATTTTTTTTCCATGGTTGTATTTTAATCAAAGAGAAACCGAATGAAGGGGTTGGATCTTTGTGTTCAATTGTTTTAGTTTGATATAATTTTTAGCATAACATGTGTTTGATGACATGTGTTTGATGAAATGTCTCCATGAGTGTCTTCGGATTTGATTAGATTGTTCGATGATCCACATTCATGTTTGAGTTGCTTTTCATGTCATGCTATGGTGAAGGCGCGTTGAGTTCCATGGCGTGATCTCAATAGATTATCATTGCAACCAAGGGCGGATCTACTAGTGGGCTAAGGTGGGCTGAAGCCCAGAGTAAAAAAAAAAAAAAATTTACCACTAACAACCAGCCCACCCCTCCCAAAAATTATCACTATATTTTACCCCCAAATTAACCCAACCCAGAGTAAACCAACCTAGCTCAGACCCAGCAGCTCTCTGCAACACACAGTGGTTACCCAGCTCCCTGTAACACACAGGCAGTCCTCTCTCTTAGGCGGTCACTTCCCCAAATTCCCGGACAAGCAACGACTCTATGGGCCATGGCAACACACAGGCGGCGAGTCACTTCCCCAAATCCCCGGACAGGCACAACCATCCCTCTTCTGCACAAACACCTCCTCTTTCTCTCTTCAACGCATCAGATCCCTCTTTCCTCGAGCGGCTGTTTTCTCAAGCGGCTGTTTCCTCGGTGCAAGGTAAGTTTTTCACATTTAAAATCTTTGTTTCCTCAAGCGGCAGATTTATTGTTTTTATTAAAATCTTTGTCGTCATCTGCTGTCAAAAGCAAAATTTGCCTTCTTATCTCATCATAGAAACAAGGGCGGATAAATAGAGAAATATACCTTTTTTTGCCTTTTTTATTCTACTGGTAATTTTCGTTGTTCGGTTATTTGGGATAACTATCTTAATATCATTGGCTATGAGAATTGGCCACAACTTTTTTACTACTGAGAACTGCCCCAATCATAAAATGGGTCCATGTTTGGTTGGACACTGTAAAGAAAGTCCATGGTAGCTTTGAATTGAACTTGAAATTTGAATTTTTGATTTTTTTCTGCTCGGATGGTTTGGGATTATATAGGGGGATTGCTTGGGAAAAAGGTACTTTGATTGGGGTCAATGCTTTGAGTTTATAGAAGCTGTTCTGGTGAGAATTTTCAAAGTTGTTCCAAATTCAAAGGAATATGTTAGCTTTGTTCTTTAGTACATGTCTGTATATTAATTTCTTCATTAATTTTCAGTTATGTTGATCTCAGTTTTGGAAGGGTAGGTACTTCTAAACTTATCCAATGGGTGTGTTTGTTCTTCCCCCTTTGTTTTGTGGGAAAAAAAACAGAGATGTGTGACTATGTGGGTGCTGTCATTTATCATTCAGAATTGTAAATTGATAAATATTTAAACCCTTGAGTCTAGTAAATTGGTAAATATTTTTTTCCCTGATCAACCAAAAGAAGCACAAGCTTTGAGTAATATGTTAGATTTTTATGTTTTGTCAGTTGGATTTCAGCTGCTACTTCGCTAATTTTCAGCTGATGTTCATGCATTTTCTGCGGCACTTTGATGTGCTTTGCGGTAGGCACTGGATCTTGGTCTGCTGATTTGCTGTGATGCTTGATTTTGCTTTTTGATGTTTGCTGCTATTTGTTGCTGCATCTTCAAAGTGCACTGGGCTGAGTTGCTTTGTGCTGGAATCATGGATTGCTTTGGATGAGCTGATTTTTGGGAATGCTCCATATGTTCATACACAGTTTTTTGTTCCTTTTGATTCAGATTTACGTACATTTGGTAAATCATTCGTTTGTCTGAAAGGATTAAAGCCAACTTATGGCTTTTTCCTCTTTGCTTCTTGTAATGGTGTTCCTTTCTTTTTATATATTTCCCTCCTTTAAAGAAAAAAAAATGCTTACCTTAGCTTAGCCCGGGATAAACAAAAATCCTGGCTCCGCCCTTGATTGCAACCACAATTCAAGTGATGGAAAAGAACTGCTTCTTTTAGTTGATTAAAATCCCCCACCCACCAGAAAAGACACAGTCCTTCCTCTTTCTCAAAGAGCTCGACATCCCTTTCACTCTCTACCTCCATCTCTCTACTCTTTTCTCCACTGGTGGTGCCTATCTGGATCTCTTTACCAGGTTTGCCCATCCACTTATTTGACAAAGAGAGCCTTCGTGATATCCTGAGCCCCATTGGAAAGATTATTGTTTTAGATTCGTCCACTTTACAATTAACAAGGCCAGGTGTGGCAAGAGCATGTGTTGAAGTTAACTTAATGGCAAATAACCCATTGAGGTTTTGGTTGGATTTTGGAGGAGCCAGTGGGCGTTGGTAGAAAATAATTTATGAGAAATCCATAAAATATTGTGCAGGCTGTTTAAAACAAGGGCATGGAATGCCGTAAAGGAAAGAGGGAAGATGAATTACAAATGGGTAACCAGATGCTTGATAACAAAGAGGAAGACATTCAAAATACCAGAAATCCGAAGAAGAACATTAAACCCAAAGGGAAGGAAAAGGAATGACAGAAAGTAGTAAGGAAAGGGGGCCCCAAACCTAACTTGAATGTAAATCGTCATGATCTCCAAGACCCCTGCACATCAAAAACCCCAATTGCTGGAGGAAATGAGATTCCTTCTAATACCAATGAGATGAGAAAGAAACAAGTGGACAAAAATGTGGAGATGGAGGAAAACCAAGAAAATGTGAATCCCATTTTAACTTCTACTTCTAATAAGAGAAGGGTTTTGGAACCAGAATCTAGGGAGAAGGGCTACCCTACATCCACTCCATCTGAAGAGGAAAGGGACCAAAGTTTGGATATGGTTATTGAAAAAATCTTCACAGGAGGCATCCTTGATAAGGGCACTGATGGTACGAGAAAAAGTGCTGTTTTAGCCTTTTCTTCTAATACCCCTGGAAGGGGCTGAGGACTCACTACAAATGGAAGCTTCCCCTGTATGTTTGTTAAATAGGCAAATGCAGCCTTTTACGTCCTCCTCCTCTCTTGTTGACCACTCGTATGAATCAAGTGGGAAACAGATTCTCTCCTTAGACAATGGAAATGGATTGACAAAGAACAAAGAACCACCTGACAAGGGATCTCATTCAGCCCAAGAAAGCTCAAAAAACTGGACATCTTCAAGCCATATATGCCCTCATTCTACTTTCTTAGTAGACCATCAATACACGGTTCGGGGAGGGAGCCATATTAGTTTGGATGATGAATGTGGTCTAAGAAGTTCCAAACAGCCTTCAGACAAAGGCTATCACTCTGATACGGAAATCTCATCTAACTCCGATAGTTTCGATATTGATTTAAGTTATCCAGCCCCCTGCGGAATCCGATATGCTCTACAGTTAACACAGGAGTTACCTCCCCGTTATACTGGCATAACTACTAGATCCAGATCTAGTAAGCTTCCTGCTCCTTCTTCCTAATGATTAGTCTCATATCATGGAATATTAGAGGTGCAAAAAATGAGCCCTCTAGACTAAGACTTCAGAAAATGGTTAGAATGCATGATGTTTGCCTCGTTTCCATCCTAGAACCCAAAATGGTTTCATCCAAATTAAGTAGACTTTGTAGTGCAATGGGTTTCTCGTCCTCCATGTCAAATCCTCTTACTGAAAAGTATATCTGGATTATGTGGGATCATAGAATGCAAGTTTCTTTTGTGGCTGCCCATGAACAAGCCTTGACTGTCCAGGCTTCATTTTTGGGATCCCCCCCTTTATTATTACTTTTATTTACGCTAAATGCGATTATATTTTGAGGAGACCTCTATGGGAACACCTGTTGTCCCTTCAATCTTCGGATCTCCCCTGGATTCTGATTGGAGACTTCAATGCAATCACTTGTTCTATGGAAAGAAAAGGAGGGGTTGTGCCAAGTTTATCTATAATGTCTGATTTTAATGACTTTATTAATACTATGGGCCTGCAAGATTGTGCTTTCACAGGTTCCCCATTCACCTGGTGTAACAACCATGAGGGTAGATCTCGTATGTGGCAGAGAATTGATCGTGCACTTACCAACACCTTTTGGGGACAGAGATTTTTAGATACTACTGTTGAGCATGCAACCAGGGGTCAATCTGACCATTGCCCATTAATTGTAAAATTTTCTGATGTGACTGGGCCAAGCAGGATCTCTTACTTCAAATTCCTTGATATATGGACTAACCATGAGGGATTTCTTTCTTTAGTGGAGCAAAGCTGGAGAGGTAACCTCTCTACTGACCCAATTATAAATGTTTTCCTAAAACTTAAAAATACTAAGTCAGATCTTAAGCAGTGGAACAAAGACACCTTTGGGAATGTTTTTGAGAATATTAGAAGACATGAAGCTGATCTACAGAGGGCAGAAGTGGAGTCTGAAAGAAATTGCACAGAAGCAGCAGATCAAGCAGTAAAGATAGCTAAGAAGAACCTGGAGACCTCTCTAAATATGGAAGAGTCCTTTTGGAGACAGAAAGCAAACATAAAATGGACTGTGGAAGGAGAGAGAAACACTAAGTTGTATCATGCCATAGCAAAAGGGAAAGCTGTAAGAAACAGAATTGGAAGAATCAAAGATGCGAATGGGATCTGGTTAGATGACATGGAAGACATTACTAGATGTGGGATCAACCATTTCTATAGCCTTTACAAATCAGAAGCTCATCCATTGGAGGAAAACCTTTCTCTACCATCCCATCCTTAATCACAAGTGATGATAATGTTAATCTCCTCTCCCCAATCACATTGGAGGAACTTAAAAGCAGTATTTTTTCAATGTCAGTCCACAACGCCCCTGTTCCTGATGGCTTTTCAGGTAGATTCTTTCACAATGCTTGGGATATCATCAAATTTGACTTGCTTGCTGCTGCTAATCATTTCATTCAAGGGGGTCATATCCCTAGATCTGTCAACTCAACTTTTCTTACTTTGATTCCCAAGAAGGATGATCCCTCCTCCTTTTCGGAGTTTAGACCTATTAGTTTATGTAATTTCCTCTACAAGATCTTCACCAAGTTACTTGCAACTCAATTAAATGATGTTCTCCCTAAACTGATCTCCAAGGTGCAACATGGATTTGTTTAAGGAAGAGGCATTGGTGAAAGTATTGGGCTTGCTCAATTGATGATGAATGAATTGGACAGAAAAGTTGAGGCTGGGAATGCCATTCTAAAGCTGGACATGATGAAAACTTTTGGTAGAATAGAATGGGATTTCATTTATCAAACTCTTAGAAGCTTTGGTTTTTCTGAAGAGTTTGTTAATATTATTGCTAACTGTTTTGCTACCCAGCATTTCTCGGTGGTGCTTAATGGGGTCAGACATGGTTTCTTTCCTGCTACAAGGGGGCTTAGACAGGGAGATCCCCTATCCCCTTCCTTATTCATCTTGGCAGAGGAAGTCTTGAGTAGAGGCCTTCTACATCAATTCCAAAATAATCTCATTCAAGGTTTCCATACTGGTCAAGGAACTCCTCTCCTTAGCCACCTGCTTTTTGCAGATGATACTCTCATTTTCCTAAGGGGTACAAAGAAGTCAATGAAGAACCTCCTAAGTTTTTTAGGGAAGTATGAAGCTTCTTCTGGACAGAAAGTTAACAGGCAGAAAAGTTCGCTCTATTGTTCTTCAAAAATCAGAAATGCAAGGAGAAATGCATTATCGCAACTGGCACAAATCCCCCTGAAGTCTGGTCCTCTGATTTATCTCGGATGTCCTATTATCAAAGGTAGAGTTAAGTTAATCTACTTTGAAGATTTACTTACCAAATTCCAAAATAAACTTCTTGGATGGTATGCAAAACTCCTTTCGAATGCTGGTAGAGTTGTCCTCATCAATTCTGTTTTGAACTCAATCCCCATCCATTTGCTCTCGGTGTTGAACCTGCCCAAAGGAATCATTGCCAAATTGAACTCTGCTATGTCAAATTTCTTCTGGTCTGGGAAGTTAAATGTGAATAAGAGACACTGGTGCTCTTGGAAGGATATCACCACTCCAAAAAAAGAGGGAGGACTAGGCATTCGTAAATTTGAAGATATCCAGCAATCTTTCCGCATGAAACAAGTATGGCATCTCCTGCAAGGATCCTCCCTATGGTCTACCTTCTTCTCTGCTAAATTCCTCAGAAATCAGCATATCCTTAGAAATAACAAAAAGAGATTCAACAGATCTTTCAACTCCTTGCTTCCCTTCTTTGAAATTGTTGTTGACAACTCACAGATGATGGTGGGCACAGGCAATGCTATTGACTTTTGGTGTGATAACTGGAGTGGAATGGGATCCCTTATCTTAAATGCCTCTACTGTTCCTTCTGCTTTCCCTAAGCTTTCTGAGCTGATTGTTGATGGACACTGGGAGCTACATACTGTCTCACAATCCTTGAACCCCCCTATTCTTCAAGAGATTCTTCTAAACACCCCTCACCTATCAAACAAGGAAGACAAGCTTATCTGGAAGCACACAACAGAGGGACTCTTCTCTGTTAAGTCTGCATGGCAACTCATTAGAACCGTTGATCATGTTAATACTCAAGCTGACATCATTTGGAATCAGAAGACCCCCCCAGCTCTCAACTCCTTGGCTGAAAAATTATGAAATGCATTCTACCTATGGATTCCACTTTTCAGAATATAGGAGTTTCCCTTGCCAGCAGATGCCCTCTATGTCTAAGAGATGTTGAGACAATTCAACATCTGTTCATTAACTGCAGCTATGCTAGGGATATTTGGATTAGGATCTCCCATTTCATTGGCTTTCACTTAATTCCTAATGAAGCTCCCATGGTTCGCTTCAAGAGACTCACAAGAATTTATCAACACTCTTCTCTTAGTCATTCTCTTATAAGGGGCATCCTCCTTCTTATTTTCTGGCTGATTTGGAGAGAGAGGTGTGGTAGGCTCTTTGAAGACAAGAAGACTCAAGCTACTTCTTTGTATAACCTTGTTAAGGACTACAGTAGACTCCAAGCCCATATTATTAAAGCCAACTCACTGGATTCTCCTATCGAGTTGGAACTTCTCCAATCTTTTCAGATCTCTCACATAAAGACTCCCACAATAAAGGTTAAATGGGTCTCTTGGTTACACCCTCCTGAAGGTAGACTAAAGCTAAACATTGATGGTGCCTCAAAAGGCAACCCAGGTGCATCAGGAGGTGGGGTGGTCATTCGAAATCACTAGGGTCATTTTCTCCTTGCAGGATCTTATTCCTATGGCAGGGCCACTAACATGCAAGCAGAAATGCATGCTTTATTGGATGGTCTCTCTCTTATTCATTACTCTGGCTTACAGGTTTATGACTGGGATATTGAGACTGATTCTCAGGTTTTAATGGATATGATCAACAAAAAAACCTCTCATTCATGGCAGTTATGGAAGCTTACAGACTCTATATTTCCTCTTTTACAATCCATGAGCTATCTAATCCAACATGTGTATAGGGAAGGGAACTCAGTGGCTGACGCCCTGGCCAATTAAGGAGTTAAAGATCAAGCCCCTTGTCTTTATTCTAATCAAGGCAATTCGCAAGAAGCTCCATGCCTCATCCTAATTCCTACTCTTCCTGTTTTATGGATCAATACAGAACATACAAGCATATTTCAAGCACAAGGAATTTGTCCAGGCCACAATATAATCAAAAACCACAGTCCAGTTTTACAGTCATTTTTACAATTTCTTCCCTTGCCAAGAGGGAAATGTTCTCAATCTCACAGATTTTCAAAAGGAATTTACCTGTTCTGATTCTCTCTATCTCCCTCTTGTTCATCTGCTCCACTGATACTCGTGATTTCTTCCTTGACTGTTGGACTTCTATGCACTGGTACTGGTTCTCTTCTGGCTCTGGTGGCTCCAATCTTCATGTACTGTGGAGGAGGACTTCTGTTATGGATTTGTGGCTGAATCATGGGTGGATCTTGTTCCCCTACCATCTGTATGTGGTCTTCTGCTCCCGGTTTTCTATCTACTTAATGGGCTTTTCTGGAGATTTATGCTTTCTTCATCCCTTGGAAATTGTCTTCTCAGTTGGAACCCATCTTTCTCAATCTCCATTGGATCCTCAATATACAAACGCCCTATCAATTGTGCTGCCAAGTTCCAAATTTCCTTATTACTGGGCATCTCATCTTCTGATCTCTCATGGGTTTCTAGATTTCTCTCTTGCCCCTCATCTGGGCATTTGTTGGGGTTCTTTGTCTCACGATGATCACCACTCTCTGGTTCCTCTCCTTTTCGCTTCATTGCTTTTATGTAGGAATCTCTTTTGGTCTTCTGCACTGCTAAGGAAAAGAACACACTGGTTCACTCGAATGGGCTTCTTCTCTCAGACGTTGGGCTATTTTATTTTCCTTATGGCTTTCCATTCAATGTATCAGAGACATTCCAGCCGTCTGTCTCTTCGTTTCCAGAGCCAGAGTCCCCTCGTTTCTGAAGAAAGACCAGCCGACTTTTCTGATAATCTCTATCTCTTATCTATATGGAGGCTTCATTATCAGCTTTCTTCAGATTCCTTTATCAGTTTTGCTCACAGCTCCTTTTTGCTCAGCTGCTCTCCTAACTGCTCTCTCAGCTCAGTCCTCTCCCATAGCTTGGGCTCTCCTTTTTCCAGGCTCCCCTTTTTAGCTTGCAGCTTTGATCTCCTGGCTCACTTTCTCGATCTCAGTTGGACTTTCAACTGGATTTCAAATGGATCTCCAGCTGACCCTTTTAAATATTGCTATCCTTTTCATTTTTAAGGATTAAAGCCAACTTTGGCTTTTTTTGTTTTTTGTACAGGCTTTGCCTTTGGTTCTTGTAATCTTTATTTCTTCTATTAAATTCTACACCTTCAAAAAAAAAAGGGTTTAGGGTTTTAGGGTTTAGGGTTTAGGGTTTAGGGTTTAGGGTTTGGGGTTTAGGGTTTAGGGTTTAGGTTTTAGGGTTTAGGGTTTAGGGTTTTAGGGTTTAGGGTTTAGGGTTTAGGGTTTTAGGGTTTTAGGGTTTAGGGTTTAGGGTTTAGGGTTTAGGGTTTAGGGTTTAGGGTTTAGGGTTTTAGGGTTTAGGGTTTTAGGGTTTTAGGGTTTTAGGGTTTAGGGTTTAGGGTTTTAGGGTTTTAGGGTTTTAGGGTTTAGGGTTTTAGGGTTTTAGGGTTTTAGGGTTTTAGGGTTTTAGGGTTTTAGGGTTTTAGGGTTTAGGGTTTAGGGTTTTAGGGTTTTAGGGTTTTAGGGTTTTAGGGTTTTAGGGTTTTAGGGTTTAGGGTTTTAGGGTTTTAGGGTTTTAGGGTTTTAGGGTTTTAGGGTTTTAGGGTTTTAGGGTTTTAGGGTTTAGGGTTTTAGGGTTTTAGGGTTTTAGGGTTTTAGGGTTTTAGGGTTTTAGGGTTTAGGGTTTTAGGGTTTTAGGGTTTTAGGGTTTAGGGTTTTAGGGTTTAGGGTTTAGGGTTTTAGGGTTTAGGGTTTAGGGTTTAGGGTTTAGGGTTTAGGGTTTAGGGTTTAGGGTTTTAGGGTTTTAGGGTTTTAGGGTTTTAGGGTTTTAGGGTTTAGGGTTTAGGGTTTAGGGTTTAGGGTTTTAGGGTTTAGGGTTTAGGGTTTAGGGTTTAGGGTTTTAGGGTTTTAGGGTTTTAGGTTTAGGGTTTAGGGTTTAGGGTTTAGGGTTTTAGGGTTTTAGGGTTTAGGGTTTTAGGGTTTTAGGGTTTAGGGTTTTAGGGTTTAGGGTTTAGGGTTTTAGGGTTTAGGGTTTAGGGTTTAGGGTTTAGGGTTTAGGGTTTTAGGGTTTAGGGTTTAGGGTTTAGGGTTTAGGGTTTAGGGTTTAGGGTTTTAGGGTTTAGGGTTTAGGGTTTAGGGTTTAGGGTTTAGGGTTTAGGGTTTAGGGTTTAGGGTTTAGGGTTTAGGGTTTAGGGTTTAGGGTTTAGGGTTTAGGGTTTAGGGTTTAGGGTTTAGGGTTTAGGGTTTAGGGTTTAGGGTTTAGGGTTTAGGGTTTAGGGTTTAGGGTTTAGGGTTTAGGGTTTAGGGTTTAGGGTTTAGGGTTTAGGGTTTAGGGTTTAGGGTTTAGGGTTTAGGGTTTAGGGTTTAGGGTTTAGGGTTTAGGGTTTAGGGTTTAGGGTTTAGGGTTTAGGGTTTAGGGTTTAGGGTTTAGGGTTTAGGGTTTAGGGTTTAGGGTTTAGGGTTTAGGGTTTAGGGTTTAGGGTTTAGGGTTTAGGGTTTAGGGTTTAGGGTTTAGGGTTTAGGGTTTAGGGTTTAGGGTTTAGGGTTTAGGGTTTAGGGTTTAGGGTTTAGGGTTTAGGGTTTAGGGTTTAGGGTTTAGGGTTTAGGGTTTAGGGTTTAGGGTTTAGGGTTTAGGGTTTAGGGTTTAGGGTTTAGGGTTTAGGGTTTAGGGTTTAGGGTTTAGGGTTTAGGGTTTAGGGTTTAGGGTTTAGGGTTTAGGGTTTAGGGTTTAGGGTTTAGGGTTTAGGGTTTAGGGTTTAGGGTTTAGGGTTTAGGGTTTAGGGTTTAGGGTTTAGGGTTTAGGGTTTAGGGTTTAGGGTTTAGGGTTTAGGGTTTAGGGTTTAGGGTTTAGGGTTTAGGGTTTAGGGTTTAGGGTTTAGGGTTTAGGGTTTAGGGTTTAGGGTTTAGGGTTTAGGGTTTAGGGTTTAGGGTTTAGGGTTTAGGGTTTAGGGTTTAGGGTTTAGGGTTTAGGGTTTAGGGTTTAGGGTTTAGGGTTTAGGGTTTAGGGTTTAGGGTTTAGGGTTTAGGGTTTAGGGTTTAGGGTTTAGGGTTTAGGGTTTAGGGTTTAGGGTTTAGGGTTTAGGGTTTAGGGTTTAGGGTTTAGGGTTTAGGGTTTAGGGTTTAGGGTTTAGGGTTTAGGGTTTAGGGTTTAGGGTTTAGGGTTTAGGGTTTAGGGTTTAGGGTTTAGGGTTTAGGGTTTAGGGTTTAGGGTTTAGGGTTTAGGGTTTAGGGTTTAGGGTTTAGGGTTTAGGGTTTAGGGTTTAGGGTTTAGGGTTTAGGGTTTAGGGTTTAGGGTTTAGGGTTTAGGGTTTAGGGTTTAGGGTTTAGGGTTTAGGGTTTAGGGTTTAGGGTTTAGGGTTTAGGGTTTAGGGTTTAGGGTTTAGGGTTTAGGGTTTAGGGTTTAGGGTTTAGGGTTTAGGGTTTAGGGTTTAGGGTTTAGGGTTTAGGGTTTAGGGTTTAGGGTTTAGGGTTTAGGGTTTAGGGTTTAGGGTTTAGGGTTTAGGGTTTAGGGTTTAGGGTTTAGGGTTTAGGGTTTAGGGTTTAGGGTTTAGGGTTTAGGGTTTAGGGTTTAGGGTTTAGGGTTTAGGGTTTAGGGTTTAGGGTTTAGGGTTTAGGGTTTAGGGTTTAGGGTTTAGGGTTTAGGGTTTAGGGTTTAGGGTTTAGGGTTTAGGGTTTAGGGTTTAGGGTTTAGGGTTTAGGGTTTAGGGTTTAGGGTTTAGGGTTTAGGGTTTAGGGTTTAGGGTTTAGGGTTTAGGGTTTAGGGTTTAGGGTTTAGGGTTTAGGGTTTAGGGTTTAGGGTTTAGGGTTTAGGGTTTAGGGTTTAGGGTTTAGGGTTTAGGGTTTAGGGTTTAGGGTTTAGGGTTTAGGGTTTAGGGTTTAGGGTTTAGGGTTTAGGGTTTAGGGTTTAGGGTTTAGGGTTTAGGGTTTAGGGTTTAGGGTTTAGGGTTTAGGGTTTAGGGTTTAGGGTTTAGGGTTTAGGGTTTAGGGTTTAGGGTTTAGGGTTTAGGGTTTAGGGTTTAGGGTTTAGGGTTTAGGGTTTAGGGTTTAGGGTTTAGGGTTTAGGGTTTAGGGTTTAGGGTTTAGGGTTTAGGGTTTAGGGTTTAGGGTTTAGGGTTTAGGGTTTAGGGTTTAGGGTTTAGGGTTTAGGGTTTAGGGTTTAGGGTTTAGGGTTTAGGGTTTAGGGTTTAGGGTTTAGGGTTTAGGGTTTAGGGTTTAGGGTTTAGGGTTTAGGGTTTAGGGTTTAGGGTTTAGGGTTTAGGGTTTAGGGTTTAGGGTTTAGGGTTTAGGGTTTAGGGTTTAGGGTTTAGGGTTTAGGGTTTAGGGTTTAGGGTTTAGGGTTTAGGGTTTAGGGTTTAGGGTTTAGGGTTTAGGGTTTAGGGTTTAGGGTTTAGGGTTTAGGGTTTAGGGTTTAGGGTTTAGGGTTTAGGGTTTAGGGTTTAGGGTTTAGGGTTTAGGGTTTAGGGTTTAGGGTTTAGGGTTTAGGGTTTAGGGTTTAGGGTTTAGGGTTTAGGGTTTAGGGTTTAGGGTTTAGGGTTTAGGGTTTAGGGTTTAGGGTTTAGGGTTTAGGGTTTAGGGTTTAGGGTTTAGGGTTTAGGGTTTAGGGTTTAGGGTTTAGGGTTTAGGGTTTAGGGTTTAGGGTTTAGGGTTTAGGGTTTAGGGTTTAGGGTTTAGGGTTTAGGGTTTAGGGTTTAGGGTTTAGGGTTTAGGGTTTAGGGTTTAGGGTTTAGGGTTTAGGGTTTAGGGTTTAGGGTTTAGGGTTTAGGGTTTAGGGTTTAGGGTTTAGGGTTTAGGGTTTAGGGTTTAGGGTTTAGGGTTTAGGGTTTAGGGTTTAGGGTTTAGGGTTTAGGGTTTAGGGTTTAGGGTTTAGGGTTTAGGGTTTAGGGTTTAGGGTTTAGGGTTTAGGGTTTAGGGTTTAGGGTTTAGGGTTTAGGGTTTAGGGTTTAGGGTTTAGGGTTTAGGGTTTAGGGTTTAGGGTTTAGGGTTTAGGGTTTAGGGTTTAGGGTTTAGGGTTTAGGGTTTAGGGTTTAGGGTTTAGGGTTTAGGGTTTAGGGTTTAGGGTTTAGGGTTTAGGGTTTAGGGTTTAGGGTTTAGGGTTTAGGGTTTAGGGTTTAGGGTTTAGGGTTTAGGGTTTAGGGTTTAGGGTTTAGGGTTTAGGGTTTAGGGTTTAGGGTTTAGGGTTTAGGGTTTAGGGTTTAGGGTTTAGGGTTTAGGGTTTAGGGTTTAGGGTTTAGGGTTTAGGGTTTAGGGTTTAGGGTTTAGGGTTTAGGGTTTAGGGTTTAGGGTTTAGGGTTTAGGGTTTAGGGTTTAGGGTTTAGGGTTTAGGGTTTAGGGTTTAGGGTTTAGGGTTTAGGGTTTAGGGTTTAGGGTTTAGGGTTTAGGGTTTAGGGTTTAGGGTTTAGGGTTTAGGGTTTAGGGTTTAGGGTTTAGGGTTTAGGGTTTAGGGTTTAGGGTTTAGGGTTTAGGGTTTAGGGTTTAGGGTTTAGGGTTTAGGGTTTAGGGTTTAGGGTTTAGGGTTTAGGGTTTAGGGTTTAGGGTTTAGGGTTTAGGGTTTAGGGTTTAGGGTTTAGGGTTTAGGGTTTAGGGTTTAGGGTTTAGGGTTTAGGGTTTAGGGTTTAGGGTTTAGGGTTTAGGGTTTAGGGTTTAGGGTTTAGGGTTTAGGGTTTAGGGTTTAGGGTTTAGGGTTTAGGGTTTAGGGTTTAGGGTTTAGGGTTTAGGGTTTAGGGTTTAGGGTTTAGGGTTTAGGGTTTAGGGTTTAGGGTTTAGGGTTTAGGGTTTAGGGTTTAGGGTTTAGGGTTTAGGGTTTAGGGTTTAGGGTTTAGGGTTTAGGGTTTAGGGTTTAGGGTTTAGGGTTTAGGGTTTAGGGTTTAGGGTTTAGGGTTTAGGGTTTAGGGTTTAGGGTTTAGGGTTTAGGGTTTAGGGTTTAGGGTTTAGGGTTTAGGGTTTAGGGTTTAGGGTTTAGGGTTTAGGGTTTAGGGTTTAGGGTTTAGGGTTTAGGGTTTAGGGTTTAGGGTTTAGGGTTTAGGGTTTAGGGTTTAGGGTTTAGGGTTTAGGGTTTAGGGTTTAGGGTTTAGGGTTTAGGGTTTAGGGTTTAGGGTTTAGGGTTTAGGGTTTAGGGTTTAGGGTTTAGGGTTTAGGGTTTAGGGTTTAGGGTTTAGGGTTTAGGGTTTAGGGTTTAGGGTTTAGGGTTTAGGGTTTAGGGTTTAGGGTTTAGGGTTTAGGGTTTAGGGTTTAGGGTTTAGGGTTTAGGGTTTAGGGTTTAGGGTTTAGGGTTTAGGGTTTAGGGTTTAGGGTTTAGGGTTTAGGGTTTAGGGTTTAGGGTTTAGGGTTTAGGGTTTAGGGTTTAGGGTTTAGGGTTTAGGGTTTAGGGTTTAGGGTTTAGGGTTTAGGGTTTAGGGTTTAGGGTTTAGGGTTTAGGGTTTAGGGTTTAGGGTTTAGGGTTTAGGGTTTAGGGTTTAGGGTTTAGGGTTTAGGGTTTAGGGTTTAGGGTTTAGGGTTTAGGGTTTAGGGTTTAGGGTTTAGGGTTTAGGGTTTAGGGTTTAGGGTTTAGGGTTTAGGGTTTAGGGTTTAGGGTTTAGGGTTTAGGGTTTAGGGTTTAGGGTTTAGGGTTTAGGGTTTAGGGTTTAGGGTTTAGGGTTTAGGGTTTAGGGTTTAGG